>CANNZV010000010.1:81291-686065 GCA_947561585.1 Caprella mutica
ATCAGGTACAGTACATCCACATGAACCAGAAGCAAAATCAATTTTTAATTCTTCAGTTCCTGTATTTGTAAATTTGAATTCTACTTTTCTTTTATCGCCTTGCATCAATGTGCCTAAGTCATAAAAGTCTTTTTCAAATTTCAAATCATGCTTTTTCTTAGGAGCTTGAGGTTTCACTTGTCCGATACCACCATTGCCATTTGATTTTTGCAACTTAGTCTCACGGATTTTAATGCTAGTAGGTCCTGCGATAATTTTAAACTCTGTACGACGGTTATATTTATGTTCTGAATCAGGACATTTTACACCATTAGTACATTGATTTCTAATTTGAGTTTCACCATAACCAACTGCTTTGATTCGACTAGATTTGATTCCTCTACTTGTCAACCAAGCTTTAGAAGAAGTCGCCCGACGTTGAGATAATCTTTGATTATAACTGTCATTACCTTGAGCATCCGTATGAGATCCTAACTCTACTACCATATCAGAATACTGATTCATCAAGTCTAAAACTAACTGTAAATCTGGTTCTGCTTCAGATAGGATTTTATCATCATCAAAATCAAATAAAATATTTTTCAACTCAATAGCTACATCTCTTTCGATAACAACCTCTTTAGGTTCATCAATAACTGGCGGTGGAGGAGGAACTGGAGTCAATTTCAATTGCTTCTCAATTACTGTAGATTCCACTAATCCTACTGTATTTAAATAAGCCGTATCTGGAAAAAATCCATCTGCTCTACCAATCAACATATAAGATCTTTCTTCATTTAAAGTAAATCCAAAGTTATTAGCGTTTGAATTTGTTTGAGCATCAGTATCTCCTGATGTATTATTGATTACTTCAATCAATGAAACGGTAACTCCAGAAAGTGGTTGATTTTCAGCATCAAAAGTAGTAGCCATTAATTCTAACACCACCTCAGGAATAGTAATGATAAATACATCGTCACAACAAGTTTTACTTTTGATAGATTTTGTTCCAACTCTATTAGAAATTAATGCTCCATTATTTCCACTACTGTCTAACATAAATTGAAGATCATCAACAGGTGAGTTGTATCCTTTACCTAAATTAGTAGGTTTGCCCCAGTAAGAGCCATTCCATAAAGAAGAAAAGATATCAAATCCTCCAATTCCTGGATGACCTGTAGAACTAAAATATAAAGTCCCATCTTTATAAAATGGTGCAACATCGTCACCTTTAGTGTTCAATACTTCACCTAAGTTAATAGGATCACCATATACACCATCTCCTTTTTTTGTAGCGTAGTAGATATCAAATCCTCCTTCTCCGCCAGCCATATTAGAAGAAAAGAATAATACTTCATTTCCAAAATGCTCTCCTACTGCTGGATGCTTTACGATGTAATCTCCATTGATTCCAACTACTTCACTTGCACCTTTCCAAGTACTTCCTTTTTGTTCACTAAAGAACAATTGACTTTTTCCTACCGTATTTCCTTCCAATTCCATTCGAGTGAAATACATTACGCTTCCATCTTTTGAAAAAGTAACATTTCCAGTATGGAATCCTTCTCTATTAATTTTTGAAGTCAAAGCTTTTCCTTTTTGGAATTCGCCTTTCTCTGCTTTCATGTCTTTTTTATCATCCTTTTTACCTCTTCTACTTTTCTTTTTCTTAGGTTTCTTACGAGTTGATTTTACTACTTTGAAGTGGTAATCATCAGCTTTTCCATCTACTACAGTAAATTCATCACTCAAAAATGAAGAATAATACAACGTACCATCATCTGCCAAGTATGGAGAACCTTCTGTTGTTTTTGTGTTTGCTTTTCCAGCATTTTCAATAAATACTCCAGTTACAGGAGTCATTCCCAATGCCATTTGAGCACCAGTCAACTCAGCTTGAGCTAATTCTTTATTAACTGCATTCTGAGTTTTACTAATATACATTTCTAATTCTTTAATTGCCTCATCATATTTTTCATTCATCTTCAAAGTACGACCATAAATGAATCTAGCTTCTGGCAAGTATGGATTAGTTTTTCCTTTTCTATAAGTCTTATTTACTACTCTTTTATAGGCACGTTCTGCTCTTTTGTAGTCACGTAGCATATATTGAAGGTTCGCAATTTTATACGAGACGTCAGCATCTTGTGCTATATCTTTACTCGCTTCTCTTGCTTTTTCATACCATTCTAAAGCTCCGTAAAAGTTCAATTTTTCAACTTCTTCGTCAGCTATTTCAACCATCATATTTGGCGTCTGCTTATTGATAGGCTGTGCCAAAAGGATATTTGCAGAAAGAAAAAATAACGCTGATAAAAGGATTAATTTTTTCATATTTTAAAACTTTAATTTTAACTGTTTACGCTTAACTGTGAACTGTTAATAAATAACGGTGATTTGATGCTCAAAATGATTCGATCTTTTACTGTTAACAGTTCACTATTAACAGTCCACCATAAAAATGATTAGAAACGAGGACAGAAAATAACTGGCTTCACTTCTGGTTTTTTGAAAATCTTAGCGATATAAGATACGCCTAATTCAAAACCTCCTGCCGCACTTGATGCATCTCTCAAATCAGAAACTGTCAAATCATATGCCGCTCCCACTCTAAATTGCTTATAATCCATTCCGATAATAAACTCTGTTGCATCTCTCAAACGATATCCAATTCCAACATTCAATGTCATATCTTTTTTATCATTTAAATGATAACCACCTATTCCTTGAATCATGATTTCATTCGCTCCTGAAAGTGATTGAAATAAAAATGCTGGTTTGAGTTCCACTTTCTCCGTCAAATCAACAAAAAACTGACCATGTAATAAAAAGTTACCTGGCAAGTCCCAAGCATCTTGGTTTGGTGAATTAGGTGCAGCTTGAGCTCCATCATTCAAGTGATAATCAGGAGTCAATAGGTGATTTAAGGATGCTCCTAATTCTAATCCCATTTTATCATTCATTTGTGTTTTTAACAAAACACCTAAATTCAAGTCAAAAGAATTTGAATTATAATCTCCTTGTCCTCCACCTAAATCCGTAGAAGCTGTTTGATTTACAATCTGATCTCTAAATACAGCATCTGCCAAATCTAACTTACGGCTCGTATAACCTGCTTGAACTCCAAATGTCAATACAGATTTAGATTTTTTATCTAAAGGCATATGAAGTGCAACACTTCCCATTGCCTGACTTGTTGCTAAATCCAAAGCACCTGCTTTGTCGCTATATAACATTCCTCCTACTCCTAACCAGTTTCTCTTACCAATCATTAAGATAGGTGCATCCACATAAAAAGAAGGAGTACGATAAGGACTAGAAATAACACTTCCCCATTGATCACGATAAATGCCTCCTATTCGGAAAGTTCCTTCAAATGCTCCTGTATAAGCAGGATTGGTAGTTAATGGTGAAAGATAAAACTGGGTAAAGTGAATGTCTTGTGCATTCAAACTTCCCACCAGCGAAATAGAAAAGAAAAAAAGTAAACCTTTTAGAAATTTCATAAAACGAGTAGTTTATGTTTTAAAATCTGTTAAATAGTGGTGATTGGCTATTTTATTAGGCGTTAGAAGTCAGGTGCGAGGGGTCAGGTGATACCATTCTCTTATTTAAATCTGATCCACGTTTTTCGCTTGTTACTTTTACACCCTGCTTTCGATAGCTAAAATAATCTCGAAAGATAGGATTTTTTGTTGAAATCACCACATGGAACAATAAATTAATAAATGCACTAATTCAGCTAGTTTATAAATTTATTAGACCTGTGAATGTGCAAGATATTTTGATTTCCTTTTTTGACCAAAAATCTAGGTTTTTTTAATACCTAATAAGCGACAATTCCCTTGTTATCCTTATGGTTATGATGTCCTTTGTTTACTCATTTGCAAGCTGAATCACCTTTTCTTCATCAATAACCATCATACATTTAAAATGACCTTTGGGACATTCATTAAAGCCAATTTTTGAACAAGGTCTGCAAGGCAATTTTTTGACTTCAATACTTACATTATTATGTACACCTTTTTTGTAAAATGGATGCATCCCAAACTCAGGAATTGTATTTCCCCATATCGAAATGATTGGTTTTTGAAAAGCAGCTGCAATATGCATCATTCCAGTATCATGAGTAATGACTTTTTTCGCATGTTTAACAATCAAAGTAGATTCTTCTAAAGAAGTTTTTCCACATTGATTAATTACTGTTTCTTTTTTTACTTCTAGTACGACTTGTTCCCCAACGGTTGCATCTTCAGACCCACCAATTAAAATAATTGGCAATTTTATTTTTTTACAAATGGAAATAATCTTGGAGATCGGTAATCGTTTGGTAGCATGTGCTCCTCCTATGGCGAAGCAGATATACCCCTGAGTCCCTAAAGAGAAAAGTTTATCCCCTTTAGGGTTCATAGGACTCAATCCTTCTCCATCATATGTCACTCCAAGTGGTTTTACCGCAGCCATATATCGATCGACAATATGTACTTTGGGCAACCTATTTATCTTTAAATTAACCATCAACCATTTTTCCCAATTGATTTTATCAAATGTAAAATAAGGGACACGAAGCGACCATTTTACTTGTTTGGAGCGAAGATTTTTATGTAAATCAATAATACAGTCATATTTTTCAGCCTTTAATTGAGGCAAGATTTCAGACACTTTTTTATTGATTGAATATATTTTATCAATATGAGGATTGGAGGAAATGACTTTTTGGAATGACTTTTTAGTAAGATAATGTACTTCCGTTGATAACTGCTTTTTTACACAACGTACCACAGGGGTAGTTAACACAATATCGCCGATCGAACTAAATCGAATGATTAGTACCTTTTTTATCTTATTTTTCGTCAAAAGTGTAATTTTACTTTAAAATATAAATATTGTTTGATGTGGTTTGAAATAGTTTCAATTGGTTGTAGAACAATTCCAAACTACATCATACTAATCTAAACCTTATCAAATAATACTTTTAAAAATCCTTCAAACCTAATTTTTTTTTATGAAAAAACTAATTAACCTGCTTTCTCTTCTATCACTAGCCGTTTGTTTTTCTTTTTGCTCTAATAAAAATTATACTCCCGTTGATTACCCAAAAGGACAAATCACTTTTGGAAATGGTGGAGGAATAACTGGTGCTGTAACAGAATACACTTTGCTTGAAAATGGGGCTATTTTTTCAAAAGCAAATATGGGAGCTGAATTTGAAGCATTAAAAAAGATTGACTCCAAAATGGTAGATCAATTATTTAACAATGTTGAATTTCTAAAACTCAATGACATTCAATTAAATGAGCCAGGTAATCGTTATTATTTTATCCAAATAAAAGGAAAAGATATTGATCACAAAATTACTTGGGGCGGCGGAAAAGATGTTCCTAAAGATTTAAAAACCTTTTACAATATTTTAAATCATTTAATAAAAAAATAATTTGGGATGGTTTAAAATTGTCTAAAATGGTTTGAGATAGTTTATCAACAACATTCAAACAACCCCAAACCATCTCAAACAACTTTAAACAAAATCAACCTATTTAAAACTATATCAAACCAATAAAAATAAAATACACAAATACCATTTATATGAAATATTCAATACTATTGATGCTTAGTTTTTTGTTTTTGGGAAATGTAAATATGCTAGCGCAATCCCCAAAAGACAAAGATTTTAAATTTGAAAAAACTACTCAAAACAACTCCGTTCCTTCTGTATTAAAAGATATTAGAAGCGTGCCTCGTGCTCCTAAAACGGTTTTGGAAAGTCCGTTGAAAAATTTTAAAACGTCAACCTCTTTCTCCAAACCTATTATAAATCAGCCTTTTATAAAAATAAAAAAAGATAAATCGACAGGTTTGCCAAATTGGATTTCTGGAAAAATAAAAAATGCAGACCTTCAAAGAAGCGCTGCTGTAGAAATTAAATGTATCACTTATTTAGATGCAGTTAAAAATCCGATGCAAATCAAAAATCCTTCGGAGGAGTTTTTTGTAAAAAAAATAATTACGGATAAATTAGGGCAACGACACGTTCGAATGCAACAACAATTTCAAGGACTACCAATTTATGGTTCTGAAATTATTGTTCATGAAAAAGATGAAGTGATTCACTTAGTCAATGGTAAGCACTACCCTACTCCACAGTTAGAAGATATTGTTCCAACAATAGATTTACAAAGTGCAAACCAAGCTACTCGAACTGATGTAGAAACTTTTTCTACCTTTAAAAACTTAACTACTGAAGAGAAAAAATATGTAGCTGGTGAACAGTTCCAAAGTGAGTTAGTCATTTATCATCCTAATCAAAATATCAAAAATCCAACATTGGCTTATCACGTAACTGTGATTCCTAACCTAACGGAAAGATGGGAATATTTAGTTGATGCAAAAACTGGTGAGATCTTAAATAAATACAGTAGCATTTGTAAATTTCATGCAGATCATAGCCTGACTTCAACATCAAATCATAGCACTAAAACTTGCTCTGCAAATCATGATTCTCATAAACCAACAAATCATGATTTAGATTCAAAAACAACTAGCGAATTCCTCAACGGTCCAGCTACTGCCAATGAAACTGACCTACTTGGGATTACTCGAACCATCAATACTTACGAAGTGAATGGTACTTATTTTATGTATGATGGTTCCCGACCAATGTTCGATGTCAATTCTGATTTGCCATCCGATCCAAAAGGGATGATTGTTACTGTTGATGGTCTTGGAACTTATCCAAACAATAATAATTTTGATTATTCTGTAATTACTTCTAGCAATAATTCTTGGAATTATCCAGCGGCTGTTTCTGCTCATTATAATGGTGGAGAAGCTTACCAATATTTTAAAACTACACACAATAGAGAATCGATTAATGGACAAGGTGGAACAATCATTTCTTTCTTCAATATTTCAGATGAAAATGGAAGTGATATGGATAATGCTTTTTGGAATGGCGCAGCTATGTTTTATGGAAATGGAGATCAAGCATTTACTTCTCCTTTACAAAGAGCTCTAGATGTGGCAGGACATGAAATGTCACACGGTGTCATTCAAGGAACTGCCAACTTAGAATATCAAGGTCAGTCAGGTGCATTGAATGAATCATTTGCTGATATCTTTGGAGCGATGATCGATCGAGATGATTGGCAGATGGGAGAAGACATCACTAATCCCAATTATATTTCTTCAGGTGCTTTACGTAGTCTTTCTAATCCTAACAATGGTGGAAGTTCTTTACAAACACCGGGATGGCAACCTAAAACTATGTCTGAATATCAGAACCTTCCCAATACTCCACAAGGCGATAATGGAGGGGTTCATATTAATAGTGGAATTACCAATTATGCTTATTATTTATTTGCAACGGATATAGGAAAAGACAAAGCAGAGTTAATTTACTATCGTGCTTTAGATGCTTATTTGGTAAAATCTTCACAGTTCGTTGATTTGAGAAATGCAGTAGTCCAATCTGCCAATGACCTTTATGGAACAGCTGAGGTAAATGCTGCCAATGCTGCATTTGATGCAGTAGGAATTGGACAAGGCTCTGGAAATACTTACCAAGATGATGTTACGCTGAATGATGGTGACGAAAGAATTTTACATTCCAATGCAGGTTTAAGTGCTTTATATTTAGCTGATGTTGCAGGTAATCAACTGGCTGATCCTCAATTATCTTTGACTAATGTTTCAAGTAAACCAAGTGTTACAGATGATGGTAGAGTCATCGTTTTTGTTGATGATGAAAACAATTTAAAATTCATTGATATCGATTGGGATTCACAAAATGTTATTGAAGATTATCTTGAAAGTAACCCTACTGCTAACTGGCGTAACATTGCTATCTCAAAAGATGGAAACCGAATTGCCGCAGTAAAAAATCAAGCTGAAAATATCATTTGGGTTTTTGATTTCAATGTAGGTGCATGGGAAACTTTTGAATTGTACAATCCAACTACTTCTGACCCAAATACAGGAGGTTCTGTCACTACAGGTGAAGTTCAATATGCTGATGCAATGGAGTTTGATTTTTCTGGCGAATTCTTGATGTATGACGCATTTAATAAACTAGAAAGTTCTTTAGGGAATAATACTGTTGAATATTGGGACATTGGAATTTTGAATGTATTCGATAATGGAACTGGTAGTTTTGCAAATGGAAATATCGAAAAATTATTCGCAGGATTGCCTTCGGGTGTAAGTATTGGAAATCCTACTTTTGCTAAAAACTCTCCATATATCGTAGCTTTTGATTTTAGAGAAGAAGGATTTTTTGACGATGAATATGCAATACTTGGAGCCAATATTCAGACTGGAGATAACAACACCATTCGAGAAGGAGAGATTTGGGCTTACCCTAATTACTCGGTCAATGATGACCAAATGATTTTTGATTTGCCTTACCAAAACACAACTGTTTTAGGAAAGATAAATATCAATAATGATAAAATAAGTGGTGATGCAAATAGTGAAAATTTCCTTTTTCCAAATAGTACGATTCCAGAAAAATGGGGCGTTTGGTTTGCGAATGGAGAACGAGATTTAGTGGCTACCAATGAAATAGAATTAGCTGATTTAAATGGAAAAATTTACCCAAATCCATTTAATCAAAATCTAACATTGGAATTGGAAAACGATCAACCTGAAACGACCAATATTCGAGTATTTAATGTTTTAGGAAAAGAGGTTTTTAATAATAATTTTGATATTAATATTGGGGAAAACACAATTGATTTGCCATTAAATCATCTAAAAACTGGAGCATATTTTGTACAAGTACGGATGGAAAAAGGCAACTTATTAGTGAAAACAATAAAAAAATAATGATAAATGATTAACTGTTAATGATTAATCTATACTGTTGAAAATAGATTTTACTTTATTTCTCATATATTAAGCATTAACCGTTACTTCATAAGGAGTTGTTAAAAAATTGGAAAGTTGTGAGATAAGCCATAACTTTACTTTATTAGAAATTTTAAATTAATTTATTAAACTAAAATCATAATCTGTCATGAAAAAATTATTCTTGCTTTTAGCATTTTTCAGCTGTGTATCTTTTGCTGCTAATGCTCAATCATGTAGCAAAACTGCTGGAAAAAAGGCTTGTTGCGCAAAAACTACTGCTGCTGCTGCAAAATTAGCTGCTGCGGATGATGCTATCGAAGCAAAAACTTGTTCTAAAAGTGGTAAAGTAACTTACTATAAAAATTATACTTGTTCTGTAAGCGGTAAAATGACTTCTACTGAAGTTGCTTACGATGAAAAAACTCAAAAATTTGTAAACGTTTCTCCTTCTAAAATGGCTAAAGAAAATGCTTCAGGAGGAAAAAATGTTAAAGCAGTAAAAACTACTTCAGCTAAAAAAAGCTGTGCTAAATCTTGTGCAAAAAGTGGAAAGACTTGCTCTAAATCTGCTAAAGCAGTAAAAACTGCTGCTGCTAAGAAAAGCTGCGACCCTAAAAATTGCCCTCCTTCTCAATGTAAAAAGGGAGCTGCAAAAGTTAGTAACGCAAAATTAGTAAAAGCTGAAAATTAATATTTAGCTTTTTCGAAAATAAAAAAAAGGCTTTCAACTTAATTGTTGGAAGCCTTTTTTTATGCTAGAATGATTTTGATTTTTTTGGCCGCAGACTATACGCTGGCTTTTATGACTATCGAAAAACGCGGTTAAAGGAAGTCATAAAAGTCAGCGTATAGTCTGCGGCCAAAAAAATTAAGCCCTCGGAATCAACCAATAAGATTTCCCATCCAAGGTTCTATTGATTAAACGACTCCCAAACATCAACCTGCGTAATGTGGCAGGATCATTAAAACTATGGTATTGGTTTAAAATTTCATTGACTTCTCGCTCTGTATATTTTTTCCCTTCAGTAAATTTCTCAGCAAGATATTCAAGCATTAAAGTTTGTTTTTTCTTTTGCTTCTTACCGGGGAATTGAGAAAACTTTCCATTTTCATCGATATAACCTTGAAGTGTTTTATACTTTTCCATTTTAATATTTTTTGATTCTTTTATAAGTTTATATTTTTTTGGAAAAAAAACAATACTACCAATTCTTTTTTTCTTTGTCCACCTCTGCCTGAGTTATCATTGGTTTCCATTTTTTATCTTTAAGGTATTTCACACCATCATCATTATAAATTCTCGGTTCGAATAATGTAACCTCTTCGTCTGTTGTAAAAAATAAAAGTTGATCTTCTTTAATCAATTCTTCCAGTTTAATATCCTCATCCTCCATTTCTAATTCCATTTTATAATCTTTATCTATTTCGACTAGACAAACTTCACATAGTTCGCCTTTCTTTTCCAATGATTGGTATCCACATATTTCGCAAGTCAATAATCCATGTTTCTCTGACTCTGTTTGATTTCCAAAAAATATAAAAATCCCAATTAATCCAACTAACAAAATTGCTAACGTTCCTATTTTTCTTTTACTCATTTCTTCAAATTCTTCTTCTTTAATATTTTAAGATTCAACATCAGTCAATGCCTCAAATTCCTTTCTTTTATTATCAAACCATTCTTCCATAGCATTTGGAGTTTGCATCCTTTTTCGCATTTTGTTCATTGCTTCTAGATGAGCAGTATCTCCCTCTTTAAACATTCCCATTCCATGTTTTTTGCTTTGTTCAGCCATTTCTTCAAATGTATTGGCAAAAAATTCTTTATCACATGCGCCACCCAATTGCTGGCAAGTCATTTTTTTCATCTTATCTTTTTTTATTGATTTTGATTTCCTTTTCTATCAAATTATTGATTGTTGTTTGAAGCCAATTATATCATCCTCTCTTTCAAATTGATTTTCAAAACCGCTTCCCCAAGCATCTCCTATTGCACCACCAATTATACAACCTTCAAATCTTTCTGCTTTTGTCATTCGCTGACCTTTAGAATTTTTTCTTTCCTATCTATCATTATCATCCAATCATATTTTTTATGAATAATAAAGATTGGACTTTTGAGAAAAATATGAGATAATGCCTCTCCTGCAAGTATTGTTGCATCAAAAAATCTATGCCTAGAATTTACGTGGTATGGTGGATCAATATAAATCCACCAATACTTTTCAATTTCTGATAGTTTATTTTTAATCATTTCAAATGGAGGTTCTTCAAAACTAGACTCTTCAAAATCTTGAAATCTTTCTATCCAACCATTAAAATGATAATTATGATTTGTTTTCTTTAAAAACTTAGATTCTATTTTTGTCATTACCGATTTATAATCAGTATAACGAATGACTAAATCGTCAGGCGAGAATTTTCCTTTTAAGTATTCTATTTTTTCTTCAATAAACATTTCTAATCCTTTTTCTCTTTCCCTTCATCCTTTTCAATCCAACTAATAAACTCCTCCGAAAAGAAATGCTTTTGCGAATATGCTCCTACCAAATGACTAGTCACTTCTGAAATTTGCTTAGGCAAGTCTTTTTTCTTAATCCACACTACTTTTTTAAATTTCTCCAACTCGCGAGATTCCAATTTTCCTTCCCATTTTTTAGCAGTATAAAGCAGAATCAATTCCCTTTCAAATTCTCTTTTAAAAATATGAACTAGGCGAAGGTGTTTCCGTTTGATTTGAATATTGGCCTCTTCAAGGCTTTCCCGAATAATTGCCTTATTGGCAGATTCATGGTTTTCGACCTTCCCTCCCACTAAAGAATACCCGCCACCATTTTGATTTGTTTTTTTCAAAAAAAGAATGGCATTTTCTTTTTCCAAAATTAATCGAACGACGACCGTTGTTTTTTGTCCGCTCATTTCTATGTGAGTTTTTTGTTTGTTGTTGTCTTTACGAAAAAATCCTTGAATTTAATTTAAACTAAAAATGCGAATAATTCTATTATTCACCTCCTAATCCTTTCCTCTTCCATGAAGTTTTCGAATCAAGCCTCTACAAATATATTTTAAAAAACTAGGATATCAATTCTTAAAATGTTGGTTTCCTAGTATTTTATTGATTTTTTTCACCCTAAAAACCTTCAAATTCACCATTTCCTATTTATAATCCACCATTTCATTATTAAAAGGTGTTTTAAAAAAAACATCTTTACTTATCTTCAAAGCTATGATGAAGTATGGTTACATTTCTCCAAATCGTTTTTTTGGAAAAAGAATTCAAATATTCATCTTATTTAAAAAACTTTTTGATCACGGAACAACTTGTTCACCTAAACAGACATAATCTAAAATGGATTTATTTGCAAAACTTAACAACTCAGAAAGCCCACTTGGACGATATGCTGAAAACGGAGGCGAAGGATATTTTATCGCTCCTAGATTAGAAGGCCCTATTGCCAATCGAATGACGTTCAACGGAAAAGAAGTTGTTTGTTGGAGTGTTAACAATTATCTCGGATTGGCAGATTTACCTGAGGTACGAGAGATTGATGGTAAAGCAGCCGCTGATTGGGGATTAGCTTACCCTATGGGTTCTCGATTAATGACTGGAAATACTACTGAACATGAAGCACTCGAAAAAGAGCTTGCTGAATTCATGGGTATGGAATCTACTGCTTTGGTCAATTTTGGATACCAAGGTATCGTTTCCGCAATTGATGCATTGGTTTCTCGTAGAGACGTAATTGTATATGATGCTGAAAGTCATGCATGTATCGTGGATGGAGTACGATTGCATATGGGAAAACGTTTTGCTTTCCTTCACAATGACATGGAGAGTTTGGAAAAACAACTGAAAAGAGCGACTAAATTAGTTGAAGGTACTGATGGTGGAATCTTAGTGATTTCTGAAGGTGTATTTGGAATGCGTGGCGACCAAGGAAAACTAAGAGAAATCGTTGCCATGAAAGAAAAATTCGAATTTAGATTGATGGTGGATGATGCTCATGGATTTGGTGTATTAGGGGAAAATGGAAGAGGAGCAGGTGAAGAACAAGGTGTTTTAAATGAGATCGATGTTTACTTCGCTACGTTTGCAAAATCAATGGCAAGTGTGGGTGCATTCTTTGGTGGAGAAACGAATATCATGCGATATTTAAAATACAATATGCGATCACAAGTATTTGCAAAATCATTGATGATGCCTGTCGTAGTAAGTGCTCGAAAACGATTGTCAATGATTAAGGCATCTTCTCAGTATAAAGATAAATTATGGACTATCGTAAATGCTTTGCAATCAGGATTGAAAGCGCGTGGTTTTAATCTTGGAGATACCAATAGTTGTGTGACTCCAGTTTATATGCATGGATCTGTGGAAGAGGCGCAAGCATTGGTTTATGATATGAGAGAAAATCATGGCATCTTTTGTTCTATTGTATTGTACCCTGTGATTCCTAAAGGAATGATTTTATTGCGATTGATTCCTACGGCTTCGCATACGTTGCAAGATGTGGAAGATACCTTGGAAGCATTCTCGGCTGTAGCAGTTCGATTAAAGCAAGGTGACTATAAAGTGGAAGCTGCGAATTTCTAATTTAGAATACAATCTTTTTAAATATATAATCCCATGTCTTTTTTGAGGCATGGGATTTTTTTTTTATTTTTCTTTGAACTTGCAAAAAGTTATATTTGTAATATCTCAAAATTTAAATTGAATAAAAATGGGTGCTGCAGAAAAATTATCCAAAAAGAAATACACCATTGAAGAATACTTAGAGATGGAAGAAAAAGCCGATTCCAAAAGTGAATTTTGGAATGGAAGAATTTTGGCTATGGCTGGTGGTACTCCTAATCATGCAAAAATTACTAACAGCATCGGAACAGCTATCGATAATGAACTGAATAAATTGAACAAAGATTGCTCAGTTTATAGTAGTGATGTAAAAGTGTTTTTACCCAATACTGAAAAAATTGTTTATCCTGACTGCATGGTACTGTGTGGCGATGAAGAATATAAAGAAGAAAGCAAAAACATCATCACTAATGCTAGTCTCATCATCGAAGTCCTCTCCAAATCTACTAAGGAATATGACAAAACTACCAAATTCGATAGCTATCGAAGTATACCATCTTTTAAAGAATATGTACTGATTTGGCAGACGATCCCCAAAGTACAATCTTGGTATAAAGAGGATGAAAATTTATGGCGAATTTCTAATGCTTTTGGTTTAGATCAATCTATTCCGTTGTATTCATTGGGTTGCGATATCTTATTATCGGACATTTATAAACGAGTGAAAGAGTTGGGAGAAGAGGAATTGTTGGACTCGTATTAAATCCCAAAAAACAAGATTCTGGTTCTCACCATCACAGAACGATGGTGAGAACCAGATTTTTTTGTAACCACCGATTTCAATCGGGAGGTTGGAATGTTCAAAAAAAACAAGACACTTACATTGTGAAAATGTAAGTGTCTTTGTAGTTTTTTAGGTGGAAATTATACAAGACTCGATTAGTAAATTTAAATCTCTTTTCACTTTTTCCAATCTTTTAGCATTTTAGGTGGAATTATTCCAGGTATTTTCCCCGAATGATAAAATTCTAGAAATTCTCTATATTCTTTAAAGAATTGTATGACTATATTAGTAGGAATCTCATGTGGTTTTTCTTGCTCATTGATATTCCAGTGTATAATGGAAGTTTTGCCATTAATCTTCAAAATATAATCATTGATTCCAAGGTCTTGCGAAAGAGTATTTTTCTTTTTTAATCTATCAATTTCAAATAATAGTTTCTCTATTTCTTTCGAATTTTCGAATACAGAAGTAAATAATGCAAGTCTATTATATTTGCTAGGAACAACATTTGCCCGAACAAGTTGTAAACCATTTTTTGAAATAGAAATTGAGAATAAAAAAGTAGTATTTTTTTCCATTTTAGTTAAATTTTGGATAAGCTGTCTTCAAGTTTAAATTAAGATCTGTCTGGATTTCAATTTCAATCCCTGATGCATCTAAACCATTTATTTGATAGCCAGTGTTAACAGGGTTTAACACTGCATTATTTTTATTATTATTAAATACATTTTCAATTGACTTGACAACTCCAATTTCAGATTTCGAATCAGGAAAAAATGACTTCCAATATTCATCTCCAGATGCATTTTTTATTTTAACCTTGTAAACACCTTTACTATTCGGTTCAATATAATCAATTATTTTCTTTGAAGGATCAGCAATTAAACCCGAAATATGATGTAATCCACCTGTAAAAGTTCCATCTCCTCGAAAAATATGAGTAATAGTGCTATTAGATAATTCATCAAAATCTGGTACGGCGCTTTTTATATCATCAATACTCTTCACCCCTCTATTTATTGCTTTTGCAAAACCTGCAACAATATTCTCATTGATTCTTATTGATGAAGGATAAGTTTTCACTATATTCCACATCTGATTGATAACAGATTCGGTATATTGACTAATTTTACCTAGAAGTTTTTCAACTTTTCTATAAAAATCATATAACTCCCCTGTCGCATTCCATATTTTAAATAACTTACTTAGAGGTGAATTCTGAACAACAATTTTTCCAACTTCATAGGTAAATTCCAAATAATCTCCATGAGTTATTGCTTTTACTGCATCCCTTACTTCATCTGCCTGACCAAAACCAGGAATAAAGTTAAAAATAATATCCACAATTTTATCACCTACCACTTCTTTTGCTATTGCCCACATAGCCCCTGTCCATAGAAAAGTAGATTCTACTAACTCTCTGTATTCACTATCTGCCATTAATTTATCCAAATGTTCATTCGCGTGTTCTTTAGCATCATTATCATTTGGATGATTATTCATGAAATTTGAGATTTGATCTAAATGTGCTGTTTCACTTTTTTCTAACAAAAACAAAACCTCACTATAATCCAAATCCAAGCTTTGTTTCAATGCATCAACTTTAGCATATAATTTCTTAAACTCCTTAAATCCCAACTCTGTATCCACAGTCGCAAATGCAAGCGCCAAATTCAAATGATAGAATCCAATATTATTCTGTAAATAACTAGCAACACCTTCTAGCAATTGAAAAGTTTCGTCACGGTTCACTAGATTAGCAATCTGCTCATAACTAAATCCTTTACTTATTAAAAAATTATATACACCACAAAGTTTTTGAGTTTCTGAATCAATAGGTACAGAGCCAGGTTCTTCATCACCTGTTTTACCGCATTCTTCTATTAGTTGTTGTAATGCTGGTTTTGTAGTTCCATCAGAATTTGTGCTAGATGAACCACCACCATTTTTATCCCCTAATGTAGTACTTGTCGTTGTTGTTCCAGTTCCAATATGTCCTATTCCTGAACCAGACCCTCCAATCGTTGTTGTGATTACTCCTGGTGAAGCATCACAGTCTTCAGAATATAACAGAAGGGTAAAGCAATCTTTATGACGAGTTTCAACCTGATTGTTTGTTAGTGCTCTTATCTCTTTACATATTACCAGTTCATAATAACAACCAGCTCGAGTGACTGCTCCCTCTTGTTGCAGGTTATTTTCATCAAAAAGTAATAACCAATCATTATATTTCTGAATCTCTTCTCCATACAAGGAAAGATTAAAATTGAATAAAGCCATAACATGATAAGCCACATCAAATTCTATATTTCCACTATCAACTATTGAATCAATAAAGCTCTTTTCTATCATAGCAAATTCTACTTCTTGATTCTCATTTATTGTTGCTAAAAGATAACCAGTCAAGCCATCCCCACTCAGAAATGCAAAAGGAATATGAACAACACTAATAGAATTACCTTCATTATCAAAACTACTATAAACAGTCGCATTGTCCCAAATAGGATAACCAAACTCATTCATAATTGCAGGTACAAATTGGTCTGCATCATTTAAAATTAATATTCTATCCTTTACAGTTTGGACATCTGGGTGTAATTCCTCTCTTGTCAAAACTTGGTTTTGACTAACTAAATTATTTTTTAATAGAGAAGATGCATAGGTAGGATCAAAGAACTGTTTTTCGGTAAGTGAAAGTCTGGCGTGCGCCGATTCGAGTAGGTCTGCTTCTAATGTTTCTGTGTGTGTGTGTGTCCTTTTTGCAGTTCATCATCTTTTTGACATCCTGCCAATAGAAGCAACATTAGCCACATGGTGACTAGCATAAATTTAAATCTCATGGTTATGTGTGTTTTAATTGTTAAAAAATAGAGATAACAGTCTACTCCCTCAACAAATCTTATTCCAGATAACAATTTACAACAATACACACACGAAAAAAATAAAACCAAAAATCAACTGCAACAAAATAAACCTTATGGATATCGGTTTATTAAAAAAAATAAATGTATAGAAAGTAAAATATATTTTTTCCTACTTTTCCTTACCTTTTCCTATATTGCATTTCGAATTTTACTCAAAAAAAGAACAACACTTACAACCTTAACCATTAATTATGAGCAGCATCAAGATAAGAATAGGAAAACGAAAAGTATCTCTTCATAAAAGTTCGCAACTCGTAGGCCTCAAAAGAAAAGGAGCCACTTCCAAAATCAATGCACGAGCCATTCCAAAATCATTTAGTGATTCTTCATTTGTACGATCTAATATTTACAATACTCTTGGTGGATTTAATATTGTAAAATTAAGAACTGACGGTACTAGTTTGGATTGGAAACTCGATGAAGTGAGGAGTTATGACTCTGTAGAACTCGGTACACATGTTTACTATACAGACGAAAGTGAACGTATGCTTGTACCTACAGGTGAATTGTATATCACTTTTTATGAAGGCGTAAGTGAAGAAGAACAAAAGATAGTTTTGGAAGAATATAAACTAGCATTTGTCAGAAGAAGAAATAGTGAATGTATTGTTGCAAAAGTAACTGCACAATCTAAAAACCCATTAAAAGTAGCTTCGGAATTAGAAGATTACTCCATGGTACGAGTAGTCGAACCTGACTTAGATGCTATTTTAGATGACTACGAATACGCTGAACCCGAAGATGATTTACTAGATCATCTTTGGCACTTAAAAAATGATGGAAAAGTTTATGATGTCAACTGGCCTTTAAAAGAAGGTGCTGACTCCAAAGTAGTGGATGCTTGGAGACGAATGGGAAATACAGGTTCGGACGATGTAGTAATTGCGGTGATTGATAATGGTTTTGACCTTTCACATCCTGACTTAAAAGATAGCGTTTACAAACCTTGGGATCTTTGGACCAACTCTTCTAGAGTACAAGACGGTGATCCCCGATTTACACATGGAACTCCTTGTGCAAGTGTTGCGCTAGCGGCTTCCAATGGAAAAGGAATCGTAGGTGCTGCACCCAATGCGAAATTTATGCCTATAAGTGGCACTTCATTTAGTCTTCGAGCTACGGAGCAGATGTTTGAATATTGTATAAAAAATGATGCAGATATCATCAGCTGTAGTTGGGGAACAACTGATCCACTTTATTCTTTAAGTGCGATTAAAGAAGAAGTTATTAAAGACGCAGCAACAAAAGGAAGAGATGGCAAAGGTTGTGTTATTCTTTTTGCAGTAGGAAATGAGTCTAAAGATTATATCAATTATTATTCTGCTCATCCTGATGTGATTGCAGTCGGAGCATCTACGAGTAAAGATAAACATGCAGATTATTCTAACCGTGGAAGTGAAGTAACGGTAGTCGCGCCATCCAATGGAGATTGGCCAATCATTGCAGCTCGTGCTTGGTGGGATGAAGGAGTGAGTTGGGAAACAGGTGCTTACCGATTTTGGAGAGATGGAAAAGAACGTGGCGAATCGGGTAGATACAAACACTTTGGAGGTACTTCAAGTGCAACACCTTTGGTAGCTGGAATATGTGCTTTGATGCTTTCTGTTAATCCTGATTTGACTGGAAAAGAAGTCAAAGATATTATTATAAAAACTGCTGATAAAATTGGTTCACCTTTAGAATACGATACCAATGGTCATTCTCTAAAATATGGTTATGGAAAAGTCAATGCTGACAAAGCGGTCAAAGAAGCGCTTCGCTACCGCGATGAAAAAGTAGGTACTTCTCAACCTGTTATCGAAGAGCCTGTCAAAAAAGGTCGTGGTATTTTTAGGTTCAATGTTGAGCGTCAAGCACCTGAAGGTTATGGAGTTCAAATTGGTGCATTTGCGGAATATGGAAATGTATTGATTCAGGCAGAACAATTACAAAGTAAATATAACCAACCTGTCATCGTAAGTATTAATGAACTAAAAGGAAAAACAGTTTATAAAATTGTGGTCGGTGCATTTGAGGATAAATCTGATGCAGTTAGTTTGTTTAAAAAATTAAAGTATGATGGGAAAAATGGATTTGTCAGAGCGATTAAAGATTTGGCTTAATTGAAAAAAAAAATAAATAAAATGTCAATCAAAATCAAAATTTTCACCATAACCGCTTTTTGATTTTGATTGGCATTTTGATTTTAATTTCATCTTTTCCCCATGATTGATTTCAAGAAACTCCACACTTTCGACGCTCCACATTTCACTCGTCTTTTTGAAAACAATACCAATTTCATCGTAAGTAAGGATGGCAAAAAATGGCGACTTGCTGCCAAAGCAGAAGAACTACATGAGGAAGTCGAAGTCATCGAATTTTATGAGGGGTTTGCATTTAAATTCCCACTTGATTTATGGAAATATCCTAATATAAAATTAGTCCGATTTATGAGCGGACATCAAAATGAGATTCCTCCTGAAATCAAGTATTTAAAAAACGTAAAGGTCTTAAATCTTTCAAATAATATACTTGAAAAACTTCCAACCGAAATAGGCGAACTCCAACAACTCATTAGATTAGATCTCAATAATACTGGCTTAAATTCCTTACCACCTGAGATTGGGAATCTAGAAAACTTAGAAGTTCTAAATCTCAACTATTGTGGTTTTACGGAATTACCACTTGAAATAGCAAGACTCAAAAATCTTAAAGAATTGAGTATTAGTGGTAATCCATTGGGGGAAATACCCAAGGTCTTATCTCAACTTTCAAAGTTGGAAGTTTTAAGAATGTCAAATATTAAATTGACAGAAGTTCCTGATAATATTGGAGAGTTGAATAATTTGAAAGTTTTAGATTTTAGGGTAAATCAAATTACGAAGATTTCTCCTAAAATTGGGCAACTCAAAAAGTTGGAAGAATTAAGTTTTGAACAAAATCAACTTTCTACATTACCTAAAGAAATAGGGCAACTTGAAAAATTGGAAAGTCTAATATTTTGGCGAAATAAAATTGAAATACTCCCAGATGAAATTGGTGATCTCCACCAATTGAAACATTTAAATCTTGTAGAAAATAAAATAACTACCCTACCGAAAACAATTGGAAATTTAAAAAGCCTAATAACATTAAAAATACAACAAAATCAACTTCATGAAATTCCTTCTGTGGTAGGAAATCTCCTTTCCTTACAAGAATTAAATTTAAATATTAATCAAATAGAATCTATTCCTGATGAGATCACAAAGCTACATAAACTAAAAATCTTAACTCTTGATGTCAATCAATTAAAATCTGTTCCCCAAGATATCGGACAACTCTCCAAATTGGAAATTTTATTTTTAGGGCAAAATAAAATCACCAAACTACCCCAAAGTTTTGGAGCATTAAAAAATTTAAAAAGTTTAGATTTAGGCGGAAATCCCTTGGGAAAATTTCCGCATGAGGTTTTAGAATTTTATGAATTATATAATTTAGGATTGTCAGGAATAACAA
Organism: Caprella mutica; assembly: GCA_947561585.1. Lineage (NCBI taxonomy): Eukaryota > Metazoa > Arthropoda > Malacostraca > Amphipoda > Caprellidae > Caprella > Caprella mutica. Next base: position 101,873 of record CANNZV010000010.1, read on the forward strand.
TGAAAACAATCCCCGTTGGAATTTCGCTTTTAAAAAATCTAGCTTATTTAGACTTCAGTTATAACAATATAAAAACATTTCCCATTGAACTCACTTCGTTAAAAAAATTATACCGTTTAAAAGTTGCAGGAAATCAAATTGAATATCTACCTGATGAGATTGATCAAATGGAAAACTTACACATTTTCGAATTTCATCGAAATCAATTGAAGGCTATTCCTAAATCAATTTGGTATAAGACAACGCTCAACACCCTCAATTTTTCCTATAACAATATTACAGATATAGGTCTAACCGTTGAAGAAATCACCAACCTCAATACAGATCATTTGTCTCAAATTTCCTTTTCCTATAATCCTATTTCTCCAGAACAAGTGAATAAAATGAAGGAGTTAATTCCGCACATTTGGATTACATTTCATAATAAAAATAATAACTTGCCTTTTTAAATAAAAAATCCAATCTAAGCAACCCTCCGTAAGTCTTCTTTCGTATAGAGTACTAGCATCTAATAAATTCTACTACTCTATGAAAAGTTATTTTCTTTTATTATTTACCTTTTGTTTTCAATTAGTAATAGCCCAATCACCCTATGAATTGGATTGGAAAAAAGAAGCGATTTATTTTGGAATTGGTAGTGGGTTTTATGCAGCCGCAGGAATTGTTGAATCAAAATCAGTTCGACCTTTAACAGAAGTAGAAATATTATCTCTTGATCGAAACAACATCAATGCATTTGATCGAGCAGCTACTTTTAATTTTTCATATCAAGCCAAAAGAGGAAGCGACTATTTAAAATTTCCTTCCTATGCCTTACCTTTTTTGTTTTTGTCCAATAAAAGAACAAGAAATGATTTTGGAAAAATCATGGTACTTTATGGCGAAACACTTTTAGTCGTTGGAGGATTGACCAGTTTGACTAAGCGAGTTGTCTTGCGTCCTCGTCCGTTGGTTTTTAATGAACTCGTTCCTTTTACAGATAAGCAACAAAAGAATTCTCGATATGCTTTTTTTTCAGGCCATGCTTCTGCAACTGCTGCTAATTCTATTTTTGTAGCTAAAGTTTTTTCTGATTATTTTCCTGAAAGTCGATGGAAACCTATGGTTTGGAGTGCTGCTATTTTAGTCCCTTCTACTGTTGCTTATTTAAGAGTAAAAGCGGGAAAACACTACCCTACTGATGTAATCACAGGTACAGCAATTGGAGGAGCAATTGGTTTTTTAATTCCACATTTACATCGCAAAAAAGATTGGAAAGGACTTTCAGTAACTCCTACACTTTCGGGTTTTTATCTTTCCAAAACATTTTAAGCAAGCTATTCAATCCTTTTCTTACAATCAATCTTCCAAGTAGGGTAAACAATTTTCTCAGCAGTATCCACCCATTCGCCTGCCCATTTATATCCTTCTTCATTCATATCATAAAATGTTAGTCGATAAAATCCATCCATTCCATTAGGAGCTTTTTGTTCTCGATAAAGGACTATTTTATCTCCTTCAAGATTCCCTTCCCACATTGATAATGGACTTGTATTAATTCCTGCTGAGGAATAATAATGTACATACCATCTAGCGCTATCAGGATGATATTGCCTAATACTTCCTGAATGTTTTCCATCCTCTTTTATGGTTTCATCTTGTACTGCCAATCCATTCATAATATATTTAAATGTCCAAGTCATTTTTACCGTATCTGCCCAAGTTTGATCTGGATTTCTAGAAACAGAATTACAGTCACAAGTGCCGATCATTGCAGAATAATCTTTGATCTGTTTGGGTGCATCAGGGTTAGGAAGTCCAAATGGATTTTCGGTGGATGGTTCATACTGTGCAAAAACAGAAGTCATAAAGAACAAAACAAATATTGTAATATTGATTTTCATAATAATTTATTTTTTCAAAAAATCAATATTCGCTAAATCATCAAAACAATCCAATAAATTCGAAGGGTTTGCAGCCAAAGGGAAGGGTTTTGCAGTCAATGGAGAAAAAACAAAATGAAGTTATGAGTATATCAACTGAGAATTTAAGTTTTAACTGCAAGATGAGCTAGGAAATTTTTTACCATTTTTAATTTACTTTTGGAAACTTGAACTTCTACATTATTTTTTAAAATAAGTCTTGGCGATGATTGTAAATGAAACTCCTTAACCATTCTCATATTTACAATGGCTCCACGATGTACTCTAAGAAAATTAGAATTGAGTTTCTCTTCCAATGCTTTTAGCGAAATCCTCATCGCATAACTAGGTGTTTCAAGCGTATGAACTCGCGAACAATAATCATCAGCTTGAATCCAATAAATATCATTAACTGGAATTATTTTTTGAGTATTTCCTACCTTGATCGTTAGGATTGATTCTTCTTTGTTGGAAAAATTGGATTTGATTTTTTGATATAATGTGGTATTTAATTTTTTGAGTTCCTCTAATTTTAATACTTCTATTTGTAAATATTTATTGGAAAAATAAAAATGAACCACCACAGAAACTGCAATAAATCCTAAGGTATAAATCGGTCCTTTTTGAAAAAGAAAAAAAGTAAAATATTCAGTTATCATTCTGTAAAAAGAAAAAGTATTTTCTGAAATCAGAATTTGAATTATTGAAATAATTAAAAGGTCAATAAAAACCAAAGCTATGATTATCATAGAGTATTGGTAAAAATCTTTTAAACTCAGATTATTTTTACCACTTTTCTTCTTTGCAAAAATGACTAACAGATAAGCGGATACTCCCCAAACAATCCATCGGTAAGTTTGGAATAAAAATAGATTCCAATAAGTGGCTTCTTGCGAAAGGTTAAATCTTTTGACGTAAAATAATTGCTGTGCTGTTTCAAAATTTATGGTAAGGAACCAAATGAGCAAAACAAAAATTATTGGTTTGGTATGTGATGTTTTTTGAAAAAATTCCACGTTGATTTTTTTAGTAGAACGATTGAAAAACCATTATTGTCTGCTCTTCGGCAAAATCGGATAAAACCAAGACACACTAAAACTATGCGGATTCAAGTCATCAAATTCGTTATTAAAAAAAATAGTGTAACCATAATTGATTTGAAAAAAAACAATTCCCAAACCGATCTCAGGGCGCAATGCAAAACTTGAAGCACCCTTTTTTAAATAATACAAACCACTTGCTCCAATATTTCCTCCAAGAAAATAAACCCAACCAGCTTTCCAATATTTGACTTTGGGAGCAAAAGTTTTTTCCCAAGGAATATATTCAAATCCAAGCTGATAAGCATTTCCAAAAAGTGCCCCTTCGCCAGAAGATGATTTGAGTTCAGCTACACTCAATCCCAAAGTCAAATCTTGAAATCCATGAATTTCTGGAATGATACCAAGCGATCTTGATTTGGTATACCATTTCCCAAGTCTTTTGTGGTAGTAACGACCTCCTGTTTTTTCAAATTGAAAAGTAGAATCAGATTGAGCAGAAATGGAATGAGGGGAAACTAAAAAAAAGATAAAAAGGAGTAGTGAACATTTTAAAATAGGCAAGCAATAATATTGTTCATTTTTCATGTCTAACTTTTAAAAACAATTCTAAATTCCGTCCAGCCATCTTCAACTGTCTTTAATGAAAACTGTGCCTCATGATTTAAAAGTATTTCACGTATCAACGTTAACCCAACGCCTTGCCCATCAGCCTTGGTACTAAAAAATGGAGTGAATAGATTTTCGGCAATTTCAGGAGCAATGCCTCTACCGTTATCTCGAATTATAATTGTAGCAGGAGATTGTTGCGACACTATTTTTATAACTCCCTCATAATCAATAGATTCAATTGCATTTTTCAAAATATTAACGAGCACTTGTTCCATCTGTTTAGAGTCGATAGAAGCGAAGACATTATTTGGATGGAGTTCGAAATCTATTTTAATATTTTGTTTATTGGCTTGAGATTCCATCAGTTTTCCAATGTTGGATAATAACTCATTTAATTCGATCCGCTCAAAACGAGGTTTGGGTAATCGCACAACCTCCGCAAAGTTTTTCATAAATAAAGTCATCGAATTATTTCGTTCGATTGCAATTTCTAAGGACTCTCTTTCCTCTGAATTTTCTTCTGTGTTGTATTCTACATGAGTTTGTAAAATGGAATTAATGGCTCCTATTGAATTATTGACTTCATGCGCCATCATTCGAATTATTTTTTCATAAGCTCTTTTTTCTGCTTCTAAAATCTCCTTGGACAACTCTTGAATCAAAATAAATTTTCGCTTAAATCCTCGATGAATAAAATGAGAAACTTCGCATTTATACTTTTCAAAACCTTCCGTAGATATAATGTTAGCTTTTCCTACTTCAAGTTTTGCAATCTGTTGTAGAATAGGATTATCAAAAGAGGTGATTGGATGTTGAACAGCATTTTCTTCTAAATCTAACAAACGTATTGCACGTGGATTGATGTCTGTTATTTTTTCATCATAGTCTAAAATAATAATTCCATTCGGTGATGCATTGATTAATTTTTTCAAAAAATAATGTTGCTCTTCCACTTGAATCCGTTCTTCTCGAATATTGTCGATCATACTATTATACACATCTATTAATCTATCCATTTCCTTCGATCCTGTTTTTACAAACTTAATCGTGAAATCTTTATCCTCTATCGCATTCGTTCCCGAATACATAAAATCTAATGGGCGAATTAAAGATCGATAAAGCAAGTAGGAAAGAAATAATGAAAATAGTATGGCAAATTCAGAGAGTAAAAAATATAGCTTTTGTTCTTGTAATACATAGTAACATAATCCTGCAATAACAAGATGAATGACTACGATGAATAGGAAGTATTTTAATCTTAAGGTCATTTATTTTACGTTAGACGTTGAACGTTTTACGTTGGACGTTTTCGAAAAACTTAGAATGGTTTGCGTAAAACGTTTAGTGCCCAACGTCTCTCTTCTTTTTCGATTTTATTAAATTCTTAATTTGCGCTCTTATTTTTTCAGTTTGATCTTCTAGTTTATTAAAGGTAGCATCGCTAATATAGCCTATTTTAAAAGCAATCAAAAGTTGCGTTGTGACTTCTGCAGATGACCCTTTTGCAATATTTAAATATCGAATAGTATCTTTGATGGAATCTCTTTCTTCTCCTTCTGCAATATTGGACGAAATCGAAACGCCTGATCTTTGGATCTGATTGGATAGACCATAGTCAGTTGAGAAAGGAGGTTTCTTCGTTATGTGATAAATATTAGCAGCTAGTTCAACTGCCTCTTGCCAAACTCTTAAATCTTTAAAGGTTCCCATTTTGTTAGTATGTTTAATTATAGAATATGACAAGATAAACGTTTTACGGAAACCATTCTAAGTTTTTCGAAAACGTCCAACGTAAAACGTTCAACGTCTAACTTAAAAAAATCAATTATCAAACGGGATATTATATTTCTCCAATCTCCGATACAATGCACTTCTAGTAATACCAAGTGACTTCGACGTTGCACTAATTTTATTACGGTGGTAAGCTAAGGCTTTTTTTATCATTTTTACTTCCATCTCTTCCAAAGAAATTTCTCCAACATCAGGAAGTGTTACTTTCTCCCCTTTAAGACTACCTCGATAATGCATTTTAAAATCTTCGGCGGTAATGATTTTATTTTGAGAAATTAAAACCACTCGTTCTACTAAGTTTTTAAGTTGACGAATGTTCCCGTGAAAGTCTTGTTGAGAAAGCCATTGCAATGCTTTTGAGTCAACTGTCAATTCTGGATTTCCATAAATCTCTTTTAAGTTATCCACATAAAAATTCACCAATAAAGGGATATCTTCTTTCCGTTCACGCAAAGGTGGAATTTGAATTTTTATCAAATTGATTCGATAATACAAATCTTCCCGAAAAGTTTCAGCGGCAACCATCTCTTCCAAATTCTTATTGGTAGCACTTACCACTCTTACATTGATTCGTTTAGTTTGACTACTTCCAAGTGCTTCAAAAGTTTGCTCCTGTAAAACTCGTAAAAGTTTCACTTGACTACTATGTTCTAAATCTCCAATTTCATCTAAAAAAATAGTACCCGTATCAGCCATTTCAAAACGGCCTTTTCGATCTGCAACAGCATCCGTAAATGCACCTTTTTTATGTCCAAACATTTCACTTTCAAATAAGGTTGAAGAAATTCCGCCTAAGTTAACTTTTACAAAAGGTTTATCAGCTCTCAAACTTTCATAGTGAATGGCTTCTGCGATGAGTTCTTTTCCTGTACCACTCTCCCCCATGATGAGTACACTTGCATCAGTTTTACTGACTCGTTTTGCCAAATTTAAAACATCTAAAAGTGATGCTGATTTTCCAACGATATGCTCAAAATTTTTGATGGAATTATCAACAGGTTTTTTAACTTGTTTTTTATTGAGTTCTAAAATGGTTCTGATAGCTGAAACCAATTGCTTGTTGTCCCAAGGTTTTGCAATAAAATCTTTTGCTCCTTGTTTCATCCCTTGTACTGCCAATTGAACAGTCGCCCAGCCTGTCATTAATATAATTGGCATTTTAGGATGTTCCGAAAGAATTTCTTTTAACGCACTCATTCCTTGTCGCCCTGAAGTGTCGATCGCAAAATTCATATCCAACAAAATCAAATCAGGTTGGAATTCTTGAATCGTTTCTGAAGCCTCCCGTGGATGATGAATACTGGCAACTTCGAATCCCGTTTTTTTCAATAACAATTTTATTGAAGAGCAAACGGCTCGATCATCATCAATGATTAGTATGTGATGTTTGTTTTTCAATTGGACAGAATTTTAGTTTTATAAATTTTGTTTTAGCCACGGACTTTTATCGACTTCTATAAACGTGTTATTTCTCCGTCCGTAAAAGTCTGTGCTAGTCAGTAGCTATTTTTTTAATCTTCATGAAGAGCGATTGCAGGATTTATCAATGCCGCTTGTCTACTAGGGTAAAAAGCACAGATCAAAACTAATAAAATAATTATTCCTGCAGCCAATAACATCGCATAATAGTAATTAATATTTTCTAAATCGAATAAATTCATAATAGGAAATTGTGCTGCAAAAAATAACCCAACTAAAATACCTATCATCGTGACCATAAAAATTTCAGTAATAAATTGAGTAGAGATATTTCCCTTAGTCGCACCTAAAGTTCTGCGTAAACCAATCTCAGATCTTCGTTTACTAATATTATACCACAGCACTCCAAATAGTCCTAATGCTACATTTATAATTAAAAAGCCGCTAATACTCATGATCGCAATCATCGAAGTCCAGGTAGAACGGCTTCGTTGAATTCTTCTTTGCTCTTGTTTTCTAATAGAAAAATCTGCCCGCTTAGTAATACTTGCAATTAAATTGTTAACCTTTTCTTCTGCATCAGGGGAAGTTCCTTCTTTGACTTTTATATTTGCAACATAGGTATCCATTGAAGTACTTGGCATATATACGAATGTTCCCAATCGCTCTTCTTCAAATTCACCATGATATTTATAGTTTTCTACAACACCTACAATTTTTACAAAATCCGTAAAATCTCCTTCATCATCCAAAACAAACAAACTATCAATAACAGGTTTCCCTTTAAAACATTGCTCACGGAATTTCTTTGTTATTAAAACGGTATTATATTTTGAATTAACATCATCTTCAGTAAACCATCTTCCTTCTATAACATTGACGCCACTAACATTTTCATAATGTTCATCTTGAAAAAATACACAAGTTGAAAAATCAATTCCATTCTCATCATTACCCGTCATCCATGTATTTCCTGAAAAAGGAGTTTGACCAGATGAAAATGAAACATATTCTACTTCAGGGAATGCAAGTAATTCTTGATGCAATCTCTTTTTCATTCCTGCTACTTCTGTTGAGTCGCTATCGGATGGAATTCTTAAATAAGCGTTCCAAACATTTTTACTTTCAAAACCAAGTGGCGAATTATAAATTCTCATATTGGTTACCACAAAGGTCAATACTGAAAACAAAATCAAAAACGAAATGAATATTTCTAAAAAAAGTAAAAAGTTACTTTTCTTTTTATTCCAAATCAAAGTGAGTATATGCTTGATCATAATTGGTTATTTTTAAGAGCATTAATAATATGGATTCGGGACATTCGATAAGCAGGAATGAATCCTGATAAAATTCCAAAGAACAAACAAATCAATAAACTGTAGAAAAACACTTTAAAATTGAAACTTAACAATGTACCATTAAGAAAGTCACTTCCATTAATTACACTAATTAATAACAATGCTAATACAAAACCAATCGCTCCTCCGATTAGTGTTAAAACAATATTTTCAAAAACAAATTGAAACAATATATTTCCAGAATGTGCTCCAAATGCTTTCCGCACTCCAATCTCTGATGACCGTTCCAAAATTCTACTTACATTTAGGTTGATTAAATTTAATGTAGGTAGCATAAAAAACAATATGAGTAAGAATGACATTATCCACATTCCATAGCGGTAACTTTTTTCTGGATCATTAAACATTCCCGTAGATTTACTCACGTATGTTTCTATAAAACTTCCAGGAAAATATTCTAATTGATTATGCTGGTCAGGATTAGGCAATGGAATAACTTGAGCTTTCTTTTTAAGTTCGTTTTTCACATTGGTAATTTTGCTAGAATTTTCAGCTAAGAAAACGGAACTAAATTGTCCTGTCAGTCTTTTTTTATTACTTAAAAGTTTTCCATCCATATTCGTCAAAGGAACAAATGCTGATGCTCTTAAATAACTGATAGAATTATTGACTCGATCTACAATACCAATTACTGTGAAATTCTTTTTATCAAAAGTAATTTCTTTCCCTATGATGGATTCAAAATCTTTGTCATCATTTCCAAAATATTCGCCACAAGCTTTTCGGCTAATTACGACTACTTGTTCTTGATTTTCGACTTGCTGAGTCTTGAATGGACCACCTGCTAAAAACTTAAAATCAAAAACATTCCAAAATTCTGCATCGGTATAAGTGGTAGGAAATGTAAGTTTATTACTGTTGAGAAATATATCAAACACCTTCCCGGTACAGTAAAAAGTTTGGGTATTGGTAAATGGAAGGTCACGCATATAACTATCCCAAAAAAAATAACTCCCAGGACCTCTTGACATGGATCGACCTGAATCTTCATATCTGTACCCTGTCGTATCATAGCTCATTTTTCCATCCATCATGATACTATCTATCTCAGGAATAGTATCTTGATATTGTCGAAAGGTTTCGATATAATCAATAAAGACCATTTGATCTTTTTTAGTTAGTGGTGCAGCTCCTCCTAATTCCGTTTCAAAAAAAGCAGTCATCAACATCAATATCATCAAGGTAAAACTGATACCAAAGAGACTGATAAAAGTAAAAAACTTTCGTCTTCCCAGTACTTTTATGGCTAGTGTGAAATAATTCTTTATCATTTTAAAATTTATTTTTCGTTGAAAAAAAAATAATGGTCTGGCTTTATCAAGTATCTCTAATTATGATACTTGACTTCCATCAAATAATCTCACCAACCGATTCGTCTTCTTCGCCATCGTTTCATCATGAGTTACCATGATGATGGTCACATTATCTTTTTGATTTAAATCAAGAAGGATATCCATGATTTCATTTCCCATTACACTATCCAAATTACCCGTAGGTTCATCCGCAAGTATAATGTTAGGTTTCCCAACAATTGCTCTGGCTATTGCTACACGTTGTTTTTGTCCACCTGATAGTTGACTAGGGAAATGTTTCATTCTGTTTTTTAAACCCACTTTTGTCAATGCTTCTTCAGCCATTTCCCGACGTTGTTTTCCATTAATTCCATTCCGATATAGAAGTGGTAGTTCTACATTATCAATTACAGACAAGTCATTGATAAGATGAAAACTCTGGAAAATAAATCCTAAATGTTCGTTTCTAAATTTTGCAATAGCTTTACCGTTATAGTCTCTGACTGTATTCGGCCCGATGGAAATTTCTCCTTGCGAAGGTTCATCAATTAATCCCATAATATTGAGCATTGTACTTTTTCCACAACCTGATGGTCCCATCACAGAAAGAAATTCACCTTCTTGGACTTCTAAATTAATGTTGTTAAGCGCTACCGTTTCAATAGTTTTAGTTCTGTAAATTTTACTGATGTTATTTAATTTTATCATGTTATATGGATTTTTGATTTTTTAAATTTTGTGTATTCACAAGGTAAATTCTAACGAATGGTTTTTCCATTTTGAAAATCGTAAAGTGTCATCATTCGAAGTGCAAAGTAATTTTGCCAATACTGACTGAGTGTAAAAATATACTCTCTTGCCGTTTGATCTTTTTCTCTTTGTGCCAAAGTAAGTTCAGTTATACTAATTGCTCCGAGTACAAAACTCTCTTTTGTAATTTCAAAACGCTCTTGTGCGAGTTGTTTCATTTCTTTGTTCAGTTGGAGTTGCTCCTGTAAGTTGGTGAAAGCATCCACCGTTTGTTGGATATTTGCTTCGAGTTGTAATTTATTTTGAATAATATTTTTTTGGATAAAATCGCGTTGTGCTATTGCTAAAGTTTTTCGAGATTTTTGTGCGCCCCAATCTAAGATTGGAACATTCAATTGAAGCTGGACAAACTGTTGTTGTTGTGGATCACTATAAATATCTCCTACCTCTGTCGCCCCTCTTGTCAATCCAAATGAAGCAAATAAATCAGCTTGCAAACCACCTTCTCTTTTTGCTTGAGCAACATCACGATCGGCTTCCATCATCATTCTTTGATAACTCTCTTGCTCAAAACGATTCGCCAAACCTTGTTGTAAGGCTATTGTTAAGTCAGTATTTATAAAGCTTTCTGCTTTTGGTGCCATTGGTGTAATCATTTCTCCATTATGCTTTTTTCCTAAAAAAGTATAAATCGCAGATGAAGCCGACCGAACAGATTGCTCTGCCTGTTTTTTATTTTTATTTGCTGATTTTAATTCAAATTGTAGTTGCAATAAATCTCTTTTCGAAATTATTCCAAGGTTGAATTTTTCTTCAGCAATAGTTAAAAGCGTTTCATTGCTTTCTCTATTTGAATTGGCGATTTGTAAATTTTCATTGGCAACGAGTAGGTTAAAAAACAATTGGGATGCTTCAATATTAATACTCTCAAGATCAGCCGTATATTTTTTTTCAGCCTCCCGAAGTTTCATCGGTTCTATTTTTTTATTCCATTTTAATGCATTGAATCCAAATAGAGGTTGAAAAAAACCAGCTCGAAATGGTGTCCCATTATAAAATACTTTATCATTTGTAAAATCATCAAAACGTTGCAAATTCGATTGAACAAAAATGCTTCCTCCTGTTTTTGTTACTACTTGATTGAGTTCTAACCCCAATGCAGAATTATTGTTATTGATTCTTGGAAAAAGAATGGTTCCGTCTGGTTGTTGTGCTTCTGCGAATGTATTTGCAAAGTTTGGAAAATTCGCATTCGCTGAAAGTTGAGGTTTTAAACCTGCTTTGAAAATATTGTAATTTAATTGGGCTGCTTCCATATCCATTTTTGCTGCGTCGCTGGTGATGGAATTTTGCTTTGCCATTTCCATAAGAGATTCCAAGGAAAGGGTTTGTAAATCACTTTGAGCACTTAATTCATTTGAAAAAAGACTAACAGTCTATATCAAAATCAAACACCAATTTTTAAGTTTATATATTTTTTGAGTATTCATTATTTTCGTTGTGATTTTAATAAAAATTACTTCAACTCAATAGTTTCCAGATGATCATAATCTTTCATATCCGAAACTATAATTTGATCTCCTTTTTGTAATTCGTTTGTTATTAATTCTACGTAACTCATATTTGTTAAACCAACCTTTATTTCTTTTCTAATAGCTTGGTCACCTCTGACTAAAAAAACCATTTGTTGTTTTGCTCCTGTAAATGCAGGTCCATTTTGAGCACGAAGTACTTTTTCTTTTTTTCCAGAAATAATAAATACATCAACTTGCATATTAGGTCGTAAGTCTTTGTGATTGGTTTGTTCTAGCTGTACTACAAATTCAATCGTATTATTTTCTACCGCAGGAAGGATTGAAGTGATGATTCCTTTGAGGTTCGTTTTATTAATTCGAACATCAACAGAAAGACCTACTTTTACAATATTAGAATATCGATCAGAGCAACTTGCTTCGACTCTGAAATTTTCTAAATTGGCAATTCTAGCTAACGGTTCGCCTTCATTTACTTTTTGTCCAATATTTTCATTGACCCATGTAACAACACCTGCACGTGGAGCTTTGACAGAAGTTTCTTTCAATTTTCGCCCTAACTCTCGCATACTTTTTTCTTGAATCGTTACCTCTAATTCTAAATTTCGTTTATCGCTATTGAGAGATGCTCTTCGAAAATTCAACTCATTTTCCAATTGTCTTTTTTCAAGTTGAGCAATTTGAAGATTCAGTTCACCTTGTTCTACTTCTTCTTGAGTTGCTCCACCGATGTCTTTTAATTTTTTTAAATCCGCTAGATTAGCTTTAAGGCTTGAGAGTTGAAGTGCTTTGATTTGATCTTGATAATCAAGGTCTTTTACATTTTTGTCATATTCCAAATTGAGTTTGGTAATATTATTTTTTCGTAATTCTAATTGATCTTGGAGAGCTTCATATTCTAGACGAACGTATTCTTCATCCAGTTTTAAAATTAAATCTCCAGCATTGACTTCTGCTCCAGATGTCAAAATCGTTTCTTTAATTTCAGTACCGACGGGAGCATTAATTTGTTGTTCGAAAGAAGGGAGTACTAATCCCGTAGCAGTAATTTTATTTTCGATATCACCTACTGAAATTGTCGCTAAACGGAAATCTTCTTTTTTGATTTCTGTTTTTAAAAAATTTCTCAAAAGAAAAAAAGCTGCACCTATCGAAGCAATTACGAAGAGGTATTTAAACCATTCACCAAGGCGGCTTTTATTTTGTTCTAAAGTTGAAATTTCTCTATCCATTGTAATTCGGAGTTAAAAAATGAAGAATGATAAATTACTATGGTAAGATAATTTTCAATGCGTATGCCAAAACCTAGACTACTGACTATCAATAGTTTATAAAATTTATTTTTTATAAAGTTGTTCGATATCGCACACTTTATGTTTGATTTTGGGAAAAAATAGATAAGATAGATTTATGATGGGAATGAAAAACGAATTGCGAATGTTTACTAGATTGACCATGAATACTCAGTCATGTTTCAGGATTCATTTTTTTAAAAATTCTGAATATTTACTCTATATATTTCCATGGAGAGTTAAATGGCTTTCCGTGCATTTAGCTATTGATAAACAAACATTGATATGAAAAGTAGTGATTCCTCGTCTTTTTATATTACTTTTATAAATATCCAGACACACGATTACAAACAAATAGACACTTTAAAGAATCTTCTTTTTTAACCCCAAAGAAAGATTTCCTAAAAAATGTCGAAAATGAGATCAAAAAATTCAGAAAACACACCTGACCTGCTTCTCGAATTTCAAAATCAACTTACCTCTATTTTAACTTCACTAAAGATAGTGTTAGCTAGGAAAACTCTTAATGATGAGGATGTCCAACTAGTCACTATTGCGTATAAAAATGCTCAAGATTTAATTACACTCACTAAGGATTTTTTATCAACAAATGATTTACACAAAGAAGGAGATAATGTATTAAAGGTTTTAAAAAAAGAAATAGATTTTATTACTAATCCTCTCCTTAATGAAAATACATTCCCCCCTATCTATAAAAAAATTAGCACATCAGATAATGTAAAACATTTCTGGGAATCTCAATCAACTTATGAACTAACTGACTCTGATCAAAACTGGCTATTTCAGATAGAGTATAAAATCGAAAATGAAATTTCTAATTTTGATTTTAATGCAGAAATTTTAGCAAGGCAGGTTTTTATTAGTCGCCGACAATTAGATCGCAGACTTAAATTACTAGCAGGTTTTACAACTAGTCAATTTATTAGAGAGATTCGGATGCAACAAGCTCATAAGTTAATAAAAGAAGGAAATCTTAATTCCATAAAAACTATTGCCTATAAAGTTGGCATCAAATCTATTTCTCATTTTTCAAAGCAGTATAAATCCAGATTTAAAATCTCCCCATCTCTAAGTTTAAAAGAAAAAAAATAACCTACAAACGTTCTATCTTTCATTTAAAATTTTTCTCCCCTTCAAAACAAACCATATTAAGGCATAATGTCCAAATATCGTTATTGATTGTCCAAAAATTTGACGGAAAGAATTAGATATTTACCGTATAAAATCTGTAAAAAAATATAACCCTAAATTATTATAGCACACTGCCCTATTTTTTTTATAAAAAAGAAGGTCAGATTAACCCTCTGACCTTCATTCAATCGCAGTTGCAATAAAGTACTCTTATAAGAAAAATTTTTGTGTTTATTTGTTTGGGTCGAAAGCCTTCCTAAAAGGAAGGCTTTTCTTTTTTTAGAGGATAGATGGATTATATTTTCCATGTAAATCAATATTGAATCATTAACTGCTACCATCAAGAGCAATTGTTATCTACAAAAAGATTAAAGCTAAAATTAATTGGACTTTGGATCTGAATATTAAATAATGAAGTATAAAACCTTCTTAACTCTTTTCTAATATTTAAAACTCTTATCAAGGTTACAAGGTTTTCTACGGCTACCCACATCTGAATTTCAAACCATAAAATTTTATACCCCTTCTCTACTAGCCATAAAACGATATCAACCGTCATTGAATTATCAGCAAATACAATATTGATAGTAATCTGAGATAGAGCAATGATAAAGAGTTTTTGTAAAAAAGATTTAGTAGAACTTTTACCATTAATGGTATCAATCAAATGCGCAATCATCTCTAAAGTATTTCCCACAAAACCATTAATCAACACCCCTATCAAAATAAGGGTAGCAGAAATGGATGGTGAAGGAAATGTTTTTTTCATGATAGCTATTTGCTTTTGCTATCATGTATGCCAATGCAAGTGCCAATGCTATAAAGCATTGAAAATCAACTAGTTACAAAAAGTTAAGTTTGAAAAGATGTCCGTTTTCGAACAGGTAGTGTCTGAAAGTGATCGGTAAAAAGGTTAAATCAAAACAAAAATGCCAATCAAAATCAAAATAAAATATTGAAAAACCAACATTCTATTTTTGATTTTGATTGGCATTTTTGTTTTAATCTTTATTGAGCTATTGCTGCGAAAGGATCAGAAGTCAATCCATAAGCTGCTAGGCTTGCAGCTCCTTTGACATCTTTTATTTTTATATCGAATATTCGGCTTTTGTGGAGTGTGGCAATTTTGGCACCAGTATCTAGGGTAACCCAATCTTCCCAAGTAAATTCTAAGCCACCAACTGGAATGATACTCACCCACATTTTATAACTAGTAGGTAAACCATTTTTATCCAAAATCCAAGCATAGGAATCACCTGGTGTCACTCCACCTGAATCATAAGAAACCATCATAGCATCTCGGTCATCAGAAGTTTTCACCAATCTTCGACTGGTACCTTCATCAAAAGCTTTGACTACTGCATTGAGCCAAAAAGAATCGTTACAGAAATTTGACCAAGCTTTGCTCACTAACGCCTTAGCTTTATCGCCCACTACTTCTTCTCCTTTTTTAAATGCTTTACCTGTTACAGATTTGGTATGCAAAAGGACTTCGTTATCATCCCACATTACTTTTACAAAATTGCGACTCTTGTCCCAAAGGTATTGGTTACGTCCTGCAAAATCCCAACTGATAATTGCTGTAGTATCCCAAGCAGCCTTATTAACTGCAGTCATCATTTTTGTAGCTAAAGCATCGGCTTCCGCTGAAGGTGTACCTTCTGGTTTGGACTCATGAGTCATAAATCCAATAGCGGTGATTATTACTAGTAAAGTTGCTAATCCGATAAAAAACCATTTAAAAAATCTTTTCATTAGAGTTTGTTTTGATTACTTCAATAAATTTGAATTATCTTTTATAGAAATTTCCGCCAACCTTTTTTCTTGGAAATATGAACGTAGGGAATAGGCTTAGCACCGAATCCTTCAATCCATTTTTCATTAGAATTAAAATCTAGAATTACTGGTCGGCGTGCATTGGTTTGAATAAGGCGATCTATTAATAATAAATGTGCACCCGTACTTATTCCATCATCTGCTACTGTTCCTATTAGGCTCATCATTTTTCCATGACTAAAAATAAAAAAATCTGCAGCCAAAAGAGAACCTTTTTCATCCTGAATTCCGCTCGCAAAACCCAATCCTCTATGCATGGCATTGTACATGATACGCTGAAGGGCGTGAAATTTTTCTTCCACGCCTTTTTTATCCTTAGTGTGTTTTTTATAAAAATCAGCTAAGGCTTCTGGTTTTAAATTAGAATTAGAAATGAGTGGGGTTGATTCCGCTTTTTGAATTAAATCTTTTACCTCGTCAGAATAATCCAGTTCAAGGCTTTGATGATCTTTGTTTAAAATCAAAGTATAATTCGTTTGATTTTCTTTTTCAAAACCTAAATCTTGCGATGGGATGATTCCATCATTGAGAGATATTTCGATGTTTTGATATTCAGGAGGAATAGCATTTAAAAATCCATTGACTCGTTT
Organism: Caprella mutica; assembly: GCA_947561585.1. NCBI lineage: Eukaryota > Metazoa > Arthropoda > Malacostraca > Amphipoda > Caprellidae > Caprella > Caprella mutica. The sequence goes on from CANNZV010000010.1 coordinate 118,438, forward strand.
TTGTGATAAAACATTGACTGAATAAATTCCAGTTGAACGAACAAGGTGAGGAAGGTATATTGATTTTGTATTTAGAATTTTTGGTTGCCAAATGAGTGGAAGTACCGATTCATAATCATTTTCAATTAATGCATCCCAATCTTTGGAAACATTATTAAGATACCACATATAGCCAAATACATTTCCATTATTTGCATAATGAACACAACTGTTCCATTTTGTTTTATCTATCTCTTCTGCTTTTAAATAATGTATTCGCATATTTTGATTTAACCTATTTTGATTTCGCAAAAATAGAACATTTTAAGTCAGAAATAGATGTAACAATTGGGTTTAAATTATCAAGAAGTTAAAAAATTAAACTAGTTCTGTATTGGAATGGAAATTCACTATTTTAGTTTTTTGCAACTATTCAGTAATTGGCAAAAGTTAATATATTTTTGAACGCAGAGTCGCGGAGGCACAGAGTTTTTTAAATTTTTCGAAGAAAAATTCTCTGCGCCTCCGCGACTCTGCGTTCAAAAATATATAAATTCAGCTTTGCTGAATAATTACAGTTCCTCTTAAATCTCCATTTAATGAAAATAAACAAAAAATATATTTGGCTAATCCTATCTTTCGGCATTGCGAAGCTCTTTATTCATTTTGGAACTATGACTAACTATGCCCTTCATCGAGATGAATATTTATATTTTGATGAAGGTCAACATTTAGGATGGGGATTTATGGAAGTTCCACCACTAACTCCTTTTATTGGAAAATTAGCTGATCTTCTTGGAGGAAGTGTTTTTGCAATTCGATTGTTTCCTGCATTGATTGGAGTTGCGACCATTATTTTAGCAGGCCTATTAGTTCGAGATTTAGGAGGAAAAAAGTGGGCCATTACAATTACAGGTTTAGGATTATTATTTTCGCCAGCATTGCTAGGAAGCAATGCATTATTTCAACCTGTTTCTTTTAATCAATTCTTTTGGTTTTTTTCCGCTTATCTTTTAATTCAAGCCATTCGAACCGAGCAACCTAAATTTTGGTATTTTTTAGGCATCAGTATTGGAATCGGTTTTATGACAAAATACTCTATTGTTTTTTATGGACTAGGTATTGGAACAGCTCTACTTTTGACTCCACAACGAAAATGGTTGTCGACCAAATATCCATACATCGCATTGGCTATTGCATTGATAATTGCTTCGCCCAATTTGTATTGGCAATACGATCATAATTTTCCTGTGATGGCTCATATGCGAGAGTTGAGTGAATCACAATTAGTCAATATGGATTGGTGGTTTTATTTATCTTCACAAGTTCGTTTTCATTTTGGGTTTTCAATTATTTGGGTTTCGGGTTTGATTGGTTTTTTTAAAATAGAAAAATTAAAACCATATCGATTTTTAGGCATTGGTTTTTTATTGACAATTCTTTTGATTGGTTTTTTGAGTGGAAAACATTATTACACGATTGGAGCATTTACCATTTTATTTCCATTTGGAGGAATTGCTTTGGAAGAATGGCTGTCAAAAAACATTTCAAAATATGCGCTGATTGGAACGATGTGTATTTTGACTTTTCCAGTTTTACCATATGCAATGCCATTGTTACCTATTAATCAAATGAAAAAGTATTGTGCTTTTATGGCAAAAAATGCAGGTATGCAAAATCAACTCAGATGGGAAGATGGCAATTTTTATGAAATCCCTCAAGACCTTGCTGATATGAATGGATGGGAAGAACTCGCTCAAAAAGTGGCAAAAATCTACCACGCGCTTCCTCCAGAGAAAAAAGAAAAATGTATGATTTATGGTGGTAGTTATGGACATGCTGGTTCATTAAATTATTTTAGAGAAAAATATGACCTGCCCGAAGTGTATAGTTTTAATAGTAGCTACCTGATGTGGGCGCCTATTGAAGTAAATTTTAATAACCAAATCATGTTGGATGATCGATTGTCTTTGGAATCTACTTGGTTTAATAATGTGGAACTAGTGGATAGTATGGAAAATCCTTTTGCACGTGATCCTGGATATATTTATTATCGAGATAATCCGATGGTTGATGTAAATGAAGCTTGGAAAAATTATGTAATTGAAGCGAAGGAGGAATTTGATTTTTGATTTCAGTAAAGACCTTTGTAATAAAAAACAAAAACCAACGCTAATTAGATTCAGTACGTCGAAGATGTCATCTCTTTTTCCAAAAAAAAAATTATTTTTGCAAAAAAAATATCACATCATGGCAGACGGTTTTTTCAAAAAAACAGGACAATTTTTAAAAAAAGGTGGACAGTATCTTTCCGATAAAATGAACTTGGAAATTCATGACTTAATCAATGCAGTCAATAAAAATGATACTGTAATGGTGGCTCGATGCATCTATGCAGGGCTTGATCCTAATCTTCAAGATGGCATTAATAGAAGAGCTTTACCCATTGCAATTGATAACAACAATACAGATATAGTTGAAATACTGTTGGAAGGAAAAGCGAATCCTAATCTTGTAGGAAAAGATGGGGAGTCTGCAATTTACAAAGCGGTATCTTGGAAAAATGAGGAGTACGTTCGACTATTAATGGAAGCGGGTGCTGACATTTATAAAAAAGAACCAAATGGAATCAGTCCAATTGAAGAAGCAAAACGAAAAGGATTTGTTCAGCTCTTAAACTTAATGGAAAACTTCAAAGAGGAAAAAAGAAAAGAAAGAGTCGAAGTAGATAAATCCACTCATGAAGAAATTAAAGCTAAAGCGGAAGATGCTAAAAAATTAAGAGAACAAAAAGCTGCATTTGAAGCAAAGCAAAAAGAACTAAAAGCAAAAGCTGCTGCCGAAGCAACTATTGAAAGAATAGAAAATGCTTACGATATAAATAATAAAAGCATTGCCAATGCATTAATTGCTGCCATTCAAAAAGGCGATGAAAAAGCGGTTGATTTATTTTTAGAAAAAATAGAAAACGTAGATGAGTTGGATGCTGAATTTAAAAACACTCCACTCTTGACTGCTATTTTTTATAAAAATACAAAAGCAGTTGTTGAGTTAGTAAGCAAAGGTGCTAACGTTGGACTACTCGTTGCGGAACAAAGACATTCTCCAGTAACACTTGCGGTGAGTATGGGGGCACACAAGCTGGTTCAGTTTATTTTAGAAAAACATACCGAAGAGGATTCGATCATTTTAAATGATCCAAACCAAATGTTGAGTCCTGCATTCTTAGCCTATAAAGATGCTAAAATGTTGGACCTTTTATTGACGGCTGGAGCCAATCCTTATTTTGGTGGACAAGCAGGAACTTCGCCTGTTGTTAAAGCTATCGAAAAAGCATCTGTTGCAATCCTACCTGTTTTAGCAAAACATAAAGTAAACTTAAATCTAGAGACAGAAGGAAAAACGCCTATCGAATGGGCTATTCATTATAATCGAAAAGATTGGGTAATTGGTTTACTAGAAGAAGGAGTAGAATCTGCCAATAGCTTAGATTTTGCTAAAACATTAGAAGGACGTGAAGATATTGTTACAATTCTAGAAGAAGAGGAATAATCTTTTACTTTTTTTCTATCTAAAAAACTGCCTTTTGAATATTGTGGACTAAGAAAATTTACAAATAACCTATTCTTAGTCCACAATAACCATTTTATAAAAACCTACTACTAAGTCTTCTTCCCTTATCAATAAGTACCTTCCTTAATCCAATCACTTCCTCCATATTTATTTCCATAAATTGCTTACATTTAATGATAATCAAATGCTAAACCATGAAAACTATAATCATTGACGATGAAATCAAAGCAGCAAAAATGTTGCAAATAGAATTAGAAAAATTATTTCCAGAGATAGAAGTTATTGGAAATTACCAACAACCTGACTTGGGAATTAAAGCCATTGACGAACAGCAACCTGACCTTCTTTTTTTAGATATTGAAATGCCAAAAAAATCAGGGTTCGATGTTCTGAAATTATGTCAATTTCGCAAGATGCAAGTTATCTTTGCGACTGCTTATTCTGAATATGCTTTGCAAGCCATTAAAGCCAATGCCTTAGATTATATCCTCAAACCTATCGATACCGAAGAACTTGAATCCGCTGTAAAAAAAGCCAAACAAAAAATAGAGGAACAAAATTTTAATCAATTTCAATTCCTGCTTGATAAATTGGATAATGAAAAAGAGGACTTTATCAGAATTCCAAGCGGAGATCAAATTCTATTTTTTCAATCAGAAGAAATAATTTACTGTAAAGCCGAATCAAATTACACACTTATTTTCACTACCAAACAAAAAATCTTAGTTTCAAAAACACTAAAACATATGGAAGGGCTACTTCCCAATAAAGATTTTATCAGAATTCATCAATCTTTTATTATCAATAAAAATCATATTCGAGCCTACTCCCGATTGGATGGAGGCTATGTAACTTTATCCAATGGAGATACTGCTAGAGTTGCCAAGAATAAAAAGAACTTAGTATTGTAAACACCTACTAAAATGAACAAGTTGTTCACCTTAATCTTTCTAATTGCTTTGTGTTTTTCCACAAATTCACATGGTCAAGAAATGATATTAAAGGATTGTTTTTTGGCAAATAAAGGACGAGTTACGAATAGAATTATTGAAGATCATTATGGATTTATTTGGTGGGCAAGAGATGATGGGTTTTATAGATTTGATGGAAAGGAAGCTACTTTTATTGATCCTTCAATTGATTTTCCTAAGTCCAGTTTTTATGCTTCCGCAAATATTTCACCTCAAAAAAATGGTGATTATTGGTTTTCCGCTCGAGAGATGGGAGTCTTTCAATATGATATAAAACAAGATACATTTCATCATATTGAAACATTAATAGATGATGATAGCACCTATTATATTTATGGTCGCCATGTTTCAATTATTCCCAATCAAGGAATCTTTATTTCAAGTTCGACTGGTGTTTGGCACCTCAATGAAAACAAGCAATTTGTTCAACGCATTCAGCCCGCTAAACTTTTTGGGAAAAAAGGATTTGGACAACATAGTGCTAATGAGATTCGCAAAACTCTTTACGATCCTAAAAGAAATATTTTATGGATGGGTGGAAAAATAGGCCTGCTTTCCTATAACTTATTTACTAAAAAATTAACTCGCCATAAACCTCCTTTTAAAAACCCCAACGTCAATGATAATTTTTTCTTGGTTAATGATATTGTTCAAGAAGATAGTTTGCTCTACCTAACTACATGGGGCGGAGGTATCCAAACATACAACTTAAATGATGAAATATGGGAACAATTCGTTTTTGAGGACGAAAAAGAAATTGGCTATCGACATGGAAATACCCAATTGGGAATCACCCAAAATAGTCGATTATTTTTTGCTCATGAGAGAAGAGAATTAGGAAGTTGGAAATCAGGTGAACCTTATTTTAGTATTCCAAAAAACAATTCAAAAAACATTGGCAGAGGTGTTGGAGCTTTCGTTGACAGGCTAGGTTATTTGTGGGTAGGTCATTGGAATCAAACTTGTAGATATATTGTTAATGACGAACCTCCTATCAAAAAAACTGCACAAATTTATATCAATAAAATTCTTACAAACGATATTCCTCAATTTCAACGCATGTATCATTGGGATAATCATGAGTTACTATTGAATAAAAAACCTGACACTTTAACTTTCTTTTTTAGAGCTATCAATCCATTAAGTTATGATAGTATTTTTTACGAATACCGCCTAGAAGGGTTTGATAAAGGTTGGAAAAAAAATAAAAAATCTGAAACCATTAGTTTTTACAATCTAAAAAATGGAGAATATAGTTTCCAAGCAAGATACTTCGACAACATTTCTCAACAATACATTTACACAGGCAAAGTTTTCATCAAAGTAAAAGAGATCAATCTATTTAGTCAAAATATTGTAATTGGATTATTAATTCTTATTGGACTTAGTTTTATTGGTTTTTTATACTATAGATATTTATCTCAAAAAAGAAGACAAAAAGCAGCGGCACGTTACGAAACTCAACTACGTGAAGTTCAAGATGCGGCTTTACGTTCTCAGATGAATCCTCATTTTTTATTCAATAGTTTAAACTCTATTCGCTATTTTATAGTAACCAATGATAATGAAAAAGCAGCAGGTTATCTCACTAAGTTTAGTCGACTTATTCGAATGATTTTAGAAAACTCAAAAAAGAAATTAGTTTCACTTGAAGAAGAAATCCACCTTCTTGAACTTTATGTAAAAATGGAGCAAATTCGATTTGAAAATAAATTTGATTATAAAGTCAATGTACCTTCCGATTTAAATAAAAATGATTTGATGATTCCACCTATGCTCATTCAACCTTATATTGAAAATGCAATAATTCATGGTATCAATCCAAAAGATGGCCGAGGGGAAATTATTTTAAATTTTAAATTAGATAGCCCCTACTTAGTCATTGAAATTGAAGATGATGGAATAGGAAGAAAACGTTCATTGCAGCACAAAAAAGAATCTGTTTTTAAGAAAAAATCGCTCGGATTAAGTATTACAAAAGCAAGGTTGGATTTAGCTGATACTTCTGAACACCAAGCAGGTTTGGAAATTTTAGACTTATCCGATGAAGAAGGAAATAGTATTGGAACCAAAGTTATTATTCGCTTGCCAGTTTCTTAAATGAATTTTGAATGTGTCGAAAATTTTTGATTTGATATTTTCGACACATTCCGTATTTATCTTATTTTCCCATAAAATCCTCCATACCTGTCATATTCATTACTTTAAACTTTTTCATATCATACTTAATATTAGCCTTGGTATCTACTTTAATCGTTTCTAGTTTTGTCGTACTTCCTTCTTTATCTTTTGTCGTCATTTCGAGTACAAACCCATCTTTCATATCCTCCCATTCTTTAGGTGTTTGTCTTGAATTTTTAGGAGCCATTTTTTGCATGTAGGAAAATAAATCATAATTCGGCAAATCAATTTCTTCCGTAATCCACATCTCTCCTTCCGCTTCAGCAGAAGTGAAAATATATTGATTACACGTATACCCTAAAATTTTCTTTTGTTTACCTGTGGCAGTTACTGAACCATCCATTTTTTGACCTTCCATCGTTTCATTAGAAATCGTTTCGCTAGAACCCATTGAAGTGACCATTGCCTGTTTTTGATCTTCAGGAATAACAATCATGTACTCCTTAGATAAATCAAAAATCAAAGCCCCTTTAGTCGGTTGCCCTTCTCCATCTTTAACTTCCATCCCAAAATATTGTTTTTTTCGGGACATCAATTGATTCATTTGAATGGGGTCTTCTCCTTCATCCGATGACATTAACCATTCAATTTGAATATCAAACTCATAAACATCCGTCAACTCCATTTCTTCCATTCCCATTTTACTCAAGTCGTATTTTCTCTTTCTTTTCTTTTTTGTATTACCATCATTTTCTCCTTCTTCAAATACATCATCTACCGCTTTGTCAATTTTTTGATCTACCTTTTGATCAATTTTTCTTTCTACTTTGTTTTTAAGTTTTCGTTTTAATCTTCCAAACTGTGCATCAACAGAAAGGTGTCCTCCAAATAAAAATAGTGCTACTAAAATCATTGAAATTGTTTTCATCATTTGTTTTTTAAGTTAAAAAAATAAACCTAATATAAGACGAAATTATCTCAACCTAAATGGGCACTTAGTCATTATAGCGAATGACTTATTCAGAATGTTTTTTAGCTAAAAAAAGAAATAGTCAATACTCATTCCCCTCTATCTCTCACTAATTCAAGGTAAGTTTTTACTAGATTCGTATTGGTTGATTTTATGATTCCAATAATATTTGTGCTAACATTTTTTCCAAAAAAAAACTTATTCCACTTTTCATAACTTCAAAAAACCAAATTTCAAAATGAAGAAAGTACAATTCTTAGTATTTCTATTCGCTCTATCATTTTTCACCTGTGAGCAATCTCCTATTACAAACGGCGTAACTATCAAAGCAGGCAACACTTCTCCTACAAATCAAAACTTACCTGAGAAAAAAGAAGCCTGCGAGTTTTTTAGCGTAAACGAAATTGGAAAATATTTCAATTGGAATCCTACTAGTATCAATCAGGACTTAATGATGAAGCTAGAGAAATACAATAAAACTGTATGTCGGTATTTTACACCTGATGGAGAAAAGTTCACTCTTCGAATTAATTGGAAAAGCGAAAAAGCTCAACAAAATCAAGTCCTAAAAAACCAATACAGTAATTATCTTTCTAAGGGAGAGAAAAATTTGACTTATAAAAAATCCAATACTTCTATTGGTTCTGAGTCGCTTTTTGGATATGGTCCGGACCGTGATCACAAAACGATTTACATCCTCAGGACTCGTTTTCAAAATGAAGTAGAAATCATTATCGAAGGTGCTTTTGATAAAAATTCACCAAATGACTTTGAAAATAAATTCAAAGAAATTTTAGGGAAAACTTTGTAAAAAAGATTGAAACAATTATTCTACAAAATGTAATTGTATTACTATTTTGAAGAAAATATTCGCTTCAAGGTCATTAAAACCATTATAGTTATCATAGCTAAAAAAATTAAGAGTAGAAAATCACAGGCCTAAACTGACTTTTGAAATACCTACAACATTAAAAAAATAATAGTCAGTCAAGCCCGTGTTTTTCTACAGCCAAAAAATCAATTCATTATTTCTTTGATTATGGATTATCGAAAAACGTATTGTTCCTCTAAATTAGATTCACATTAAAAGAACATCCTGAATCCATAATTTTGAATCCATAATCATATCCCTTAATTCGAATTTTTTAAATCTCCGCTTCCTGTAATATCCACATTCACCAAAGGATTTCCCTTGTAATAAACATCACCACTTCCTGTAATTTTTACATCTAGTTCATCAAAAACCGTAACCTCTGCATCGCCAGAACCTGAGATATTGATATTTCCGATATTAGTTTCCAAGTCAAATGTTTCTAAATCTCCACTTCCTGATACTTTGGAACCGATATAATTTGCGTTCCCTTTTACATTAATCTTTCCTGAACCTGAAATTCTTGCATCTACATCTCCTGCATCAATTACAGTTATCTGAATGCTTCCTGAACCATCTACTTTTAGGTGAATATCATTAACATCAAAATCATTTTCTCCAATGATATCTCCTGATCCAGACACTTCCAATTTTTTAATCTCTGGCATCGTAATATGAAATTCTAATTTTGTAAAATCACGCTGACACTCTTCAAACTCTATTTCCCATTCTCCATCTTTTACATCTAATTCAATATTGTCAATAATATTTTGTTGGCCTTCGACAGTCACTTGAAAATCAGCACCTTGCGTGATAAATACATTTGAAGAACCTCTTAATCTAAGGCTATGAAATTCGTCTAGCGTCAAAATTTGTGTCACTTTATTTCCTTCACCTTTGATACAATCAAAAATTCCATTATTTCCTCTATCCTGACATGACGTTGCGATAACCATCGTCAACACGATAAATAAAAACGATTTTAAATTTTTCATGATTATGTTTTTTTATTGTTACAAAAATTAATTTTGAATGATTGAATTTTGAATGAGTCAAAAAATGGTGAGTCAAAATTATTTGACACATTCAAAATTCATCATTCAAAATTCAAAATTATTTCTAGAATTCAATTCGGTAATTAAATGATGGGAACAATCCCGTTTGAGTTACATTTACTATTTTGTCTTGTCCGGCGCTATAGAATTGGAAATCAACATTTTCATGGTTTGTTACATTTTGAATGTCCAACATGATGGAGTGCGTAGTATTTTTTCGATTAATTTTATAACTAACCCCTACATCAAATCTCCAATAAGTTGGAGCGTGTGCACCGTAACGATTTCCGTAATCTCTAATGGTATATCCTGCCGCTCTTGAAGCAGGTAAATCAATTGGAGTCACTCGATTGCCTCCTGCCAAAATCGCTTTTCCATTAAATCCAAAAATATTCTTTTTACTTTTTCCTACCTTCCATTCCTTTCCGAATAAAGCATTCGTTTGGAAATTAGAAGCGTAACGAGTATTGTATTCTTTACCGTCCTTAGGTGTATATTTAGAATCGAATAATGATCCTGTTACCATGAAGTAATAGTTATTTGAAAAATATTTTTCCAAGGTTACATCTACTCCGTAGTTTCTTCCTTTACCATCATTTGAAGTCGGACGACTGTCGCCAAGTATATCCCAAATCTCCTGAGTATTGATAACAGAACTTGTACTTCCCTCCACATCAATAATCGGCACATCATATAAATATTGGTAATACGCTTCCACTTTTAAGTTTAATTTCTCTCCTAATTTTTGATCGTACCCCACAACTGCTTGAAGAGATTTATTCATATCCAAATCTTTATTTGGAGTGGTTTGTGGTTGCCCTTCTACTGTTTTTTCAACAAAATAAAATGAAATATGCTCTGGCTTACTGTGAATTCCTACTGCAGCACTCCAAGATTGTTTTGGATTTCGTTGCCACTTGACAGCTAACCTCGGCTCCAAAGATTGCGAACCATTTAAAACAAAATGTGTATAATGAAATCCTGAATTTAAAGTCCACTTCTCATTGAATCGATGTTTCCAATGTGCAAATGCTTGGTAGAGTTGTGTTTGACCTTTGCTATCCAAGTAAGTCTCCCAAGTGTTGGTCTCATCTAAAAATTCTTTCGCTTCAAACTTAAATTTTTGATTGGCAACAATACCTCCCATTTGGATTGTATTTTTAGCATCTAACTTATTCGTATAAGTGGTCGTTGCACGTATCGTTTTATTATCAAATAAAACATCTTCATCTAAAACAGATCTATAATCATCCTCAGGTACTAAATAAGATTCTTTAGATTCAAATGCGTCAGAAGAAGCTGCAACTACCGTTCGGATATAACTTGACTCTGTCAAAATCTTTTTATGCGAAAGGCCAATAGTTCCTACTGTTTGAATTTCTTTAAATGTCCATTTGTCATCATCTGGGTCTTCCCATTTTGTAGAATCTGCAACTGCAGTTTGTGCAGCTATATTTTTTCCACCTAATCCAAACAATGCAAATGTTCCTGCATTTTTAGTTGGCAAATGAATTTTAAAAGATAAATCTTGGTACGTTGGTAAAACATCTCCTGCTGGATTTAATCCTACAGCATCCAAGATTCCTAAAGTTGAATATCTATAATTTACTAAGTAAGAACCTTTATAATTTTTACTAAATGGCCCTTCCAATCCTACTTCTACTCCCAATGCACCTAGCATAACAGCATATTCACGTTTTTCATTATTCCCCCTTCTCATATTCAAATCAAATACTCCAGAAGTTGCATTTCCAAATTCACTAGGAAAAGCTCCTGTATAAAAATCAGAATTACTTAACGTTGTACTACTCAACATACTGATTCCTCCACCTGAATTTCCAGCTGCACCAAAGTGATTTGGATTCGGAATTTCAATTCCTTCCAATCTCCATAACACTCCTTTTGGAGAATTCCCTCTTACAATAATTTCATTGAACAAATCATCAGAACCTCCTCCTACAGTTACACCTGCATAGTTCTTTGCCATCCTTGCAGGATCAAAAAGACTGGACGCATATCGTGCTGTTTCTTCTACTGAAAATGAACGTGCACTTACTGTTGCTAACTCGTTTAAAGCTTTTGTTTTATCATGCTTTGCTGTTACAACTACTTCTTTCATTTCATTAACGGACTCCTGTAATTCTATATTTAATGACAACTCTTTTCCTGACGTCAACATGATGCTTTGTAAGTTAGCAGGTTCGTATCCCAAATATGTAATTTGAATACTATGCCGGCCAATAGGGACTTCTGGGATTCTAAAATCACCATCGATGTCTGTACTTGTTCCTATCATTTCTGTTGTAGAGGTTATGACTATATTAGCTCCTATTAAAGGCATCTCGGAATCTTTGTCGATTACAGTTCCTTTGATAGTTTGCGTTAAAGTGGTCTGGGCATTTGCGGTAAGAGCTATTAAAAACAAAATAAGAGTGAACAACCCTAAGAATATTTTTTTGGATGTGATTTTCATTTTGACTTAGTTTTTTAATGTTGTTAAAAATGTGATTTAGCTGATCTTAAATAAAGTTTTCACAAAACATAAGTGTGGCTTTAGAAAAATGGTCAACACCTATTTTCTACTTTTAGTAAAAAGTAAAACTATTGTTATGGGAAAACTGTATTTAGTTTTTTTAGGATAAAAATTTTAATCTATAATCTTTATTTGTTGTATTTGCTCTTATGACGTTTTGAAGTAAGAAGTACCCCTATTTGTTTTTTATTTTTTTTGAAAAAATTATTTTTTGATATTATCGAATAACGTATTTGTGAAAAGGGAGCAATAGAACAAGGATTTAAGAAGGAAGAAGTTTGTCGAATAATTTTGAGTTTACTTACTCATTCACCGTTATTCGACAAACTTCTTCCTTCTTAAATCCTTGTTCTATTCCTCCCTTTTTCAAATTGCCTCATTCGACCTACCTCTAGTCAAAATCCCAATCACCAAATCCTCCAAACCTAAAAGTAATCGCTCCAGCTATTCCACTAAAATCATTATTTTTATATTCATCAATAGAATTAAAACCTGTAACTGCTCGATACCCAACGGTCCCCGCTACTTTAACCCATCGAAATAAATTTACCTCAACTCCAATCTCCGGAGTTATTACAAAAATGTTATCCTTAGCATAATCATCGAATCCTTCCGTAACATCAATTTTAATATTCCCCCACCCCAGTTTTGTACTTGCAAAAACATGAACGAGTTTGTTCATATTATGGGAGTAACCTAACCAAAAACCACCATGCCCCATTTTTAAATTTAAGTTTTGCGAAGTTGTATTTTTATCATTTACCTCCATCGTTCCCATACCATAACCACCTATAAAGAAATCATTTAACAATACTCCTCCGCCACCACCAGAGGATGCGATAAACTCTCCATTAAATTGACTAAACTCAACTATTGGCCCTCCAAAACCTCCTATGATTGTTGTTCGATTAAATAATGTTTCTGTCTGTGCAGATAAACTCGCCGCCAAAAAAATGGCAAGTATGATTGTAAAATTCTTTTTCATTTTGATTTATTTTTTTTTAGTAATGACACTTTTTTTAACGGTGAACTGTGAATTCACGATTAATTAATTCACAGTTCATCGTTAACAGTTAACCGTTATACATTAATCGTTATATTCATATCGTTTATACTTTCTCTTTTCTTTTTTTGCACGTCGCCAATCTCCAAAACCTCCAAATCGGAAAGTTAAAGAACCAGCTAGTCCGCTAAAATCTGCATTTGATTGACCTGGAATATTATTCACTCCAGTTACAGAACGATAGCCAACTGTTCCCGCAATTTTAAACCAACGGAAAACATTCATTTCAATCCCTAACTCTGGTGTTGCGACAAAAATCGCATCATTGGATTCAAATCCACTATCATCAAATTCTACATCAATACCTCCCCAGCCGAGTTTTGCACTCGCAAAAACATGCACTAATTTATGAGAAGCATAAGTGTAGCCTAACCAGAAACCACCATGTCCCATTTCCATTCTTAAATCTTCATTATCTACAATAAGATCATTAAAATTAACGGTACCCATTCCGTAACCTCCAATAAAAAAATCATCGATAATCAATCCACCACCACCTCCTGAGGAAGTAATATAGTCTCCTTTAAATTGACTAAATTCTACAATCGGCCCACCAAATGCACCTACTACATGTGCTCTATTAAAAAGGGTTTCCACCTGTCCGAAAACTTGAAGTGCAAAAATACTTAGCACTACAACCATTAGATTCTTTTTCATTTTCAATAAATTTTATTTAAAAAAATAAGTACGTTTTAAATTCTCACCGTTACATTAATATTATTAATTATTCAATCTTAATTATTCATTAAAAAGACTCCGACCCTTCGGCAACACACCCTAAGCAACATTAATTTTTGGTCGCCGAAATAAGTGGTCGGAGCAACATTAAAAGTCAACTAATCAAAATTTCTTTTTAGTTTTTAAGCTCATATTTAGATATAGTAATCCCAGATGAAACCATGTCGTTTCATTTTTCCAAATGGTGATTCTCAAAAAAATTAAATTAAATTACAGATTTGTCGGTTTGTTCGGTTCTACTAAAGTAGAGTTGTATTTTTTCTTTTTCAAGTTTTAGGGATTAAGAGAATGGATCTGGGATGAATTACAAATCCTAAAATCTTAAGCCTGCATTAAATCCAATCCATCCTGCGATATACATTGGATCAGTAACTCCTATTTCTTTTTCTTCAAACAAAGGTTTTGGTAAAATGTCTAAATTATATTCACCTGTTGCTGGGTTTGCTAATCTTGAAAACATCACATTAAATGTAGGTCCTACAAAGACGCTCAACCTTCTCGTCAATTTACAATCTATTGAATATCGAAACTGAGTCAACAAATTAAGTTTTTGTGTATGCTCGATAATTTGTCCGCTGACTATTTCATTAGGTCGATCAATATCCATAATCTGTGTAGCTAATAGTTCTACATTATGATTGATCATTTTCCACTTTTTTCCAAACACTCTTCCAAAACCATATCCAAAAGCATAATGTCCATCTTGATCGCTGATCGGTCGAAATCCTGCATGGAATATATTATAAAATCCTCTTGATCCTAGCTTAAGTTCTGCATTAAAATACAACACATCAGCTCCTGAAAATTCAAATCGGTTATACCCTCTTTTTACAATATTGATTAATCCAATTGAAGCACCGCCTACCGTATCTGCTACATTTATCAATCCTATTTGAAATCCATTTACTTTCTTTGCTACATTTAAAAGTCCTGCGACTTGAACATTGGTAGTCTTTCTATTGACATTATAAAGTCCTGCAAATTGAATGTTACTTTTTCCTCGATTATGATTAAAAAGTCCTGCGACTTGGATATTACTATTCCCTTGATTTACATTAAAAATACCAGATGCTTGAATGCCTCCTTTTGATTTTCTACCAGCAACATTTCCTATTCCTGAAGCTTGAATTCCTGTTGAACCTTTTCCCGCTACATTTATTAATCCAGATGCTTGAACTCCTTTTACATCTTTTCCCACATTGACCAGTCCCGCAGCTTGCACGCCTCTAGTTGATCCTTTATTTACATTGAATAAACCGCCAACTTGTGTTCCATTGACATCACCTCCTACAGCATTTCCTAATCCTGCAACTTGAATTCCATGTACATCTCTGACCACCGTATTTACAAGTCCTCCTACTTCTGTTCCATTGACTCCACCATTTCTTCCCCATAAGATATTTGCAGAAATTGCATTTGTTGTAGAACCATTGTTATTAGTATTAGTTCCTACTTGACCAAACAAAGTAATCTGCGCTCCCTTCCTTTTTAATGGTGTAAAATATTCCTCCAAAACAACTTCAATTTCTTTGACCTCTTCTTCTTCCAATTCCACTATATAATCCAACCCAGCCATTTCAGGGGTATCAAATAATTCAACAGGTCTTGCACCAAATCTCTTTTTCCGAATATTAATTGAACTTATCAATTGAGGTTGAACCGCGTACGGTTTTACAACAGGTTGAATAATTTCTTTTTTAGGTTTCGGCTTTCTTTTTCTTTCAGAAAGTAATTTCCGTTTTTTAAAATCGGTTTTTAAAACTACTTGATCGCCAATTCCTGCATAGGTAATATCTGTTTCTTCTAGCATGTCAGTCAAAGCAATTTTAAGCGGTGTATTTTCCACATCAACAGAAACTTTTTGATTGACCTCTACTCGATCAATGCTGTATGAAAAATTCACATTATAGTCTTTACTAATATTATCCAACGCATCTTCCAACTTCACATCAAAATATTGAATGGTCACTTTCTTTTCAAGTATAGCATTTTGCCCCCACAAATTGTGAGTAACAAAGAGCAATAAAGTGATAATAATCCAATGATTGTTTTTCATGATGTCGCTTAAGGTTTTTAGTTTTCAGTCAAAATTATGCTTTGTCCAAAAACGGGTTTTTTCGTTGTTGAAAAATAATCGTCGATTAGTTGATGGGTGACTTTTTTAAATCAAAAAAAAATGAATCGTGAATGTCAATGTTGATTTTTAAAATTTAATTACAACCTTCTCCTTGAATAGTAATTCTTTTACCATCTTGAGCAGATTCAGTATCTAATGCAAAGTCTATAACATCTAAAATATCTTTTAAACTAGCCCCTTCAAATCGTCCAACAAAAGGGCAATTCGCAATTTTCGGATCTGCTTCAATTTTTACTTCATAATATCTTTCCAATGCTTCATAAACTCGGCTCATAGGAGTATTTTCAAAAATCAAAATCTTAGTTCTCCAAGCATCCACATTATCATCTGCTCTTTTATCCTTTGCAATTTTCTTTTGTTTTTTATAAAAAGTTCCTTCCGTTCCAGCAGGAAGTTTTTCTTCATTTTTAGCATTTTCATTTTCCGAAAAAGAAACTAAACCACGTTCTACCGATACTTCAATTTTATCTTCTTGAGGATATGCTCTTACATTAAATGCAGTTCCTAAAACTGTAGTTTTTGCCGCTCCACTTAATATTTCAAAAGGCACATCTGCCAAATGTTTTACATCAAACCATGCTTCCCCTTCCAAATTCACCATTCGTTTTCCATCTATTTCTTGAAAAGTCAATTGGCTATTTTCATTTAAAACTACTTGTGATTGATCCGGTAGTGTAATTTCAAGTTTTTGATCGTCTCCAATTTGATAAGAATATAATTGAGGTTCCACATTTTCTTGATTTAACCAAAACCATCCTGCACCTGCTATTAAAATTACGGCAGCATATTGTAACAATCGTTTAAATTTGGATATACCGACCACTTTTGCAGATGAATCATCGTTTAATTTATTTCGATTGATATCAACCACCTTTGTAGTTGATGAATTGGTTCCTATTTTTTGCTCCACATTCATCCAAGCTGCTTCTACATCTGTATCAAATGCATCATCAAAATTATCTGAAATTTCCCACAATTGCTTGGTTTCGTCCCAGAGTGCTTGATTTTCGGCATTGGATGCTACCCATTCCATAAGCAACTTCTCGTCACTCTTCGAAATCCCTCCCGAAAGCTGTTGGGCAATGAGTTCTATGTATTTATTTTGATCCATTTTAGTTATAAGTGCTCAGGGTGTCAAACTTGAAATAAAAGTAAGTTTAGACACTCAAAGGAACAAGGTTAAAAATCATCCCTTTTGCTGTTATGACGATATGAAATAGAGATTACCCCTATTTCTTTTTTTATTTTTTTTAAATAAATATTAAAAACATTTTTTCAAGAATATAAACTACTGATAATCAACAACTTGCATTCCTTTTGAATATCGAAATCCCTTGTTCTATTGTTCGATATTCAAAACATTCTAAAAAAACATCCCCAAATACCCTTTCAACTTTCCTCTCAAAACTTTCAATGCTTTCCCCATTTGGTTCTCAACTGTCTTTACTGAAATATCCAATTTAGCCGCAATTTCTTTGTAGCTCAGATCTTCAAATCTACTTAATTGGAAAATAGCTCGACATTTAGGAGGGAGACTGTTGATAGCTGTAGTGATATTTTGTTGTAATTCACTTTGAAGCATTTCGTCTTCAGCGGTATATAATTGATTGGGAACGGAGTATTCGATAACATCTTCTGATTCAAAATGCTTTTGTCGTCTGAGGTAAGAAATAGCCTCATTCATTCCCATCCGATGCAAATAAGCTGCTACAGAAGATGTGATATTTAATTTTTTTCTTTTTTCCCAAAACTTAATAAATACATCTTGAGCGATATCTTCTACCGCCGATTTATCTTTTACAAAACGATAAATACTTCTACAAACTGACTTATAATGCTCTTGAAATAGAGATTTCAAGACACTCTGATCGTCAGACTGCAATTGTTGGAGTATTTCTGCAAGGTTTTCTTTAGACATTCCAGATGTAGAATTAAGGTTTTGGCTTAGGTTGTAATGTTAATTTAATACAATGATAAAAATTATCAAGGAGAAAAAAAGCACGATTTTAAGATATTAATATTGTTATAACTTTTTTTAGGAATGGAAAATTAATAAATGCAGAATTTTGACGAGGGAATTTTTTTGTCAGTTTTTTCAAAAAAACCATTGCGTAGCCTACTTTACGGAATTATTTTTTTGGGGAAAATGGCGAAAAAATAGACCGTCAAAAACTGCATTTATTATTTTTCCATTCCTTAGAAAACAATTACAACTAAAGGTTTCCAAAAAAAGAGTATTTTTGCTCCGCATAACTCCTATCCCAACCGCTTCAATTTCCCTTTTTGGATTTTTTATAAACACTTCATCTATAGAATAACACCTATTAATTATACTTCAAGTATGCGACTAACTTTACACAAAAATTATATCTTCATTCTATTCACTTTTTTGTTATGCTGGACAAGTATTCCTTCATTTGCCCAACTTCAAATATTTACTAGCCGCCCAAATGCCAACTATGAAGCTGGTGAAATGATGTATTTCGAGGTCGTTTCAAATACTTGGGGAATGATAGATTACAAAATCCAATTTGATCCCAAAACGCCAGTTTTAGCTTCGGGTAGGATAACTGTAAATCCTAATCAGCCTGCCAAAATTCCTTTTGTACTGGAAGAGCCTGGAAGTGTATTATGTCGAGTTACGAAGGATAGTTTTTCGGTAGTTGGAGGGGCTGTTTTTTCAGCTAATGATCTCCAAAGTTATGTTGAAGAGCCTAGTGATTTTGATGCTTTTTGGAATAGCGTAAAAGCTGAATTAGCAACTGTTCCTATTGATCCTGTTCTTACTTTTTTTGATAGTACCAACTTGAGTATTACCTATCGGATTAATTTGGGAAATATTGATAATCGTAGGATTTATGGATATATTTCTATTCCCAAAGGAATTGAACCGCCCTATCCTGCTATATTGACTTTACCTCCTTTTGGAAATATTGCAAACATAGTTCCCCCTCAACCCATTATTGCTGAATGGGGCGGAGCCATCGCTATTACTATCAATATTCATGAAGCAGAACCCGATGAGGTAGACCCCAATGCGTATTTGCCTAATGATATTTCTGATAAAAATAAATATTATTATAAACAGGCCATTACTGGAGCTATTCGAGCGATCGATTATGTTTTTACACGGGATGATTTTAATGGAACTGATATAGGTGTTACAGGAATTAGTCAAGGCGGAGGTCTGGCATTGATTACTGCGGGTGTCGATCAACGAGTTACTTCTTTGGCGCAAACCGTCTCTGCACTTTGCGGTCATGCTGGTCATAGATTTGATCGACCAGCAGGTTTACCTTTATATATTTTGGATTCAAGAGGTACTCAAGGTAACCTTGCTCATGAAGATTCTACATTAGAAGCTTCTAAATATTATGATGGAATTTTCTTTGCTAAAAGATATAATGGTTCTTCTTATTCATTTGTAAGTTATGCCGATACGATTAGTCCATTGGAAACTATTTTGACTGCACTTAATCAATTTAGGGAAAAATCAATAGTGCTACATAGTCTTAGATTAGGGCATGAAAGTCCTCCTGATTTTTGGGATTTACGATCTGAGTTTTGGAGAAAAGAACACCCTGCAATGCTTAACAATCCTTTTCCGTGGACACCTACTACTGTAGGATACGATGTCATTGCAAGTAATGATGTAAATACGACGGTTGGTAGCTCTGTCAATCTTTCCGCAGTAGTCACTCAAAATGATATTCCTTTAAATGGACTTACGGCAAGTTGGACGATGGTAGATGGGCCTGGGAAGTTTTCTATATCTACTCCCAATGCTTATTCTACAACTGCAACGTTTTCTGCACCTGGAGTTTATATTTTAAGATTTACAGCTATCCATGATCCTGACTTGGATACAAAATATGAGTTTTTTACTTTTTCGGATTTTGTAAAAGTGGTGGTGAATTAAATTCGTTGTCCTACAAATCTTTTAGAAACTCTTTTTGTAGGGTCATTAATATCTTCTACTGAATATTCAATTATTAAGGTCTGGTTGCCTTGTTCCAACCAACCTTTCCCTTTAGGATTGCCACATGGATATGTCAATTTCTCTTCGTATAAGAAACCTCGACCTCCAGTAGTTAAAATACCCATAATCTGAAACTGGTTACATTGGTAAGGAAAATTATAAACTACTTGCTCATTACTTCCAGGATAAAATCCAATTTCAATCTCAAAAACTGTATTTGGAGTATCTTCATTATATCCTTCATATTTCCCATAAATAGGATGATCAAGAATCGTAGAAAAAGTCTTCATTTCTATTGATTTTGTAAGTGTTTCAATCCCCTCATCATCAGGAAAGCACTCCGCAATTACATCATCTTTGGTTGTAGTTAAGGTTACATCTACTGCTCCATCAATTCCACCAAAATTGAGAAAAAATAGACTATCAGTAAAAGTAGATGGATCTGTCCCTACCTTCCACTCATAAGAATTCATTTTTGAGGATTTCGCCTTAAAATAGACTCTTGAACTCGCTGCTGAACTAGCATTATATACTGTATCAAAGGGACCATATTCGATCCAATAAATTGAGTCCGTTCCTGGAATCCTGCCTAAGAATTGAAAATCCGCAGTAGTGGCGGCCTCTGCACTGCAACAGACTTGGGCGGTACCATCATCTTTATTACAAGAAAATAAAAAGATGAAAAATAATAAAATGATAAGAATTTTTGGAAATGATAATTGCTTCATATTGATTTTAGTTTTAGTGATAAAATCTAAATATGCTAATCTACAAATATGAAATGATGAAAAACACCTGAAGGTTGGATATTTATAGAGATAGCAAATTATTTTTGTCGTTTATTTTTTCTAAAATGTTGTGGACGCTTAAGATATACGCAAGGTAAAGATATTAGATTAATTTTAAATACCATTTTTGAGGTATTTTTCAAAAAAAAAAATACAGATATTAATTTTTAAGATGTTAAATCTAAAACATGTTCATTTTCAGTTATAACTTGTTATCTGCTTTTTCTCTTTCTTTGAAAAAAATTCCACAAGTCTCTTAAACAACTGTTAAATTTTCCATAACAATATTAAAACAAGGTTAAAAACGGTTCAAAAAAGTAACAATTTAAGCCTTTGCCCATATCTTAGATTCAAGATATAAAACAACATTATTTTTTAAAGTCTTCAGAAAACTAATTAGTAAGGAATGATGAAATTAATTTTTCATCATTTCTTTACAACCCGCTCCTCCAAAATTTACCGAATCACTAGGCTTAATAACAAAACTGAAAACAAACTATTTCCAACCGAGAGATAATTAAAAGTAGCTTTTCAAATAACCTAATTTTACAATGATTAACTGTTAATGATTTATGATTAACAGGGGATCAAAAATTTGAATTCACGTTTGGGGTTAATAATTAATCGTTAAACATTAATCATTTAAAAAAACTGCCCAACCATTTTATCAAATCACAACGTTCTTAATAACGTATAAACGAAAAAATGAAATATTCACCAAAAAGTAGCGATCAAGACCTTATTCTGGGCTGCAGGAAAGAACATCCTCTCGCTCAGAAATACCTCTACCAAAGATATTTTGGAAAGATGTTAGGTATCAGTATGCGATATACAAGTAATCGCGAAGAAGCTGTGGAAGTGCTCAACACCGCTTTTTTCAAGGTCTTCACTTGTCTCGACCAATTTAAGGAACCAGGTTCTTTTGCAGGATGGGTAGCACGTATTGTTTTTAATACGTCTATTGATTTTGTAAGAAAACAAGTGACTTACAAAAAAGTCATAGACCTCAATAGTGAAAAGGAAAACAGTATCAATAATGATGCAATCGATACATTAGCAACTGAAGATTTATATAAAGCTATTCAAATGTTACCTCCTTCTAGCAGAACTGTATTTTGTCTTTATGTCATCGAAGGTTACAAGCACCACGAGATTGGTACCAAACTAGGTATTAGTGAAGGAACTTCAAAGTGGCACTTATCTACTGCAAGAAAAGAGTTACAAAAAATCTTAGTTAACAAATTTAGAATCCGAGTAGCGATATGAAAAATATCAACAATAACGCAGAACATAAGTTAAAACAACGGCTGGTCGAACATGAGTTTGACTTTGACCCTAAAGCATGGAAATCTCTAAACAAAAAATTAAATAAACATAATCCTCGAAGATCACCGCTTTGGGTATCTAGCTTAATGATGCTTACTGTTGTGGTTACGATGTTATCTGTCGCTTGGTATGTTCCATTGGAACCTATTCAGAAGTTTTTTGAAGAAACATTTGATTTACAAGAAGATAATATTCGAGAAAAAACCATTCATTTCCCAATCAAAAAGATTGAGGTTATTGAAATTTCACCAAAGGAAGTAATAGAAAATAACATTGCTCCTACAAACCCTTATAGACAAAAAATAGAAACTTCACCTGTGTTACCATCATTTAAAATGGGTCCACATGATTTATTGGAAATACAGGAACAAGAGATAGAAAAAGAAAATCAAACCATTAAACCAATTGCAGGAATCAACTCCTATGTAAAAGGCGAAGATGATAAAATTGCTTCTATCGATTTGCCTATCAAACGAAAAATAAAAGCAGGATTTTTTGGAGGAGGAAGTGTTGCGCTTTCCAATAGTCCGTTAATTCCAGAAGGAGCAGTTTCACCGGGGATTGGAGTATTTGCTGGATATAATATTAATGATAAATGGAGTGTACAAGCCGAAGTGAATTTTAGAAAAGGTTTTGTTCAACCATTTACACCTAAAGATGAAAAAGATGAATTTTTAATTCTTCCAGCACCCGTTACAACTCAGTCAACAGCTTATGATCGTGTAGCAAAAAATCAAGATGTCATTGCACGAAATCTAACCGTTTTAGAATTTCCGATTTTAGCTAAATATAAATTAAATGAAAAGCATAGTGTAATGGCAGGTGTTCGTCCTTCTTGGATTCACGTAAAAGATCCAAACTCAGACAACAGCAATTCGACGGATGTCAGCCATAACGCTATCTATGAAAAATGGGATGTAGGATTAAGTGTAGGATATGAATTGCAACTTTCAAAAAGGGTTGCCGTAAATATTAGATATAATCAAGGTGTTTCAGATATGTTTGAAGAAGAAGATGATACTTATCTGAATACTGATTTTCAAGCATCAGTTAGATACACCTTAAACCCATAAATACAAATTACATTTACCCCTAAAAACAAACAGATAATATAAAGCAACTAAACAATGTAAAAACCTTACTCCTATCTAATGGATAGTAAAGATTTTACGCTCAAAAATTTCTTTAAAAGAGGTAGTTCCTAATTAGGAACTGCCTCTTTTTTTTATTTCCATTTTGTTACAATATCATATTTCTCGATTTCTTCATTAGTCATAAAATGCATTCCATTAGCAGGTGCTGCTCGTAACGTAAACCAATAAAACGAAGTATCTCTTTCTATCACATTAAAGTAATCTACAAAAATATCATGTTGTTCGTGTTCAGGTGGATATTCCTTTCCATCCTTTTTTAAGTTACGCCAAGAATGTACTCCAATTTTAGAACCACGCTCTGAAAATCTTTCAACGCCTGCAATATACAAATCCACACCACCTGACTGAATTATCGAACTAGATTCTAGGTAAGTATTTATTCCTCTTTTTCTTACCTCTGCACAAGTTTTTACATTCCATTCATCACTTATAGAACCTGGTACTTCTTGCAAAACTAAAGTTTTGACATCAGGATGTTTTTTTATGGTTTTCATAAATTTCTTATGAGCCTTTCGTCCTAACACTCCATTTACATAAACCTTTTCACCCACCACCTGAAATGTAGCTGACTTTTCTCCTGATAAGCCTAACATGATGGGTTCGCATGATGCAAGCAATATTCCTAACAATATAAATGCAATTAATTTATCCATAATCTTTTTTTTGTGAGAAGTGATTTCAGAACTTGAGTTCTGAAATCACTTTAAACTCTATTGTATAATTAATTTTTGAATTTTCACTTTTTGATCGGTAGTAATAAACTGTGCTATATAATGTCCTGACGGAAAATTCTGAAGCGAAATCTCCTTTCTTCCTAATGTTTGATTTTCTTGATATACTACTTGTCCACTCGTCCCAATTATTCTTAACAATCCTGAATCAGCGGCATCAATTGTTAGATTATTCTCAACTACTGTTGGATATATTTCCACATCAGCAATTAAAACATCTTTAGTAGCAACCATTTGATCACTTCGAATAAAATCAAGAATTTGATTCATTTGAGGTGCAAAGAAAGGAGAATCATGACTGCCGTTTTGTACCGCAACAATGGTCGCATTCGTTGCTTCTAACATTGCAGTTTCTTCTGGTAATAATCTACCAACTGCTTCATCATGAGTTCCATATACGTACATTAATTTTGACAAATCCATAGTTCCCAATGAATCAACATATCGATTATATCCTACTCCAGCTTGTAACTTCATAGCTGCCCAGTCCTCAGATCCAGCTTGTTGAGATTCAACTACAACTGTTTCTCCATTTATAAATCCAGCAAAATAACCTGTAGCAAATGCATCCACAACTTCTTGATTCATATTCAGTCTGCCAGCCATAGGAACTACTCGATGTACATCATCTATTCCATAATCATCAAGATATTCAGGTAAAAGAAATGCTCCGAAAGAATGACCTATCAATACCACCGTTTTATTCATATCATTATAATGGTTTACCACTTTTCGCATCATCGCTACCGTTGTATCATTCATAATGATTGCTTCTTCTAATGTCAATACAGAATTAGATACTACCAAAGGTTTATCATGTTGGTATTGTTTAATTTCAACTACAGAGAAAGTTGAAATGTTTTCAAAAAAATCAAAGTCCCCTGCATAAAGTGTCTCTGTAGGGCCGCCATGCATTCCAATAATAATGGTATCCGCAGATGGGTTCGATCGAATAACGATTAAGTCTTCAACTGAAGGAAGTGAATTGAGGTCAATATTATTCTGAGCCATTCCAAGGTTAAACATTGAGCCAATTAATAATAGAATAAAAACTAATGGTGATTTCATATTTTTTTGTTTTTTTTTAATTAAAAATAATTTCTTCAATTTTTTTTGATATTCATGAATAGATTTATTACCCTTAAAAAACATATTTATGAAACAATCTTTTTTAAAGGGTAACCAGTTTAGTTTAATGTAAATTTCTCTTTGTGGTGTCTTTCAGGTTATAAATCATCCAAATCGTCAATAGCAATAAACTTGGAAAAATTAAAAACAAATCTATTCTAATGATTGGTTCGTTAATCCGAGCTATCCACAGTCCTACAAAATATTCCCAAATACCAAATGCTAACCATGCTGTGGTTAATAATAATATTTCAAATTTTTTATCCATGATTTTTTAATTTAAGGCAATTCAAATTAATTAATTGTACGTTTTAACGCAGCAATTTTTTCTTCTAAAGAATTTTAAAAATTCGCGTATAGCCTAGCTACATAAGAATTTTTAAAAGTTTTTTAGAAGGAAAAAGGGCAAGTTAAAATGTGTAATTATTTATTTTGAATTGCCTTAAGTATTAAGAAACAGTTTACAACAATGGTTTTACAAAATTTCCTCAATCGCTCTTTCAATAATTTCGTCCTTAGTCAAATCATCTTCATCCAAGTCTATCATGATATCAGGATCAAAACCATCATCCAAATGCAAGCCATCATTATCGATAAATTCACTTGTAGAAAGCGAGTAATACCATCCATTTGCTAAATAACCATCTGCAACTGAACCACTTCCTCCCCCTGTTCTTCCTCCTATGAATTTGACATGCGTCAAGGGATTCATAGAATAAATCAAAGTCGTTGTTGCACTATAACAACCTCTGTTGGTTAACACCATTACAGGCTTGGTATAATTCACCCCTGATGATGGAGTAACCTTAGCAGGGCTATCTGTAAATTCATCTTTCCCTGGTCCAGTCTTAAATCTTTCAAAACCAGTTTCTATTTCTTTATCTGCAAAATGACTTGCCATCAATGCGGCATAACTTGGATCACCTCCACCATTTCCTCGAACATCTAAAATAATTCCTTTCGTATCTTTTAAGTCGGTCAGCATTGCATCCATCATTTCGTTTGTAACTTCTTTTTCAAAATCTCGATAAGTGATATATCCTATATTTTCATCAAGAATAACATAGGACAATCCATCACCTTGAGTTTTTACATCTCCCTTTAAATATAACTTAACTAAGTCCTCATTTAAGTTTTTAGGATACCCTTCTTCAATATCAAAGAAACCACCTATGCCTTTTTCATAATCAATAAGTACAGTATGTCCATCCTTTAAAGTTATTGTCATTGATGCCAAAACAGAAAAAAGTGAGTCCTGCGAAATAGTATTATTTACCAATGGTTCTGTTATCGTTTTCAATTCTTCCCAATTCACATTTTTAGCTTCGAACATTGCATATTTTTCATTGAATATTTTCCAATACTCATTATAGATTGATTCATTATCTACTGAAGGATTTGATTCAAGTGCTATCTTCTCACAAGAAGTGCTTCCAAATAACAATATAATTGCAATAAAAATTAATGATATATTTTTCATTTTTTTTGATTTTAATTTTAAAAAAATAAGAACCAGGCCATTTTAATTAAAAAGTAAAAGTAGCTGTCACTCGATGTGATGCAGTTCCTACTTCATAGTTTTTAATCTGTCGATACTTTGTAAAATTCCACTGATAACCCAATCCCCATTTACCTCGATGTACCGCTAATTTTGATTCTAATCTGGTGTACTTTCCAATAGGCTCAAACTGTAATCTCTTAAAAGGCAAAATAACGTCATCAGCATTCAGATAATCAAACTCTCCCGATTCCAAATATTCTTGTGGCGCAGAGAAAGCAAAACTTGTACTTTCTTTTGCCATTGAAAATAAACCAATAGAAAGTCCATAGGAAATATCCCATTTTTCATTCAATTGCCTTCTCAACATTCCTTGTACAGAAAGTGTATTTCCTTGCAAATAATAAATACTATTATTTCCCAATTCTCCATCCTGCCGCAAATTAAGATCGCTATCAATTGCACCTCCCACATATATTTTTAAAGATGCATCTTGCTTAATATTTTTCATCCAACTAAATTTCAAATTTGCATTTATTGCATTCGCATCTGCAAAACTATTGAGAGATGTAGATTGCTTAGAATGATAAATATTTAAACTCGCTTCCCAAGTTTGTTTTTCTGTCAACTTGTGCCACCCTAGTCCTCCTCCTATCCCCATTCCTTGCATTTGAACTGAAGAATATTTTAGATCTTGAAAATTAGTGTAGTTCCCCCCGAGTGAGAGAAAGAAGCCTGTATCATCTATTTTTCGTTCGGGAGCATCGGTTTGGCCGAAGGTTTGAGTTATTCCATAAAGGAGAAATAGAATGATAATTAATTTTGATTTTTCCATGATTCGATTTTTTTGAAAACCTTTTTGGTTTAGGTTTATTTTAAAAATTTGATTCTATTTAGATCTTATTCGCTAAAATAATTTCGCCTTCAAGACACTTCAAAGGTGCTATATCCCCTAACTAAAAAAGTCTGAAATACCGCAAAAAGAGTCCAATTTCACCATTTCAGACGCATTTACATGATTCCAGACTTTTTTTTAAGAGATTTTAACAGAAAGGAAAATAGGTTCTAGATAGGGGAAGGATTAATTTTTAGATAAAATCATTTGTTTCAAAAATAATTTTCACTTTTAACTAGCCAATAAAGATTCTTTTTGAAATTTAGTGGGAGTAGTTTCTGTGAATTGTTTGAAGGTCGCATAAAAGGTGGCTTTGGAATTAAATCCTACTTCATAGGCAATTCCCAACATATTAAGGTGGGCATATTTTTCATCCACTAATAATAATTTTGCTTCTTCAATTCGATATTGGTTAATGAATTGATTAAAATTTAAACCTGATTTTTCATTAATTAGATTGGATAATTTTCGTTGAGGAAGGTGAAGTTCTGATGCTAAACTTGCGAGGTGTAACTGTGGTTTTTTAAACGGTTTTTGAGTAATCATATATTCCTGTAATTTTTCAAAATCAGGATCATCAATATCTTTTTCTTTTTGACTTTCGTCAGAATCCATTTCCGTAGAATTGGTATCCATCTCTTCGGTATTAGAAATGGCGATTTGTGTTTGTCTAAGTCCTGAAAGAGCTACCCAAAATATAAAAATCACATTGATACCATTAACAATTGGGTTAATCCAATTATCAGAAATTTCATCTGAAAAATCCGCCGTAACTAGCATCATAACATTAAAACCAACTACATAAATTGCTACCCATTTTACCCATTTCAATAGTTTTCCATTAATATTAGAATAGAAATTTTCAACTCTCTTTTTTAATTTATTCACAAACAAAACAATCTTAATGGCATAAGTTGTAATAAAAGTCCAAGAGAACAGGATATAAAATACCTCTATTATTTCCCATCCTTCACTTGTGTAAATTTCTTTCTTATTAGTTTGAAGAAATAAAATAGTAAACACAAGAAATTCAATAACAGCAGGTAAAAGATGATA
The DNA here is from genome assembly GCA_947561585.1 of Caprella mutica. Classification (NCBI taxonomy): domain Eukaryota; kingdom Metazoa; phylum Arthropoda; class Malacostraca; order Amphipoda; family Caprellidae; genus Caprella; species Caprella mutica. Next base: position 147,004 of record CANNZV010000010.1, read on the forward strand.
AAAATCTTTTTTCCAATTAATTTTCCGAGTCAAACTTTGTGTGTATAAATACAAACTCGGCATAAATAACAAATAAAAATTAACTGGTAAAAAAATCAGATACTCACTATCTTTATAAGTTTTAGATTCTTGAAAAACATCCAATCCTAAATCAGCACTATAACCTATTAAAAATAATCCAAGTAATGGAAAAGAAATGTGTTTTCGCCATTGAAGTATCAGCAAGAAACCAAGTAAGGTTCCTTGTACGAATCCTAAAAAATTTATTAAGTTGCTAAAACTAAAATCTAATGTCATGAATATGGCTAGGTATTTTAGCCACAAAATTAGGAATTATTTAGAAAGTCTATAGAGTTAATTTTACTACTTTATAAAAGGTGATTTTTCTTTTCCTTAAAACAACTTCAATTGAGGCGACTTAAAATCTTTATGCATATCACAATTATATGGTGGTGTACTTCGCCCTTTCATAAATTTCTCTTTTGCTACTCGAAATTGTTTGCTAATAATTTTGGCAATATTCCCCTCTCCTGACATGCGTTTTCCAAATCGTTTATCCTCCAAACTTCCACCGTGACATTCTCTAATTTTATTTAAAACTTTATCTGCTCGATCTGGCATCGTCTTTCGAATCCAATCTGTAAAGATTTCTGCAACATCTCCATTCAATCGAACCATCGTGTAACCGATAGACCGTGCCCCCAATGCTGCTACAGTTTTTACCATTTGAAAAATTTCATGTTCATTCAATCCTGGAATAATCGGAGCCATCATCACATTACAAGGAATTCCTTCAGATGATAATTTTTCGAGTGTCCGCAATCGACTTTGGATGGTTGCAGTTCGAGGTTCGAGCAACATCCGAAGTTTCTCATCCAAAGTAGTTATCGACAAAGAAACATGTACAAGATTATGCTCATTTAATTTTTTTAAAATATCCAAATCGCGCATTATCAAACTATTCTTTGTAATGATTCCCACAGGATGACGATATTTCCAAATCACCTCTAAAAGCGACCGAGTGATCTTCATCTCTTTTTCCACAGGTTGATAGCAATCCGTATTTCCAGATAGCATCAAAGGCGTAGCTTTCCAATTTTTATGTTGTAATTTTTTTTCTAAAATCTTTGCTGCATTTTGTTTGACTAAGATCTTTTGTTCAAATTCTAAACCTGCTGAATATCCCCAGTAAGGATGGGTATTTCGAGCATAACAATATACACACCCATGTTCGCAACCTTGATATGGATTGATAGAATAGTCCGCAGGGATGTCAGGACTTGTTACTTTATTCAACATTGTTTTAGGATAAACTGGAATATGTTCTGTTCTTAATTGTGGGCGATCTTCTTCTGCCATCGACCAATCAATTGGAGTTTGGTCGTACACTAAATTATGATAGGGATTAGAGGTATTGATTTGTGCGCCTCTGCCTTTGAGAAATGTTTCTTTATTTTCCATGCGATTCTTATCTTTTTTTTTAAAACAAATACTTTATAAAAGTACGTTTTTTAAAACACATTTAAAACATTTTGTGTATTTTAATTACATAGATTGAATTTTAATCCAGCCAATACAAATCATATTTTTAAATACCTCCCAACGCTATCAGATTTATTGCCGTTTTTATAAAAAAACAAACAACTCAAAAGTTGAGAAATAAACTCAACGAAACATTTCAACCTAAATTTTTATTCAAAAAGATATTTGTGGTATTTCCATGAGGTAAAACTCTATTATCTAAAAACAACCAGTTATGAATTCTAACTCCATTTTTATAACAATATATTTACTGATTCTAAATTTCAGTTTATTGGCACAAGTTGAAACCCCTCATCCGTCTGTCTCTGATCAGAATATTTTCGAAATTGCAAATATCCAAATCAAAGGAGCAGAGCATTCCGACGAAAAAGGGATTCTTGCTTTAAGTGGATTAAAAGTTGGTCAAAAAATAAATATCAAAGGATATGAGATTCCTAATGCGATTCGGAATTTGATAAAAATCAGATTGTACAAAGAAGTTCAGATTCATCAAACAAGAACCGTCAATGATTTGATTTTTTTAGAAATAGCAATTAAGGAACTCCCCGTACTTAATAATTTTTCCATAAAAAATATTAAAAAATCACAGCGAGAAGAAATCACAAAATTACTTCAACCTCATCTAACTTCGGGAGCAATTGTTTCGAATGAGTCGCAAAGTATTTCTAAAAAAGTAATCAAAAATTACTTTGAAGAAAAAGGTTATTTGGATGCTGAAGTAAGATGGAATGAACTGCCATGTCCTCATGCTGAAAATTGTACTCAAGTGGTAATTGAGGTGGATAAAAAACAAAAAGTAAAAATTAGTAACATTAGTTTTACAGGAAATAAAATAGTAAGCCAAAAGAAACTCAAAAAACTAATGACAACTAAAAGCAAACCCAAATTATTGAAGAAGAAGTTTTTCATTAAAGATGTTTTTGAGATGGATAAAAAACAAATTCTCGCCTACTATCAAGCAAAAGGTTATCGAGATGCAAAGTTTTTATCAGAAAAAATCAAACGAGAAAAAGATGGTGATTTGAGTATTGAATTAAAAATTGATGAAGGCATTCAATATCGATTTGGGACAATCACATGGAATGGAAATTCTAAATATTCTGATACACTTTTGACTAAAATATTAGGGATAAAAAAAGGAGACATTTATAATGAAGAACTCCTGCAGGAGCGAATTCATTTTAGTCAGGAAAGGCGTGATATCAGTAGATTATACATGGATGATGGTCATCTTTTTTTCCAAGCCAAACCAGTAGAAAAATCATTGAATGGTAATCAAATTGATATTGAAATTCAACTCAACGAAGGTACTCAAGCAACCATTAGAACCATAAAAATCACAGGTAATGACATCACAAATGAAGAAGTGATTCGTAGAGAATTACGAACATTACCCGGTGATAAATTCAATAGAGAAGAACTCATTCGCTCGCAAAGAACCCTTATAAACATGGGCTTTTTTAACCCTCAAACTATAAATGTACACCCCAAACCGAATCCAGAAGATGGAACAGTTGATATTGAATACCAGGTAGAAGAAACAAGTAATGATAAAATTGAGTTGTCAGGAAGTTGGGGAGGAACGGGTGTTGGAATAATTGGTACAGCAGGAGTTCAATTGAATAATTTTTCTTTACGAAAAGCCTTTCAAAAAAATGGTTGGAGCCCTTTACCTAGAGGTGATGGACAGTCGCTTGGAATGCGAGTTCAGTATGGCGGCAAGCAATATCAATCCTATAATTTCTCGTTTACAGAGCCTTGGCTTAGAGGAAAACCGAACTCATTAAGTTTTGGAGTTTTTCATAATCGATATAACGATAATGGAAATGATGAATCAATTTATAATGAGCATCTAAATATTTTTGGAACTAATATTAATTATGGAAAAAGATTTAAAATAGGAAAAGAATATATCATTTCTCGTACTGGAATTAATTTTCAACAATACGGTTTAGACAATTGGACTTCTGGGTTGTTTAAAACTGATGAAGGCGAATTAGTTTCCGATGGAAAATTTTATAACATTAATCTTACGCAGGAATTTACGAGAACTACTGTGAACCATCCCATCTTTCCTACCTCAGGTTCTACGATCTCTTTATCTATGCAATTTACTCCTCCCTACTCTCTTTTTAATAAAAAAAATGAGGATACTTCTATTGAAGAAAAATTCAAATTATTGGAATATCATAAATGGCGGTTAGATGTAGAAAAGTATATTCCTGTAGGTAACAAAATGGTTTTAAAGTTGGCTGGAAAAACGGGTTTTATGGGATCGTATAACAATACAATTGGAATTTCTCCTTTTGAAAGATTTCAATTGGGTGGTGATGCTTTGAGCAATAGTCAAGTCGGATTTACAGGTACAGATAGGATTACCATGCGAGGTTACAAAGTGGAAGATTTTGCAACTAATATTCATAATGGCCAAGTGACTGCGACCCCTTTGTTTAATAAATTTACAGCAGAGTTACGTGTTCCAATTTCTTTGAATCCAGCGGCGACCTTTTACGGTTTAGCATTTTTGGAAGCGGGGAATTCATGGAGTAATTTTAGCGATTATAATCCATTTGATTTGAAGCGAGCAGCAGGGGTTGGTTTTCGGGCGCAGCTACCTATGTTTGGCACTTTGGGAGTTGACTATGGAGTTGGATTTGATAATATTGGGCCAAGGACTTTGAGTAATTTGGGGAGGTGGAACTTTACATTAGGATTTGAATTAGATTAATTTTGCCTAAAAAAAATCCCCACCAAGTAGAACTTGATGGGGGTTTTAATATCTGTAACTATAATGTTATTAATTATTCATTAACTACAGGCTCTTCCTCATCTTCCAACATTTGCTGGCGAGCTTGGAAAGCATCATAGTCTGCTTTATTAGTAACAATAAGGTCGTTAAATTTACGCATACCTGTACCTGCAGGAATTTTCTTACCTACAATTACATTCTCTTTCAATCCTGTCAAGTAGTCACGTTTCGCTCCGATTGCAGCAGTACTCAAGACCTTAGTCGTCTCCTGGAACGATGCAGCTGAAATCCAACTGAATGTACCTAATGAAGATTTCGTAATACCTTGAAGTAATGGACTAGATGTTGCTGGAACAGCATCTCTATATTCAACAATCTTTTTATCATTACGTTTGAGGTAAGAATTCTCTTCTCTCAATTGACGCAATGAAACCAATTGTCCTGGTCGCAACTTGTTAGATTCTCCTGGATCTGTGATGAATTTTTTATCAAAAATCCAATCATTTTGCTCTAAGAAATCGTACTTCTCAACTGCCTCACCTTCTAAGAAGGTCGTATCTCCAGCATCTTCAATTTGAACTCTACGCATCATTTGACGAACAATTACCTCAATGTGCTTATCGTTAATTGTGATACCTTGAGAACGATATACTTCTTGTACTCCATTCACTAAGTAATATTGTACTGCGAATGGTCCTTTGATATTCAAAATATCTCTTGGAGAAGTCGCTCCATCTGAAAGCTGTGTTCCAGCCCGTACGAAATCGCCTTCTTGTACTAAGATATGTTTTGATAATCCGATAAGATATTTTCTTCTCTGGCCATCTTTAGCTTCGATGATAACCTCACGGTTACCCCTTTTAATTTTACCAAAAGAAACAATACCATCAATCTCAGCAGTTACTGCTGGATTAGAAGGATTACGTGCTTCGAACAACTCTGTTACCCGTGGAAGACCACCCGTAATATCCTGAATCTTACCACCACTTCGTGGAATCTTCACTATCGTTTGTCCAGCATTAATTTCCTGGCCTTCATCAACAGATAGGTAAGATCCTACAGGAAGGTTGTAATTTCTAAGTTCATCCCCATTCGGTTTTACAATTCGAATACTAGGAATCATTCGTTTCTTCTTGGATTCGATAATGATTTTATCAGATTTCTGAGTTGCCTCATCTTTATCCAAACGGAAAGTTTCACCTTCTACAACTGAATCGAATTGCGCAATACCCGCAAATTCAGAAATAATAACTGCATTAAATGGATCCCAATCACAAATTACATCTCCTTTCTTGATATTCTCTTTGTCTTTGACATACATAGTCGCGCCATAAGGAATATGAAGTGTTGAATAAGTCTTGTTAGAGTTCTCAGGGTCAGAAATTCTTAATTCACCCGTTCGAGATAATACAACATTTATTTTCTTACCATCCTCATCTTTAGAAACTACCGTTCTAATATTATCGAATTCAATTTTACCATCGAACTTGGCAGTCAACTCACTATCTGCTTTTGTTACTGTAGCAATACCACCAATGTGGAAGGTACGTAATGTCAACTGTGTACCCGGCTCACCAATAGACTGTGCTGCAATAATTCCAACAGCGTCTCCTGATTCAGCAATTCGACCTGTTGCCAAGTTTTTACCATAACATTTTCTACATACTCCTCTTTTGGTTTCGCAAGTAAGTACTGATCGAATTGTAACTGTCTCAATACCAATTTCTTCAATCTTATTGGAAATCTCTTCAGAGATATATTCTCTTGCAGGTAAAATTAACTCATCCGTTACTGGGTGAACAATATCATGCAAACTGTATCGACCTCTGATTCTGTCTGAAAGTGTTTGAATAACTTTTTCATTCTCTTTCAATGCAGTTGTATCAATTCCACGTAATGTATCACAATCTTCATCAATGATAACAACATCTTGAGATACATCTACCAAACGACGAGTCAAATAACCTGCATCAGCTGTTTTCAATGCCGTATCTGCAAGACCTTTTCTCGCACCGTGTGTAGAGATAAAGTACTCTAATACTGATAATCCATCTACGAAGTTTGCTAAGATTGGATTTTCAATAATTGCTCCACCTGTATCACCAGATTTCCTTGGTTTTGCCATCAATCCCCGAAGTCCACACAACTGTTTAATCTGTTGTTTAGATCCCCGTGCTCCAGAGTGTAACATCATATACACGGAATTAAATCCTTGTTTATGTTCTGCTAACTCAATCATTAGATTATCCGTAATTGTACTATCGGCAATCGTCCATTTATCAATAATCGAGTTATAACGCTCATTATTGGTAATCAATCCCATGTTGTAATTCTCCCAAACCTCATCCACCTGCTCTTGAGCATTTTTAAGAGTAGATTCTTTTAAAGTAGGTGTAATCAAATCTCCCAAGTTGAAGGATAATCCTCCTTTGAAAGACCAATTGAATCCCATTCCTTTAATCTTGTCTAAGAATTCAGCAGTAATATTGAAACCTGTTCGGCCAATAATTCCATTGATAACTTTTTTCAAGTTTTTCTTAGTCAACAATTCATTTACAAAAGGAACCATTTCTGGAACAGCTTGATTGAATAAAACTCTACCTACGGTAGTCTTTATTCTCCCTTGTACCAATTGTCCTTCTTCATTCTCTACTCTTGCACGTACTTGTACTGCTGCATGTAGATCTACTTGACCTTCATTATATGCAATAACAGCCTCTTCTGCCGAGTAGAAAATTCTACCTTCTCCTCTTACTTTGGATTCATTAGTTGACATTTTTTCTTTTGTCAAATAATAAAGTCCTAGTACCATATCCTGTGAAGGAAGTGTGATTGGAGAACCGTCCTGTGGATTCAACATATTGTGTGCTGAAAGCATCAATACTTGAGCTTCCAAAATTGCAGCATGTCCAAGAGGAACGTGTACCGCCATCTGGTCACCGTCAAAATCCGCATTAAAGGCACCACATACTAATGGGTGTAATTGAATTGCTTTTCCTTCAATCAATTTAGGTTGGAAAGCCTGAATAGAAAGACGGTGAAGCGTAGGAGCCCGATTTAACATAACAGGGTGTCCACGTAAAATATTTTCCAAAATCTCCCAGATTACTTGATCCTTACGATCAACTAATTTCTTAGCAGATTTTACTGTTTTTACAATACCTCTTTCGATCAATTTTCGAATCACAAAAGGCTTGAATAACTCAGCAGCCATTCCTTTAGGAATACCACACTCGTGTAACTTCAACTCTGGTCCTACTACAATTACAGAACGACCTGAGTAATCTACCCGTTTTCCTAAAAGGTTTTGACGGAAACGTCCTTGCTTACCTTTAAGTACATCACTTAAAGATTTAAGTGCACGTCCACCTTCTGCTTTAACGGCGTTAGATTTTCTTGAGTTATCAAATAATGAATCTACCGCCTCTTGTAACATTCTCTTTTCATTTCTCAAAATCACCTCAGGTGCTTTGATTTCCAAAAGACGTTTCAAACGGTTATTTCTAATAATTACCCGACGGTAAAGATCATTCAAATCTGAACTTGCAAAACGACCACCATCCAATGGTACCAACGGTCTTAACTCAGGTGGTACAACTGGTAAGTATTGGATTACTGTCCATTCAGGGCGATTCTCAATTCGAGTTTGTCCATCACGGAAAGCTTCAACAACTCTCAATCTTTTTAATGCTTCAGATTTTCTTTGTTGAGAAGTCTCTGTTGCTGCTTGATGACGAAGGTTATAGGATAAAGAATCTAATTCCAATCGAGCTAATAAATCTCGAACGGCATCAGCTCCCATCTTTGCAATGAATTTTTGTGGATCATCATCATCTAAGAGTTGGTTATCTTTTGGAAGGTTTTCCAAAATATCCAAATATTCCTCCTCTGTCAACAAATCCATTTTTGCAACTGTACCTGATTCTTCTAGTAAACCTGGTTGAATCACTACATATCTTTCGTAGTAGATAATTGTCTCTAATTTTTTAGAAGACAATCCTAACATATATCCAATCTTATTTGGTAATGATTTGAAAAACCAAATATGAACTACAGGCACAACTAACTTGATATGCCCCATTCGTTCTCTACGTACTTTTTTCTCAGTTACTTCCACACCACATCTATCACATACAATACCTTTGTAACGAATTCTTTTGTACTTTCCACAATAACATTCGTAATCCTTTACAGGTCCGAAAATTCGTTCGCAAAACAAACCATCTCTTTCTGGCTTGTAAGAACGATAGTTAATTGTTTCTGGTTTTAACACTTCACCATAAGAGCGTTCCAGAATTTGATCTGGAGAAGCTAAGCTAATTGTGATGCTGTCGAAGTTAGCTTTCTGCTGTCTATTATTTTTCTTAAATGGCATAGATTATAGTTTTTATTGTTGAAAGTCGTTTAAAGGTTTACGTTTAACGTTGTACGGTTTTCTCGTGCAACGTAAAACGTAAACCGTTTAACGTTCTTAAAACAATGATTAATCAAATTTTACATCAAGTGCTAATCCACGTAACTCATGAATCAATACATTGAATGATTCAGGAATATTGGATTCTGGAAGGTTGTCACCTTTAACAATTGCTTCGTAAGCTTTTGCTCTACCTACAATATCATCTGACTTAATTGTCAATAATTCTTGTAGGATGCTTGAAGCTCCAAATGCCTCCAATGCCCATACCTCCATCTCACCAAAACGCTGACCACCAAACTGAGCTTTACCACCCAATGGCTGTTGTGTAATCAATGAGTATGGTCCAATAGAACGTGCGTGCATCTTATCATCAACCATGTGTGATAATTTCAGCATGTAAATTACACCTACAGTTGCTTGCTGGTGGAAACGATCTCCCGTTTCACCATCATGTAAGTAAGTTTGTCCTAACTGAGGTAAACCAGCTTCAACAATTTTATCAGCAATCTCAGATGCTTTTGCTCCATCAAAAATTGGAGTACCATATTTGAATCCTAGTTTCTCACCTGCCCAACCTAGTACAGTTTCGAAAATCTGTCCTAAGTTCATCCGAGAAGGTACACCTAATGGATTCAATACAATATCAACTGGAGTTCCATCTTCTAAGAATGGCATATCCTCTTGACGTACAATTCTTGATACAATTCCTTTATTACCATGACGTCCTGCAAGCTTATCACCTACTTTAAGTTTACGCTTTTTGGCCATGTAAACTTTAGCTAGTTTTAATACTCCTGCAGGAAGCTCATCACCAATGCTGATGTTAAATTTCTCACGTTTGTATTTTCCAACTTCTTCGTTTACTTTAATGGTATAGTTATGTAACAATCGAGCTACAAGTTTGTTAAGGTCACCATCATCGGTCCAGTTGCTATAATCAATAGTAGTATAATTGATGTCTTTTAACATTCGACTGTTGTACCTTGTACCTTGAGGAAGGATTTCCTCATTGTAGATACTTTTTACACCTTCGGATGTTTTGTTTTTCAACAATATCATCAATTTATCCACTAAGATTGTCTTCAACTCGTTCAATGCAATTGCATGTTGGTCATCCAAGGCAGTCAACAAACCTTTCTCTTTTTCCTTCTGAGCTTTATCTTTTTTCGCTCTCGCAAAAAGTTGTTTGTTGATGATGATACCCTTAGTTGATGGAGGTGCTTTTAATGAAGCATCTTTTACATCACCTGCTTTATCACCAAAGATCGCACGAAGTAATTTTTCTTCAGGAGTTGGATCAGATTCTCCTTTTGGAGTAATTTTTCCAATCAAAATATCTCCTTCTTTTACCCATGCTCCTACTCGGATAATTCCATTTTCATCCAAATCTTTCGTTGCATCTTCACTTACGTTTGGAATATCATTGGTCAATTCTTCCTCTCCCAATTTTGTATCTCGAACATCTAACTCGAAGTGCTCAATATGTAATGAAGTAAAAATATCTTCTCGAACTACACGCTCTGATAATACAATTGCATCCTCAAAGTTGTAACCTTTCCAAGGCATAAATGCCACTTTCAGGTTTTGTCCAAGTGCTAATTCTCCTTTTTGCGTAGCGTAACCATCACAAAGAATCATACCTTCTTTTACTCGATCTCCTTTTCTTACGATAGGCTTCAAGTTGATACAAGTTCCCTGGTTTGTTCTACGGAATTTTGTCAATTTATATGACTTTCTGTTGTCTTCAAAAGAAACCATTTGGTCTTCGTCAGAACGGTCATATCGAATAACAATTTCATTCGCATCTACATATTCTACAACTCCTTTTCCTTCCGCATTAATCAACATACGAGAATCTCGCGCTACTTTCCCTTCTAGTCCTGTTCCTACAATTGGAGAACGTGGACGAAGTAAAGGTACTGCTTGACGCTGCATGTTAGATCCCATCAAGGCCCGATTCGCATCATCATTCTCTAAGAATGGAATCAATGATGCTGAAACCCCAACAATCTGGTTTGGAGCAACATCCATATATTCAACTTCCGAAGGAGTTAATACAGGGAAATCACCATGTTCTCTACATTTAATTCTATCTGTGGTAAAGGCTCCTTTTTCTCCAATTGGAGTATTCGCCTGTGCAATTTTCTTAAAATCTTCTCCTTCTGCTGAAAGGTATTGTGCTTTTTTAATATCAACAACCCCATCTTTCACCTTTCTATATGGTGTTTCTAGGAATCCCATTTTGTTCACTTTTGCGTGAACACAAAGTGTAGAAATCAAACCAATATTCGGTCCCTCAGGAGTCTCAATTGTACAAAGACGTCCGTAGTGAGAATAGTGAACATCACGAACCTCGAAACCTGCACGCTCTCTTGAAAGACCACCTGGTCCAAGAGCTGAAATACGACGTTTGTGAGTAATTTCAGAAAGTGGATTTGTTTGATCTAAGAATTGAGATAATTGACTCGTTCCGAAGAAAGAGTTAATTACGGATGAAAGTGTACGAGCATTAATCAAGTCAATAGGTGTAAAAACCTCATTGTCCCGTACATTCATTCGCTCTCGAATTGTTCTAGCCATACGAGCTAAACCAACTCCAAACTGAGCATATAATTGCTCTCCAACAGTACGTACACGTCTATTACTCAAATGATCGATATCATCAATCTCAGCACGTTGATTCATCAAACTTACTAAGTAAGTCACGATTGAGATGATATCTTCTTTGGTTAAAACCAAAACATCTAAATCTGTATCTTTCTTAAGTTTTCGATTGATTTTATATCGTCCTACTTCTCCAAGATTATATCTTTTATCAGAGAAGAATAATTTGTCAATGATACCACGTGCAGTCTCCTCATCTGGTGGATCAGTACCACGTAATTGACGATAAATATATTGAACCGCTTCAATTTCAGAACTTGAAGGGTCTTTTTGCAAAGTGTTATAAATAATAGAGTAATCCTCTTCGATATCATCTCGTTGAAGAATGATTGACTCGATACCATCAGTATCTAAAATCAATTCGATATTTTCTTCATCCAATACGATGTCTCGTTCAAGGATAATATCATTACGCTCAATAGTTACTACCTCTCCAGTATCTTCATCCACGAAATCTTCTGTCCACTTCTTCAAAACCCGAGCAGCAAGTTTTCTACCAATAGCTTTATTTAAAACTTTTTTATCTACTGCAACTTCTTCGGCAAGATTGAAAAGATCCAAGATAGATTTATCTGAATCATAACCAATTGCTCTTAATAATGTAGTTACAGGGAATTTTTTCTTTCGGTCAATGTATGCATACATTACCGTGTTGATATCAGTTGCGAATTCCATCCAAGCTCCCTTGAAAGGAATAATTCTAGCTGAATACAACTTTGTTCCATTAGGGTGGAAACTTTGTCCAAAGAATACTCCAGGTGAACGGTGTAATTGAGAAACGATCACACGCTCCGCTCCATTAATAACAAATGTCCCTTTGGGAGTCATATATGGAATATTTCCCAAAAACACATCTTGGACGATGGTTTGGAAATCTACGTGCTCCTCATCATTACATGATAATCGGAGTTTAGCTTTCAATGGAACGCTATAAGTCAAACCTCTCTGCTGACATTCAGGAATATCATATCGTGGAGGATCAACGAAATAATCCAAAAATTCCAATACAAAGATGTTCCTTGCATCCGTAATTGGGAAATTTTCCTGAAACACCCGATATAACCCCTCGTTAGTTCTATTTTCGGGAGTTGTTTCTAATTGAAAGAACTCTCGGAAAGACTTGAGTTGGATTTCAAGTAAATCAGGATATTCTGAGGAAAGTTGGATTTTACCAAAGCTCTGTCGTAAGTATTCTGCTGAATTCTTTAATACTGTACTTAATGCCATTTGTTGTGAGATGTTATTTGGAAACGATAAAACAAGAGATCCAAGAGCGGAAATTGCTATTTTATTGTTTCATAGTTTTTGCAAATCGTTTTGATTTTGCAATAAAATAAATACTCGATATTCGTAAGGAATTTTGAATAATCAATTTTGAATTTTGAATTTTGACAATCCCTTCTTGATTGCTTTCTCCAAATAAAAATTTACGTGTCCAATATTCCTAAAAATGCTGTCGTCTGCTGTCAAATTAATTTTGAATTTTGAATGAAGAATTTTGAATAAAAAACAAAAGCTTTAGATCATTCAAAATTCAAAACTCATGATTCAAAATTACCTAACTAGAAGCAACAATAGGCTTAACCGATAAAATTTTATCGGCTAAGCCTCCATGTTGTTTTCTAGTATTTTACTATTAGGTCTCTCTGAATAATCATCGAGGGTATTTGGTCATACAAAGAAATATTATTTCAATTCAACGCTAGCACCTGCAGCTTCTAAAGCAGTCTTGATAGACTCTGCTTCTTCTTTTGATACTCCTTCCTTGATAGGACCTGGAGCACCATCTACTAATCCTTTAGCGTCTTTTAATCCAACACCTAATAAGTTTTTAACTTCTTTTACTACTTGTAATTTAGTACCACCAGCTGAAGTCAATATTACATCAAATTCAGTTTGAGCAGCAGCTTCTCCGCCACCTCCACCTGCACCAGGTGCAGCTACAGCGACTGCAGCAGCAGCAGGCTCGATACCATAATCATCCTTAAGTATAGTTGCTAACTCACTTACTTCTTTAACAGTAAGGTTTACGAGTTGTTCTGCGAATTCTTTTAAATCTGCCATTTTACAGTTTTTTTTTAATGTTTTGCAATAATTTAATATATGCGAATTACTTGGAAGCCGTTTTAATAAATAATGAAGAATTAATAGTGAATAATTTTCTATCGCGTTTTTCAAAATTATTCATTCTTCACTATTGTAACATTTAATTACTGATCTCCTCTTTCTTCTAATGCTTTCAACAAGCCTGAAATGGTAGAACCACCAGATTTAAGCGCGCTGATAACATTTTTCGCTGGAGATTGTAATAAGGAGATGATTTCTCCAACCAATTCCTCTTTGGATTTTAAAGCCGCTAAGACTTCAAGTTGGTCATCACCTAAGTATACCGATGAATCGATATATGCAGCCTTGATAGTAGGCTTTTCATTTGTTTTTCTAAACTCTTCAATTATTCTTGCAGGAGCGTTTGCAGTTTCTGTAAAAAGAACTGCAGTAGGTCCTTTAAGTGCATCGTAAAGTGGAGCATATCCTTTTTCTTCAGCAGCAGCTTCTAAAGCTTTTTTTGCTAAAGTATTTTTTACAACCTTCATTTCAATGCCTTTTTCATAAAGCATTCCACGAAGTTCTGAAACTTGCTCTACTGTAAGTGTAGAAGAATCAGTTAAGTAAAAGAATGAACTATTACTAAACTTCTCCTTCAATACCTCAATTTGTTTACCTTTTTCTGCTCTGGTCATGATTGATAAATTTTAATATAGTTCTGTTACTTAAATGATTTTATGTCAACCTTTATTCCTGGGCTCATAGTACTTGCAACCGTTACCGATTTCATATAAGTACCTTTTGCTGTGGAAGGTTTGATTTTGTGAATAAGATTCAACAATTCGCTTGCATTTTCTGCTAACTTCTCAGCAGTAAATGATACTCGTCCAACAGAGTTGTGAACGATTCCGAATTTGTCTGCACGATAAGAGATTTTACCACCTTTTACATCAGTTACTGCTGCACCTACATTAGGTGTAACTGTTCCTGTTTTAGGGTTTGGCATCAATCCTCTAGGTCCTAAAACTCTACCAATTCTACCTACTTTTGCCATCACATTTGGAGTAGCAATAATTACATCAACATCAGTCCAACCACCTTGGATTTTTTGGATATACTCATCCAATCCAACATAATCAGCGCCTGCTGCTTTTGCTTCTTCCTCCTTATCAGGAGTACATAAAACTAAAACTGATTTAGTTTTTCCAGTTCCATTAGGTAAAGTTACAGTACCACGAAGTGCTTGGTCTGCTTTACGTGGATCAATTCCTAGACGAATATGAATGTCCACAGAGGCATCAAATTTTGTTGTGTTGACTTGCTTAACTAAAGTCATTGCCTCTTGAAGAGAATAGAATTTTTCGCTATCGACTTTTTCGTTAGCTACTTTTCTTTTTTTGGAAATTTTTCCCATGGTCTACATTTTTGAGGTACAAACGTCTGGCTTATTTTTTCACCAAACTCCCTGCGTTATAAATATTGTTATGCGTTAATTGGTTATTAATCCCAATAACTTAGAATCCTTTTTATTGGGTTTATTCTGCCCAAGGAGGTGTCCCTGTAACATTCAATCCCATACTTCTTGCTGTACCTGCTATCATTTTCATTCCTGATTCTACTTTGAATGAGTTCAAATCTGGAGCTTTTTGCTCAGCAATTACTTTGATTTGATCCCAAGTCACAGAACCAACTTTAGTACGGTTAGATTCAGGAGAACCTTTTTTGATTTTTGCAGCTTCCATCAACTGAACTGCAGCTGGTGGAGTTTTGATGATAAAATCAAAAGATTTATCTGTATAAACCGTGATGACAACTGGTAAAACTTTACCTCTCTGGTCTTCCGTTTTAGCATTGAAACGCTTACAGAATTCCATAATGTTAACTCCCTTTGCACCTAATGCAGGTCCAACTGGAGGAGCAGGATTCGCAGCACCACCTTTTACTTGAAGCTTGATAAAACCACCTATTTCTTTAGCCATTATTGGTATGTATTTTAAAATTAAATTTGAATGAAGTTTTTTAGAAAAAATAAAACATCTTGAGAATTGTCAGTTTTATTTTTTTATAATCCTTCGAAATATCAATGGTTAAATTAAGTTTGAATTTGGAAGCATTATTCATCCTTAATTGTCATTCTTAAATGCTTATTGTTGTTTTTCTACTTGGATAAAGTTCAACTCTACTTCTGTTCCACGACCAAATATCTTTACGATTACTTTTAGTTTTTTCTTCTCCTCATTAACCTCTTGAATATCACCCACAAATTCGTTGAAAGGGCCATCAATGATTTTAACCGTTTCACCTACAATGAATGGTTCGATCATCGCCTCTCCAAGTGATTGTGATTCATCCACTTTTCCTAACATCCGATTCGCTTCTGATTGCTGCATCGGTATTGGATTATTTTTTCCTAAAAAGTGAATAACATTAGGAACATTTGCAATTGCTTGAATCATCTCTCCAGTAAAATGTGTAGAGTCTGCTTCAACCAATATATATCCAGGTAAAATATTTCTTTCTAAAATTACTTTCTTCCCGTTTCTGATTTTGTAAACTTTTTCAGATGGTACAAGTACTTGTGTTACAAAATCGCCCCATTTGCTTCGAGAAATTTCTAATTCAATTCTCTCTTTAATCTTTCGTTCTTTTCCACTAATTACACGTAAAGAATACCATCTTTTAAAATCATCTACTTTTGGTGTTGGAGCAGCAACTACTTCAACTGGCTCTTCAACTGTTTCCGTTGCTATTGATTCTGAACTAGTCTCTTCTCCACTACTTTCTGTATTCACTTCTAAACTCTCTTCTTCCTCCTCCTCATCGTCGTCACTTCCAAATACATCTTCCTCTGAAGATTCAAAGACATCTCCCTCATTGGGTTCTTCTATAACTTCGTCTGTTTTTTCTTCGGTCTCCACTACTACTTCAGAGACTACCTCTTCACCTGCATCAGTTACAATTTCTTCTGATGCTTCCGAAATTTCTTGAAAACTTTGTTCTTCTTGTTTTAAATTTTCTTCAGGTGTGGTATTCTCTTCTGACGAGTTGTGGTCTTTAGACATGAGGGTGATTTTTATATTAAGTCATTGATTATCAATGACTTGTAAAAAAATATTTTCAAAATTACTGGATACCTGACTCAGGGTAAATTAACCCTAACAATCCTTGAGCAGCCATATCCATCAAAAATATAATCAAAGACAATATTAACGATGCTACCAAAACTAATCTAGAATCTTGGAGTAATTTTGGCCAAGTTGGCCAAGTTACTTTATTCAATAACTCGTTATAACTTTCTTTTAGGTAAAGTGAAATTCTTTCCATTTTTTAATTTTGAATAGATGGATTTTGAATTTTGAATCTTAAATACAGTTATTTCCTATATTTAAAATTCATTATTCAAAATCCAAAATTAATTATTAGCACGGGCAGTAGGACTTGAACCCACAGCCTACGGTTTTGGAGACCGTCGCTCTACCAGTTGAGCTATGCCCGTTTATGCAAAAATTAAGTACCCGAAACGGATACTTAATTCTGCATATTTTTGAGTTTAAAAAACTCTATTGGTACGCTTTTGATATAGAATCAAAAAGTCGTTAATTACTTATCTAAAATTTCAGTAACCTGACCTGCACCTACGGTACGACCACCTTCTCTAATTGCAAATCGAAGACCTTTCTCCATTGCAATAGTGTTGATCAATTTAACTTCTAATGATACATTATCACCAGGCATTACCATTTCAACTCCTTCTGGCAAGTTTACATCACCAGTTACATCAGTAGTTCTGAAGTAGAATTGAGGACGGTATCCGTTAAAGAACGGAGTGTGACGTCCACCTTCATCTTTTGATAATACATATACCTCAGCTTTGAAATGTTTGTGTGGCTTCACAGAACCAGGCTTACAAATTACCATTCCACGCTTGATAGATGCTTTGTCGATACCTCTTAACAGGATACCTGCGTTATCACCAGCTTCTCCTCTTGTTAAGATTTTACGGAACATCTCCACCCCTGTAACAACTGAAGTTAATGGTTTCTCATCATCTCCCATCATACCAATGATCTCAACTGGATCAGAAGTATTGATAACACCACGCTCAATACGACCTGTAGCAACAGTTCCACGACCTGTGATAGAGAATACATCCTCAATAGGCATCAAGAATGGTAAATCAACCAATCTTTCTGGCTCAGCGATATCATTATCACAAGCAGCCATTAATTCCATAATCTTATCTTGAGCTCCAGCATCTCCTTCTAATGCTTTCAATGCAGAACCAGCAATAATTGAAATATTGTCTCCGTCGAAATCATATGCACTTAATAGTTCACGAACTTCCATCTCTACTAATTCTAACATCTCTTCGTCATCTACTAAATCAACTTTATTCAAGAAAACCACAATGTTAGGTACACCTACCTGACGTGCTAACAAAATGTGCTCACGAGTCTGAGGCATTGGACCATCAGTAGCAGCACAAACAAGGATTGCTCCATCCATCTGAGCTGCACCCGTTACCATGTTTTTCACATAATCCGCGTGACCTGGACAATCTACGTGTGCATAGTGACGGTTTTCAGTCATATACTCAACGTGAGCTGTATTAATAGTGATACCTCTCTCTTTTTCTTCAGGAGCTGCATCAATGTTATCATAATCTTGTTTCTCAGCTAAACCTTTTTCGGCCAATACATAAGTGATTGCCGCTGTTAAGGTTGTTTTACCGTGATCTACGTGACCAATGGTTCCAATATTTAAGTGAGGCTTACTTCTGTCAAATGTTTCCTTAGCCATCGTTAAAAAGTTTTTAAAATATTAATAATAAGGTTAACTAAATCTTTCTTAAGGTAATAAGGAGAGCCGATGAGGGGAATTGAACCCCTGACCCCTTCCTTACCATGGAAGTGCTCTACCCCTGAGCTACATCGGCATTGTTCAATGAATAATAATGAACGCTACGCTGATGAATAATTACTACGAAAGGAAGCAATTATTGTTTTCATTTTACCCATAAAACTAGGGTGGATAAATGAATACCACTCCACGGTTTTCTATTTAAAATAGAAAAAAGAGAGCGGGAGACGAGGCTCGAACCCGCGACCTACAGCTTGGAAGGCTGTCGCTCTACCAACTGAGCTACTCCCGCTTTTTAATGAATAACTAAAGAATGAACAATGAATAATTTCGTTCCACGGAAATTATTATTCATTATTAATTTTTCATTATTAATTCAATTATCAAATAGTGGGGATGGTAGGATTCGAACCTACTCAGTCGTAGACAACAGATTTACAGTCTGCCCCGGCTCTCCAACTCCGGCGCATCCCCCTAGAGATAATTACATACTCAACATGGTGATTGAGTATGATTTCTTTAAGTATTTCAAAAGAACTTATGGAGCCGATAGACGGATTCGAACCGCCGACCCGCTGATTACAAATCAGCTGCTCTGGCCAACTGAGCTATATCGGCTTTTTAGTGAATAGTCAAAAATGGAGATGAATAATTTACATTTAAATTATGTCTTTTTTCCTATTCAGATAAGTCTTCATTTTCGATGTAAAAAATCGTTATTTTTAACAGCTATTTCGAAAACGCTTGCAAAGATACATCTTTTCGATAAATAGGCAAATGAATTGAATCTTTTTTGAGGTTTTTTTTCCTTTTTTTATTAAAAAAAATTCAAATGCCTAAATCTTTAAAAGAAAATGGTCTATTTCCTTTTAATTTAAAGCTTTTTCAAGCATTTAACTAAGTTTTTTTTCGTCAAAAAAAATGTAAAAAATTGCTGCATTTTTACTCTTTTGAGCTAAAAAGAAAAACGGACTTATTTTTATACATAAATAAGTCCGTTTTAGGTTCAGTACTTAGGTTTCTTTTTTATGATATAGAGAAGATTGATTAGACCTTACAATATCATATTTTTTAAAACGAAAAATTATACTTATTTCGATATAACTAATCTTTCTGTTTGAGTAAATTCACGATTAAAAATTTTAAGAAAATAATTTCCTGATTCTAAATTATGTAGTTGCAAATCATAATTTCTAATATCTCGATTTAAGGAGAAATTTTTTATAAGCTGACCACTAATATTATACAATTCTAATTGAAAATCAATATCAGAAGCAGGAAGAGAAATCTTTGTAAAGTTTCTAGCTGGATTAGGATAAAATTTAACAACCTTTTCACTAGATGAAATTTTAACAGAAATAATATTCGAAAATTCGGTATCATCATCAGTATCTACTTGTTTTAAACGGTAGTAGTACAGAACCTCATCTTCTACATCATTATCATCAAATGAATATGTTTTTGATGTGCTTGTACTACCATTTCCATCTACCCATCCAATGGTAGAAAAAAAGCTGGCATCTCCTTCACTTCTTTGAATTTCAAATCCTTTATTATCTGTTTCAGAGGCCGTTTTCCAAATCAAATTGATTGATGAAACTCTAGGAGTTGCCTTAAAACTGAAAAGTTCAACAGGTAGTGGAGAGGAAATA
The DNA here is from genome assembly GCA_947561585.1 of Caprella mutica. Taxonomy (NCBI): domain Eukaryota; kingdom Metazoa; phylum Arthropoda; class Malacostraca; order Amphipoda; family Caprellidae; genus Caprella; species Caprella mutica. The sequence goes on from CANNZV010000010.1 coordinate 166,934, forward strand.
CTAGCGGTATATAACCCTCTACCATGAGTTGCTGCTGCTAAAGTAGCAGAGGGAACAGCACGGGTAGTTCCGTCATCATGGCGATACCTAAGCATATCTACTCTCACATTAGCAGCATTGGTATTAGTTGCTCCCCAAACTGTACTTGCACCGTTTATATCATCAGTAGAATATATGCCAACTTCTGTCGCAAGGAAAATATTGTCATTATCTACTGGAGAAATAATGCCCCAACGTACAGGAACATCTGGAAGGTTTCCTACAGATTCATCAAGACTAGTCCATGAAGATCCGCCATTTGTACTTTCCCAAATACTTTTTGTATTGTAATTTGAAATAGTAGCAATTAAATGGTTTTCATCTCCTTTTTCAACATCAATAGAAGATATCCACCTCTCAGCAGGTAATCCATTACTTATACTTACCGAAGTTAAGCTACCAGAGTTAGCATTTTCTACTTTGTAAATTTTGCCATCATCTGTCCCAATGTAAATAGTCGTAGGTGTATTTCTTGAAATTCTAAAAGTGGTAGCTTGTTTTCCTCCTAAGTTACAAGAGACTCCTACTCCAGATCCATTCCCTGAGGAAAACCCTGTAGATCTTGAAATCATGTCAGGATCATGTGCACCATATAAAACATCATTAACATAATCATATCCCGTAGGGTTGACAAAGCGACCTTTATCTGAACCTATAGAAAATTCATGAGCATTCGAGCTATTGCCCCAAGCATCAGTTGTGTATTTGAAAGTATTGTAAGTATACGAAGTGATCTGAATATTTGGATTATTTTGGTCTATATAACACCATCCTCCATCTCCTCCAAACACTTCAGATGTAGTGCTAGAATTATTAAAATATTGAGTCCCATTGTCTTGCGCCCCTGCCAAAAAATTATTAGTATTTGTGGTCGGATGAATATCACAAGCATAAAATTGGGTGACATTATAATCTTTTACTCGATTAGCAAACGCAGGATCATTAGTACTTCCATTTCCTGCATCAGAAGAATAACTAACTCCTCCATCACTTCCTACAAGAACTTCATTACTATTATTAGGTCTGAAAAGGAACGTGTGAATATCTGCATGAACATAAGCATCACATCCTCCATCAGCAGGAAGAATCCAATGGGATATAGGAGAAAACGAAGACCCATTGGTACTACGATGTACATCAATTCCTCCAAGTAAAACAAGGTTGGCATCGGTAGGGCTTACTTTTATACAGAGATCATAATCGCCTTGTGATCGAGTAAAATGATTAGAAGAGAATGCACATCCATTATTTACATCTTGAATATTTGGGATAGTAAGATCTGTCCATGTAGAACCATTATTCGTTGATTTTTTAATCCATAAACAATCTGTATTAGAATTATCTCCTTTTGCTGCAACTGCATAGATTGTAGATCCATTTGAAGTAATTACAGTCCTTGCTGCATTGCTTTCACTAAGTGCTTCTATCCAATTATTAGAATCACCACATGTACCATCACAATAAAATATGGAACCTGCTGAATGTCCATAAGAATTTTTTCCAGTAGTAACCCAAAGTCTACCTGAAGAAGAAATTTCAATATCATCTACAGCATACTCTACATTATTTCCATTTAATGGTAATATTTGAGTCCAACTTGTACCACCATTAGTAGAACGATATAATCCATCTAATCCCGAGTAATTATTGGTTGGATCAGCAACATCACCATCAAAATTACTTTTGGATCCCATGTACAAGACTGTTGTACTACCTTCATTTACAGCAAGAAGATCAGTAATATAAGTATGATTAGCAGAGCCACTAACCTGAGACCAAGTAGTACCGCTATCCGTTGATTTTAAAACTCCTGCACCTTTGGTACTTTGAGTGTAAGCTTCACCTGTTCCAGCATACCAGGTGGTATTGGTATTTGGGTCATAAGTCAATGCTGAAATAGACATATTTGGTAAAAAATCGTTTACGGGAGTCCATGAGTTTGCTGCATTTGTAATATCATCATTTTTCCAGAGGCCTCCCGTTGCACCACCTGCAATTACTTTTTTATCATTAGTATCTGTTGGATCAAACATTATTGCACGAGTTCGCCCTGATACATTTACAGGACCTTGAGCAACCCAATTGACATTGCCAACAGCTGAGCGTGACATTGCAGTAGGTTCATTCTTCATTTTTTTGTGGGCTTCCCATAACTTATGTTTAGGAATAGAATTAGTAATCACATCTTTCGTCATATCAAATTCCTGCTGAAAACGAGCTTTGACTCTTTGATGTTTTGGAAATTCTTCTTCGAGTGAATTTATTTTGATTGAGGAAAATATCTCAACAAAAAAATAAATAATAACAGTAAGCAAAAATAAACTAGCTAGGCTTATTGCAAATCTTTTCATAATAACTATGTGTTTTTGTATTTATGTTAGGTTTACTTATAGAAGAGACAAGTTAGAACCTAACACTTTGAAATTAAATTTTAATTACAAGTAGATTCTTAAGCAGATCTTACTTATCCTTTAGCAGGAAGTGAAGTACACGGCAATAAAAACTTTTATTGGGTCAAATTTTTCTTTTACTATTTTTGTAGCAGCATAAATGGCGCATTCATTAGATTGGATATTTGGAACTTTCTTATAATATGATACATTTTAGATATCCTTTTTTATTTTGATTAAATTTCAATCAATGTCAAACAAGAAAACATCAGATATTTTATGAGAAAATCTTTAATGAGAAAATCTTTATTAGATATAAAAATTTATAACCTTTAAGAAAATCCTTACTCTAAAGAGAGTTACGAATTTAGGAAAATTCTATTTTAACCTAAAAGTTATCATATGAAAAATCTGTGAATGGTATGAAGAAATCGGTAAATGGTATAAAATTATAAGTAAATCCGATTCAGGATAAATAAATTTCCCAAAAAAAATCCCCAAATTTTGAGTGTTCAAGATTTGGGGATCATTTTATCAAAAAAGATCAATTACTTCCTCAATGCCACATCGCCTTCATAAAATCCGACATATCCATCTATAAATTCGATCTCTGCCCAATACACAAATACTTGAGGATTCATAGGTTTGCCTAAGAAGTTTCCATCCCAACCATATTGAGGATCCATTGGAGGGAATCCTTCTGATTTAAAGACTACTTCTCCCCAACGGTCGTAGACTAAGAAACTATTGACTTGTTTGATTTGCCCCAGGTCTCCAGCAAAGATCATAAAGACATCATTTTGATTATCTCCATTAGGAGTGAAAACATTTGGAATATATATCGCTCTAGATTTATCTATTTCAATTCTGATTTTCGCAGAAGTTTTACAACCGTAAATGTTTGTAATAGTTACCTCGTAAGTTAGACTTTCAAACAGTTGCTCTACAATTGGATTTAAACAATCTGTACAGGACAAATTAAGATCAGGATACCATCGAATATCATCTATTTCAGCAGTTGGAATATTTGTCAAAACTTCAATTTGATAATCTTCTCCTAAATCAATCGTTACTTCCTCTTCAAGTGTGATACTTACTGGATCTAATTCTGGAATTGAAAAAGAAATTGAAGTTTCACAACCTTCTGAGTCCTGAGCATATAAAGTGTAATCGCCTGGCTCTACGGTAAAAATATGACCGCTATAAAAGTTCTCTCCATCGATTGAATATAAATATGGAGCAGTTCCACCTGCAACTGTTTCTATAAAAATACTTCCTGGATCTCCCTGGCATTCTGGCAAATCTAAATCAAAAAGAATGTCAGAAGGAGCATCTGTATCTTGAACTACAATTACGACATCTATTGCAGTACATCCATTTTCAGTATCAGTTACTAAAAGTGAATAATCACCTGCAGCATTTACAGATGTGGTTAAGTTATCAGTTGAAGAAATAAAGTTTCCAGTATTGGTTGTCCAACCATAAGTAATATTAGTTCCAGTAGATGATCCTGAACCATTTAATGAAACTTCAGTTGTTTGACAATCTAATTCATTTGCAGTTCCAGCTTCAGCAGTAGGAGGAGTTGTATTTTCTAAAACAGTAATCGTTTCACTATCTGCACAATTACTTGACAAATCGATAATTGTCAATTGGTAAGTTCCACTTTGATTGATTACTGGGTTTAAGGTTGTTGACCCTGAAATAATATTACCTCCTGTTGTAGTCCATTGATAAGAGTAGTCAGTTCCAGTCGATGAGTTGACTGCATCTAAATCAATTTCTGTAACATCACAGGTTAAAATTAACGGAGTTGCAATATTGACTTGAGGAACAGAAAGGTCTTGTAAAATCGTAATTGATTCTACAGCAGTACATCCATTTGTCAAGTTTGTTATTGTTAGGAAATACTCTCCATCATCATTTATTTCAGGATTGGCAGTATTTTGTCCTGATAAAATATTTCCATCTGAGGTTGTCCATTGATAAGAAACATTTCCGATAGGCTGTGATCCCGAACCATCAATGGTTAGACTTGTATTTATACAATCCAAAGATTGGTTATTGGTTTGATCTATCAATACTATTGGCGCTTCTACATCTTCGATTACTGAAATTGTAATTGCATTACTACATCCATTTGAGCCATTGCTTACTTGTAAAGTATAATCTCCAATTTGTCCTACAGTTGGATTGATTGTATTTTCTCCTGAGAGAATAGTTCCATTGGAAGTTGTCCATTCATAAGAAATATCTGTCCCCATTGAAGAACCATTTCCACTTAAAGTGATAGATGTTTCAGAACATGTTAAAACACCATTTGCAATCGCTATTGCGTCAGGTAAGTTTTCATCAGAATTAACATCGACAAAAGCATTATCTGTACATCCATTAATGGTATTGGTTACAATTAATTCATAAGTACCAGTTCCTCCAATAGTCGGATTAAGTGTCGTTCCATCTGAAATGATACTTCCATTTTGAGTGACCCACTCATATGAAAAATCATTTCCTAAACTTGAATTATTTCCATCCAATTGAGCCTGAGTAGTTGTACATGTTAATAATCCATCTATTCCAGCATCAGCAGTAGGAGCAGCTATATTTTCCAAAACAATAACTTCTGTTTCCGCTGAGCAATTATTTCCAGTATTAGTTACTTGTAAAATATAAGTACCTGGTTCATCAATGGTAGGATTTATCGTAGTCTCTCCCATTAAGATATTTCCGTCCGCAGTTGTCCAAATGTACTCAAAATCAGAACCTGTACTAGAATTTCCACCATCTAATTCAAATGAAGTTAATGTACAAGTTAAGTCTTCAGCAGTTGCTGATACAGCAGTTGGAAGTTCTATATTTTCTGTAATGGTTACGGACTGAATTGAAGTACATCCATTTGCTAAATTAGTTACTTCCAATTCATATTCCCCTGGCATATTTACATCAGGAGTAAGTGTAGTTTCTCCTGATACAATATTTCCATTTTGAGTTGTCCATTGATAAATAAAACCTGTACCCACGCTACTTCCAGCGCCATTCAATGTAGCAAAGGCTTGTGTACAATTTAATTCATCGGTATCTCCAGCATTCGCCATTGGGGCTTGGAAATCTGAAGTAATAATTACTTCATCTGTCGAAATACATCCTGTTGCTGTATTGGTAATAGTCAATTCATAAGTTCCTTCCATGTCAATGCTTGGGGCTAATGAATTTTCACCTGAGACAATATTTCCATCTTGAGAATCCCAACTATAAATTAATGTCGTACTTGTATCTGGAGTGGTTCCTACGATAGTCAGCATTTCATTATTACAATTCAATTCCATAGTATTGCCCGCTTCTGCGATAGGTTCATTATTATTTTCAAAAATAGTAACTGAAGAAATCGCAGTACAACCATTTGTTGAATTTGTCAAAGTCAATTGATACACTCCTGGTGCATTTACAGATGGTGTCAAGGTAGTTTCTCCCGATACAATATTTCCATCATCTGTAGTCCATTCAAAAGTAATATCTGAACCTGTGCTTGATGCTGTTCCATCTAGCACTCCATCAAAAACTTGGCAAGTGATGTCAAATCCTTCTCCAGCATCAGCTGTTGGTAAACTACTGTCTTGTGTAATATCGACAAGATCAGAAGCAGTACATCCATTGAGCACAGAAGTAACAATCAATTCATAAGTTCCTGTAGCATTCACTTCAGGTGTTAAAGTGGTTTCGCCTGAAATGATATTTCCATTTTGGGTAATCCATTCGTAAGTGTAATCGCCAGTACTTGAACCTACTCCACTTAGCGTAACACTATTGTTAGTACAACTTAAAAATTGTGAATCTCCTGCTTCTACAATTGGTTGTACATCATCTAATGTAATGGACAATGAAGAAACCGCAGTACATCCATTAATATTATTTGTAACGACTAGTTGATAATCTCCTGCTTCATTAATTTCAGGATTAAGTGTGGTTTCTCCTAAGACAATATTTCCATCTTGTGTAGTCCATTCATAAGAATATTCAATTCCTGACGAAGACATATTTCCATCTAAAACCAAACTTGAAATATTACAATTTAATAAATCATCATCTCCTGCCTCAGCAGTAGGTACATTACTGTCTTGAGCAATATTTACACTATCAATTGCTACACAACCGTTTAAAGTATTGGTTACTTCTAGTAGATAATCACCTGCTGCATTGATTTCAGGAGTAAGTGTATTTTCACCTGAAACAATATTTCCATTTTGTGTAGTCCATTCATAAACATATTCAGTTCCAAAACTACTTCCATTTCCATTTAATTGGAGGGTGGTTTGAGAGCAACTTAAAGTTTGAGTAATGCCTGGATTAACATTAGGTGCTTCAAAACTTTCTCCTACAACAACCTCATCAATAGAAGTACAGCCATTAGAAATATTAGTCACCATCAACTGATAAGTGCCTGACGAATTAATTGTAGGTGAAACTTCATTTGAAATAAAAGTACCACCTTGCGTCCATTCATAGGCAAAATTTACACCTGTGTCAGATCCTGTCCCATCTAATGTAATTTCATTGTTAGCGCAACTTACTTCCATTCCTGCACCTGCTTCAGAAAGAGGAGCTACATCATCAATTGGAACTTCTACAGTTATCATTGACATACAACCATTTCCTGTATTTGTCATTTCTAAAACATAATCACCTGGTTCGCTTACGGTAGGATTTAATGTCGTTTCCCCTGAAACAATATTTCCATTTCCAGTTGTCCATGAGTAAGAATAAGTTCCAGTTGGGTCTACATTAGAAGCATTTAAATCCACAGTATTATTTGCACATGAAAGAGAATCAAAAGCAGGGATCAAGACTTCTGGAGCAGCTATATTTTCTTCAACTATTACTGTTGAAATCGCAGTACATCCATTATCAGTATCTGTTACTTGAAGTTGGTAAGTCCCTGTTGCATTGACTGTTGGATTAAAAGTAGTTTCATCTGAAACAATATTTCCATCTCCTGTTGTCCAAATATAAGTAAGGTTTGCTGTTGTGCCACCTGAACCATTTAAGGTAATTTGAGTTTGGTCACAAGTCAAATCTGCTGCTGAACCTGCATCTACAGAAGGAATATCTCCATCCACCTCCACATCAACAGTTGCAGTTTGAGTACAACCATTATCATTATTGGTAACAATTATTTCATAAAGTCCCGCAGCATTAACGGTTGGATTTAGAGTGGTTTCTCCTGAAAGAATATTTCCATTTTGAGTCATCCACTCGTAAGAGAAATTACCATTGGAACTTGAGCCAGCACCATCAAGAGTAACTTCCATTTGGGTACAAGTCAATTGCATATTTGTGGTAGCTACAGCTATAGGCTGGTCGATACTTTCAGTTACAATTACATTTGAGATAGCAGTACATCCATTCCCGCCATTGCTTACAGTCAAGGTATAAGTTCCATCTCCATCAACTGTTGGAGTTAAAGTATTTTCTCCTGAAACGATATTTCCATCTCCTGTTGTCCACATATAAGTGATATCATTTCCAGTTTCAGAATTAGATCCATCTAAAGTCACTTCGAGGTTATTACAATCAATAATTTGATCCAAACCTGCTTCTGCAATCGGTAAAACCACCGAACTAATTACATCTACACTTGCTTCTGAGGTACAACCTGTTACGTCATTTGTTACTGTTAAAATATATGTTCCTACTCCATCCACAGTTGGAGTTAAAGTTGTTTCTCCAGTAAGAATATTTCCATCTCCTGTTGTCCATGTATAAGAAAACCCACCAGAACTTGATCCACTACCATCCAATGAAATCATCGTTATTCCACAATCAATACTTACTTCTAATCCTGCATCCGCAGTTGGTGGAGTAATATTTTCCCCAATCATTACCGTAGAAATTGCAGTACATCCATTATCAGTATCAGTTACTAAAAGTTGGTAGGTTCCTTCTCCATCAACTGTTGGAGTCAAGGTAGTTTCATCTGAAAGAATATTTCCATCTCCTGTTGTCCATAGATAAGTTACATTTCCTCCTGTTGATCCACCAGTACCCGCTAACGTAATTTGTGAAGTATTACAAGTTAAGTCAGCCGCTGTTCCGGCATCTGCAGTAGGAAGGTTTCCATCAGTTGTAACATCCACCGATGCTTCCTGAGTACAACCATTATTTCCATCGGTAACAACAAGTATATAAGTACCCGCAGCATTAACGGTTGGTGTTAATGTATTTTCGCCTGATAAAATATTTCCACCTCCTGTTGTCCATAGATAGGTAAAATTACCATTCGTACTTGACCCATTTCCATTTAACATTACCTCATCTTGAATACAAGTTAATACCATTGGAATTCCTGCAACTGCATTTGGTTCGGAAAAATCTTCTGACACATCAACCGTAGAAGTTTGAGTACAACCACTTGAAGTATTCGTAACTAATAAAGTATAAGTTCCATCTCCATCAATTGTAGGAGTTAATGTATTTTCACCTGATAAAATATTACCATCTCCTGTTGTCCACATATAGGTAATCCCCGTTCCTGTTTCAGAGTTGGAACCATCTAACATTAATTCGGAATTATTACAATCTAAAAGTTGTGAACTTCCTGCATCTGCAACTGGAAGTGTAACAGAACTAATGACACTAGTAGTCGCTGAAGCAGTACAACCTGTTGCATTATCAGTAACAAGTAATGTATAAGTTCCAGCCTGATCTACACTTGGATTAAAAGAATTTTCACCTGATACAATATTACCATCTCCTGTTGTCCACAAGTAAGTACTATTAATACTTGAGCCACTACCATCCAATGAAATAGTCGATGCGTTACAATCGATTCCCATATCTGCACCAGCATCAGCAATTGGAGGGTTTGTATTTTCTCCAACCATGACAGTAGCAAGAGCAGTACAACCATTTGGAGCAGTTACTTCAAGTTGGTAAGTACCTTCTCCATCAACTGTTGGCGAAAGTGTCGTTTCGTTATTTAAAATATTTCCATCTCCTGTTGTCCATAGGTAAGTGTAACCTGCCCCTGTACTTGAGCTACTACCATCTAGTGTCACTTGCAAAGTATTACAAGTTAATTCACTTGCTGATCCTGCATTAGCAACAGGCAAATCTGTATCAGCAGTAACATCGACTGTTGATGCCATTGTACATCCATTCGTATTATCTGTTACTATTAATTGATAAGTTCCTGCAGCTCCCACAGTAGGTGTTAATGTAGTTTCATCTAAAAGGATTTGCCCAGTTCCTACTGTTGTCCATTGATAAGTAAAATTAGGCCCCATACTTCCTGAGCCAAATAATTGGATAAAAGTATTTTCGCAATCAATAGCTTGTGGAAAACCAGCATCTGCCATTGGAGGAACAATATTTTCAAATACATTTACAGATGCCATTTGTTCACAACCTGTAGAACTATTCGTTACTGTCAAAATATATTCTCCTTGGCCATCTACAGTAGGAGTTAAACTAGTTCCTCCCGAAACAATATTTCCACCAATAGTTGTCCATGCATATGTAAATTCAGAACCAGTACTTGATCCATTTCCATTAATCATAATCTGCGTATTCGTACAATCCAAATTTTGAGGAGCATTGGCAAATGCATCTGGAAGATCGATAGTTTCTGTAACCATGACTACTGCCTCAGCGGTACATCCATTATCATTATTGGTAACTATTAATTGATATGTTCCCGTTTGATCTACAGAAGGGGTTAAAGTAGTTTCTCCTGAAACAATATTTCCACCAAAAGCAGTCCATTGATAGGTTACATTTCCTGTCGTCGAACCATTTCCATTAATCATTACAGGTGTTCCGCTACAATCCAAGGCATTCGGTGCATTTGCAAATGCATCTGGTGCTTCGAAATCTTCAGCTACCGTTGCACTTACCGTAGTTTGACATCCTGAAAAATCTGAGATAGTTACGGTATAAGTACCTGGACTAAGTCCACTAGGATCTTCTTGATTAGTCATATTACTCCAATTGTAAAAAAGTGGCGCAGTTCCTCCAGTAACCGTTAAATCAATACTTCCCCCTGTTGGGTTCAAACAATTGACAGAAGAACCAGTTGCTTCTCCAAACATAGGACCTGGTTCCAAAATCTCAGTAGTTGCTGTTCCTGAACATCCATTAAGATCAGTTACAGTTACGGTATAAACTCCCGCCTCAAGATTAATTGGATTCTGTTGGCCTCCTGCAAAAGGATTATTCCATGTATACATAAATGGCCCTAAACCTCCTGGAATCGTATTGATTGAACCATCATTATTGCCCCAACAACTTACATCAGTTGGTAAAAGGAATGGGGAAATTACCGTTTCAGAAATAACAGCTTGACCACCTCCTACTCCAGGGCAACCATTAGATTCTAACTGAGCTATTTCATAAGTTCCAATTTGATTAACAAGTAAAAAATAAGGATTATCAGTAATGCCAAAAATCGGAGATTGAACAACTCCATCAATGGTATAAAATAGATCCCAAGGGCCTGAACCTGTAAAATCAAATTGAATAGTTGTAGTAGCATTCGATGGAGGACAAATGTCCCCTAGTCCACTTACAAAAGCTGTTGCGGTTTCTCCTATTTCTATCGTAACATCAATAGATTCATTTTGTCCACATACATCTAATACATTTAATGTATAAGTGGTAGTTTGACTCACTAAAGGACTGATACTTGGCGTATTTCCTGCTCCTCCAGACCAACTATATGTTAGCGGTGGAACACCTCCTGATATTGTGGGTGATAAATTAACGACCTGAGGATTACAGAGCACTTGATCTGGCAATGGGGAGACAATAATAGGAGGAACGTCGCTGATTTCTATTACTGTCGAACTACTAATACATGAACATGAATTATCAATTTCTATAATTATAGTTTCGATTCCTTCTGCAATATTATCTGCAAAAGCAGTAATAGGTACTGTAATTTCTGTCTGACCTGCAGGAATCGTAATAGTTGTTGGCAATGGGCTATAATCCACTCCTGGTGTTGCTGTACTTGCAGGATCAATAGTATAAGTGATATCTAAAGGAAGTGTAGCATCACCAGTCTCTCTTACAAATGTAACAAAACCATCCGCTCCACAATCTTCATAAATTACTCCTGAACCTGTTGCATTTCCACCTGTTACTGTTGCTTGTCCACCTGCACTAAAACTACCTGCCTCTAAAAATACAGCCGAATCTAAAGCAAAATCAGTCCCATCACCTACTACTAATTTAATGTGATAAGTTGAACATGGAATTACTGTAGCTGTAGCTGTAATTACAGTAGTGTAACCATCAAATTCAATATCAGCACCATTGGTAGTACCTCCACAACCTGCATTATTCGGAACAAAAAAGTTACTATTGGTTGTATTGTTAACTGTATTAATTGTAATCGCTGTAGTAGTCATTGGCAATACTGCAATATTATCAGCACCATTATATGGGCCGGTTATTCCTGGCCCAGATATAAAGAATCCAAATACATCATTGAAATTAGAATTCACCCATTCACAATATTCTTCAGATGCAAAAACAAATCTAAAAGAGATTTCAGCTAGAGTAGGTGAAAAATCAAATTCAATTCCAACAGCATCATTTACTGCTTGAGGAGTCAATTGATTCAGCTGTCCATCACCTCCAGCTCCAAAATTAGTTGAAGTTCCTTCTCCATTATTAGGCCCCGAAACATTAAAAATATTTCCAGTAGATAAAACTACTCCATCTTGAAATCCTACTGAAGTTAATCCGTTGGTAAACGAACCAATTCCACCCGAAGGGCCAATGGCTTGAACATTGGTCACATCAAAACATCCTCCTCCAATAAAAACATCTTCTATCAACTCTGTAGGAGTCAAACTTGAATTGGTTTGAATTGGAACAAATTGAAGCGAATTATTTTGATCAATATTTGGCTCATCCTTTTTTACAGATAAGGTGATATCCTGAGGCTCATCACAAGAATTAGTAATATTTAAATGATAACATTCTGTGGTGGGTTGAAATTGATCTCGAATTGAAGAGAATATTGTTTCTCCATTAAATACTGGAGAAGTGCTACAGTTTTTCTGTGCATTGTGTTCTAAACTCACAAAGTATTTTTTGCCAACTTCCAAATTACATACTATAATCTGATTCTCTCCGGTTTGTTCCAATGTAACATCAAAGAAATCAGATGAACCAGTCATCTCTAAAATCACATCTGCTGGTGGGCAGTTCTCATTAATAAATTCAGGTTCCGAAGAAAATCCTAAACATGTAATTAAAATAAAAAAAACTACGGCTGTAGGGAGTAAATGTCGTTTCATACCAGTTATAATCAGTTAGATAAATAGATAATGTTAATCGAATAATTACGTTTCAATTTTCTGGATAGCTATTATATTACTAAAAGGTTTTTTGAGATAAAAGTGATATGTTGGTATAAAGGATATAAGAGATTACTACAAAATTAAATGCACTTGAACGTTTAAAAATTCAATTGCAAAAATGATGTGTTTTTAAAGGTAAGTATTGTTTTACTCTTTAAAGATACAGTTTTGGTTTAAAATGATGCCTATAAATTGGGAAGAGAATGAAAAAAGGTACAATTGGCGATATTTATAGATGAGATTTAGCAATTACAATAGTAACCTTTTTGCATATCATTATGTAAGTCTTCAAGATATTTTAAAATAGCTTCACTCCCTTCTACTCTATCTTCTCCAAATTGTAAAAAAGGTTTTTTTAGCTTTTCTTGATGAATCAATTGATGAGTTACCACCATTTCTTGCATCTTTTCTTGGAGGCTTTCGATTTTTTTATCAAAAATTGGGTAGTATAATTTCATATTTTTTTATTAAAAACTTAATTGTTAATTGCTTAAAGTGGATGTCCAACTTGAATGAAGAATTCCCTCAACTTCCCCCAAGAATCATGGTTTACATACGCTTTAGAGTCTGGATGAAAAGAAATAATGTTACAATCAAAACATAGATCGATCCATCCTACAATCTTTTCATTTTTACTAAAAACAAGTGCATCTCGATAAGTTGGCGAACAAGATGATATTTCCCAAATGGTATCTCTTTGATCACTAAGAATTGTTCTTAGTTCCTTAAATTCTTTTTTAGAAAGAATTTTTATTTGAGAACTACTTGCCGCAAACTCCTTTGTAACCGAACTTAAAATTGAACTATCTTTCTTTTCTATTTCGTAATTCAATTTTTCATATAATTCTCTTTCTCCTTTTTCCCATTTTCTATTTTTATGATATTTTTCAAGAAGACTAACACTTTGCAAATATTTTAAATGATTGCCAAAAGTATCTCGATTAAATGAATAGGTCTGCACTTTATCAAATGCTACAAAAGGAAATTTATTATTTTCATTTCCCATTTCCCATTTCCCATTTCCCCTAAATACATATCATAATTTCTTCCACATGCAATTACTATTATTATTAAAAATAAGCTCAAGCAATATCTTATTTTATTAGTATTCATGAGATTTCATTTTTTTCCGCATTTTATATTTCTATTGAGTTTTTAACCCGCAGTAAAAATACATATTATTATTTTTTTTTACCGCGGACTAAAGTCCGGCAGCTACATCCCATTTTTTTTCAATAAATTAGCCGATCTAAATTTTTCAAAAAAAACAAAACTCTAAACCATGAGAATTTGCCTAACCTTATTTTTCCTAAGCCTCTTCCCTATTTTCTGTTTTTCCCAAAAAATAAATACTGAAGACCTCGAAAATCTTAAAATGCGAAACCTTGGTCCTGCAGGTATGAGTGGACGGGTTACTGCAATTGATGTCGACCTTAGCAATCCTGAAATTATTTACGTCGGAACAGCTTCAGGTGGCGTTTGGAAATCTGAAAGTGGAGGTATTCGTTGGGAACCTATATTTGATGATGCACCATTGCAATCAATTGGTTCGTTGGCTATCAATCAAAAAAACACAGATGAAATATGGGTAGGAACTGGTGAAGGAAACCCTCGGAATTCTCAAAATAGTGGAGAAGGTATTTTCAAAACGATCGATGGAGGAAAAACTTGGAAAAGAATGGGGTTAGAAAAAACTCGTGTACTTCATCGAATTATCATTGATCCACACAATCCTAACATTGTGTATGCAGGTTCGCAAGGACCAGCTTGGGGTACTAGTCAAGAACGCGGAGTTTTTAAAACTACAGACGGAGGAAAGACTTGGAATAAAATTCTTTATGCAAATGAAAATACAGGTATTGCAGATTTGATTATGGATCCTTCAAATTCTAACAAACTAATTGCGGCCATGTGGGAATTTGGAAGAAAACCTTGGACATTCGAATCAGGTGGAAAAGGCTCTGGTATGCACATCACTTATGATGGTGGAGCAACTTGGAAAAAATTGACAAGTGAGGATGGAATGCCAAAAGGTAACTTAGGAAGAATTGGAGTGTCATTCGCTCCTTCCAAACCTAACATTGTATATGCATTAATCGAAGCCAAAGAAAATGGTTTATATAAATCTACCGATGGAGGTGCTTCATGGAATTTAGTTTCTAAAAAAGATATTGGTAATCGTCCATTTTATTATGCTGATATTTTTGTGGATTCAGGAAATGAAAATCGCCTTTGGAATCTTTGGACTTATGTTTCAAAAAGTGAAGATGGAGGAAAAAGCTTTAAAGTAATTTTAGATTATGAAAAAGGTGTTCACCCTGACCATCATGCTTTTTGGCAACATCCTACTGACCCTAAATATATGATTGAAGGAAATGATGGTGGTGTAAATATTTCAAGAGATAATGGAGTCAATTGGCAGTTTGTTGAAAACCTTCCAGTTGCACAGTTTTACCATATTAATTATGACATGGAAATTCCTTACAACATTGGTGGAGGTATGCAAGACAATGGTTCTTGGGTAGGCCCTAGTTCTATTTGGAAACGAGGAGGAATTAGAAATGAAGATTGGAGAGAAGTCATGTTTGGAGATGGATTTGATATGATTTTTAAGAAAAGTAATTCTCGATATTTATGGTCAATGTCGCAAGGAGGATTTGTAGGATATGTAGATCGGGAGACTGGAAAAACAACTTCTATAAAACCTGTTCACCCTGACGGAACAGAGTTGAGATTCAATTGGAATGCAGCTATTGCACAAGATCCTTATAATGAAACAGGGTTATATTTTGGAAGTCAATTTGTTCACAAAAGTACAGATTCTGGAATGAGTTGGGAAATAATTTCTCCAGACTTAACGACTAACGATACTGCCAAAATCAATGCAGGTTTGCAAACTGGTGGCCTGACTCCTGATGTAACTCGAGCTGAAAATCATGCGACCATTTTAGCAATCCTTCCTAGCCCTGTTGACAAAGATGTCATTTGGGTAGGAACAGATGATGGTAATTTACAACTGACTCGTGACGGTGGAAAAAACTGGGCAAATCTTAACAATAAACTTACGGGAGCACCTCAAAATGGATGGATTCCATACATCGAAGTTTCTCAAAAAAATGCTGGCGAAGCATTTATCATTGTGAATAATTATCGTCAAAATGATTGGACACCATACCTTTATCACACTACAAATTATGGCCAATCTTTTAGAAGAATAGCTGATCAAAATAAAGTTAAAGGTCATACACTTTCTATCGTTCAAGATCCGGTGGAAGAAAATTTACTTTTTTTAGGAACTGATTATGGCTTGTATTTTTCTTTGGATAAAGGAAGTACTTGGAATAAATGGATGAAAGATTTCCCTTCCGTTTCCACTCGTGATTTAAAAATTCATCCAAGAGATCATGATTTGATTGTAGGAACTTTTGGAAGAGCAGCTTGGATATTTGATGACATCAGAGTCTTTAGAGAACTCGCTAAAACTAAAGGTAAAATGCTGGATCGACCTTTTGATGTGATATCAGCTACAGATGGTTATATGGCAACAATTCGATCTGTTGATGGAATTCGTTTTTATGCAGATGCTGTATTTAGAGGTGATAATAAAATGGCAAATCCAATGATTTCTATTTGGGTAAAAAAAGAAGAAAAGGGAAAAGAAAAAATGCCCAAAGACATTTCCAAGAAAAAGAAGAAAAAGAAAAAACAAGACATTTCCAAAACTACTGAAAAGTCTAAAAAGAAAACTGGAGCAAAAGATAAAAAAGTAAAAATCCACATTTTAAATAATGCTGATGACACCATAAGAACTTATTCAAGAGAACTTGAAACAGGTATGAATCGTATCGGTTGGAATATGCGAAGAAATGGTTTTCGGTATCCTTCATGGCGAGATACTAAACCAAATGCTGATCCTCCTGGTGGTGGAGCTAAAGTTTTACCTGGGCAATACAAAGCAATATTTATCTATGGAGATTTTAAAGATTCAACAATGATAAATGTCAACCTTGATCCAAGGGTAAATACTACAGCTACACAACTCCGACAACAAGAGGAAGCAATTACTGATTTCTCTAAATTAGTCAATAGTGCTACTGAAGGATTTAACCGATTAAAGGAAGCTAAAAAAACCATTAAATTAGTCAATAGCCAAATGGTCAATGCGCCCGATGAAATCAAAAAAGAAATCAAAGAATTGGGGAAAGCAATGCAGGATAGCATTTCTCAAATCCAGCATTTATTCACTAATTCTAGGGATGCAAAAGGGATTCAAAGATCAGATGATAAAATCAATTCTTACTTATATAGAGCACAAGGATACATCGATGATTCGGAAGGAAAACCTAGTCAAATGGCACAATTCGCTACCAAACATGCTGAGGAAAAAGTAAAAGATGTTTTGAATAAAATAAATAATTTCTTTGCGAAAGATTGGAAAAATTATCGAGAAAAAGCTGAAGCTGCTAGGACACCTATTTTTAAAGATTACGAACCAATAAAATATTGATGATTTGGATATGATTGTGAGTATTGGGTATTAGGTCAATTAGAGACCTCAATACCCAATGCTCGCAATCTTAATCCCCTTCTAATCCACTTTAATAAATCTTAAAGTTTCTGTACGAATTTTATCATAATATACAATAGTGTATGCACCTCTTTCTTTAATATTAAGTTGCGCAATTGGAAGGTTCAACTCATTTCCTATTGGATTAAATTTCCCTTCAAAAATCCTTTGCCCATTTTGGTTAAACACTTCTATTGTAACATCATCAATAGTTTCTTTTTCCAACATTATATTTACAACATCTACAACTGGATTAGGATATACTCTAATTATATTATTTTCTTTTGTAAAATTAACTACAATAATTTCAGTAGGGAGCGTGGAACCATCTAAATCTACTCGTTGTAATTTATAATAATTCAAGCCTTCTGCAGGCAAATTATCTTTAATCCAATAATGTTGAAAAGTATTGCTATTTCCTTGAGCATCCACCCTATCAATTTCTTCAAATGAGATACCATCCGTTGACCGTTCTACTATAAATATATCAGAAGAAATCTCAGATGCAGTAACCCAGTCTAATCTAATATTATCATTATTTTTTCTTCCCTGAAAACTAATCATTTCAGAGGGCAAAGCATTTATACCGACTTGAGTACCAAACGTAAATATGGTTCTATCAAAAGGAGGAGGACACATATCATCATTCCTAACACTACCTGCAACACCTGTTCCTATTCCACCTGTTGTTCCACCATTTCCCATTGTTACCCAAGTACTGTCCGTAGCTGTAGTATGTAATCCTGCCACTACCATTTCACTAATATCATTAATTCCTTCTGAGGCAGCATCCTGCCAATGTAAGGCTACATTAATAGTTTCACTCCCAGATGCTTGTGTTAAAGTCCAAAACTGTGTCCCACTAATTTGATCTAGTGGTGCACTTGTTATTTTATCAAATGGAGGTGGGCACTTTTCATACTCTCCTGTATAAGAACTTGTAGATGAAGTACCTAAAGGAATAATTTCGATTGGTGCAAATTTTCCATTATCTCCTAAAGGAAATATAAATGGAACATCTTCTACAGCACCTATTTTTGTCATTGGTCCTTCCACATAAGAAGAATCATTACCTCCGCTAATTTTTCCACCATCCGCAATAATCAACATATTATCATCCGAAGTTGTAAAGATTCCATTTTTCAAATCTAAACTATCATACACGACCATATCGCCATCAAGAATAAAACCATTAGGATTATTGAACACTATTTGTCTAAAATATAATGAATCTTCACCTGCTCCTGATAATTTTGAACTAGGTATAGTTTGTTGGGTCGTTCCATTTAATTCCAATGTTGAAAAATCTCCCATATCAATTTCTCCAAAATCATTAGGCCTTAAAATGTCTCCTCCCAACTGTAAATTTGAATTACCATTTAATAATACAGAAGCTGTATTATCATGATTGGCTTCTAATGTTAAATCACCGGTGATAGTAATCGTTGATGTTCCTCCTAAAGCACTTAATTGTACATCAGCCCTATCAACAGTTGATAAAAGATTCAAATCACCATCTATAATAATATGCCCTCCATTTAATCCAGTAATCAAACCCAAATCAAAAATTGTAGGTGTGATATTAGTATTAATTAAACTAACAACTCCCCCTATTTTTAAAAGCGATGCTTCATTAGATTCCACGAAGGCAGATAAACCTCCTATCATATTCATATTTAATCCCCCATTTAATAGACTTGTTAAGCATTGATTATCAGAAAAATAGGATATTTGTGCAAAAAAATGATAGCATATCAAAAAATAAAAACAGACCGTCAATTTAAAGCCTCAACAGGAAAAAGTAAAAAAGAATTTGAACTATTATTATCAGATTTAGAAAAATACTACGAATCAAAAAATGGTCAAACCTATGAGGAACATATAGAAGAAAATGTCATTGAGATACCCAAATTAAAGACATTAGGAGAGGCGTTGTTTTTTGTATTGTTTCAAATGAAGAATGATTTAACATGGGATAGTTTGAGTGTGGTATTTGAAATGTCAAATGCTTCAGCATGGAATAACTTTAACGCATTTTCAAAATTATTAGAAGAGATGTTAGAAAAAAAAAGTGATGCCTAAAAGGCATTATGGAAGTGTAGAGGAATTTGAAAAGCATACAGAGTCAGCCGAAGAAATAATTTTTGATGGTACCGAAACTCCGATAGAACGTCCAAAAGGCAATGATAATCAACGAGTTAAGTATAGCGGAAAGAAAAAGACGCATACGAATATAGCATTAATTCTATCGGATAAGAATACAAAGATTTATTATGTCAGTCAATTGTATG
Source organism: Caprella mutica (assembly GCA_947561585.1). NCBI lineage: Eukaryota > Metazoa > Arthropoda > Malacostraca > Amphipoda > Caprellidae > Caprella > Caprella mutica. The sequence goes on from CANNZV010000010.1 coordinate 186,585, forward strand.
ATGGTAGTCAGGTTGATTTTGGAATATTAAAAAAAGAGTTTCCACCGTCAAAAGATTGGTTTGGTAAGAGGAAGCTATTATTGGATTTAGGATTTATAGGTTTTAAAAAAGTGTATAATGTAAAAGAATTGTTACTAGGAGAGCGAAAAAAACGGAAGTCAAAAAAAAATCCTAACCCAGAATTGACACCAGCACAAAAAGAGAATAATAGAAAGATAAGTAGAGAAAGAATTTTCGTGGAGCATGCCATTGGGAAAATGAAAATATACCGCATTTTAAAAAACAGATGTCGAATAAAAACAATAGAATTACAAAATAGAATTATTGGTTTAGCAGCAGGGCTTTGGAACTACCATCTCAGCCTAGCAAATTGATAATCAATGCTTAACAAGTCTAATGTTATTTCTGCGGAATTAGTTACCAATACATGAAAGGAAGTTCCAGAAGTAACATTGAAAGTAGTTGCACCGCCTACTTCCAACTTTGAATGATTCTCTACTAATACATCCGCACTCGTTTCGAAAGAAGACGATCCTTCATAGTTATAATTAAAACTTCCAGCAGTATAAAATTGAGAAGAGTTTTTTAAATTAAGTTGAAGTTTTTCTGCTTTATTATTAGAACTCAAGCGGTTAATTAAAGTATTCCCATCTATATAAATTCGAGAAAATTCCTCACCTAAAAACATAACATCATAATCATAATTATCAGCAGTCATATTTAAATCTCCAAGAATTTTTAATGCAGCATCGCCCTTTATTTTTAAACTAGAATGGCCGATGTTTTTTGAATTATGAATCTCTAATCGTAATACACTTACACTATCTATATTTTGAATAAAAACGTCATGTCCATCTATAACCACAGTATCTGTGCTTGTAGGTATAACTCCTCCAATCCAAGTATTGTTATCATTCCAATTAGTAGAACTATTAGAGTAAATAATAGTAGAAAAAAGAGATGTAGAAGAAAATAAACAAGAAAGTATTACGATGCAAAAAATAGTGACATTCTTTTTCATGGGCTCGATCTATGGTTACTTGTTAGACGTTGTTGGTTAACTTTCTAGAGAGGAGGTATAAACAGAAAGGAAGGATTTTCTAATTATCAATTGCCAAAAATTCTGCCAAGATTCAATTGAATTTTTTAACTAATCATGTCACAAAACGACCTTTGCTCATTTATTTTGCAAAAACACATTTAAACAAAATATCATTCTGAATTTTAAACTAAAAAACGATAAAAGTAATGGAACGATATTTGGTATTAAATAATAATATATATGAAAATACTTTTTCACCTTACTATCACCCGTAAAAATTATAACATATGATCCCCTCTATTGGAGTACCCTATAAAATGATGGACACCAGTCAAAAAATCGTTTTTGCTGAAAACATTATTCAAAAAATGTCAACTGATCAAAGATTTAAATCTCTTAAGCCTCTTGTAAAAGATTTAGCTTACAAACTTCAAGAATGGCAAATTGCTATTGAAAATGCCCAAAATGGTGGAAAAATAAAAACCATTAAAAAAATCGAAAAAGGACTTTCTGTAAAAGATCGTGTTTTTTATTTGGCTGCTAGAGTAGAAATTTTGGCTGAACATAATCAAGATTTGATTACAGCTTCTGGTTATAAAAAACAACGAGAATCTGTAAATCTTTCCAAAAAAGCATTTTCCCAACAAGAACTTAAAGAACTTTTAGTTGCTATGGCATAATTAAGAAATCAAGATTCAACCAAGTATAAAAAAAATGGTTTTACGTCCAACGTAAAACCATTTTTTTTTCACATCCTTTAAACGTATATAACATAAACGCATACTAATAATTACCATAACCAAGGTATGTTGTCTTATTCTTACATCTCTTATTTTTGTAATCAAAAAGAAATCTCCTCCCTCTTCCTCCTTTCACAATCAGAATATTTAAATTCACCAATTACCGACATCATCCATGAAAACCGATTATTTAAAATTAGCTTGCTTGCTATTTCTCCTTTCTTCTGCTTTTATTTCACAAGCCCAAACTACTATTTACGTTGATGCATTTGCTAGCGGAGTTTCTAGTGATGGCTCTTCTTGGGACAAAGCCCATATAGAATTATCTACTGCTATTAATAATGCTTCTAGCGGTGACCAAATCTGGGTTGCTAAAGGAACCTATTATCCCACTACAACTACCAATAGAAATATTTCATTTCAAATACCTAATAACGTTAAAGTTTATGGCGGTTTCTCTGGACTGGGAAATGAAACCACTCTTAATCAAAGAGACTGGGAAAATAATGTTACCATACTAAGTGGAGATATAGGTATCATAGGGGATGACATTGATAATAGTAATAACGTATTATATGTTCCTAAAACGACTACAGAACTCACCTTAGATGGATTCACAATTCAAGATGGTAAGGCTAATGGTCTATATTTGAAAAACGGCGCAGGTATGTTTGTTAGTTCATACGCTGATAATAACTCTAGTAATCCAATTATCAAAAATTGCATTTTTAAAAATAATTACTCCGAAGAAAATGGTGGAGCTATTTATATAGAAGCAGGTGCTGGAGGAGTAGCTGTTCCTGTTTTTGAAAACTGCAGTTTTTTAGAAAACGAATCTGGTTTTAGCGGGGGTGCTATATATAATAGTGGATACGCAGGAGGAGCCATTACTTCTTCTTTTATAGATTGTGTATTTTCTCAAAATACAGCAGGAGAATCAGGTGGTGCTATTTTCAATCATGGAGGCAATGGTGGACTTGCTAATATTAGCATTAAACAATGTAATTTCGAAAGCAATACTTCAATCCAAGGTCATGGTGGAGCAATGTATAATTTAGGAAGTATCTCTAATGGAGATGCCAGTCCAACAATTATCAATTCTAGATTTTATGATAATAGTGGATTCGCAGCTGGAGCCATTTATAATAATGGATCTGACTCAGGGAATAGTAGCCCTGAAATAACCAACTGCACTTTTGTAAGAAACTTCACAACAGGAATGGGTGGTACTGGTGGTGCTATTTATTGTAATGGAAGTATAGGAGGCACAAGTAGTCCTATCATTTCTAATACTATTATTTGGGGAAATAATGCACCTTTTAACTCTCATGTTATCCGCTCAGTTGATGGCTCACCTACCATTCAATATAGTATCGTAGATGTAGCTAATAGTGCAGATCTTCAAAGTGGAACAAATCCAAATATTACAGCAGGTGCAGGTATGCTTTATAATACAGATCCTTTATTTACTTATCAAGCAGGTGGAGATTTAACACTTACCCAAAATTCTCCAGCAATCAATTCTGGTGATAATTCGAAAAATATTGAGCCTTTAGATTTAAATAAATCTTCAAGGATTTCAAATGGAACAATTGACATTGGAGCTTATGAAGCTACTTCTATTTTACCTATTGATTTAATCAGTTTTTCAGCTGAATTAGTAGCAGATGAAGTCCAACTCAAATGGGCTACTGCTAATGAAATCAATAATGATTTTTTCAATATCCAACACTCTACGGATGGTATCAATTTCACCAACATTGAAAGAATTAAAGGTGCTGGAAATGCTTCCATTATCAATACTTATAAAACTCAACATCAAAACCCTAAAAGAGGTGTCAACTACTACCGACTTTTACAAACGGATTTTGATGGAACAACTTCTTTTAGTTCTATCGAAACTGTAAAAATATTTTCAGGAAAAGTGGGAACATATCCCAATCCTGTTTTAAATCATTTAAGTATTTCTTTTGGAGATTTTGAAAAAGGGAATATCGAATTTTCGATTTTCAATATTTATGGAAAAGAAGTTTATCGAGAAAGGTTAGAAATTACAAACGGGTTACATGTTGTAGAATTAAATCAAGTAGGCTCATTTCTTCCTGGAACATATATAGTCAAAGTTATTAATTCTAAAAGTGGAACTTATACTCAGAAGTTTCAAAAAGTCATAGATTAAAAATGGTCATATAATAATATTTTTTGAAAGTTAAATTTAAAACTCTTGGCAAGTCATTGTCAAGAGTTTTTTTTTATAAAAAAAGATAGAAAATAATCAAAATCAAAATGGCAATCAAAATCAGAAATCGAATACTGTATTTTCACAGCATATAATTTTTGATTTTACTGCTCCCATTAAATCCCATGTCTATAATACATCAACACCCCTCCAAAAAGTGTAATCAAAGCAATCAATACTGTAGCCATACTGATCGAATATCTCATATGTCTCACAAATGTTTCTATATCACCTCGATGTTGAGGGTATTTTGAAATCACTTCATTCTCCATTTTTTCTTTATCAAAAAAATGTGATGCATCAAACTGAACCCGATTTTGAACCAACACTTTATATACCTTAAATACTTTTACTCTAAAATATACATTCAAGAAAAGCATCGCAATAAATAAGGCTACAACTATACTAATTAATAAAACGAACATAATTTTATATGATTTTTTAATCAAAAAATTCTCTCATTACGTATCAATTTAAATATGGACAAAGGTACTCAAATTGTAAAATATCTCAGTATTTCATATCCTCAATCCCTCCCTAAATCTAATATATCAATCACTTAATAAAATATATTTCTACGGCTTTCAGGTGCAAAATTGAAGGTTTTGAAATAAAAAATAAGGTTTTAAATGAAGATTCTTTTGGATAAAAACACATTAAAAATGAGACATTTTCTTGTAGTTAAATTGGGGGAAATCTATTCCAAGTATTTGATAAAATCCCTTTATTTTCAAGCAAAACAAAGGTAAGAACCACATTTTTTTTTAAAAAAAATCTATGTTTAAAATCAAAGCTAATTACAGCTAAAGTATATAATATAAAAAATTAAATACATGGAATTGATTTATTATTTGAAAAAAATCACTTAGATTTATATTCGAATTCGGACAATATTATTTAATTCCAAAATCAGCCGAATTCATTTATAACATCCACCAACGTAAAATACTTTTACCCTTTCATACACCTATAGAATTTAAGATTTCAGATATTTCTGGAAAAATTTTATACGACTATCACACCATACAACCTACTGGATTGCACCTGTTAATTCTTGATGGAAATATTTTCCTTCAAACGTAATTACTTATTTAGATCGATAACATCTATTTTTCATTAATTGAAAAATTGGTTGTTGCTGAATTATAAACCTGTAATCTATTTTAGTAGACCTAGGCTAAGCCTAAGGAGTATATGAGAAAACACCTAACGCACTTGCACGGCATACACAAATTCATATGTACATTCCAAAAACTTGATCTAGTATCATTCTACAATGAATTGTGTGCCGTGCGTTTTTTTTAGTTCTTATCTACGAATTTGATTTGGCATTTTTCAAAAAAAGGTTTTATTGTAAATCGCTTTACAATAAAACCTTTTTGTATTTTTATTTTTCTTTAAATAAAACTTACAAAACGAAAAATTTCAAAAAATGAGGAACTACCTAACAATCATAATTTTACTTTTCACTTTCTTAACAACATTTTCCCAAAAGAATCCAATCGATTATTTTCTTCCAAGTTGTGAATACAATTCAAGTATTCCGACTCCTGAATCTGTGTTAGGATATCAAGTTGGAGAATGGCATGCAAGTCATGACCAAGTCGTCATGTACCTTCTAGAATTATCAAAAGCATCTCCAAGAATTGTGATGGAAGAGTATGCACGTTCTTACGAAAATCGTCCACTCTATCATTTATATATTACTTCTGAATCTAACCATGCTCGATTAGACGATATTAAAAAGAGCACTACAAACTTTCTCAACCTGACCAATCCAAGGATGTGGATATTTCAAATATGCCTACGGTCGTGTATCAAGGTTTTAGTATTCATGGAAATGAACCAAGTGGAGGAAATGCGTCGATGCTAGTAGCCTATCATCTAGCAGCAGGCACTTGCAAGGAAGTCAATGACATTTTAGATAATGTAGTTATATTGTTAGATCCAGTTTATAACCCTGATGGGTTTCATCGGTTTTCTTCTTGGGCGAATTCTCATAAAAGCAAAAACATGAGTTCTGATCCTAATGATCGAGAATACAATGAAGTTTTTCCAAGAGGTCGTACCAATCATTATTGGTTTGATCTAAATCGAGATTGGTTGTTATTACAGCACCCTGAAAGTCGTGGTCGAGTTGCAAAATTCCAAGAATGGAAACCAAACATTTTAACGGACCATCATGAAATGGGAACTAATCAAACTTTCTTTTTTATGCCAGGAATCCAAACTCGAATTCACCCCTTGACGCCTAAAAAGAATCAAGAGTTAACTGCTGAAATTGGAAAGTTCCATGCAAAGGCGTTGGATGGAATTGGTTCCCTTTATTTTACGGAAGAACGTTACGATGATTATTATTATGGAAAAGGTTCTACCTATCCTGATGCCAATGGAGGTATCGGTATTTTATTTGAGCAAGCCAGTTCAAGAGGACATTTACAAGAAACTGAAAATGGCTTAATGAGTTTTCCATTTACCATTCGTAATCAATCTACTACCGCAATGTCAACACTTAGAGCGGCAGTTGAACTTAGAGAAGACCTACTCAATTTCCAAAGAGACTTTTACCAAAGTGCAATGAAAGAAGCTCGAAAAGATTCCCGTAAAGGTTTTGTTTTTTCCGAAGCAAAAGATAAAAGTCGATTGACGCACTTTGTTAATTTATTGCAAAAACATGATATCAGCGTTCAGACGATTCAAAAGGATATTTCCGCAGGAGGAAAGAAATTTTCAAGAGAAAATTCTTACTATGTACCACTCGAACAACCTCAGTATCGGTTGATAAAAGCGGTATTCGATCCTATCTTTAAATTTGATGACAGTTTATTTTATGATGTGTCTGCCTTTACTTTACCTATGGCATATAATATTGACTATCAAGAAGTTACAGGTAAAAACCTTACTAATTCATTTCAAGAATCAATGCCTACTCTTGGAAAACCAGAAGGGAAAGTCTTAGGTGGAAAAAGTCAATATGCTTATCTATTTGAGTGGAATGAATATTATGCGCCTAATGCTTTAAATGAATTATTGAGCGAAGATTTAATTGTAAAAGTAGGGACTCAAAAATTTAAAATTCCAACCTCAGAAGGTTTGCAAGAATTTGATTACGGCACTATTCAAGTCCCCGTTGGTAATAATCAAAAACGAAGTGCTGATGATATTTTTTCTATCATACAAAAAGTAGCAAAGAAAAATAGTTTAACAATTTACGGAGTGCAAACGGGATTGACTCCTTCTGGAAGTGATCTAGGAAGTGGCGATTTTAAACGACTAAAAGAACCTAAAATTTTACTCTTAGTCGGAAGCGGAGTTAATAGTTATGATGCAGGTGAAGTTTGGCATTTGCTCGATCAACGCTATGATATTCCGATTACAAAATTGGACGTCAGTAGATTTGGAAACGTAAATTTGGAAGACTACAATTGTATTGTTATGGTTGATGGAAGTTACAGTAGCATTTCCAATCAATCTGGAAAATTAAAATCATGGGTACAAGGTGGCGGAACTCTAGTCGCATTTAAAAGAGCAATCACTTGGGCTAAATCTAATAAAATTTCATCTGTAAAAATTAAAAAATCCAAAGAAGATTCTAAAGGAAAAAATAACCGAAGGCCTTACGAAAAAGTAGGCGCAGATTATGGCGCACAAGTTATTGGAGGTGCTATTTTTGAAACAGAATTAGACATCACACATCCTCTAGGATTTGGGTACGATGAATCTTATTTACCAATTTTCAGAAGAGGAACTTTATTTTTAGAACCTGCTAAAAATATTTATGCTACACCTTTAGTCTATTCTTCTTCACCTTTATTGAGTGGCTATATTTCTAAGAAAAATTTGGACACCATAAAAAATTCTGCATCTATTGTAGTCACCGGTCAAGGGCGTGGACGAGTTATCAATATGGCCGACAATGTAAATTTCCGTGCTTTTTGGTATGGTACTAACAAGCTATTTGCAAATGCTATTTTCTTTGGGCATATCATAAATAGTGGGACTGTGGAACGAGGAGAATAGATGAGATGGGAAAAAGGGAAGACGGATTTACGATTTATGATTTGAGAAGTTTTGACGAAATAACTGTGAATCAAAAGTATTCGTCAAAACTTCTCAAATCATAAATCGTAAATCCGTCTTCCCTTTTTCTCATATCTTTTAGGCCAAAACAACTCCTTCCACTCTAGCTAAATTAGAAGAAAGACAGATCCAATCGTCTCCAAAATTTTCAGATAAATAAACATTTCCGGTAGTCGTACCGAATACTAAATGGTTTTGATGAATAGCTAAACTATGCCGAAATACAATATCAAAACAATGACTTTGAGGCAAACCATTATTCAATGATTCCCAAGTTTTTCCTCCATCATCAGTTCGACAGACTGTTAATTTCAAATCATGTGCTATTCTCACTTCATCACTAACTGCAGGAATAACCCAAGCTCTTTTAGGATTATCATGATCTATCGCTAAAGCAAATCCATAATCTGCAATTCCATTGTTATCAGTCACATCATCCCAATTCAATCCTCCATCAACCGAACGAAATATCCCACAATGATTTTGTTGCCAAAGCACATCTGGATTAGCTGCACAGGCAAGTAATAAATGTGGATCATGCCCAACTTCAACATTAGGATTGGGGAGATAGGTTGCTCTCAATCCATTATTACGAGGTGTCCAATTTTCGCCGCCATCTTTTGTTTCAAAAACACCTGCACAACTGACTGCAATATAAACATGTTGACTATCTCGGGGATCGACAACTATAGAATGAATAAATGGAAAATCTCGCCCAGCTCCAAACCATTGATTTTTATCTTTTCTACTTGGGTGATTCCAAAGGCCTTCTACTAATTCCAAATTCTTCCCCTTATCATTGGTATAAAACAAACCACCTGGTTCGGTTCCAACCCATAGCCCATTGGGATTATCTTTCCCTGCATGGGAGATACACCATATTTTTTTTAACGTAGCGGATTGACCTTGATAAACTTCTGTTCCTTTTGGATAAACTGGAGGCGCGACCATTTCCCAAGTCTTTCCTTCATCATTTGAAAAATGTAATTTTTGCCCCCAATGTCGATGTGCAATCCCTACCCACCACGTTTTTGTAATTTCATTGTTATATATTGTACTGACTGGTAACCCTAGGAAGTGAACCTTCGTGATTTTCCATTGATTAGATTGCTGTTCAAAAACAACTAAACCTTTATTTGTGCCAACAAGTATTTTTTTATGTTTCATAGATTCCCTTTGAACCACAAAAGATACAAAAGAATAATAAAAGTTTTTTCACATGGTTTTGTGAATCAAATAATCGTGTAAAAAAAACTTTTGTTATTCTTTTGTATCTTTTGTGGTTTAAATACATTTGCAAGATAGTTACAATACAATAATATGAAAGATTTATTAAAGAAAATTCAAGAATGGACTGCTTCTGGTAAGAAGTTCGCAATTGCGACAGTTACCAAAACTTGGGGTTCCTCCCCTCGCCCTGTAGGTTCAGCAATGATCATCTCAGAAGATATGGAAATGGCAGGTTCTGTAAGCGGTGGTTGTGTGGAAGGTGCAGTTATTAAATCAGCCGTTCCGCTTTTAAAAAAAGGAGAAGGAAAACAACTAGCATTTGGAGTAACAGACGAAGAAGCATGGGGCGTTGGATTAAGTTGTGGAGGGAAAATACAAGTTTTCGCAGAGCCATTTTTAGCCTATAATGAAAATGAAAATGCCATTTGGGGAAAATTAGAATCTTGTTTAGAAAATAATAAAGGATGTGTTTTATTGACTCGCCTTGAAAATGGGAAAGGTCATCATATCTTAGTTTTACCCAATGGAGAAACTATCGGAGAAAATGCAACTGACGTTTTAAAAAATCATGGACTCCGAGTTTATAATGAACGAAAAAATCAAGTAGTCGAATTAGGTGACGTTTCCTATTTCGCGCAAGTCTTTCCACGTAAAAGTCAAATGCTCATCATCGGTGCTGCACATATCACAGTTGATTTAGTACAACTTGCTCAGATGTATAATTTTGAAACGATCGTCATCGACCCACGTGGCATTTTTTCTAAAAAAACACAATTCACTATACCACCTGATTCTATTTTTGAAAAATATCCTTCTGAAGTTTTAGGAAATTATCAATTAGACGCTTACACTTATGCTGTCGTACTTTCACACGATCCTAAAATTGATGACAATGCTTTGGAAATTTTATTACGCTCCGACGTAGCTTATATTGGAGCTTTGGGAAGTAAACGAACTCACGCAAAACGTGTAAATCGTTTGTTAGAAAAAGGGTTCTCAGAAACTGAAATTGAAAAAATTTATTCCCCAATCGGAACCGATATCAAAGCAAAAACGCCAAAAGAAATTGCTCTAAGTATCATGGGAGAAATTATCAAGGTAAAAAACACTTCGTTTTAATGAATAATTAAGAATGAATAATTAAGAATTTTCACAATACGGTGATACACATTTTTGGATATTATTAATTATTCATTCTTAATTATTCATTAAATCTCAGCAGCCAGCCTTGTCCCTTGATCTATCGCTCTCTTCGCATCCAACTCTCGGGCTTCTTCAGCTCCTCCGATCAAATGTACGGCAACACCTTTACCTCTCAATGCATCTAACAAATCGTTCTTTGGCTCTTGTCCTGCACAAATTATAACATTATCCACACGGAGAATATCTTTTTCTTTTTTACCAATAGTAATATGCAATCCTTCATCATCAATTTTATCATATTGCACACTTCCGAGCATATTTACTTTTTTCTTTTTCAAGGAAGCCCGATGAATCCAGCCTGTTGTTTTTCCCAAACGAGTTCCTAATTTTCCTTTTGATCGTTGCAATAAATAAATTTCACGCGGAGAAGGATCAGGTTCAGGAGTCGTCAATGCACCGCCAGTTTGATATTTATCATCGATCCCCCACTCCTTCAAAAACTGTTTTAAGTTAACACTCGAAGATGTTCCTTCATGTGATAAATATTCCGCTACATCAAAACCGATTCCTCCTGCCCCAATAATTGCAACAGATTTCCCAACTGGTTTTTTATGTTTTAAAACATCAACATAACTCATGACTTTCGAATGGTCAATTCCTGGAATTTGAATCTGCCGTGGATTCACCCCCGTAGCAATAATAATATCATCAAAACCTTTTTCTAATAAAAATTGCTCATCTACATATTGATTCAAATGAACTTTCACGCCATGCAATTCTATTTGCTTATTGTAGTAGCGAAGGGTTTCATAAAATTCTTCTTTCCCTGGAATTTGTTTAGCCATATTGAACTGCCCTCCGATCTCTGATGCCCCATCATACAGGTGTACTTCATGTCCTCGTTCTGCAGCAACAGTCGCAAAAGCCAAACCCGCTGGTCCCGCTCCAACTACTCCTATCTTTTTCATTTTATTGGTTCGAGAATAATTCAATTCCGTCTCCCGACATGCTCTAGGGTTTACCAAACAAGTCGCTGTTTTTCTTTTAAATACATGATCCAAACAAGCTTGATTACAACCGATACAAGTATTAATTTCATCTGCACGATTTTCTCTTGCCTTTTTTACAAATTGAGAATCTGCTAAAAACGGACGTGCCATCGAAACCATGTCTGCATGCCCATCAGCGAGAATTTTTTCAGCAACTTCAGGAGTATTTATTCGATTGGTAGTGATCAGCGGAATATTTACTTCGCCCATCATTCGCTTGGTCACCCAACTAAATCCACCTCGTGGGACCATTGTTGCAATCGTAGGAACTCTTGCCTCATGCCATCCAATTCCAGTATTAATAATCGTCGCACCTGCCGCTTCCAATCTTTTTGCTAACAATACAATTTCATCCCACGTACTTCCTTTATCCACCAAATCCAACATACTCAATCGAAAAATAAGGATAAAATTCTCTCCTACTCTTTGCCGCATTCCTTCTACAATTTCCAAAGCAAATCGCATTCGATTTTCATAACTACCTCCATAATCATCAGTTCGTTGATTTGTTTTTTCTACTAAAAATTCATTAATCAGATAACCTTCTGATCCCATTATTTCAACTCCATCATAACCTGCATCTTGAGCCAATGCAGCAGAATTTATAAAATCACCTATCGTATTTCTAATACCTCTCGCACCCAATACCCAGGGTTTAAAAGGAACAATTGGAGCTTTCATTTTGGAAGGTGCAACTAAAAAAGGATGATATCCATAACGGCCTGAGTGGAGAATTTGCATTGCTATTTTTCCACCTTCATCATGAACCGCTTTGGTGATTATTTCATGTTTTTTAGCTTCGCCCTTACTCGACATTTTTGCGGCAAAAGGCCCAACCCAACCTGCTCGATTAGGCGCAATCCCGCCTGTAACAATTAGCCCAACTTCACCTCTTGCTCGTTCCGCAAAATAGGCAGCTTGTTTTTCAAATCCATTTTTAGTTTCCTCAAGACCAGTATGCATACTGCCCATGAGTACCCGATTTTTTAAAGTGGTGAATCCTAAATCTAGAGGAGCTAACAGATGAGGATACGGATTAGACATATTTTAATTTTTTAAAATATTTTGGATGGTGATGTTTGTTTAAATTTAGTTTAAATGGTTGCATCTTGTTTGAGATGCTTTGTATTTGTTTGCATAAAGTGTTGACTGAGAGCGTTGGACTTACATCCATCGCCTAAAAAGAAAACACCAATAACAAACCTTTTTAATATTTTCAAAACAATATAAAAATATTTCAACTCATGCCCAACTACATCAAACTATTCTAACTAAAAAATAATTTTATCACCCAATTTAATAATAGGATTTTCTCCTTCAATCACATCACAATTCATTCGCATTCCAAATTTAATTTCTCGTTCCATTTTGCGATAAGTACTTAATGTTTCTAAAGGTTCTTTAGAAGTTTCGGCAGTCAAATGATCTACATTGATTAATTTGCAACGCCCACAAATTTCGACTGTTTCAAATGTTGTATCACCAATTTTGACAGATTGCCAATGATCTTCTTCATAAGCAATTTTACCATCACCAACAATATTTGCACGAAAACGATTCATTGGAACAGGAGTATCTAATTGTCCATTAAGTTCTTTTAGCGAAGCAGTATTCGTAATCAATATTGGTGATTTATCTGCAAGGCTTGCTACTCTTTTTTCTATTCCTTCTTCGGTTTCCTTGGTTCGTATATTTTTTTTAGGGAAAAAAACTAAATAACATTTGAATCCAAATATCTTAGAAAACCACTCTCCGATAGTATCTACTTTTTGCACTTCACAAGCAGTACTCCAAACTTTAGTTCTCAGCGTCACCCCATAACCATCCAATATAGGAATACTTGCATTAGCATCTGTTCCTTTTTGGGAAAAAATCAAATCACCATCTTTAATTTGAGTAGCGATTAATGCCATTTGAGGGTGGCTTCGTTGCGTCATAAAAACGCCATTTTCATCCAACAACATCCAATTTCTATCGTACATTAATCCTTTTGAAGTTAACCTTGCTTCTTGAAGGGAAATACCTCCTAATGATTTGACAGGATAGATATTTAATTCGACTATTTTCATTATTGATTTTTTTTTTACAAAAGAAACAAAACTTCCTCCAAGTTCCAAATGGTCTTGAAAAATTCGAATTACCTTCGTATAAAAATAAAAACCTAGTTATGATTATTTCAAGTTGCGGATAATAAATATTTTTCAATTCTATATTTAAGAAAAGTATTGAGATAGTGAGTATTGGGTATTGAGAATGGTACGAAATCCCAAATCAGGTTATCAGCAACTTGGGTTCATTACTCTAAATAATCTACGGTTCATTTTTTTTTCATACATAATTATTTTCAATGTCTTTATTTCAAATATTTGATTGGTTAGGAACGGTAGCATTTGCAATTTCAGGTTCGATGGCTGCCATCAATAAACGCCTTGATATTTTCGGAATTTTCATCATTGCCTTTGTTACTTCTGTAGGAGGCGGTACGCTTCGAGATATGCTGATTGGACGTACGCCTGTCGGGTGGATGACTGATTTGACTTATCTATATATCATTATTGCATCTGGAATTATTGGAATTGTTTTCAGGAAAAAAATCGAATATTGGAGTAAAACTTTATTTTTATTTGACACGATTGGCTTAGGCATTTTTACGATTACAGGAGCGGAGATAGGATTACAATTCGGATTGCATCCTTTGATTTGTATTATCCTTGCAACAATGAGTGGAAGTTTTGGAGGATTGATTCGAGATATTTTAGTGAATGAGATTCCTGTAATTTTAAGAAAAGAAATTTATGCTTCTGCTTGTATTGTTGGAGCAATTGGTTTTTTGCTTTTGGAAAAATTAAATGTAAATCAAGATGTGCAATATATTTTCACAAGTGGTTTAGTGATTATTATTCGATTGCTTGCGGTGAAGTATGGTTGGGAAATGCGTGGGATTTATAAATGATCGATTCCTGTAATCTGTCGTGTTCATAAAAAAAACGAATTCAAAAATCCAATAAAGGTTGGGAGAAAACATCCAATGATTTCTTTTAAATCATAATTGAAGTTATTCAACAAATTTTCGATCACATTATTCAACACGATTTTTGACCACGTTATTCGAGCGGGCTGGGAAGGGCGAAAAATGTGGGTGCGGGAGCGGCATGGCGGAGAGCATTTTTTTCGTCGAGAATTTTGCCTACTTTTTTTCGAATGAAAAAGTAGGTCGCCGAAGGCAACTGTCATGAGAGCTACAATCTCAATAATTAAAAATAAATGATTTCTATGATTTTATTTCTCATTCTTAATCAAGAAAAAATGAATACGATAAATCGTAAAAATCATTTTATATGTCTGATTGATTTTTCAATATTTTTCTTTATTAACTTTCAGCATTGTAGTTTTTGTGGCAGTTGCCTTCGGCGACCTACTTTTTCATTCGAAAAAAAGTAGGCAAAATTCTCGACGAAAAAAATGCTCTCCGCCGTGCCGCTCCCGCTCCCACATTTTTCGCCCTTCCCAACCCACTCGAATAACGTGGTCGAAAATCGTGATCGAAAATCGTGATCGAAAATCGTGATCGAAATATATAGCTAAGATTTAGATCTTTAATCCAAAAATGAACACGGCAGGTTAGGTCGAGGCACAAAAAAATCTTATCTTTCCAACCTTAATTAAAACCAACAAAACATCATGAAAAACCTTCCAATATTTATTTTTGTAATCATATTGTTATTTTCCACAACCTCAATATTTTCTCAAAAACTCATCGAAGAACGTTTTGCATTCGAACCCGAGTTGACCTATGACAAAAGTCTCCCCGTACCAGCTGACATCCTCGGTTACCAATTGGGCGAAAGGTTTTCACTCTATGCTGATGTTGTCGATTATTTTGAAAAACTAGCCGCAGCTTCACCAAAAATTTCAATAGCTCGATATGGTGAAACGTACGAAAAACGAGAGTTAATTTATCTCATTATCACTTCAGAAAAAAATCAAAATAATATCGAAACCATTCGAAAGAATAATCTTCGATTAGCTGATCCTCAAAACATCAGCAACTCGGAAGCCAATCGCTTGATGGAATCGCAACCTGTTGTAGTTTCTTATAGCTACAATATTCATGGTAATGAAGCATCAAGTACAGAGGCGGCAATGCAAGTTGCTTATCGACTAGCAGCTGTACAAGATGACGCTTCAAGTTCATTGTTAGAAAACACCATTTTTGTCATGATGCCCTGTATCAATCCTGATGGAAGAGATCGTTACACCTATTGGTATAACTCTATGCAACGAAGTGAATTAGCTATCGAACCGAGAGACATCGAACACTATGCACCTTTTCCAAATGGCCGAACCAACCACTATTGGTTTGATTTAAACCGAGATTGGATTTGGCTGATTCATCCAGAGTCAAGAGGACATATTAGTGTGTACCAAAGTTGGATGCCTCAAGTGCATGTTGATTATCATGAGCAAGGTTATCATAGTAATTATTTTACCGTACCAGGTACGACACCTCGGAATTTATTATTACCTGAAGCCTATGAAGCCCTAGCAGATTCTATTGGACGGGCCAACATTGCAGCCTTTGACGATCATCAAATTAATTATTTTACGAGAGATCGATTTGATTTTTTCTATCCTGGATATGGATCGAGTTATCCGAGTGTGATGGGCGCTGTTGGAATGTTGACAGAGCAAGGTGGAATTGCAGGAGGTCGTGCTATCGAAACCAATGATGGTTATATTCTAACTTTACGACAACGGATTTTTGATCATTATATGACTTCTATTGCGACGCTAAAAAAATCAATGGAGCGTAGAGAAATGTTTTTAAAATATACCTTTGCCACACTTAATCCCAAAAACAGTAAGAGCAAAATAAAAAATTATATTTTCCCTGATGACCAAAGTGGATATCTATATGAAGTGATTAATATTTTATTAAAACAAGGGGTAAAAGTTCACCGTGCAGAGCAATCTTTTTCTTCGAAAAACATTCAATCCTATCGTAACAAAAAAATCCATAACAAAACATTTCCAAAAGGCACTTTTATTGTTTCTACAGATCAATCTCGACATTTATTTATCAACAGCATTCTTTCTCCAAATATGGCGATTGAAGACTCTGTGATGTATGACATGTCTACATGGGCAGCACCATTGGCATATAACCTAGATGCATTCTACTCTTCTAATTCATTGAAAGTCAACACTTTAGAAGTCAAAGAAACACCACAGCCTTCACAGGGAGTAATTCCGCTCAATGCAAAATATGCTTACACATTGGAATGGAATCAAACACATGCGCCAAAAGCATTAGCAATGTTATGGAAAAAAGGTTACCAAGTACGTTCTGCGCAAAAGGCATTTAGTAATGATAAAAAATCATGGTCTGAAGGAACGTTAGTTATCCTAAAAGGAAGAAACCGAGACAAATGGAAAACCATGGAATCTGACCTTCAAGAGGTTGCAAAAAAATGCCAAGTCCTTATTGATGGACATCAAACTGGGCGAATGCTCAAAGGAATAGATTTAGCTAATGCAGACTGTAAACCTATTCATCAACCTAAAGTTGCGATGCTAGTCGAACCTCCATTTTCGACTTATACGAGTGGGCAAATTTATTTTCTTTTTGACAAAATAACGGAACTGCCTGTAGAACGTGTTCGAACTTCAATTTTGGAACAAACGGACATGCCGCACTTTGGGGCACGTTATGGTTATGCTGATTTGAATGAATATGATGTTCTGATTTTACCTGGAGCAAGTACAGATAATTTGAAAAAAATATTCGGAAAGAAAGGTTTGGACAAATTAAAAAATTGGGTAAAAGCTGGTGGTGTCTTGATTGGAACGGAGGGTGCTGCTACTTTTTTCACAAAAGAAAAATCAGGATTTACAGATGTGAATTTAGTAGAACTAAAAAAAGATTCTAGTGATGCTGCTAAATATTTAGCTTACAAAGATCAGGAAGATTTTCATGGTAAGAAAAGAATTCCAGGTGCTGCCATGAATGCACATATAGATAATTCTCATCCACTTGCCTTTGGGATGCCAAAGGATTTGTTTGCTTTAAAATTTGGAACATTAGGCTTAGCTCCAAGTCCAAATTTAGAAACAGTTGGTTACTACTCAAAAAATGAAAATGAATTGTTAGCATCTGGTTATGCTTCTAATGAAAATTTAAAACACCTTTCTGGAAATGCTTTTGCGGCGGTTAAAAAAATGGGGAAAGGGCGTGTTGTGTTTCTACTAGATAATACTCAGTATCGAATGTTTTGGAGAGGGCCATCTAGGATGATGCAGAATGCGGTGATGTTGCTAAAGCAAAATTAATTTTATAGCCACAGACTTACGCTGACTTTTTTATGACTATCGAATAACGCGTTATAGAAAAAGGCATAAAAAAGTCTGCGCAAGTCTGTGGCTATAAAATCAAAAATCGTGTTGTGTTTCTTTTCGATAACACTCAGTATCGAATGTTTTGGAGAGGACTATCTAGAATGATACAGAATGCGGTGATGTTGCTAAAGCAAAATTAATTTTATAGCCACAGACTTACGCTGACTTTTTTATGACTATCGAATAACGCGTTATAGAAAAAGGCATAAAAAAGTCTGCGTAAGTCTGTGGCTATAAAATCAAAAAAATCGTGTTGTGTTTCTTTTCGAAAAACGTGTTTTCTCCGATCCATTGAAATTCTTCATTTTTAATTCTCCATTTTCAAACTGTGGCTAAAAAATGAAAAGGGCGATTCCAAAGAATACGCCCTTTCCTGTCGTCGAAAAACTACCAAATTTTAAGTCATTGGTGATATGAAAAATTTTATTTATTACCGTAAGTGGATTCTAAAAGGAAAAGTAAAACACAGTTCAACTGACTCACCTTTATGTATTGCAGGTTTCCATTTAGGCATAAGATCTAGTATTCGTAAAAATTCTTTTTCTAAAGCTTTATGACTAGGTTTAAGAAATAGAACATTTGAAATACTTCCATCCTTTTCTAATTTCCATCGAATTGGAATAGTCATGTTAAATGTTGAACATTGAAGTTCATTTGGATACCTAAAATTGTTATAGAAAAAAATCAGGAGTTTTTGATCAGAGCATTTTCTTTGTTCTTCATAAGTAGGTTCACTTTCACAACCTTTAAATATTGGCATTTGATCTACTATCGAAATACAATCATCTAATCTGTCAGGCAATCGAACTGGTAAAGTATATAATATATCCAGAGATTTCCCCATCATCATTCCAGGTTTCCAACATGGCATCAATTGTAAAACTCTTGTTATTTCATCCTCATATGCTTTTGGAATTTTTACTCTACGAAATTTTATATCAGAAATACTTCCATCCTTGTGAATCATAAATTGCACGATGGCTTTTTTCTGTTTTGGAATCTCTGCAAAGAGAACTGTTGGTAATTTTAAGTTGCTATAGAAAAATTCAACAAATGCTTCATCTGAACATTTTTTCATTTCTCGGTAACTCAAACTATCATTTATACAAGTTCCAAAAATCGGCATGTAGGAAACAGGAGTAATAATAACAGCCTCTTCTTCTTGTTTCTTCTTTTCCTCCTGTTGCCCAACTGCCAATAACCACACACAACTGAACAAACTAATTAAAATAATTTTCATAGCGTAAGTCGGCTTTCCAAAACCTGCGTCACGATTGGAATCATGACACAGGAGGTCTTGCTGAATAGTTAGTTTTAGAAAAGTTTTCATAGCTATATATTTTATTTTGGATAGGCTTTGGAAAGCCGATTTACTTCAATTTAAAATAAACAGGAAGTGTAAAATTGACTTTTACATTTCTTCCACCATGCCTACCTGCTTTCCATTTCGGCATGCTATTCAATACACGAAGTGCTTCTTGAGAACATCCTCCACCAACACCTCGAAGAACTTTTGGGTTTTGGATTTTTCCATTTTCATCAATTATAAATTTCAAAATCACTCTTCCTTCTATTCCATTTTCTCTAGCTACTGCTGGGTACTTAATTTGATTTGCAAAATATTGTAACATTGCTTTATCGGAGCATTGCTTGTACTCCTCTTTGCTTAGCGTAACATCGCATTGCCCAAAGCTAGGCATGTATTCTGCAAAATCTCTGACAGGTTCTTCGATAAGAATATCAAGTGGTTCTTCATCTACCTCAGGTTCAATTTCGACATCGATATCTGTTCCTGTCTCTTCACCAAAATCCATAGGTTCCTCATTAATATCAATTGAAATAGTTTTTGGTTTTATTTCAGATTCATCAGGCATAGTAACTTCATCCACTAATTCTGTTTTCTCAGTTACGGTTAATGCTGGAGGAGGTAGTTTCTTTTTATGCGCTGTTCGAATGATTTCGATATCTTTTACTTCAAGTATTTCTTCTGAAACAATAGGGTTCAGTCGATTATTTTTTGAAGTATAATTAAATGCCATTACCACAAACGCCAAGGCCAACATTAAGCCTAGTTTAAAATTGATAGCGTAGTTTGTTTTCAATTTAGAAATGTCTTGTCGCTTCATAACTTGTTGATTTTTAGATTTTTATAAACAAAAATTCATTTAATTTATTTTAATAAAAAACATAAACAGATCTGCTGACATTTAAAGTCAGTCCGATTGAATTATATATTTTTTAAAATTTAAATTCCCCTTTTACGTTCTTGATTTTAGAAAATCAAGTAGTGGGTAAGTTTGTTATGAGTAGAGATGTAGTGATTTTTATTTTTGGTGTACGGAGGGATTTTTTTATTTTAAAAAAGGTATTTTTGCGTAATTATTTTAATAAAAATTGATGGAGTTATTTAAAGTGGTTTGGAATAGTTTGGAAACAACATCAAACTGTTCAAAACAATCTTAAACCACTTTAAACAATCAAATATAAATAACATTGTCAAATATAAATTTTTGCCCAACGAAAAAAATTAATTTGACAATTACAGAAAAAATATGATCGAATTTTCAAGGTTTACTTTAGATAATGGATTGCAAGTTATTGTACATGAGGATAAAAGTACTCCAATGGCAGCAATCAATATTTTATATAATGTAGGTGCTCGAGATGAGTCGCCTGACAAAACTGGTTTTGCTCACCTCTTCGAACATTTGATGTTCGGTGGTTCCAAAAATGTTCCTGACTTTGATGATCCGATCCAAATGGCCGGTGGTGAATGTAATGCTTTTACCAATAGCGACATCACTAATTTTTATGATACTGTCCCCGTAGAAAATCTGGAAACAGTACTTTGGTTGGAATCAGATCGAATGATGAATTTAAACTTTAGTGAAAAAATTTTAGAGGTTCAACGTAAAGTTGTTGTTGAAGAATTTAAAGAAACTTGCCTGAATCAACCCTATGGAGATGTGTGGCATCACCTTTCTGATTTAGCATATAAAGTGCATCCTTATCGCTACCCTACTATTGGAAAAATTCCTCAACATGTGGAAGACGCAACCTTGGATGATGTAAAGAAATTTTTCTACAAATATTATAGACCTAATAATGCGATTCTAGTTTTGGCTGGAAATATTACTTTGGAGAGAGCGAAGGTCTTAGTTGAGAAATGGTTTGGAGATATTCCAAAAGGGGATATTCCAAAACGACAAATTCCACAGGAACCTGAACAACATGAATTTCGACAATTAATCAATAAAGCAAATGTTCCAACTGATGCTATATATATGGTGTTCCATACGCCAGGTAGAGCAGAGCATGAATATTATGCAATTGATTTGTTATCGGATGTTTTGGGAAATGGACGTTCTTCTCGGTTGTACCAACGGTTATTAAAAGAAGAACCATTGTTTACTCAAATTGATGCTTATATAACAGGTTATATTGATCCAGGTTTGTTTGTGATTGAGGGAAAATTAGCAGAAGGTGTTTCTGTTGAAACTGCGGAAGCTGCTATTTGGAGAGAAATTGAATTGATGAAAAATGAGTTGGTGGAAAAAAGAGAATTACAAAAAATTAAAAATAAAGTAGAAAGTGCTTTGGAGTTTTCAGAAGCGAATATTTTAAATAAAGCCATTAATCTTGCTTTCTTCGAATTGCTAGGTGATGCTGAATTGATAAACTCAGAAGCTGTTGAATATCAAAAAATCACACCTCAAGAAATTCAAAATGTGGCTAGGAAAATTTTGACTCGTGAGAATTGTTCTGAGTTGTATTATCTTTCAGAGAAGGAAAATGATTTGGCCACAAAAGGGACAAAAGAATAGCAAAAGATTTTTTTTGTCCCTTTTGTGGTTAATCCATTTTTATTTTTGAACGACCATTCGTTTCACCGCCATTCCATTTTCTGTTTTTATCAAAACAAAATACACTCCTCCTGGAAAATCTGTAAAAGTATTTTTTTCCAAAAAAGAATCACCATCACGTCGGAAAGATTGAAGTATCTGCCCTAATTCGTTAGTGATATTAATTTCGATATTTTCTCTTTTCTCAAATTCTAGTTTTAAGAAAAAGTCGCCATCATTTGGATTTGGAAAAATTTCAAAAGTTTGAAGACTCTCTAAATTTGATGTACTTGTAGTTTGGAGAACTACCGTTTCTTCAAATACACAACCATTTGAATCTGTCAAAATCAAATCATAAGTCCCTCCTATTAAGTTTGTAAGTTCTTCTCCCATAAATGTTCCTCCATTCCAACTAAAATCATAAGGTGGAGTTCCACCAACTGCTTGTGCAGAAATAGCACCATCATCAGTATTGACAGGATCTGTAGCTTGATAATTGACTCCAAGTTCATCAGGTTGGTCTATAAAAAAACTTTGAGTTTCGATACAATTATTTCCATCTGTAACTATAATGTTATAATTCCCTGTAGGCAAATCCGAATTAGCCCCTGTGCTCCATTCAATCATATAACCACCTACTCCGCCATTTATATCTACTTCAATCGCTCCGTCAGAATCTCCATTACAAGAGACATCCGTAACGGTTGAATTTATCACTAATTCCTCTGGTTCAGTAAGCGTAAAAGATTCAATTATTTCACAACCAACCATATCTGTAACGGTAAGCGTGTAATCTCCTGCTCCTATCATTTCAAGGTCTGACTCATCAAATAACGTATTCCAACTATATTGAAACCCGCCATTTCCTCCTACTGCTTCTGTAAGAATAGTACCATCACTACTTCCAAAACAATTTGGCTCGCTTGCTATTGAAATCAAAGATATTGAATCAGGTGTATCAATGATAAACAACTGTACTTCTTCACATCCATTATTATCTGTAACAGTAACAATGTATCCACCTGCTCCTATTCCATCTAGGTCTTGAGTCTGATGTCCTGAATTCCAATTATATGAAAATCCACCTGCTCCTCCTTCTACCGTAAGATCGATCGCGGCATCCAATATTCCAAAACAAGATACTTCCGATACTGTAGAAGCAATCTGAATATCTGTACTTTGACTGACTACTATTTCTTTTGTTTTTTGGCATCCATTTGCATCCGATACCGTCAATGAATAAGTACCTGAACTGAGTTGAGATAAATTTGGAGTAGTCGCTCCTGTACTCCATTGAAATTGAAGCAGGCCACTTCCACCTGTAACCATAGGTGTAATTGATCCATTATTATTTCCAGCACAAGTTGCATCTAATATAGTTTCTTCAATAATAATTTCATTAGGTGCAGTTACTTGAGTGGTTTCAATTGCTTTACATCCATTGCCATCTGTAATAGTTAGTGTGTAAGTTCCAGAGGTTACATTTATCAAGTCTTCTGTAATTTGTTCATTGCTCCATTCATAGGAAAAATTGCCGACTCCACCATTTGCATTAATTTGAACGCCTCCATCTGCACTATCAAAACACAAGGCGGGAACTAGGCTTACTCCTATATCAATAGTTGGAGGTTGATTAACCACCCAGTCTTGAACTCTGATACATCCATTGCCATCCGTAATAGTAACCGTGTATCCTCCTGTTGTTAAATTAAAAATATCTTGAGTTAATTCTCCTATATCCCATTCATATTCAAAACCTCCTACTCCTCCATCTACCGTTAAATCGATACTTCCATTTGCTGATCCATAACAATCTATTTCCGTAATGGATTCATTAATAACTATGGGCAAGGGTTCTGTGACAACTGCTTGATCTATTATGGTACATCCATTGCCATCTGTAACGGTATAAGTATAAGTTCCTGCGCTAATATTGAAGAGGTCTTGAGTTATCGCTCCAGTATTCCACTCATAAGTATATGTTCCAGATGGTGTCAATCCTATAAAACCACTTGAATATCCATGACAATTATTGTCTTGAATATTTACATCTATTTGTGGTGAAGAAACAAAGATGGTTGCTAAATCAATTCCTTCCAATCCAGATTCGTCGGTAACGGTTACAGAAAACGCTGTGGTTTCGGTAAGTGTCAATTGTCGAATAGAATCCGTATTTCCATCGCTCCATAAATAAGTACAATTACAACTAGAAATATATGCATCAAGTGTAAATGATTCATTTTTACAAACTGTAATATTATCTCCAATATCCACATTGATAGCAGAGCCTCCAAATTTTACAACCCACCAATCTTCAAATCCTTTTTTATTAAAAATAGTATCGATGAATAGAGAGTTGGAATATCCTACCATTAAATATCCACCATCATTTGCTTGGGTGATTGATTTGACAATTTCATTTTCTGCACCTCCTAATAGTTGCGACCATTCTTCTTCTCCTGCTGCATTTGTCTTTACAAGCCAAGCATCTTTATTTCCTCCATGATTTGAAAATTGTCCATCAGTAGATCGAACCCAACCTCCAATAATATAACCTCCATCTATGGTTGGTGCAATGGATGTTGCTTCATCATATTTTTCTCCTCCATAAGTTTTCTCCCAAAGTTGTTGACCATTCTGATCGAATTTTAGAATCCAAAACTGCTCATCATATCGACCATTAAATCCATTTCCAACAAAATCCATTTCTCCTTTCGAACCTGCTAGTGTAAAATTCCCATCATCAGTTCTTGTAATACTATTCATATGATCCGCAGTAATTCCTCCAAATGTTTTAGACCATTGTAACAATCCACTTGCATTTATTTTAATGATCCATGCATCACTATGCCCATGATTAGAAACGACGTCTCCGTTCTTTGACCAAGTATTTCCTCCAATAATAAATCCTCCATCATCTGTAGGTAATATTGATTTGGCTGCATCATGTCTTTTTCCTCCATAAGTTTTTTCCCAAATCAAATTGCCGTCTAAGTCTAATTTTAAAACCCAATATTCATTGCCTCCATATCCTGCCGAAATGTTTGGTTCTCCTGCTGACCCCGTACAACCTGCAATCAAATACCCATCAGAAAGTACTGTCAAACCTGTTCCAATGTCTATTCCTGTACCACCAAAATTCTTTGACCATTCTAAATCCCCTGCTGCATCAATCTTGAGTACCCACAGATCTATTTTCCCGAAATTTCCAACTAAATCATTATCAGAAGAAGCGGTTCCACCTGTTAAAACATACCCACCATCAGCTGTCAATTGAATATCCAAAGCATACTCGTCAGCTGACCCTCCATAATTTTTTTCCCAAACTAAGTTCCCTTGATTATTTAATTTAGTAACCCAAAGATCAAAACCACCTTTATTATCATCAATATCCAGATCGGAAGAATTACTTTGTCCAGCAATAACAAAACTACCATCAGGAGTATTGATAGAGGTATGAGGAATATCATTAAGTGTTCCTCCCAAACCATTTGACCATTCTATTAAAGGTTGAGCCAGAGTCGCATAGAAGAAAAATAACAAGATGTAGGTTATCAGAAATTTTTGATATCCTCTAGAGTGGTCAATAAATTGTGTTGGTATGATGGACATAATTCTGTGTTCAATTTCTTTAGTTGCTCAAAAGTATTCCCTTATAACTAATTGATATTCAACAAGTTATTTCTTCATAAAATCCAATAAAAAATATTTAAGATCAGTTATAGAAAACTTATTTACAAAACGGCTAAGGAGGGAAATAAAGAATTATAGACTAGGTAAATATTGTATTTGAATACTTAACAAAGATAACAAAATTAAAAGGTTTCTTACTTTTTCCTAATTATGGATTTAAGATTAAAGATGACGGAATGTTGAAAAAACATGTTTTCTTTTCCAGTTAGATTCACATTAAAGGAACATCATCAATCCTAAATCTTATTATCCATTAGTAATTACGATTTTGCAAATCGCATCCGATAATCAGGTTCAATCTGACCTTTTTTAATATTCTCCAATCGGCGTTTGACTCTTCTTTTTTTAAGAGGCTTTAATAATTCAGTAAATAAAATACCATCAATATGATCGTATTCATGTTGAATCACTCGAGCGATCATCCCTGTGAATACTCTTTCATGTTCTTCAAAATTTTCATCAAGGTATCTCAGTTTGATTTGAGAAGGACGTTTTACATCTCCTCGTACATCTGGAATACTCAAACAGCCTTCTTCATATCCCCAAAGTTTTCCACCTTCTTCTATCTTCTCAGCATTGATAAAAACTTGCTTCATTCCATTCGTTTCTCCAGTATCTTCTCCATCTTCTAACTGTACAGTATCAATCATAAATATACGAATCGGCAAGCCAATTTGAGGTGCAGCCAACCCCACACCTTGAGCATTATACATGGTCTCCCACATATTTTCGATAAGCTCTTTTAACTCTGGATAATCAGGAGTAATAGCCTCTGCAACTTTTTTTAATACGGGCTGCCCGTAAGCATAAATTGGTAAAATCATTGTTATAAAATGAGTTTTAAATTTAAAAATTGTTTGGGGTGGTTTGGAAATGTTCCGAGTTCTTAGGGAATGTTATCGAATAATTTTGATTTTTTTTTACCGATGTCCTAAATAATCTTGTAAAATTAATACTGCACTTACTTCATCTACTAAACCTTTATCTCTCCGTTTCTTTTTTCTGATTCCACTTCTCAAAATAATTTCTTTAGCTTCTTGTGAGGTATATCTTTCATCCTGAGTGTCAACTTTTATATCAGGAAAAAGTTTTTTTATTTTTCTAACAAATCCAACTACTAAATGCGCAATTTGAGCAGGGCTTCCATCTTCATGCATAGGCTCACCTACAATAATACATTCCACTTCTTCTTTCTTAATATATTCTTGTAGAAAATCAAAAATCTCTAATGTAGGAACTGTCGTTAACCCATTTACAATGATCTGTAATGGGTCTGTTGTTGCGATTCCTACTCGCTTGGTACCGTAATCTATGCCTAGTATTCTTGCCACGCTGCAAAAGTAAGAAATAATTGGCCTTGTTCTTAAAGATTCGCCTTTTTTCGGTACCTACATTTATAGAATAATAGTTAAAAGACAAATTGGATTGGGAAAAGGATTGAGAAAAAGGGAAGACGGATTTACGATTTATGATTTGAGAAGTTTGTCGAAGATTGGTGATTCGTACCACTCAAAATTATTCGACAAACTTCTCAAATCATAAATCGTAAATCCGTCTTCTCTTTTTCCCATCCTTTCCAAAACAAGAGAAGCCCCCCACCACGAATGATGAGAGGCCATCCCAAAAACTGATTTAAATTACTTTAGACCAGTTTTGCTCTTAGGGCAAAAAAATATAATAGGTATTTTCTGAATGAGTAGATACTACCTCATTAGCAGAATAATAGTGTATTCAAAAAGTAAAATTGGATTTAGATATTGATTAGAAAATTTAAGGTAAAAAGGTAGGAACGGTTTTGTGTGATATTTGCTCTAACTTTTCCAATAAGACAAATAGCTTATTGTGGTAATCCCAATCGAATTATCTCTTATTTTATCGGAGTTTGGAAAATATGTCTTCACAATTGTGACAAGCATATTGGGCAAAAATACAATTTTGGATGGGTTTGTAAATACCCTATTTAGGGTATTTTTTACAAAAAAAAACATAAAATATTAAAGTTATAAATCTAATTCCAAAAATTAGCGGTAGGTAAAGATCTACTTATTTAAAAGAAAAATATACATAAAAAACACGTAAGTAGTAGGAATTCATTAAACCTGCGATATCAAGTAGTCAAAAAAAAGTGTCCCCCTTTACACATTCGCAAAGGAGGACTATCCCAAAACCGTTTTTTTATGAATCTCTAAACTGTTCCAAATTTGTGACTGATGAAAACTCTCATTCTTGACACATCTTGTCTTTTCCATCAGAGGAATCTCTATTTTTTTCAGTAAAAAAAAGTCCCCTGCAAAATTTTGCAGGGTAACTTATCTCTAAACTGTTCCATATCTTTTAAAGGAATTTTCTCAATTTCAAACTCTTCTTATCTTTCTTCTTCCTTGATTTTTTTTAAAATAAAAGTCCTCCTCCACCTTTGTAAAGGAGGACTCTTTAAAAACATTTTTATGAATCTCTAAACTGTTCCGAATGAAAAACTAACAACTTCATGCTAAACATATTCCTCTACCCCTTTTTGTTAGTCGGTTGAAAAAAGAGTCCCCCTCCACCATCGTGAAGGAAGACTATCCCAAAACCGTTTTTTTTATGAATCTCTAAACTGTTCCGTTATAGGGCTGGTAACATTTCGCTCATTCTCAATTTCTTTCCAACCAGCAATTTTGACAAATCTTTTTTGATTAATTTTTGAGGAAAAAGTATCCCCCTCCACCTTTGCAGAGGAGGACTATCCCAAAACCGTTTTATCTTTAAGTTTCGAATGGAGACATTTCTCTCATCGAAAATATTGTTTGATCTATTTTAAATTTTTGTTTTTCTGGATTACTTTGAAAACAATGTGTAGCCTGTCTTTTTATATTTCCAGCAATAGGGAATACAAATTCAGTTTCTCTCTGTCTAAAAAATGTTCTCTCTTTTAAGTATGTAAAGGAAGGTGCGCAAAGTTGATAAGCATCTAGCGCAATGTGTGCTTCAAAGTATAATGTGTGATGGTTTAGCGTATTGCTAATATTTTTTGCTTGAGGCATATTAATTTGCTTCTCGCAATTATCTTCTACTGAATAACTCAGTTTAGAAGTGTTAAGGTTGTACCCAATTCTTTTTATTTCGGTATTACACGTATGTAAAATTTCTTTCTTCGGCTGATGCATGGGATGTTTTTTGCTTTAAAATCGGCTAGTGAGTAATCACTAATTCTATCGTTTTGTAATAATGAGTATACTGTATATTACAGCAATTCATCTTTTACCATCTTTTCCAAAAGTTAATGTTTTAAAAAAAGATTTACTACCCTTCCTCCACTCACTAAGGTGAAAGAAAGCCCGATTGAAATAAGTTGTTTGACATAAGTATTCATTGACTAAAATGAATGTTATATCTAGTACATAGTGTTTTTTTCCAAACATCAATGCATAACACTAATGATGGTATGAAAAAAACATAAACCTTGTATAGCTTTGAAATTGGGCAACATCGAATCTATCGTAGAAAATTGATAGTGATATTATTGCCAAATGGAAGGCTTGGAGAGAAACAAAAATTATATTATTAATATAGGCTACTGGAATGGATACATTGAAGTGTTAATATCGCAATAATTCTAGTAGTTGTTTTTGAGACTGCTCCGAGTATTTTATAAAACACTCCGGTTTATGTTCACAGGATTAATTTTTTTAATCTACAATTTCTTTAAATGTAGATGTTTTATATGTTCTTAATTACATCACAAATATAGGGCATATAATTATTCTACCAATACCTAAATTATGGTATTTTTTAAATATATATTTTATATATAAAATATATTACATTTTATTTTTCCTTCATAATCAATTAGTTAAATCAAAAATGACGCGATTTTAGCTTGTTTTTTAAGCAAAAAAAAAGTCCTTCCCCATAAAGAGGAAGGACCGGTCATAAAACCGTATACTGAGAAATGCTTAAAAGCCATATACAGGGTGGAGTCGATTATGGTAGTAAAATCATTTTACCACTTTCCTCAAACTCCGAGGTTCGCACTCTATAATATAAAAGCCCTCTCGAACCAATATCTTTCGCTCTAATTGCAAAGCTTTGTTTTCCTTGTTCTGCCATTGTGCTATAAGTCTTTAACAATCTCCCAGTAGTATTGTAGATTAAAATTTCTACACGGTCTGTTTCCGGTAAATAATAATTTATCAAAGTCCCTTCTGTGAATGGGTTCGGAGTATTTTCAAAAAGTTGAAATGAATCCTCACCTTTATCTATGTTATCTATAAATTGAAGTTGTACATTATATTCAACTCCAAGATTATCATATGCCTTTGCTATAGTATACTTTGAAGAGATACTCAACACATCTCTTAAGTTAATATCCTGCCTAGCTATAAATTGAAATTCAAGCCATTTAAGTTTATCTTTTAACAATACATTTTCATTTTTTGTCCAGGCAAAATTTATGACTCCTTCTTCTAGTTTGGATGCTCCAAAATGTACATTTTCCATTTTTTCTAAATCCAAAAAGTCTAACTTACTTTCTTCATATAAAAATGAAAATTGCCATGCTTCTATATTTTCAAATTCTTCTGTTTCAAGAATCACTTTTACTATCTCTCCTTTTTTTACGAATTGATTTTTTGTAAAAAAAATCAGGTCTTCAATTTCGTCTCGTGTTTCTATTGATAATAAATTTGGAGACGCATTACCTGTAACATCACCTAACTTAATTGCTACAAAATCCAAATCATTTAAATCTGTTGCTAGATTCTGTAGGTTTTTTTCCTCTGGAAAAGTTGTTTCAAAAGGATTGCTAGGATTTGGAAAAATAAAGTCCGTATCGACAAACCTCCACGATGGCATTCCATTTGGAAATTCATCTGTATTTAATAAAATCAGATTTCGAATCTGTACAATATCCAAAGCTGTAATTCCTCCTGAGCCATTAACATCTGCGGCAATAATTTTATAAGGAGAATCTAATAACTCCATTCCTAAAATATGCTTTCGAATCTGAACAAGGTCAAATGTTGTTACTCCATTTAATGGGCTACTATATTTTGTCGGTTTAATTTTATAATCATTATTAGCAGGTAAATTTTCAGTATTAAATTGACCATTAATATCTGTCATTTCCATATAAACGCCATCATTAATATAAACCTCCACTTCTTCTATTCCCTCACCAAATTCATTATCAATTACACCTGCGACTGTCGGTCCTAAATCATTTCCACATGCTCCTGAGGAGGTAATCATTACATTAACAACACAGAAATCGCAGTTCCCAGCTTCATCGCATGCCCATAAAGCAACATCAATAGCTCCTACATTAAAACACGTAAAGGTAACTTCTTCAGAAGTAGCTGGATTGTCTGGGTCATTTATAGCAT
Organism: Caprella mutica; assembly: GCA_947561585.1. Taxonomy (NCBI): domain Eukaryota; kingdom Metazoa; phylum Arthropoda; class Malacostraca; order Amphipoda; family Caprellidae; genus Caprella; species Caprella mutica. The sequence goes on from CANNZV010000010.1 coordinate 217,405, forward strand.
CAAAAGTTACTGTAAAATCTAAATCCGCGAAATCTGTACAATTATCGTTACTTGATGAATTAACAAATGTCGTTGCTGGTAAAGTCAACATCCCTGTACTCGGCATCGTCATCATTAATGGTGCTGAAATTCCCATACAAACAGGAGTTGGTTTTTTATTATCACCTACTGTTATATTTATGGTATGGGTTGTGGTATTTCCACAGCCATCGTCTAATAAGTAGGTAGCATGATAATTTCCCGTTGTAACCGTAAATGGTCCAAAACCATTTCCTCCCATATTAGTTGATACACTTACTTCCACATTTGGATTACAATCTTGAATATCGCTTGACGGAATGTTGGGTAATATTACAACCGCTTCGCAATCGCCATCTACATTATAAATCGCATCCTGTGGCGCATTAATCAAAACAGGTGCAGTATCATCAACTACCATTATCAATTGAGAGTGAACCCAAACTCCTGGGCCATTTTGGGTTAAGTCAGGGTTAGTTCCTGCTTGACACCAATCCACAACAGCCCATTTTCGAAATATTTTTCTGCCACCACAATCACCTGTCCCTAATTCAAATACTACATCAGTTGGAATTATAGTTCCTACCATGCTACAACTTTGATTATCCCCGATTAAAACTGGCTCACCTGTATTAGATGGATCAATTAAAGTTGGATCATTTTGCAAAGCTGCACATGAAATAGAATTCACTCCTGTGATGTCATTTGGAAAAATAATATCATCACTATCACTAGGATCAGTATTCCCAGAAAATGGGTCATTATTAACCACAGTAATGGTTTGAATACAGTTGCTCGTTGCTCCTTGCCCATCAGTTACTGTCCAAATTCTTTGAAGAATTCCTGTTCCACAAGTAGGATCGAGTGTTCCTGTATTAACCCAAGTTACACTTGTCGTTCCACAATTATCTATTCCTAGTGCCATTCCTAAAACTGTAGCTGAGGTATCTTGCCCACATTCAATTACTTTATTAGAGGGGCATATGACTAATGGATCTTCTTTATCTTGAACCTCTACTTCTACCATACAAGAATTGGTATTTCCTGCGGCATCAGTCAATTTTAATTCTACCATTATCACTTCTCCTATATCACAACAAGTAAAATACGCTACATTTGAAAAAGAACTTTGCGGACTACAATTTGAAGCCATTCTTCTTACTTCATAAGAGATTATTCCGCAATTATCAGAGCTACCATCATCAAATGAAATCGCATTAATTATCCCTTGTCCTTGATTATTAAGTGATACTACTGTGTGTTCATCACATATTGGAATAGGCGATTTATCATCAACAACGGTAAGAGGCACACTACACATTGCTATATTTCCACAAGCATCTTCTACCGTGTAAATAATGTTATAAACTCCAATCGGAACATTAGGAACAACTCCGCCATTAGTATTTATTATACCATTTGGAGTAGTGACTGATACCGTAAAATTAGAGTTGCTACAAGCATCTACTATCCCTACTGGCGGAATAAAAACATTAGCCGCACATGATGTAGAAGTTGTTCCAAATAACAAATCATTTGGACAAGTCAATATGGGTGCTTGCGTATCTACAATTTCAATATTTTGAATAACGGTCTCAAAGAAAACATTGGCACAACAATCAAATATTTGAAAAGTACGAATATATTTCTCTGTGCTTCCACATCCTGACAATGCAGGAGAATCGCTATAGAATATTTTCATATCCTCACATAGTCCTGATAAATTAGTAGGTGTCAGCTCAATAGTTACGGTAGTTCCATTATTATCAAAGGTATACATAGGATAACCTAATGCAGCAATTGAAGTATCAGGTTGGTTAGAATTATCACATTCTAACATTGCATTTACGGGAGCCTCAATAGTAGCTCCCGCAGTAGGTAATCTAAGTATTGTGATCGTTTGAGTACAACTATCTTTATTGCCATACTCATCTTCAACGATCCACTTTTTCATCAATGTAGCTTTTACATTGGTGTTTTGGGCGCATGTATTTTTAGTAATTGTGCTATCCGCTAAAGAGATAGAGACATTATTAATGTTGCTACAATTATCTGTAGCTGTTATGGGTACAATTGGTCCGCCAGCAATATTTGCCAATTCTTCATAACAATACACAGTCACATTATTACATCCTGTAATTACTGGTGCTTTTTTATCTTCAATTTTTGCTCCTCCCCAACAATTATTCTCTGATGAATCAAAGACTCCATCTAAGTCAGCATCTACAAAAACTGTAATTTTCAAAGAATCATTAAGAAGATTCAAGTTGCTGAAATTAAGATTTAAGGTTGTTCCAGAACCAATGATATTATCATTTTGGTCTGCAACAGATACTTTCAAAGAACTCGTACAAGTAGCTGATAAACTTGAATAATTAGTTATTAATTGAGAAGGGTCGATATTAAAAGTGCAATCATTGGGATCTACTGTAATCTGAATACTTGAATTACACGATAGAACACCGCATTGCGATAACCCTTCTTTGGGTAAAAAAGTGATTAATAGCGCAATTATGAAAACGACTTGATTAAATTTTTCTTTCGAGAGTTTTTGACATTTAAAAAAACGAAGGGCATTGTGTAATATCGTGATTACACCCAACGGTTTTGGGAAAATGTTGTTCATAAGATCTGTTCTTTTAAAATTACGGTTATTAGGATAATGTTTAAGTCAATTTTATTTGACTTTTTTCTCAGTAAGTACTTTTATAAAAATTTCAAGTACTATTTTTTTATTAAAGAACATGACTACCTTTTACTGTTTTGGGAAAACACAACAATTATTAAATTATTGTATTCTTAAATGTGAAGGAAACAAAACATACTTTTTTATCTCATTAAAAACAAAGAGAAGTGTGACGGGGTTTTTAAGAAATTACTATTTAGGAAATGAGTGAGATAAGACTTTTCATTCTCAATTAGTGGCTTGGCAAGATAAATAAATCAACTTTTTCAAAAAAAAAAGTGACAAAATCAGGTTATTGAAATCATCGTTTTTTTATCATTTTCAGAGGTATAAAAGGAAAAGAACCGATTTCTTTCTGAAACAAAAAAGCCCCCCTCCAGAATTCTCGGAGAGAGGCCATCCCAAAAACCGATTTTAAAGCATTCTTAAACCGGCTACTGAGTTAATTTTTTACAGGAGTTTTTCGAAAAAAACTCCTGATTTTTTTTTGAAAAGTAGGTGGATTAATCATCCACCTATTTTCATTGATTTACTGTGAGCTTATTTATATGATTAAGTATTGATAAAAATTGTCAATACTTTAATTCTTTTAAAGTAAAAAATAACTGCAATCAAGATGCAACTATATCACATTCTCAAAATGATTTATTTTAACAAAACGGGGTTGGGTCTTATTCTAAGAGTTAAACCAAAATGGTAAAACTAAAAGATGAAGTACAAATAAATAATTTGGATAATCTAACAAGAAGGATGGAATGAGGATAAAAGAAAATTGAAAATGCTACAAAACACCCAAAGCCCATGAGATATATGGACGTACATAATTAGATTAATAACGGTTTGTGGGAAAATTTTCGGTAAGGGATGGAAAATATAGAACATTTAAAAACTTAAATGACTATATCTTATAAACAAAGATATGTAATTAATATTAATCCACTTAATGTTGAATATCTTTTTTTTTCAAATATTTTAATTCTAAAATTAATGGTTAGAAAAAACGACTATTTTACTCTATTGTCGTCCACCTTTTTAGGGTGAAATCATTTTTTTAAAAACCAAGCCTATTTTCCCACTTTATCATTTTTTCTCAAGTTTTTTTATAAAAAACAAGGAATTCAGGCGAAAAAACGCTTATGTCCTAGTATTGTCCTACCCTAGTCATACCATTGTCCATATCTGTTTCTTGTAAAATCTAGTTATATCCATGACTTTTGTAATCACAATTATAACGACGAATTAATAATTCATTATGAAAAATTAACAATGAATAATTTCCTCAAGCGTGTTTTTGAATATTATTCATTTTTCATTCTTAATTATTCATTATAAGAAATAGGGTTTTAGTTAGGTTTTTTCTCGGTAAGAGGAGGTCGTTTTTAACCAAAACAGATTCCTCTCACCGTATTTGATTTCAATTTTTTATAAAATATATAGAGGCATTGCCTCCTTTTTAATCTACTATTTTAAAACCGATTATTATTTTTTTATGCTAGGCTATCTTAAAACTGTTTTATCAAAAATCCAAAAACCGATTCAATTTTTCTTAGACTTTAGAGAGAATCTAAGGGACTCAATCAAGAGGTCATTCCAAAACTAACTTTTGTAAAATGATACAAAATTTTTATCCAAAAACCAGATAGCAGAGTTTTTAATTAAGAATGAAGAATTAAAAATGAATATCCTCTTAAAATCAGTTGAGCGTGTTCGTTCTTCATTCTTAAATTTTGAAAACAGCTTCTTTATTAAAAAAGCAAGGTGTTCCCCCCTACACTTGCCTTTTTAATGACGAATTAATAACAATGGATAATAGCTTTCGGAGGGAAACACCACTCAAGCTATAAACTAAAACAGAGCATTATCCATAGGAGTTTCAGTTTTGATATTTCCAAACTCCCAAAAAACCATTGAAGACTGAAAACAATCAATACATCAGGAGATTTTGGTTTGTTGAAATTTGGAACTCCAATTTTAATGAATAATTAAGAATGAATAATTTTCTTAAACGTATTTTTAAATGTTTTCGAATATTATTAATTATTCATTTTTAATTGTGAATTTATAAAGATCGTGTGATAGGTTGTTTGTCCTGACAGGTTCATTTGAACTGTCAGGATTTTTTTTGGGAAAAAGCTCTAAAAATAGAATTTGAGACGACTCAAAACACCATTTGAGTCATCATAAAAAGTATTGAGACGCTTTACTTTTCTACTTTTCTCACCTTTGAATCATCAATTCAACTAAAAAAATTAATTATGAAAAAGATGATCAAAAAATTAATTACACCTACTCTTCAGTCTACATGGATTGCTGATTTATTTTTAGCAATACCTAGAATTTTATGTGGATATTTTTTAGCCTTGAATTTTGGCGGTAGCAAGTTTGGATTACCTTGGTCACTAGGTGATGGAGCTAATCTTGGATTATTTCAAATTCCTGAATGGTTCCCTCAAGATGTGGCAGAATTCGGAGGTATCTTCGCTTTGGCACCATATTTCTTTGCATGGATGGCTGCTGCTAGTGAAGCAATTGGAGGGATTCTTCTAGTTTTGGGATTTCAAACTCGAATAGCAAGTTTTCTAATATTTATTACCATGATTGTTGCTATCTTTTTCCAACAATGGGATAATGGACTTTGGGGAATGCTTCCTGCTATGGGTTTTCTTTGGGTTTCAATGTACTCTATAGTTTTAGGTTCTGGAAGATTTGGATTAGACTATTCTTTAAGCCAATTTTTCAAAACACAAAATAAAGAGATGATTCCTAAATTAGCTTAAATCTGATAGCTCCCAAATCAGGTTATCCGCAACTTAGATTAGTTAGTAAAATCTAAGGGCTTTTGAAAAGAAATTCAAAAGCCCTTAGATAAAACAGTTAAAGTCCTACTCACATCTAAAATATAGATTAGAAAGATTTGAATAATAACAATAATTAAACTAATTTTAAGTGGAAGAAATATGATTTTTTCTTTACAATCCAACCAATCTATCCTCCACGAATAATGTTTCATTTTTAAGCAAAAAAATCAACCTGTCCTACCTTATTTTTTCAATTTATCTTTACTAAAGGTTGAAAAACCTTGTATTTACTACCTTTTTCACACTTTTTAACATTCAAGTCCTAGGTTTGTCCTACCCCTGTCCTACCCTTGTCCATATCAATTTCTTGGGAAACCCAGTTTTTACTATCAAATTTGTATTAACAATCGAAACGACGATTACTGCTGAATAAGCAACTTGAAATAACAGATTATTTATTCAGATAAAATATTGTTTTCTCAGCATGGAGATTTGGTTTTTATAAAACAAGAATATAACCGATTTTTTAGAAACCACATGAAAAAGGGGCTTTGACAAAGCACTCACTTTGAACAAACAACTTTATAAAAAACAGTCTCCAGCTGAATTTGACAAACAAGAATAATTAATAATGAAAAATTAACAATGAATAATTTCCTTAAACGTGTTTTCTAAGTATTTAGAATATTATTCATTTTTCATTCTTAACTATTCATTAAAGATATAGGGTTTTAGTTAGGTTTTTTCCTCGGTCGTGAGTTTTATCATTTTGACAACCTATCGTTATCAAAAAAATTAACTCACGCCGTATTTGACAATCACGGTGCTGAATGAAGCACTTCAAGAATATAGGGTTTTAGTTAGGTTTTTTCCTCGGTCGTGAGTTTTATCATTTTGACAACCTATCGTTATCAAAAAAATTAACTCACGCCGTATTTGACAATCACGGTGCTGAATGAAGCACTTCAAGAATATAGGGTTTTAGTTAGGTTTTTTCCTCGGTCGTGAGTTTTATCATTTTGGCAACCTATCGTTATCAAAAAAATTAACTCACGCCGTATTTGACAATCACGGTGTTGAATGAAGCACTTCAAGAATATAGGGTTTTAGTTAGGTTTTTTCCTCGGTCGTGAGTTTTATCATTTTGGCAACCTATCGTTATCAAAAAAATTAACTCACGCCGTATTTGACAATCACGGTGCTGAATGAAGCACTTCAAGAATATAGGGTTTTAGTTAGGTTTTTTCCTCGGTCGTGAGTTTTATCATTTTGGCAACCTATCGTTATCAAAAAAATTAACTCACGCCGTATTTGACAATCACGGTGCTGAATGAAGCACTTCAAGAATATAGGGTTTTAGTTAGGTTTTTTCCTCGGTCGTGAGTTTTATCATTTTGGCAACCTATCGTTATCAAAAAATTAACTCACACCGTATTTGACAAACTTAGGATAATTAATAATGAATAATTTCCTTAAACGTGTTTTCTAAGTATTTAGAATATTATTCATTTTTCATTCTTAACTATTCATTAAAGATATAGGGTTTTAGTTAGGTTTTTTCCTCGGTCGTGAGTTTTATCATTTTGACAACCTATCGTTATCAAAAAAATTAACTCACGCCGTATTTGACAAATTCAAGTGGAGACAAAAGTATCCCACTTTTAAAATACAAAACGGCAAACTTCACACGTCTCGAACACTCACCGTTCATCGTTTACAGTTCACCGTTAAAGATTAGGGTTTTAGTTAGGTTTTTTTTCTCGGCAAAGTGACTCAAGCTGTTCCAGACAACAAACAAAACCGATGAGATAAGATAGGAACCATGAAAATGAAAAGAGGAGTCTTAAGTCTCAAAAAATAAAGTCACTCAATAGCTACACACTTTGCCGTATTTGTAAATTAGTTTTTTATCCAAAATAAAAAAGAATGATAATGCAAAATCGAATCTTAAATTTTACACGCAGCAATACTGAGAGAGGCTGTCCCAAAACTTACTAATACTAACTCCGATTATACGGAGTAATTAACACATGCATTATTATCCCAAAACCGTTACAAGAGGTTTCATCCCAATTTGCAAAAGTGCAGAACAATGGAACTCCTCATACAGAACACTATTCATCTACTAGCACCAATAGTAGATGCGCCATGAAAAAGCAAGGTGGGCGATGTTCCCAAAACCGTCATTTTAGTAATCCTAGAATTCGTTTGGGGTTAAACTTGACAGACTCTTAAAATCTTTTCCCAAAGACCGTTAGAGTTTCCAGAACTAACCGCTATATCGCTCCCTTGCCTTTCTTAATGAAGATTTGAGAAATAAGTTGTGTATTTAAATAAATATCTTTTTGAGAGAAATGATGAGTAAAAGAAAAAATCCTTCCAAGGATATTATTAATTATTCATTGTTCACTCTTAATTAATAAAGATCGTGTGATAGGTTGTTTGTCCTGGCAGTTTTATTCCATTTGGAGTAATCTGTCAGGATTTTTTTTTGCCTATCAGTAAGTCTTTTTCTCAATTTTAAGCTTTAGGCAGTTTTGGAAAACCGACTTACATAAATTTTCCTTGTCAGCCAAGCTAAAAAAACTAATACCAGAAAGATTAATCCACTTGTTCCCCACATCACTTTTGTCGCATTTTGGTACATATATTTAGGATTCCAAGTTGCCATTTCTATTTTTCGGATTTCTCCTTTTTTATAAAAATCTGGAAAATCTGGAATTCCATTTCCATTATTATCCGCAAAACTTTTCGTCATTTCCATCAATGAACTCCATTCTTTTACTTCTTGAATTCCTTCTTCTTCTTTTGAAAAATCAAGCATTGCATCCTGGTTGTTTTCAATAGGTATTCCAGCTGCATTTTTGGGAATTACATTTAAAATCCCTTTACTTATTTCATTTATCAAACTTACCGATTCATACACATAAAGGTTAGCACCTATTCCTATCAGCTGTTCTTCATCTGAAAGATCAAGTAATTGATATCCACTCTGAGCATCGCCAATTTCTATTTCATATACTTGATCTAAAGGAACTCGATTAGGATTGTATTTAAATTTTAATCCTGATAAATAGGGATAATAACTATTCCCTTTTACAGAAGGTGCAATCAACATAATCTCAAGAACACTTTTTAACTCAGCAGGGGTAACATATCCTACTGCCAAAGGATAACCTGGATCATCATCTAACACTCCTCTTCCAAGTGGCATCAATCGAAATAAATCTGATGCTTGTTGCATGCCTTTTTCTCCTGCTAGCATGTTATCTCTAATCAATCCAGCAGTAGTCAATCCAACAATTGGAAGTTCTTTGTTATCTGCATATTTTTGAACTCCAAATCGAACAGCATCCGCTGCAAAAGCTCCCAAATTGCTCGTATTTAAATCTTTTCTAGTGATCGTTAAATCGAATTTTGACTCTGCCAATACATCCGTAAAATTAATGTTATATTTTTCTAAAACTTTTTCGTTGATAGATAATTGAAAAGTATCTACCATCGCATTAATATCAGCATCAGTAGCAAATGAATCATCAATTTCAACTAGTTCATAATTCACCATTTTCATATCTCCATCCTTGTATTGCATTTCCAAAAAACCAACATACTGTCCCTCTGAACCTGCTTGAACTACAGGTGTTCCGTTTACCATAATTGGCTTAGGAAGTGGTGTATGCGAATGCCCACTTATGACCACATCTATATCAGGAACTGCTCGAGCTAAATCAACATCTTCTCCTCCCCAAGTACCTTCATCATCTACATGCCATACTCCTGAGTGCGTCAAACAAATGACCATATCAACATTTTTTTCGTTTTTCAAAAATGCAGTCATTTCTTTTGCTGATTCTATTGGATCATCAAAAGTCATTGGTTTAGAATAATTCGCAACGCTTGCTGCGCCCTTTCCCATCAATCCAAACATACCCACCTTGATTCCATTTTTTTCCATAACAAGATGATTACGGATCACTCCTTTTTCATAAAGTTTTTCTAGTCGGTCATCTTCGGAGGAAGAAGAACTGAATTTTCCATTGGATAATAATAGTTGAGGAATATCTCCATGCTTCATTGCTGACTCGATGATATCTGCTAGTCCATCACAATCAAAATCAAATTCATGATTTCCAATGACTGCCGCATCATAACCAATGGCTTGCATGAGGCGTAATTCTGCTCCTTCAAATGTGCTGATAGTTTGAAATAGAGTTCCCATCATCCAATCTCCTCCATCAAGTACCAAAGTTTGGTCTGGAGCAAGTGCACGACGAGTTCTAATCACATTGGCTACTCGTGCTATCCCTCCGACCGTTTCATCATCATTAATAGTCAAAGGAGTAAAGTCTGTATTAGGTGCAAAACCCAACAATCGAGATTGTAGATCATTGGTATGAATTATCGAAATGGTTTTTCCTCGAGTTTGAGAATGAATAGATTGGAAAAAGAAAATAGAGAAAAGGGCTATTAAGAATATTTTCTTTTTATAAAAAAAGGAAAAACAGGAATTTTGATTTAACATAATTTACTATTAGGAATATTAAGAAAAATTTCTTTGAGATTATTTTTATTGAAATTTTGATTTTATCACCTTTAATTCGAGTTTTTTTAAAATTATTTCTTCAACACCACCTCCTAATCCACTCACAATCAACACCTTATACTACCTCAAGCAAAATAAATCATAAAATTAAGTTCGCTAAAGTTAAAGACAAAAGCTTCAAAAATGACATTTTAAAAACAAAAAAAAGAAGTTCAATATTGGTAGGCTCTAAAGCTTAGAGTAGTTTTGCACTTTTTTATAAATCAAACTAACTTTTCACAAACAATAATCTAATGAGAGAAATTTTACTACTATTATGCATGTTGCTAATTGCTGTAGCCACATCAGCTCAAATGGAAAATGATTCTACTCAAATTGAAATTGAGGAAGTTATCATTCAAGCTAATCGTATTCAACTTCCAGTCTCGGAAAATTCTAGAACTATCAATATTATCACTCGCCAACAAATCGAAAGCGCACCTGTACAAAGTGTTGCTCAGGTTTTACAATATGTGGCAGGTATTGATGTTCGACAACGAGGAGTACATGGTGTCCAAGCGGATATCAGTATTCGAGGAGGTACTTTTGATCAAGTATTAATATTAATTAATGGAATCAAAATGGCTGACCCACAAACTGGACATCATACTTTGAACCTTCCACTTAACATGGAAAATATCGAACGTATCGAAGTTCTCAAAGGTCCTGCTGCCCGAATTTTTGGCGCAAATGCATTTGCAGGTGCAATTAATATTGTTACCAGAACTCCTGACAAAGCATTTGTAATTATTAATGCTGAAGGTGGAGAGAACGGGCTGGGCGGAGTCAACCTCTCTGCATCTTTACCTAAAGGAAATTTAAAACAATATATTTCCGTAGGTCGAAATTTTTCAGATGGGTATCGTCATAATACCGATTATGACATTTCTAATTACCTCTATCAGGCGGAATATAAATTTGATGCTTCGCAAAAATTGGAAATCCTAGGAAGTTTTACGGAGCGTAAATTTGGAGCAAATAGTTTCTATGGAGACAATACTCCTTTTTGGAGTAATCAATATGAAGAAGTCCAAACTAGCCTGCTCAATGTCGGCTATAAAAAAGTAAAAGATAATTTTGTTATTAACACTCGACTTAATTGGCGACGTAATCAAGATGAATATCTTTTGATTCGAAATGATCCTGGTTTTTATCGCAACTTGCACATCAGTAATGTGATTAACTTAGAAAGCAATGCTGATTTTTATAGCAAAGCAGGAACAACTGGAATTGGTTTAGAATTGAGTCAAATGTATTTGCGAAGTAATAATTTAGGAAAACATGATCGGACTACAGCAACTTTATTTTTAGAACATCGCTTTAGTTTTCTTGACGCTAAATTAGATGTAACTCCAGGAATCTCTGCGAGTTTTTATTCCGATTTTGGATCACGATTCTTCCCCGGTATCGATGTTGGTTATGCTCTTTCTGATGGAGTGAAATTATTTGGAAATACAGGTTACACTTGGCGAATTCCTACCTTTACAGATTTGTATTATGAGGATAGTAGAAACTTAGGAAATGAAGATTTGGAACCTGAATCTGCACTTTCTTATGAAGCTGGAATCAAGTATGATAAGGATGGCGTTCGAGCAAATTTAAGTTGGTTTATGCGAGATGGAACAGACTTAATAGATTGGACAAGATTAGCAGATACTTTACAATGGCAACCTAGCAATATTGCTAATTTGACGATGAAGGGATTTGATGCAAGCATTGATTTTAATGTTGCTCAATTAATTGAGAGTGATTTTTTTATAAAAAATCTAAACCTTAGTTATACTTATATCGATGCCGAAACACCTGAGATTGAAACGGGAATGTCAAGATATGTTTTGGAAAATTTAAACCATCAATTTACAGCTGGTCTTGATTTTCAATTGATTGATAAATTGCATTTTGGATTCCGCTATCGATATGTAGATCGAGTTACGATGGAAGATTATAGTATTATAGATGGAAAAATTTCTTGGGAAGAAAAAAATTATTCGATTTACTTAGCTGGAAATAATCTGTCTGATACCAAATATTTTGAAACTAACTTGGTAGAGATGCCTGGCCAATGGATTTATGGAGGAGTAAAAGTTAGGTTGAAATATTAAATTGTTTAGGTAGAAGGATTTGAAGAAGGGAAGACGGATTTACGATTTACGATTTAAGAAGTTTGACGAAATAATGGTGACAATGGTAGATTCGTCAAACTTCTTAAATCGTAAATCGTAAATCCGTCTTCCCTTTTTCTCACCCTTCTACAAATTACGATATCGCTCCACATTGTTCGAAATCGCACAATATTATCATTTCTTATCTTTATAAAGTATTGAAAATCAACCTCTTGATTTTTGGTACAACCATTGAAGATTTTTCATTATTCGATATTAAGTAGTCGGACATAAGTAATCATGTATTTATGATGGTCTAATTTTCGCCTATCCTTCGTTACAAAAATACTCACTACCCGTTGGGGTAGCTCCGTTTTTTGTGCCTCGACTAGACAAAAATTAGCCTTAGTCAAAATCCACGATTACTTATGTCCGACTACTTAAATAATTTTTTAACAAAATATCTAAATCATGAAAAATTTATCTTTAACTATCTTTTGCCTATTCTTATTTTCTTTTTTCCCAAATCAAGATGCATTCAGTTCTCCTACAAATCTAACTCTAGAACCTATTGAGGATGCCATCCCACCTGCTAAAAGAATAATGAAATTAAAACGAACCTTACTTCGAAACCTGTGGATGGATGGATTAATTGATTCCAAAAAAGAATTTGTAAAAATGGAATTACCAAAAGGACAAATTATTATTAATGGACAAAAATTAGAAGGAAAAACATTTAAAAAATATGAAAATATTTTATTGAATTATGAGATTACTCATGGTGAAAAAAGAGCAATCCACATCAGTACAAAATTTATTAAGATAGGTGATTTCTATGAGGATTGTTTTAAAGGAGAAATGAGCGGAACGGCAAAAATGAAATTTTGTGACAATAGAAAAAACTCTAATAGTTCTCTATTTTAAAAAGCTAAATTCCTATTTTCAAATAAAAAGACAAAACCCTTTCCTTGTTAAAAGGAAAGGGTTTGTACGTTTTCAAATGGTGTTAAAATGAGGTAAAATCTCTCTTTAGGTTTTTTTAAATTAGAGTGTTTTCATCATCGTATGAGGAGTTATGAGAGTCTACATCAATAAAAAAAGGGTGTCATTTATCTCAAGGTTTTTACCTTTTATTTATTATCTAAAATTAATACAATTATTGGTTTAAGGCTTATTTTTTTAGCCTGAAAGGTTTTATATATGTTTCATTAAAAAATAAAAAAGTTATATTATTGTTCCAAATGAAAGAAACACAACCACCTAAAGTACTAATAGTCAATCAATTATGTGTTTCACTAGGAGAAACGCCGAAGTGATCTTTAAAATGAGTAGAAAAATTTGCTGGATTCTTATAACCTATCTTGTAAGCAATTTCTGAAATATTGAGATCTGTAGATTTGATTAATCTTTTTGCTTCTTGTAGGCGAATTATTCGAATAAACTGAGTCGTAGATAAATTAGCAGTTGCTTTTATTTTTCGATGAATTTGAGTTCTGCTCATTGCCATTGCTTTACATAACCGAGTAACATCAAAATCTTCATCTTCGATATTATCAAGGATAACTTGATACATTTTTTGAAGAAATTCGTCTTTAGGTTTTTCCTCTTTTTCTAGCTTGTTTTTCTCTAAAATATTTTTTCTCAACACCACCAATTGTTCTAATCGAATCATCAATTCTTCTTTATTAAAAGGCTTTGCCAAATAAGCATCTGCTCCTTTCGACAATCCTGTCAACCGATCTTCGTTTGTAGATTTAGCGGTTAATAAAATAATCGGAATATGATTCGTTCGAGGGTTATTTTTGAGATGCTCACATACTTCAAATCCATTCATTTCAGGCATCATAACATCGCTAATAATGATATCAGGTATTTTCTCTAACGCTTTTTCTACCCCTAGTTTACCATTTTTTGCAATAAAAAATTGGTAATCAGGTGTCAAACAATCTTGGAGATATTCTGCTACATCAGGATTATCTTCAATTATCAGAAGAATTGGTTTTTGATTATCAACTAAAACTTCCTCATTTTCAAAGAAGGTACTTTCCTTCGGCAATACAGGTTGAAGAATCTCTTTATTTTCTTCGTTTTCAACTGGAGCTAAATTCGTTATGGGAAAAAACAAATCAAATGTAGTTCCTTTCTCGACCACACTTTCTACCACTACTCTACCTACAAGTAATTCCGTTATCTCTTTAACCAATGCTAAACCAATTCCAGTACCTTCTACATTTCTAGTATTGGAATTTTCCACTTGATAGAAGCGATCAAAAATATGAGGTATTGCATCAGCTGGAATTCCTTGACCTGTATCTTTCACTCTGAGTTTTAATGAATTAGTTGTTTCATCCATTTTTACGCTCACTTTCACCTGCCCAAGTTCAGGTGTGAATTTGATGGAATTAGAAAGAAGGTTGGTCAAAATTCGCTGTATCTTTTCAGCGTCATAATCCATTATAAAATCTGATTCCACTTCAGAATAAAATGATAAGCTCCGCTGTTTCGATAAAGCATAGGATTGATAAGACTCCGTCAAATATTTTAAGAAATTAATAATCTTACCTTGTTGCATTTGCACTCGTAGAGACCCCTCTTCCAGCTTACTGAGATATAACAATTGATTTACAAGTTCTAATAATTGCTTTCCATTTCGTTGAATTGCATCAAGTCGAGATTGTAATTTTAGTTTTGGATTTTCTTCTAGCTGTTCCGCCATGCCCATGATTACGGTAAGAGGCGTTCGGAATTCATGAGTGATATTTGTGTAGAGTTGAGATTTGACTGCATTAATCTCCTTATACTTCATTGCATCCTTTCGTTCCAGTTCTAACTGTTGGTTCTCTTGAAGTTTTTGGATGTATTTTTCGTTGGTTTCTTCTTTTTCTTTTTCAAATAAGAATCCACGATATGCCAAACCAATAGCGAAAAAAGAAATTTCAAATAAGAATCCTAGCATCGTAGGAATCAATGGATAGCGAATTAATATCTCACTCTCAAAGATGGGTGAGATAGTCAAAATAAATCCAATTACTGATCCTGTAAAATAAAGGATCACTCCTATTATTAAAATATTAGCAAGGGATATTTTTGATTTATACACCAAGTATATTCCATAAATTCCAATGATCCCAACTGATAAAATAGTAAGGTCATGCAAGGATTTATATTTATTATAATCGATCTCCTCTGAGAATCCTAGTAACTGATAACAAAATGTAAACAGGGCTAGAATACCCAATTCTATATATGCAAACCTTCTTAAAGTTTTTGCTAAAGCAGGAAGTCGCTCAGGAAGTTTTAGAAATTCGATTGCAAAAAAATGATACATCACATATCCTAACAATAAAAATGCAATTCTAAAATTAGAGGATAATTCTTCAGAGAAATAAGAAAATAACAATTGCTGTTTGCCGTAATATTCATAATAATGAGTAAAGTATAAAAAATTGAACATTACATAAATCGCATAAAAAAGGTAGGCTTTATCTTTTGCCAATAAATATTGTCCAAAAGAAATGACAATATTAAAAATGATAATACCAAAGAAAATTCCAAAATAGATATAATGACTTTGAGGTATGACAATATTACTTGAGTCTCCCTGCCCGTTCATTGTAAAGGGTAAGAAGATTATTAAAAAAAAGACTAGTGATCTATAGAAAAAATCCTTCTCTATTCTCATTTAAAGTTAGCAGATAGTTTATTCCTTTTGGGTGTTAGTGAATTTAGGTTCTTCCATACCGATGAATCTCAAATAGATGCATCAGCATAAATTAGATTTTGTGGTTTTTTAATTATAAATGATTTATAGATTAAGGAAAAATAAAAATACGAAAAGATTTATAACAAAAAAATTATTTTGTTTAACAACTAATTTCCAAGATTAGAAAGTCCCTTCCAAATGATGTCTATATCTTTTATGGGTTCGTAATTTTTGGCATATAAAAAATTCAACCTTTGAATAGTTTGGACATTAAATTGATTAAGTTTTAATGCATCTAATGGGGAGAGTACTCCTGTTCTAATTTCAGGTAAATTATCAAAGGTTACTTTATTTTTTGCGTAACCTACCCAACTTTTATTTCCTACAAAAACATGATAAATATTTTTTGCAAACCCTATCTTGTTTTTGACAAAAATAAAAACAACTACAAATAAGAATGTAAAAAACAAACTGAGTAAAATGTCTATCATTCTCTTATTTCGTTGATTCATAGAAGTTGTAATCTGGAAACGAATATCAATTGTATATAATTCTCCTGAGGTATTTTTTGAGCTGCTTCCTATAATGCTAAGGCTTTCTTCAGGGACAATTTTATATTCTAAATCAGTTCCTAATTCTGTCATCCATTTCATTATGTTTTGAGCAGGAATATCTTTTGAACAAAAAATAAGTTCTTGGATTTTATAAATGTGAACGACCTCATCTAGTTGTTCAAATTCACTTAAATAAATAGAGGAATCTTTTTCTCCAATAGGTGCGACTGTACCGATCAAATTGGTATTGACTTGAGCCTGCATCAGTAAATTCATCACTCGATTGCTCTCTTCTTTACTTCCAACGATCACGACTGGTCGTTGTTCTTTTTTTCCTAAATTAAAATTTTGATATTGAACAAAATGAAGAATCATTCTCAAACTCACCGTTGAAAACAAAGTCCAAACTGCTCCCATAACAATCAACGCACGAGAAGGCCTATATTGTAAATCTAAAAAACCATATACTGCTGCCAATAATAATGACCCCAGAATAACACCTCGTACTAATCGACGAATATTGTATTTCTCATCATAGCCACCACTAAAATAAATTGCAACAATCCATATAAAAATATACAATGGAAAATTAAACCAGAGGTAAGCAGATTGATAGTAATCAGTATCATCATAATAGATACTTGCCCAAAATCCTTTTAATATGAGTAAGCCTCCAAAAATCAAACTTGCATCAATAAGTGGCAAGTATATTTTTTTTAAAAAATTCCCAACTAGCGTTATAAATGCTCTAAAATAAATCGCAGCATGGAGCATCAAAATAAACAGTTTTGCTTTTTCTCCAACAAAGTGTTTACGTGCAAAAATTATCATGGCATTATAAAAAACTTTGACATAATTGAGGCTTCCTTTTTTGGTACTCTCTCCTTTATAATGAATGATAGTCGTGTCTGCTAAGTAATAATTTTTATACCCTGCTTTTACTATTCGATAAGATAAATCTATATCCTCTCCATACATGAAAAAAGTTTCATCCAACAAACCAATTTTATCTAATACAGATTTTCTCATCATCATAAATGCCCCTGCAAGTACATCAACTTCATGGGTTTTATTTTTATCCAAAAAACCTAAATGATATCTATTGAATGTTTTTGATTTTGGAAAAAGACTAGAGAGTCCGAATGTTTTACAGAAAGCAACGAAGGGTGAGGGAAATCCTCTTTTTGACTCTGGTAAAAATTTACCTGAACCATCAATCATTTTCACTCCTAATCCTCCTGCATCAGTATGAGTATCCATAAATGCAATACATTTTTCAAATGTATCTTCTTCCACAACTGTATCTGGATTAAGTAAAAGGACATACTCTCCTGTGGATAATTTTATAGCTTGATTATTAGCAGTAGAAAATCCAGGGTTGGATTTATTTTGGATAAGATGTACTTCTGGAAACTTATCTATGACCATCCGTACAGAATCATCGACTGAATTATTATCAACTACAAATACTTCTGCTTCTATTCCAACAACAGCTTTACGGACAGAAAGCAAGGCTTGCTCTAGAAAATATTTGACATTATAATTGACGATGATGATGGAAAGCTTCATGGGCTGTCCTTATTCTCCTTTGGTACGATAAGGCACTCTTGCTACTATCGAACGTCCAAGTGTAATCTCATCCGCATATTCCAATTCTCCACCAAACGAAACTCCTCTTGCAATTGTACTCACTTTTACGTTCAAGTCCTTTAATTTTTTTGAAATATAAAAAATGGTCGTGTCTCCTTCTATGGTAGGACTTACAGCCATTATGACTTCTTTGATTTCTCCTTTTTGAATTCTTTCTTCAAGGGAAGTAATATTCAAATCTGCAGGACCAATTCCTTCAATTGGAGAAATCACTCCACCTAAAACGTGGTATTGTCCTCTGAATTGTCCAGTATCCTCAATAGCCATGACGTCTCTAATATTTTCTACAATACAAATCGTAGATTGGTCTCTACGCATGTCATTACAAATTCCACAAATCTCCGTATCTGAAATGTTATGGCATTTATTACAGATCTTTATATTCTCTCTCATATTGAGTAATGCTGCAGTAAATTCTTTGGTCGTACTTTTAGGTTGATCCATTAAATACAATACCAATCGCAACGCTGACTTTTTCCCGATACCAGGAAGGCTTGCAAAAGCTTCCACCGATTCCTGAATGAGTTTAGATGTAAAATTCATACAACAAAGGTAAGAGAAAATTAAAATAATCAATAGCGCTATTTTAAAAGTTTAGGATAGTTTGGAGTGGTTGATGTAGTTTGAAATACTTGCTGAATACCATTGCATACACTCATTCAAAATTATTCGATAACCATTTTTAAACTACATCAAACCACTCCAAACTATCCTAAACTTTTAAAATCCCCTATGCCTTCCATAATCTTAATAGTTTTTTCAAATTTTTCTCAACAATTCTTCATAAAAACTATTTTATTTATTGCATTTTTGCAGTTCCTATTTATTTTCAAAACAATCAAAAATTCAAAATAATATTATGGCTGAAGTTATTCGAATGCCCCGTATGAGTGATACAATGACCGAAGGGAATATTGTAGGATGGTTAAAAGAGGAAGGAGAAGAAGTGGAACCAGGTGAAACACTCGCAGAAGTTGAAACAGATAAAGCAACAATGGAACTGGACAGTTTTTCAGAAGGTGTCCTTTTACACATTGCAGTAAAAGAAGGTACTGTTCCTATTAATGGTGTGATTGCAGTAATAGGTGAAGCAGGTGAAGATTGGCAGGCAGCTATTGCTGATGATGAAAAAAATAATGGAAATGGCGCTGCGCCAGCAGAAGCTGCTCAGCCTATGGATATGCATACACATGAGGCAGCAACTGTAGATATTGTTGAAACACCAAGTGCTGCTCAATCTGAAACCAGGGTAAAAGCATCACCTTTGGCAAAAAGCATGGCCGCTGAAGCAGGTATTAATTTATCTACAGTTCAGGGTTCAGGTGATAATGGAAGAATAATAAAACGAGATGTAGAAGCATTGCTAAATAAATCAGGTGGAGTATCTACTCCTGCTCCAATTTCTACTCCAACATCAACTCCTGCTCCTGTAGCAAAAGAAGCTCCTGCAGTCCAACCATTTGTATATGGAGGTACTGATAGTTTTGAGGATGTTCCAATGAGTATGATGAGGAAAGCAATTGCAAAAAATGTAGTGGCTAATAAATTTACTGCACCTCATTTTTATTTAACTATTGAGATGGATATGGAAAAAGCCATTTCATCAAGAAAGAAAATGAATGAAATTTCTCCAACTAAAATTTCATTCAATGATTTAGTATTGAAAGCAGCAGCTGTTGCTCTTAGAAAACACTCTATAATCAATGCATCTTGGTTAGATGATAATACTATTAGACATAATCACCAAATCAATATTGGAGTTGCAGTAGCTACACCTGAAGGTTTATTGTTACCTGTAATTCGCCATACAGATATGAAGTCTCTTTCTCAAATAAATGCTGAAGTAAGATCTTTAGCAGGCTTGGCCAAAGAAAGAAAATTACCGCCAGAAGAAATGCAAGGCAGTACTTTTATGATTTCTAATTTAGGAATGTTTGGAATTGAAGAATTTACTGCAATTGTCAATCGACCAAATGCTTGTTCTATGGCAGTAGGAGCTATTATTGACAAACCAGTAGTTAAAGATGGAGCAGTAGTTCCTGGTAAAAGAATGAAGGTTACATTATCATGTGATCATAGAGTTGTAGACGGTGCAACTGGAGCTGAATTCCTTCAAACTTTTAAAAGCGTGATGGAAGATCCAATTAGAATGTTGGTGTAACTCGTAATTTTGAATTCATTTTAACAACCTATATTGAATAATTAAAGTCGAAGTAAACCTTACTTCGACTTTTTTGTTTTAACTAACTATTATGAAAAAAACATTAATTCTTGGCGCAACAACCAATCCAAGTCGATATGGATATATTGCCACAAGTCGGTTAAAAAAATATAACCACGAAGTGATTCCTTTAGGTATTAGAGAAGGTGAAATTGAGGGCACACCAATTCAACAAGGTAAACCTGTATTAGAAAATATCGATACAATAACTCTTTATCTAAATCCTAAAAGACAAGAAGAATACTATGATTATATTTTATCATTAAATCCTAAGAGAATCATTTTCAATCCAGGGACAGAGAACCCTGAATTAATCGCTTTAGCTAAAAAAAATGGAATTGAATCAGAAATAGCTTGCACTTTAGTTTTACTTTCTTTAGGAGAGTATTAGGTGCATTTCCTCAATGTTAATTTTGTCTTGAAATAATGGACGATTTAAAAATAAAAAAGAGCTCACATAATTAAATGTGAACTCTTTTTTATTTTTTCGAAATTGGTATTAATTAATAACCAGCTTCTTTATTTCCTGAGAAATTAGTTCCTCCAACTCCTGCATTTCCTCTACAGTTTGGACGTCCCATTTCAGTTTCACCTTCAGACACTTTGAACTCAACACGACGGTTCATCATGTTTTTAGCATTTGTAGGAACAAGGTTTGTTTCCTCACCACCATATCTTAAGATCAATCTGTCTCTTGAAATTCCGTATTTGCTTACTAAGTAATCAATTGCTGTATTAGCACGATTGAAAGAAAGCACTTCGTTATAACAGTTATCAGATGTTTTATCTGTATGTCCTTCAACAACAACTCTAATACCTGGGTTTTTCTTCATTACTGTAGCTACATTGTGAAGAGGTCCGTAAGCAGTATTTTTCAAGTTATATCTATTGAAATCGAAGTGAATCATTGGTAAAAACCATTCAGCAGCAGAAGCAACAGAAGTAGTTGTAGTTTTAGGTGTAGCAGCCGCAATCTTAGCATCTACAATTCTATTTACATCTCCTTCAGTTGTATAGTTTGGAGTAGGAACGGCTGCAATACCATCAGCATCTACAGAGTTCACATATCCTGCTGGAGTGTATGGCTCTTTATCTTTACAATCTACAACTCCATCTTTATCACTATCAAGGATAATTCCTCTTGTATCAACTGCACATCCTGCCATGGTATTTTTCTCTTGGTCGATCATGTCGATAACACCATCACCGTCAGAATCTGTCATATCTACTTTTGGACGAGCTTTAACTTCAGCAATATCCTCAGCTAATAAATCCATTGGGCTTACCCACCATAATGGTTCAGATTTCTTCTCTTTATTTCCAATGTTAAAGTTCAACCGAATACTAGTATAGTTAACCATATCTCTATACTGAGTCAAATCAAATACTGTACGGTGTCTGTAACCATCAAGAAGGTCACCTTCATTTCCGAATACAACTTTTGCTTGGTGCTCAATTCCAATATTAAATCTGTCATTGATTCTGTAAGATACACCTGCTCCAATTGTAGCATGGCCATTGATTTGAATTTCATCTTTCTCATCTGAACTTCCACTTCGTCTTCCTTGTGCAGTTTCCGAACGAGTTTCATAATTTCCATCCAAAATATCTTTAACTCTAGTCGTCGCTTCTTTTCTGTCCTCTCGACTGATACCAGTATTTAATCCATCTGCAACATTGTTGAAGTTATGGATACTTCCACTATCATCTGTAGCATCATGCCATGCTTTGTAGGTATCTGCCCCTACACCACCTAACACATACCAATTTAATTTACGTGTTTGGTTTTTAAAATTAAAACTGTTTAAACTGAAAACTCCTTGGATATCGACTGACCAAAAGTCAGTTTTGTAGTTGTGGTACCAAGCTTGGCCATTTCCATAACCAAGACCACTTAATACTGGATTTGCAGGTACGTGACTTCCTGCAGAATTTCTAGGTTCTAAACCTATTGCGCGACCGAACATAGCGTCAAGTCGTAATGACCATGCATAATCTAAAGCTCTTCTTACATGTAATCCTGCACCAAAACTTGGTCGAGGTAAAATGTCTCCAATAACCATGAAGTGACCTCCATGTACACCAACCTCCCACATATGTTTAGGTTGTGCATTAAATTTGAGTCCAGCTTTACGATCTCCTTCGTCTTGTGCTGAGGTAGTAGTCAATAAGAAAAGACAAAAAATGCTTGTCAGCAGAGAATAAATCTTTCTTGTCATAGGGTAATTACTTTGATGATTAACAAATAGATGTTTGACTAATTTAATATCAATTTATAATAAAGAATACTTTTATCTTTTCTTCCTAATTATCATAAATTCCAAAAAATAGGTCTTTTGATTTTATAAAAATTAAATATTTCCTAAGTTGGCATTAAAACGATTGTGAATCAACAGTTTTATAATGCATTTCAAGATTAAAGGGCTAGGTAAAGATGTATTTATTCGCCCAAATAATATTGGACTTTACATCCTGCGATTGTGATAGGTAAATTAGTTTGAAGACTGATTTTAAAGTCATTTAAAATATTTTCATCTGGTTTGAAAATATGCAAAGCTTTTCTAATAAGACAGTCAATAAGACAGTCAATAAGACAGTCAATAAGACAGTCAATAAGACTTTAGAGTCACTATTACAGGAAATAAAGGTCTAAAATAACCATTTTAAATCATTTTCTATAAGCTTAATTTACTTTTAAAAGAAACTTGAGAAAATTATTTTTTGGTTTTAATTTTAAAAAAGTTCTTTTACTTTTTCAAAAGCATGTTTAAATCATTATTGAGTTTTAATATTTTCTATGCGAGTAAACGAGTACCTAGAAATTTTGTTCTGCTTTTAATGATTTTTATTAAAACGCTATAAATTAATAGCACATTACACCATTTCTCAATAACTGTTCCATTTATTATGGATTTTTATTATTTGAAAAAATAATATATATAACTAAAATTTTTAATATACATAAATATCATTTATAACTTCATTTAAAATTATCTTATTATCATTACTTTTGCCAAAATTTAAATAATGATAAATAATTGGTTCTTCCCTGTCAAGACTAAACAACTTGCTAACTATGGCAAGCTTAAAAGTCATCAATTCGGAAAAAGTATAATACTACACAAGGACTCTACTCTTGATCTTTCTGAATGCAGTATTGCCTTGATAGGAGTTGGCGAGGAAGATTCAAATGCAATTCGAGAAATACTTTATCAAACAACTTTTCGTTTTAAAAAACTTAATATTGTTGATTTAGGAAATGCACGAAAAGAAGATCCAACTTTTTTAATTCCTATTCTTAAAGAGTTAATGGACAGTAATATACTCCCTATTATTCTTGGATCATCAAATAAGTATTGTCTTTCTCAATTTCATGCTTACCAGCACAAAAAATTAATGATTAATGCAGTTCTGTTGGATGAAAAAATAGACTACAATAATCCTCGCAATAAAACTCAAACATTTTTAAACAAAATTATTGACCCTCGTAATTCACACTTATTCAATTTAAGTATGTTAGGCCATCAAGCTCACTTTACCTCTCCAGATGCTTCAAGAGTTTTTGAAAAAAACAATTTTGAAACAATCCGATTAGGAAAACTTAAAAATAAAATAGAAACCTCTGAACCAATTATTCGAGATGCAGATATGGTGTCGATTAATATTAATTCTATCAGAAGTTCGGAGTGCCCAGGGGTTGAGGTTCCTAGTCCAAGTGGGTTATTTACTGAAGAGGCTTGTCAAATCGCAAGATATGCTGGGATGAGTGAAAAACTTACGTCTATTGGATTCTACGGCTATCACTCTAAGCAAGATCAAAATAAACAATCTGCCCACGTAATTGCTCAACTACTTTGGTATTTTATAGATGGGTTTTATAATAGAAAAAATGATTATCCAAAATCTATGGATGGATTGGTAGAGTATATTGTCGATACTAAAAAAACAGAGTATTCACTAACATTTTGGAAAAGCGAAAAAACGGGAAGATGGTGGATGCAAGTACCAATCAAAACAAAAAAGAAACTACTTCGTCATCAATTAATTCCTTGCTCTTACCAAGATTATCAAATGGCATGTAGGGAAGAATTACCGGTTAGATTAATCAATGCTTTTAGAAGGTTTTCTTAAAACCATTATTACTATAAGACATTGATTATCAAAATTTTACAAAAGTAATTTTTCTAATCGAATACCTCTTGAACCTTTGATTAAAAAATATGTATTTTGAATTCTTTGATCTTCAAACCATGCTTTTAAGTCTTGAACATTTTTAAAATGACTCACCTGATTATCTTTTATTTTAGAGAATTCTTTTCCTACTAAAATGATTTTATCAACCTGTAAAGTTTTAGATAGTTCAACTATTTTTTTATGTTCCTCCATGCTAAAATCTCCAAGTTCTAGCATATCTCCCATGATGATAATCTTATTATTCGCTTCTATTTTGCTAAAATTCTCCAATGCATTTTTCATGCTCGTTGGATTAGCATTATATGCGTCCAAAACGAAAGTATTAGACTCTTTTTGAATTAATTGAGATCGATTATTCGTAGGAATATAATTTTCAATAGCTTCCTTGATTTTATTTGGAGGCACTCTAAAATACCTCCCTATACACAAAGCAGTCATTATATTATTAAAATTATAATCCCCTAATAACTGACTTTTTACAAAAATAAGATACTTATTGTCATCTAAAAAACCAGCTTCAACAAATGGGTGAGTACTAAACAAAGAAGTTTCATAAGGTGCTTCCAATGGATTTGGTTTATTACTCTGAGTATAAAAAACCCGCTTTGTTATTCCATCGGATAAATCCGTAAGAAATGATTCATCCATATTAATGAATGCTACACCGTTATTTTTTTTAAGAAAATCAAATAATTCAGATTTAGCTTTTTTGACGCCTTCCAAACTTCCAAAACCTTCTAAATGAGCTTTCCCTATATTCGTAATAACACCATGAGTAGGCTCTGCTATTTCACATAAAAATTTAATTTCTCCGATATGATTTGCTCCCATTTCAATAACTGCAATTTCTGTTTCAATTGGAATTTCGAGTAAAGTTAAAGGAACCCCAATATGATTATTAAAATTACCTTTTGTGAAATGACAACGATATTGAGTTGTTAAAATCGAAGCGATCAATTCCTTTGTTGTTGTTTTTCCGTTTGAGCCTGTGATCCCTAAAACAGGAATTTGTAGCTGTTTTCTATGGTGGTTTGCTAGTTTTTGTAAAATGGTCAAAACATCTTCTACCAAAATATATTGGCTATTCTTTTCATATTCAACTTCATCAATAATCGCATAGGCTGCACCTTTTTTCAATGCTTCCTCAGCATATTTATTTCCATTAAAATTTTCTCCTTTTAATGCAAAAAACAAACATCCAGCTTCAATGTTACGACTATCCGTAATTACTTTTGAATGCTCTTTGTAGAGTTTATATATAGTTTCTATGCGTTTCATTTAAAATAAAATTTATCAAATATGTTTTCACAAAAAACAAAAAAAGTCCCTGCATTCGCAATGAATACAGGGACTTTTTCGAAAAGCTTTGAAAAAATTATTTATATTTTCTTTTTACTTTTTTACGTTTAGTCTTAAATCTGTTCCCACCTGAATCATCATTTCCTTCAGGTCCACCAGTACGAGTCATAGCACAACGGAAACCAATTGTTCGATCAGCTTTATCTTCCTCTTTAAATCTTCTTGCTCCTGGAGACAAATAAAATGCCCGATCAGACCAGCTACCACCTTTGATCACTCTTGCTTTATCCGAGATCAATGTAGTTACACCATAATTATAAAGTGCTTCTGATTCTTCATCACCATCTAAGTAATTATAAACTTGACCTCTTTTATAGTTCTCACGACTAGCAGCCTCATCATCCTCTACATATCTGTATTTTACTCGACCTAAACTATCTTTCTCAACAAGAGATCCATTTTCATCCAAAACTTTAGTTTCAAATTTATTTCCACGGAAAGGATTTAATTCTTGATTTTCAGCATCTCGAATAGTCGTACTTGTCATAGGTCTGTATAAATCCATCACCCATTCATTTACGTTTCCTGCCATGTTATATAGACCAAAGTCATTTGGCATAAATGATCTTACAGGAGAAGTAATGTGAGCTTTATCATTCAATTTACCTGCCATTCCCATATAATCACCTCGGCCTCTCTTGAAGTTAGCTAAGATAGCTCCTTGGTTTTTATCTCTTCTATTATAACGAACACCAGGTCCATTCCAAGGATATAATTTTCTATCAGTAATCAATTCATCTTTAGATGATGCTTGATTTCCAATCAAACCAAGTGCAGCATATTCCCATTCTGCCTCAGTAGGCAAACGGTAAGAAGGTAATAAAATACCATCTTCAAATCTTACTTTTCTTTCTCCACCTGTTTTTTGATCTTTCAAGTTCTTCTTAACAGAACCTTCGTATTGATTACCAAGGTATGCTTCTGTATTAAAGTTATCCTCATCTTTTTGTTCAGGATTAGGATTTAAGATTCCTTTTTCAATCAAAATCATTTCGTTTACACGATCCGTTCTCCATTTACAATATTCATTAGCTTGAATCCAGCTAACTCCTACTACTGGATAATTGTCATATGATGGATGACGGAAATAAGTTTCAACAAATGGCTCGTTGAAAGAAAGTTCCTCACGCCATACTAATGTATCAGGTAGTGCATTGATTCTTACCTCTGGGTAAGATTCACCAAATACTCTACGTAACCAGTATAAATATTCTTTATAATCAACGTTACTTACTTCTGTCTCATCCATATAAAATGAAGAAACAGTTACACGTCTTGGAATAGAATTCCAATCAAAGGTAACATCTTGATCTACTTGACCCATATTAAAGGTTCCACCTTCAACAAGTACAAGATTAGGTCCAGTTACCTGGCCTTCGTAATCAAGTTTTTCAAATCCACCCCATTTTTGATCATTATAATTCCAGCCGGTGGTAGCTGATTTTTCTTTTTTCCCACAGGAAGCTAGTACAAGAAATGATAATGTTAATAATACTAGAAATCGGTACTGCAGCACTTTTCTCATTTTTTGAATTTTTACTTTAGATAGTTTAAAAAAATGACTGGCAAATATAGTTAAAAAATTAAATAGCTAACTTTTGTAAGCTATTCTTATTTCAATTAAGCTAATAATATTGAGGGTTTTGATAAATTTTTTACTATTTCGTTTTATGGATTAAGCATTTTGGAAAAATAAAATTTCGGTTTCCTCAAAATAAAAAGCCGAAGTTAAAGATTTCATTGCTCAAATCTTAAAATTTTATAATAAAAAGGAAGTTAGGAAGAATGGTGATGAAGTTGTCAAACATCAGCAATTTTTTCCTTAATCATTAATTTTTTATCGAAACAAACCAAAACAGTCATTATAATCGACTTTCCCTGGTTTATCAAAATTCATAATTAATGAAATTTCATGGCTTCCGCCGGTTTGACCTAGTGTTAATCGTGAAACGGTTATATCATAACTATAACCAATTTTGTAACCACCACTCTGCACACCGAGTAAAGCTATTGCTGCATCAGGATTGGCAAAACCTTGACGATACCAGAGACCTCCAAAAATAATTCCTAAATTTCCATAGGCACCTATATTTAGCTGTCCGAAGTCGCCTTGTTTAACAAACATGACATTTGGAGATATAAACGAGGATGGTCTTTTTTTATTGCCTTGCCTAACTTTGAACTCATATCCAGCGTGTAATCCGAGTCTCATTGGCAATCCAGTATCTAAATTTTCATTGATTGCTAAAAAACTTTCGTTTGGTGTATTTAAATGCTTGAAAGCAATCCCTGCATAGAATTGTGAACTATATAATAGGAGTCCTGCCGAAGCATCAAAATAATTATTTGAAATATTATCAGGCCTAATTTCTTCAGTTGGAAAAGGAGTTCCTCCTGGGCTAGTTGGCCCCAATAATGGATCTAGTTGATCTGGAAAAAGAAATTGATCCCATCCTAAACTTATTCTTACCATACTGGCTTCCAAGCCTAATTTTATAAATAAATTATCATTCACCTCTAAGCGATAAGAATAAACACCACTTACCTTATTTGTTTTATAAAGTCCCTGACCAGCATCATCCGCTAAAATCATTAAACCAATTCCACTATTAAAGTCTTTGAAAAATTGAGAATAAGAAACAGAATAGCTCACATAGGCTTGATTCAATGAAGGCCATTGATTTCGATAATTAATGGCAATATGAGGAGTATATGTATTTCCAGCAAATGCAGGATTTAATTGCAAGGGAGCTGCATAATATTGGCTATAAATAGGATCTTGTGCTTGTGCAGAATAACTACACATAAACATCAAAGCTATCAGTAATTTAAAAAAGTTTTGTCTTTGCATTGACTAAAGATTGTTATGGTCTAGTTTTAAAAATAGGTATTTTTGTTGGAAATACCGCAATATTTTTTGAAGAAATCAATGGGACATAATTTTGCTAATTTTTTTTGTTCCGAAAATTGAGTTACTTAAGTCGAAAATTTTCAAAAAATTCAATACTTAAATATTAACTATTGAATTACACTTTTAATTATAATGTAGTTTAAAAAACATTAACGTTATTTCCTTTATGTAAAATTCTTAACAAAGCAATACGCATAATCCGTTAACGTTTCTATAACAATTAATAACAACAGCAATTTTTTCCTACAAAACTGGATAAAATTACAAAACTTAAAATATGAAAAATTTTCTCCTCTCCTTTCTGTTTATTCTTGGATTTTCATATTTGTTCGGACAATCTACACATTCGATTAACCAACAATTAGACTGGGCAGATAAACCAGTTATTCATAATCCATATGAAATAAATACTCCACTTGAAATATTAACTTTTGAAGGAGCTATTTATAATCATGATTATCCTACATTACCTATTTCGTCTCATCGTTTTGAGGTGCCTTCTAAAGGTAAACTTTCTGTTGAGATTATCAATGTACAATATGAATCTCTTGATAAAAAGCCGACACAAGATGATGCTTTTATTCAAGAACAATTGTCATTTGATACCAAAATCAGTAAAAATAGACGAAAGCATTTTGCAAATATTTCTTTTATCCCAATCATTAAGTCTTCTTTTGGAGGCTTTCAAAAAGTAGTGAGTATTGAATTGAAAGTTAATTTCAAACCATCAGCTCCTACTGCGATTTTGCGAAGTCCAAATACTTATACTTCAGCTCTTGCTGACGGTGACATCTATAAGATTAAGGTGAAAGAAAATGGCATTCACAAACTAACTTATGATTTTTTAAAAAATAATCTAGGTATTGAAAACTTAGATAACATTGATCCTAGAAATATTCAAGTTTTGGGAAATGGAGCGGGCATGCTTCCTGAAATGATTGACGATGATCGTCCAGATGATTTAATTGAGAATCCAATTTTTGTACGAGGAGAAACTGATGGACAATTCAATTCTGACGATTATATTTTATTTTATGGAGAAGGTGCAGGGAAATGGTCTTTCAATGAAAACAATTCCATTTTTTCTTTTCAAAAAAACATCTACACCACAGCTAAATATTATTTTATCAAAATAGGTTCAACAAATGGTAAACGAGTAACTACTCAAGCTTCTCTCAACAATACAGCATACAATACTTCATCTTTTGATGATTATTCACATTACGAAGAAGATCAAAGGAATTTATTACATGATTTTTCAGGTGGTCAAGGTTCTGGAAAAATGTGGTTTGGAGATATTTTTTCCCTTACCAATGAAAGAAGTTATAGCAATCTATTTTCTTTTTCTAATCTATCTGCAAATGAAGATGCTGTTCTTTTAGCACAATTTGCTGGGCGTAGTAGTTCTTCTACTCGATTTACTGTTGAGGTCGATGGAGAATCATTTTTATCATCATCTATGTCAAGTGTTTCTCTCACCAACGGAGAATCAACTTATGCTAAAATTGGAAAAATTAATGTAACCTTTCCTCCTCAGGGCAATACTTTTGATTTTACAGTAAGTTATAATGGGTCAGGAGAAAGTGAAGGTTGGTTAGATTATTTGGCATTGAATGTAAGAAGAGATTTAACAATGGCAGGTAGCCAAATGGGTTTTAGAGATAAAAGAACACTTCAAAGTCCAAATGCTACTTTTACTTTAAATAATGCTAGCGGGATCACTATTTGGGATATCACAAATCCTCAAAATCCATTAACCCAAGAAACAGCAGACAATGGAAATTCCAAAAGCTTTGGAGTAGAAACCAATATTTTAAGAAATTTTGTTGCCTTCAATTCCTCTGATGCCCTACTCCAAGCGGAAGCAGTTGGAAAACTCGATAATCAAAATCTACATGGACTAGATAATATTGATATGTTGATTGTCTATCCTGTCGGTTTTGAAGAAGAAGCGGAAAGGTTGAGAAATCACAGAGCAACTCATGACGGTTTAGTAGTAGAAAAAGTTCGAATAGATCATATTTATAATGAGTTTTCAAGTGGTGCTCAAGATGTTTCTGCTATTCGAGATTTTGCAGAAATGCTTCACTTCCGTTCTACACAATTCAAATATTTACTATTGTTAGGCGATGGTTCTTTTGACCATAGAAATATCAAAGAATTAAATACCAACTCTGAAGGTGATGTTTTTCATAATCTTATTCCTGCTTATGAAACCAACCAATCTCTTCATCCAATTTCTGCCTACCCTTCTGATGATTTTTACGGACTTTTGAGTGAAGGAGAAGGAACTCCAAATTTAAGTGGAGATTTGGATATTGCAGTAGGAAGACTTCCTGTCAAAAATTTAGATGAAGCAAAAGCCGTGATTGATAAAATCATTAATTACGATATTAGCCCAAATACTTTGGGTGACTGGAGGATTCGGTTAGCGTTTGTTGGTGATGATGAGGACAATGGTGGAGTCCATACTAGACAAGCAGATGATGTATCAAATTTAGTCTTATCTGAGCACAAAGTTTTTAATCATGATAAAATATTCTTTGATGCATTTAGGCAAGAATCTACCCCAGGTGGTCAACGATACCCTGAGGCAACAGATGCTATTAATCAAAATATGTTTAAAGGAATTTTAGCACTTAACTATCTAGGCCACGGTGGTGGTGGTGGATGGGCACAAGAGCGAGTATTAAGGACTCAGCATATTGTGGATTGGGACAATTTTGATAAACTACCACTTATCGTAACGGCAACTTGTTCTTTTACAGGATATGACGAACCTAACTATGTTACGGCTGGTGAGATGTCATTTTTAAATGCGAAAGGAGGTGGCATTGGTTTGTTTACAACTGTTCGAGCAGTTTATTCTTCTCAAAACAAACAATTAACGGATGCTGTTTTTAGAAATCTTTTTGATCGTCAAGCTAATGGAGAAACATTTACGATTGGAGAAATTTCCATACTAGCTAAAAATGATATTGGAGATTCTGAAAATAAAAGAAAATTCGCTTTAATTGGAGACCCTTCTCAAAAATTAGCGATTCCTAAATATAATATTGTTACCACAAGTATTAATGGTGTTGCAATAGATACTGCAAGTCAAGACACTATTCAAGCTTTACAAAAAGTTACGATCGAAGGTCAAATTGAAGATTTTAATGGAAATTTATTATCTGATTTTAATGGAAAAGTTTTCCCTACTATTTTTGATAAACCAATCAAAGTAAATACTCTAGGTCAAGATCCGACTAGTGATGTTATCGAATTTCAACTTCAAAAAAATACAATCTTTAAAGGTGTTGCAAGTGTTGCAAATGGCAAATTCACATTTACCTTTGTTGTTCCTGTGGATATCAATTATTCTTACGGTTATGGGAAAATCAGTTATTACGCACATGATGGAGTGAGTGAAGATGCTGCTGGTTTTTATGATAAAGTTGTTATAGGAGGTACCAATGCCAATGCAATTGTAGATGATCAAGCACCTATTGTTGAAGTTTATATGAACAATGAAGAGTTTGTTTTTGGAGGTGTTACCAATGAAAATCCTGTTTTGTTTGTAAAACTTTCTGATGACAATGGTATCAATGTTGTAGGTAATAGTATAGGGCATGACTTGACAGGTATTTTAGATCAAAATACTCAAGGAACATTAGTACTCAATGATTTTTACGAATCAGAGTTAGATGATTATACCAAAGGAACTGTCCGATTCCCTCTATTTGACCTGGAAGAAGGCAAGCATACGATTAAAGTAAGAGCTTGGGATATTGCCAATAATTCAGGAGAAGGTTATACCGAATTTATCGTAGCTAATTCTGCTGATGTAGCTTTGGATCATGTTTTAAACTATCCAAATCCATTTATGGAAAACACTTCTTTCCAATTTGAACATAACCTACCTAATCAACTTGTGGATGTACAAATCCGAGTTTTCTCCGTTTCGGGCAGACTCGTTAAAACGATCCAAGAACAAGTGATGGCCGAAGGCACACGTATTACCGATATACAATGGGATGGAACTGATGAATATGGAGATCAGTTGGCACGTGGTGTTTATCTTTATAAAGTTAAACTTGGCGGAAGTGACTCTACTGGAGATGCTATAAATGCAGAAAGTGATTTCGAGAAATTAGTCATTTTGAAATAAAAATTTAAGATTCAAAATTATAGATTAAGGATTCAAGATGGTTCTTATAACGTGAATGAAATTTAAAAAAAAGCAGGTTTTTTAATCATCCTGAATCCATAATCTTAAATTCTTAATCCTTATTTCATAATCTTGAATTTTTAATGAAAAAAATTCAAGATTGCTAAAATAGAATTAGATTATTAAACGTTATCAATCTGTTAAATTCTATGCTATCCTCCGTTTTCACTTTCCCAATACTATATCCGTATTAAATAATTTTAAAAACAATAAAATCCCCTATATTTGCGAACTCAAATTTTGAAATCAAATAAATTATGAAAAGATTACTCCTTTGCGCTGTTGTACTATTAAGCTTTATGACTTCTTCTACGGCTCAGTTTGACTGCGTTTTTAATACTGATACTGGACAATGGGTAAAGCCAGGTACAACAAGTGAACCTTGTACTAATACTATTATCACATCCGTTCCTTTTTTAAGAATTACGCCAGATGCACGTTCAGGTGCAATGGGTGATGCAGGAATTGCAATTTCTCCTGATGCAAATGCAATTCACTATAACTCTTCTAAATTAGCTTTTGTCGATCAAGAATTATCTTTATCCGCTACATATACTCCATGGTTGAGAGCACTAGGATTAAATGATGTTTATATGGCTTACCTTTCTGGTTATAAGCAAATTGACAAATTATCAACTATTGGTTTTGGATTACGATATTTTTCTCTTGGATTGATTAATTATACCAATGATTCAGGTGGAGATAACGGAACTGGAAAACCTAACGAATTTGAAGTATCTGCTGCTTATGCAAGAAAATTAACAGACAACTTTAGTTTGTCGATTGGTGGTAAATTCATTTACTCCAACTTAGCTGCTGGACAACGAGTAGGTGCAGTTGAAATTAATCCTGGAACTGCAGGTGCAGTTGATTTTGGTTTGACTTATAAAAAACCAATTGAACTTTCAGGAAATGAAACCAACCTTACAGTAGGTATGGCAATCACAAATCTTGGAACTAAAATTTCATATACCAATTCTGCTAATAAAGATTTTATTCCAACTAACCTTGGAGTTGGAGCAGCTTGGGAATTTAACTTTGATGAATATAATTCATTTACAGTAACTACTGATATTAATAAATTAATGGTTCCTACTCCATGTCTTGGTTCTAATGATCCAAATACTCCTGACTGTGACGAAGATCAAGATGGTATTCCTGATTACAAACAAAAATCTGTTGTAGGTGGAATGTTGGGTTCTTTCGGAGATGCTCAAGGAGGATTTAAAGAAGAGATCAGAGAGTTGATGTATTCTGTAGGTGTAGAGTACTGGTATGACAAGCAGTTTGCAGTAAGAGCAGGTTACTACTCTGAGCATCAAACTAAAGGTAACCGTCAATTTTTCACGGTTGGTTTAGGATTAAAATATAATGTATTTGGTTTGAATTTCTCTTACTTAGTACCTACTACTAATCAAAGAAATCCTTTGGACAATACTTTACGATTTTCTTTAATCTTTGACTTCGAAGCTTTCGAAGATGAAGAGTAAATTTAATGAATAGTTAAAAATGAAGAATTAAATTATTGATTCAGGAAACGTGATTTGGACTTGGTTCGGATCACGTTTTTTTTGAGGCGATTATTCATTTCTTTAGTATTTATTAACATTGAATAGCAGTTACTGGGCAAAATAATTTTATTTAATTGGTATTTTACTTTATATTTCAAAGTAGAGTTAGTTTTCATCAAAACGTGTATTTGATGATTTTATCTCCGAATTCATTTTATTTAATTGCAAATAATGAATTGCTATTAACAATCTAATTTTTTTGTCTTGAATATTATAATTTCTATATCCCATTAAAACATCTAGCATTACTTTATTATCTATATCACCATATTTAAATACATTATCAGAATACCATTTTATTTTAGAATCACTCTTCCCTATTTCCTCAATAAATTTTTTGTATTTACCATTAATATTATAATTCATATATTCTAATGTATCAGGAAAACTCACCCTTTTATTATTAATTATTTTATGGCGATTATGTATAAATTCTCCTCTAACCCAAATTTCTTCTAAAAAATTTTGATCAATTGAACCAAGAAACTTTTCTTGTTTTGTTAAAGAAATCCCAATATTTAAATACTCTAGCTCTTCAATATCAACTTGTAATTTCCCGAAATAAAAATTGTAACACTCTAAAATCTTTTCAATTGTTATTCCTTTTTCTTTGCATATTTGATTCTCAAAAAAGGATAAAATTTTATCCAACTCTATTCTTTCTCTTTTGGTAAATAGCTGATTTTTACTAGTATTCACATTTTGAACTGTATTACAACACGCAAAAAAAATAACACAGATCAGATAATAATAGTTTTTCATTTAAACTGATTTTTACAGATGCAATTCTTTCGAATTGCATCTGCTTTTGTTAACTTAGTCACATTCATCTGGAAATAATAAAGATTCTATATCCGTAGTATAATTATTCGGAACAACCAAAGATAACATTTGCAAAGTAGAATTTTGCCTATAAAAAAGATATTTATATTTATCACTTCCAAACTGTGGAAAATGATCATCTGGAGATGTTCCCATTAAATAATGATGAGGTTGGGAAGATAAAGTGAAATCTAAATTCATGCTCACCTCAAAAGTATTTCCTTGTGGAGATGTCCAGTCTACGACAAAGTTTGGAGATGTTAATTGAAGTAAATATTCTGTCCAATCAATAGGGTAGTATTCACCATATTCACAATGATATATTCGTACTAAATTTAAAACATTTAAAACATGCTCCAATTTCTCTAAATTTGTACTTTCATACATATCTAAAGGCTCAATGAAAATATGTAAAACACCCTCTGAGTCTAAAAGATAAGCTATTCCATTTATAATAGAAAAGTCCTCGGCAACTAAATCTGGATTTTCTTCTAAAAACATATTAATTTGATCTGCAATATCAGGGTTTTCCAATAAAAATTTCTTTTCATCTGGATCTAAATCAATTCTCTCACCTATCTCTGTAACCACCAAAGCATACAATTTCTTAAACTCCTTAAATCCCAAAGTCACTTCATTACTTGCAAAAGCAAGTGCTAAATTCAAATGATAGAACCCAATATTATTCTGTAAATAACTAGCAACACCTTCTAGTAATTGAAAAGTCCCATCACGGTTTACTAGATTAGCAATCTGTTCATAACTAAATCCTTTATTTACTAAAAAACTATAAACATCACAAAGTTTTTGTGTTTCTGGATCAATGGGTACGGAATCAGGTTCCTCATCCCCTGTTTTACCACAATCCTCTATCAATTGCTGTAGGGTTGGTTTTGGAGTACCGTCAGAGTCTGTGCTAGAAGAACCACCTCCTGTACTAGTATTCCAAGTAGTACTTGTTGTAGTTGTTCCATCTCCAATAGTTCCGGTT
Organism: Caprella mutica; assembly: GCA_947561585.1. Lineage (NCBI taxonomy): Eukaryota > Metazoa > Arthropoda > Malacostraca > Amphipoda > Caprellidae > Caprella > Caprella mutica. Next base: position 253,777 of record CANNZV010000010.1, read on the forward strand.
CCCGATCCAGAACCTGAATCCGTAAGTCCACCATCATTATTAAAACCCGTATCACAATCAGGTATAAGAATTGAAGTTTGGAAGCATACCCATTCTCTAGTAGAACTCTGATTCGGATCATGTAAAACATAAATGCTATTCTCATAACATTGTAATCCATAAACCACGCAAGGTTCTCTAGTCGTCGCTCCTTCTCGAAGAGGATTAGCTTCATCAAAAAGTTGTAACCAAATATAATATTGATCATTTGGTTCATTGAATAATGATAAATTAAGTTTTAGCAAAACTAAAACATGATAAGCTACATCAAAATCAACATTATTCACATTTACAATTGAATCAATAACGTTTTTCTCAATCATAGCAAATTCAACTTCTTCATTCTCATTTACTACAGCTAAAAGATATCCTTTCAATTCATTCCCATTGATAAAAGCAAATGGAATATGAACAATATCGACAGGACTTCCTTCATCATCTGTACTATTCTCCACTATTGCATTATCCCAACTCGGATAACCAAAATCACTCATAACTGCTGGTACAAATGATTCTGCATCATTTAACAAAATCATTCTATCGATAATAACTTGAATAGAAGGATGTAACTCATCTCTTGTAGTAGCATGACCTCCAGATGTAAGATTATCTTTTAATTGTGAAGAAAAAAAGGTAGGATCAAAAAACTGTTTTTCGTAAACGGAAAGTCTGGCGTGTGCCGATTCGAGTAGGTCTGCTTCTAATGTTTCTGTGTGTGTGTGTCCACTTTGTAGTACATCATCTTTCTGGCATCCTGCCAATAGAAGTAGCATCAGCCACATGGTGGCTAGCAAAAATTTTAATCTCATGGTAATGTTAGATTTTATTGTTAAAAAATAGAGATAACAGTCTACTCCTTCAACAAAACTCATTCCATTACAGCGTGAAATAACAATATATACACATACGATTTCCATAAGCACTTTTTTATCACTCTGTAAAACCTTATGCTTATTGGCTTATTAAAAAATAAAAAATCTATTTATTAATTTTATTCTAATCAACAAGCAAAACATTTTGAATATTTCTAAAACACCACGTCATTTCGTATATTCGTCTACACAAAACTATATTCGAAAAATGAAAAAACTTCTCTACGTACTATTTGCAATAGCAGCATTCCTAGGAATCTCCTATTTATTTATTGCACACGAACCCACTCCTGAATATCATCCTGAAAGAAATTATATCACCGATCAAGAGGATGCAATCCTTACTAAATTTCTATTAGCAAAAGACAGCTCAGTCATTGAAATTCCAGAAGGACATTTTTCCATTTCCAAAAGTATCATCATCAATGGTTTGACCAATGTCACCATCAAAGGAAAAGGAATCGGAAAATCGGTTTTAAGTTTTAAAGGACAAAAAGAAGGTGCTGAAGGCCTACGAATCACCAATGGAAAAAATATTACCGTTGAAGATTTAACTTTAGAAGATGCCGCTGGAGATGTCATCAAAGCGATGGATTGTGATGGATTGACTTTTCGAAGAGTGAATGCCGCTGCTACTGGAAAAATGGAATCGAGTAATCCTGCATATTTATTTTATCCTGTTTTAAGTAAAAATATTTTAATAGAAGAATGTGTTGCGATTGGAGCATCTGACGCAGGGATTTATGTAGGACAATCTACTAATGTCGTCGTTCGAAATAATCATGTGTATTATAATGTAGCAGGTATCGAATCTGAAAATTGTGGGAATGTAAAAATCTATGATAATGATGTTCATGAAAATGTTTCTGGAATCCTTGCTTTCGATCTTCCTGGCCTAGCTCGCTATGGAAAAAATGTAGAAATTTATAATAATAAAATATACAATAACAATATTCGATCATTTGCTCCATTAGGTTCTATTGTTGCAGGCGTTCCTTCTGGGAATGGAATGTTAATCATGAGTTCTGATAGCATCTATGTTCATGATAATAAATTTATAGATAATCGAACAATGGATATTGCTATTGCTTCATATATTTCTGCTGCTTCAGATGGTGGCGCGGCTACTCCTCAACAAGCCTCTACTTCGGACAATCCGATCACCCAAGCAAGGTTAAATGAAATGTCTGCACAGGCAGCTGCCATTGGCGACAATATCAAAAAAGATAAAAATTATAATGCCTTCCCTCGTAGAATTATGATAAAAAATAATTCTTACCAATGCAATAAATGGTTTCCAACGGTCCATAATGATTTTGGAATTCTATTGTTATATTCTAGTTTTATGAAACATGTAAATATCGTTTGGGATGGACAGCGTGCTGATGATTATCTGATGCCTGATGGAACAGTCAAGTCGAATTATCAAATTTGTATAGACGAAAAAGAAGGTACGAGATTTATTGATGCTGATGTAGGAAATGATTTGGCTAATTTATCTAAAGATATTTCTAAACATAAATGTAATTAAAGTTATGAACCACAAAAGGCACAAAAAAAACACAAAAGTACTAACGCATTTTTCCTTTTGTGTTTCTTTTGTGCCTTTTGTGGTTCAGAGAAAATCAAAGAATTAATGAACATACTTAAGTACTTTTTTTTCCTTATCATTATCTTTACCGCTTGCGTAAAAGCAATTGAGCCCATTGTTATCGAAAAAGCAATAGAGGGTCTACATCCCATCAAAGACAAAGTAGAAACTCATGATTTAGGAAAAGGAAAACTTTCGGAATACGGTTTTTTCAAAGGTGCATTAAATCAATTAATGCCATCCAATAACAATGTAATTCCATACGAATTAAACTCTCCCCTATTTTCTGATTATGCGGATAAAAAAAGATTTATTGTCCTCCCAGAAAACACAACTATTAAATATGATCCAAGAGAAGTTTTAGATTTCCCAGTTGGAACAACTTTGGTAAAAAACTTTTACTACCAAGCTGCAAACCTCGAACAATCAGATTCCAATATCATCATGGAAACTCGACTTTTAATCAAAGAAAAAGATGAGACTTGGACGGCTTTGCCTTATGTTTGGAATGAAGACCAGACAGATGCGTATCTAAGTATTTTAGGAAAAAAATTAAACGTAGCTAGAAAAGATAAAAATGAGGTAGTTCCTTTTGATTATTCCGTTCCTGATATGAATCAATGCAAAAGTTGTCATATGAAAGGTAACCAACCCCAACCAATTGGGCCTTCGGCAAGGCAATTAAATCGAGATAATATTTTTGGAAAAACAACTTATAATCAACTGGATTATTTAATTAAGAAAGGCTTCTTAGTTGGTTTGGAAAATTCAGCTTCTGCTCCAAAACTCGCCCAATACTCAGATTCTAATTCTGCTTCTGTCAATGATCGAGCAAGAGCTTATTTAGATATCAATTGTGCACATTGCCATCGTGTGGATGGTTCCGCTAGAAATACTGCGCTTAATCTTAATTATGATGAAGAGGATGAAATTGATTTTGGAGTCAACAAACATCCAATTTCTGCTGGACAAGGGTCAGGCAATTTAAAATGGAACATTGTCAAAGGTGCTCCTGAAGAATCCATCCTTGCCTATAGAATGAAACATACTGATCCTAATATTATGATGCCTGAAATGGGAAAAAAATTAATTGACAAAGAGGGGGTCGCATTGATTGAACAATGGATTAGAGAAATGAAGTAGTAATTTATTGAACCACAAAAGGCTCAAAAGGAACACAAAACAAAAGTCATAATGAGATTTTTCTTTTGTGTTTCCTTTCAGCCTTTTGTGGTTCATCAAGTAATCGGACATAAGTAATCGTGTATTTTGACTGAGGCTATTTTTTTGTCTAGTCAAGGCACAAAAAACGGAGCTACCCCAACGGGGAGTGAGTATTTTTGTAACGAAGGATAGGCGAAAAATAGACCGTCATAAATGCATGATTACTTTTGTCCGATTACTTAATGATTACAACATCAGTGTAAGATCTCCCGACAACTGAATCACTTCTCCATCCAAATATTCCAATTCCGCTACCCAAAGATAAACGCCTGGCTTCATTAATTTTCCATTAAAATATCCATCCCAACCTGTCGTATTTTCATTAGGAGGCAAATCATCTGCTTCATATAAAAGTTCTCCCCAACGGCTAAACACCTTCATATTTTTAACCAACGAGACTGATTTATTTGCATTTACATAAAAGAAATCATTATAGCCATCACTATTTGGAGAAAAAGCATTTGGAACAAAAACATCTCGAATTTTATTCACTACAATATTTATCGAATCAGAAGTAGAACAATCATCAATCGAAGTAACGGTCAAAAAATAACTTGCATCATTTACAGGATTCGCCTGTGGTCGAAGACAGGTATCACAATCCAATGAATTATCAGAACTAATCCAATTAATATCTACCAAGTTAGTATTATTGGTATTGACTGGAATTTGAATATCGCAACCCAAAGCAACTACCAAATCATCTCCCATAAATAATACTGGAATATCAGGCGCAGTCAATGTACCCGAAGTATCTACCTCACAATCATTGTCATCCATGATAAAGAAATCATAATCTCCAGAACTCAGATTCTCATAAGTAGTTGCACCACCAAATGCGCCATTGTCTAATGCAAAACTATAAGGAGCTGTTCCTCCCCAAACAGAATCCAATTGAATAATACCTGTCTCAAATCCATCACAATTAGGATCAATATAATTCACCACAAATTCCACAGGAGTAGGTTCCGTCAATGTAATGTTATTAGTTTGGATACAACCATTTTGATCGGTAATGCTCACCGTATAAAAACCAGCAGCAAGATTAGTAATCTCATCACCCATTTGCATATTGCTCCATCCAAAAGAATAAGGTGGCACTCCCCCATTTCCAACTGCAGAAGCTGTTCCATCCATTCCTCCATTACAACTCAAATTAAAACCATCAATATCTACCGCTGCAGTTGCTACCGACAGTACCGAAGGTTCAATTACTTCTTGAAAAAGAACAACATCATTTCCAAAATCATCCATAATATTAATTTCATAAGTACCTGCGGGGACACCATTGATTTCGTTATCAGTAAATAAATTAGTAGAACCTGTTCCTCCAATAGTTGGGTCAAGAATATTACTATAATCATAAGTAAAAGGAGGTGTTCCATTTTCCACAGAAAACAATAAAGTACCATTGGCATCACCATTACAAACTGGTGGAAGAAAAGCTGTCGAACCAATTATCTCGCATTCTATCATAAATAAATCAAGCATAACAATACTATCACATGCAGCTACGGTAAGAATAGTATCAGCAAAAATTCCAGTAGTAGAATAAGGCGTCGTACCAATAAAAAATTCTTCCCCTACACAGAGATTAATATCGATTGATTCTTGCGCTTGTGGCAACACCGTCAAATCTAAAAAGATCAAACTATCACATCCATTTGGAAGTGTTATGACAAAATCATAATTCCCAGATTCGCAAATTGTTTCTCCTGCTACATCATAGCAATCATTATCACATATTGTTTCTACCAAGTTTAAAACCATAGGCGTCACTACTTCTACAGTCGTACAAGTTGGCTGAGCTTGGTCACATACATTGGCAGCAGTTACACACACTTCATAAGTCCCATCAGCAGGGAAAGTTAAATCCACAGACTGAGTAGTACTAGGCTGCTGAACTCCATTTATGGTCCAAAAGAAAAGAGCTGCTCCTACATCACCTGTAGTTGAATAAGTTGTTGGAAGGTCAGGACAAGTTTCTTCGTTACCACTTATCACTCCTGAAGTCGTCAATGTACCAACGGCAGTACTTCCACTTATCACATCAAATGTCCAATCACAAATAGTCCCATTGGAACCATCCATAACTAAGTAATAGTGTTGTCCAACTACAAGAGGAACCGTATTGCTAAAAATAACTGATGTATTGGAAGGCACGTCGGTATCACAAAATGACACCGCTTCAAAGGTTTGGCAATCAAAACTTTCAAAAAGCCCAACTTCCAAACCCAACGGCCCAGAACAATTAGTCACCGTAAGTTCTATTTCTAAATCTTCAGTCCCTGCTATAAATGCAATGTAAGACATCAAATTAAACTGTGTTGTACAAAAACCTTGAAAGCCTTGACCTTGAGTCGAAAGGTCATTCCTTCCTGTAAAACCATCAATATCACATATAACACATGCCTCCAGACAAGTAGAAGTCATCTCTGGTTCAGCGCCACATGGTTCTGGTTGAGCATAAGAATTAATATATAGGAAGGAAAAAAGTATAAAAAAGAATAGTCTTTTCATTGTATTTATTTTTCAAAAAAAGCATAAAAAAATCCAGATACAAATGTAAACAGATGATTCATAAAGTTGTTGTTTATGCTGCCCTTTCCCTTACGTTTTTTAGAGAAATTAGGAATGCTTCTGATGAAATGTTTATTAGTTTACAATTTTAAGTCATCAATTAAGTCTATAAAAGGCTCTTAACAATTCAAAAACTAGAGAATCAATATGTTTAACATATTTTTAATATAGGCAAGGTTCAAGTTTTAAAAATTTCCTTTTATTTCTTTTTAAGTTTATGAATTATTGTTCTCTATCACTAAAAATAAAAATCATGAAAACTTTAACCTCAATCCTATTTTTATTTTTTTCCCTGCACCTGAATGCTCAAAATACTTTTGTCGTTAAAAAAGCTATTATTCTTGATAAATTTGAAATGTATCAATTAAATCTATCGTCCGATACATCATTAGTTTTACAGTTTAAATTTGAAGCAGCGAGTGGATGTTCAGATATAGCCATTTCACCTAGCGGAAAATTTTATGGCATTGGTGGTAGTAATATTTATGAGATCAATTCTTCTGATGAAACAATAACTATCCTAAATTCTGTTTCCCTACCTGGTTCTCTTACTTCTTTGGTTTGTGATAGTAACAACAATCTTTATTCACTCAATACCAATGGTGTTTTATTTAAATATAACATTATCAGTAATGCCCTAGAGCAAGTTATTCAGTTTCAAGGTGGTTCTCCTGGAGATTTAACTTTTTATAAAGGCAACTTGATTTTTCAAAGTTCATGGGATGGAAATATAAAAGCTTTTAATTTAGATGACCAAAGTTTAGTAACCATTCGTTGTATGGAAAATCCAATAAATAGTCCTGAACAAAATATCTTTGGTCTATCAAATAATTCAGACGATTGCGAATCATTATCATTTATTGCCGCTACTTCCACAAATGATTTATATGAAATAGATTTCGCAAATGATACAATAAGACATTTAGAATTAAGTAATCCTTTTTTATCTCTTAAAACTCCATTTTTAGGAACGGCATCTACCAATGAGCATTTGTCTTCCTCCTGTAGTTTCCAATTTACAAATGTTGATTGCATCCCTTCTGACGATTCAGATTTTTTTATTTTAGGAAAAACTCCAATCGAAAATGTTTTCCACATCTATTCCTTAAATCCAGACCAATCTCTAACCTTTAAGTATGAATTCTATTCAGAATTTGGATGTAGTGATATCGCATATACCATTACTGGTTTTCTTTATGGAATTGGAACAGATTCTCCTACCACACTTTTTAAAATAAATCCTATTTCAGGTAAAGTTCAAAAACTCATAAATTATCCATCGAATAAAACAATTGAAGCAATTGTCTCCAATACCAATACTTCAATTTATGCTATTGATCAAAATGGTCTCGTGCACGTTTATGATATATATTGCAACAATTTATCATTACTCACTTCAATGGGACATGCGCCTACAAGTGATTTAGCCCTTCAGGGTGAGTACCTTATTTTCCAAAGTAAAGTGGATGGAGATATAAAAGCCTTCGATATCGACAACTCAGAGTTATTCAATATATTATGTGTGGAGCCACCTTACAACAATACATTGACGGATGGATTTATAGGTCTAGGTAATTACTTTCCCAATTGCGAATTAAATAAATTAGTCGCATTTACCGATCAAAATATGATGCTAGAATTAAACTTAGATATGAATACTATTTCTCAAACTTCTTTAAATATTGATAACCTTGGAAACAATGTTACGATCCAAGGCACTGCATATGATAATGCTTGTAGTGTAGAAAGTTTAAACAATTTTAGTAATGACATTCTCTGTACAAGTTCAATTAAAGATATTGCAGAGAAAATTAATATCAATATTTTCCCTAATCCTGTTAATGATATTTTTACAATAACTTCTGATGCTAAAATTGATCAGATTCAAATCTATGATGCACTTGGATTAATTTTAAAAAACAATCCATTCACTTCGAAAAACATCAATGTTGAAGATTTATCCCAAGGGGTTTATTTTTTGGAAATTCATACGGAGTTTGGGAAGGTGGTCAAAAAAATAATCAAAGAGTAGTTAACACTCCACTAGGTTTATTTTTTATTTGAAAAAAATAGTAATTCCTTCATCTTTAAATTCTTATTTAAAAATCATCCCCTAATTCATTTATAAAACCAAGCAATTTTTTAGCAACATAATCATGTCCTTCAGGGGTCCAATGATTACCATGAGTTTCATATTGAAAAGTATTATTTACAAATCCTTCATTATTCCCTCTAAACACCAATACAGAACGATTGCACTAACAGTTATCAAAATATCATGTAAAAAAACTTTTGTCCAGCTTTTGTTCTCTTTTGTGGTTCATTAATTACTTTTGCACCTATGAAGAACCAAGAACTTGCGCGGCTTTTTTATAGGGAAATATCAAAAATCCACAATAACGAATCCCTCGATGATTTTAATAAAATCGGAGGGCTTTATCGCTTATTAAATCAAGTTTTTGTAGAAGTGACGAGAGGAGAACGGTTACAGTTTACAACAATGTTTGCACGTATTTCATTTGCCTGTCAAAAATTTAATGTAGAAAAACAGACTCAGTTTTATATCCATACTTTTAGAAAAGTAGCCAAGGAAGTTATCAATAAAGAATCGAAAGGAGCTCACCCAAAAGAAATTGATTTGGGTTTAAAGGTAGTCGCAGATATTATCGTTGCTTTTTTTCATCAAGTTCCGCCTCAAGAATTAGCAGATCAATTACCCACTTCCATTAATTATAAAACCTCCCCTGTTGAAGTCAAAGATTTTAAATCGACGGCTCGAATCGTTGCGGTAGGAATCGATGAAACAAAAGAACAACTCATCGCAAGAGACGAAGATGTCCCTTCTAAAGAAATCAGAGTTCAATATAATATTGCAGAACGCAATCAAAATTTTAAACCAACTATTGAAATTATCAAGGTAGCATTTCGGTTTCCACTCACCATTAATTTATTGGATGTAGAAATTGATAAAGAAGGAGTATATCGACCAAGAGCATTTGTAGTGGAGCCTGATTATTTGGTAGATGTTTCTGCCATTGCAGAATGCTTTAAAAACTTTGGAACAATTCCCATTTATAATTTACTGAAAAAATTCTTACCATTTGTCGCATCCAAACATTTGATGATTGGGAATATTGCCAACTTCTTTTTGGATGAATTGATGACCAATCCTGAAGCTACTTTTAAAGAAACATTCCCCAAAGTATTCCAATTGAATCCTTTGGCATTTGCTACATTTGAAAATTCCATTTTACGAGAGATCATGCAAACTTCTCAAAAGCATTTTCTCAACCTCAAACGAATGGTACATACGGATTTTGAAAAAAGTAATATTCTTCCAAAAGATTGTTTTTTAGAACCTACATTTTATTCTCAAAAACATGGACTTCAAGGTCGTCTAGATGTTTTTTATAAAAAAGAAAATGGGGATAAAGATTCTGCAATCGTCGAGTTAAAAAGTGGTAAAACTTTTAAACCCAACAAGTACGGCATCAATCATAATCATTTCGTGCAGACCTTGTTATACGACTTGATGGTAAAGTCTGTTTTTGGAAAAAAAATCGAACCTTCTAATTATATCCTTTACTCAGGTTTGGATCTCAATCAATTGCGATATGCACCTACGGTAAAAGCACAACAAATGGAAGCCTTGCAGATTCGAAATCAATTGGTTGCCATCGAATATCAACTCGCAAGTATTAGTGAAAAAAATATTGATAACTCACTCATTTTCAAGCATTTGAGTTCCAGTCGTTTTCCTAAACTAGGCGGTTTTCTAAAAAAAGACATGGAGCTTTTTGAAAAAACTTATCGTGCGATGAGTCCTTTGGAAAGAAAATATTTTAATGCATTTTCAGGGTTTATTGCAAGGGAACATCAACTGGCAAAAACAGGAGTTCAAGGCATCGAATATATCAACGGATTAGCTTCGCTTTGGTTAAAAGATTTTAAAGAAAAAGAAGAGAGTTTTGAAATTGTCAGTTACTTAAAAATCAAAGAAAATCATTCGGAGGAAGAATCACCAATTATCATTTTTTCCAAAACAGAAAAAACGAACCCTTTAGCAAATTTCAGGAAAGGCGACATTGCAATTTTATACCCTTTCCAGACAACAGAAGATACCGTCCTTAATAATCAAATTTTTAAATGTACGGTCATCGAAATCAATGCAGAGGCAGTACATATCCAATTGAGAAGTCGACAGTTTAATACTTCGATTTTTGAAAAAGATTACCATTGGAATATTGAACATGATATGCTGGATAGTAGTTTTAACGGGATGTATCGAAGTCTATTTCAATTCGCTAAATTTCCAACTTTCAAAAAAGAATTACTCCTCACTACTGCTCCTCCTCAACAGCCTGAAGAGTTAGAAATTATTCCACCAAAAGAATTAACTGAAGAACAAAAAGGAATTTTCCAACAAGCTATTTCCGCAAAAGATTATTTCCTACTTTGGGGGCCTCCTGGTACTGGAAAGACCAGTATGATGTTAAAAAACATTGTCAGTCATTTACTCAATGAGACTGATGAAAATCTATTATTATTAGCTTATACAAATCGAGCAGTTGATGAAATTTGCGAAGCGATAGAGAGTATTGATAAGTTCGCAAAAGAAGAATACCTACGATTGGGTTCAGGGCATTCCTGCAATCCAAAATTCAAAGAGCGATTATTTAACAATAAAATTGCAAACATTGCGAATCGAAAAGAATTAAGATCAATTATCGAAAATCATCGGATATTTGTTTCTACCGTTGCAGGCATTTCAGGTAAACAAGAGATCATGCAACTCAAGACATTTCATCGAGTCATCATCGATGAAGCTTCCCAAATTCCAGAGCCAATGCTAGTAGGTTTGCTTCCTCATTTTAAAAGATTTTTACTCATTGGAGATCACAAACAATTACCTGCCGTAGTTGTCCAATCTCCAGATGCTTCAAAAATAGAAGATCAAGATTTACAAAATATTGGTTTGTATAATTTAAGAGATTCTCTTTTTGAAAGAATGTACAAACGTTGTATTCAAAATAACTGGACTTGGGCATATGCTCGCCTCAGTCATCAAGGACGCATGCATCAGGACATTATGAAATTCCCTTCTGAAAAATTCTATAGTGAGTATTTAAAAATTTTACCAAAAGAATCTATCGACAATAGTTTTCAAACTAAACCTATTGATTTTCAAATCATCAATAGCGATTCTATTTTGGAAGAAGTGCTATGTGAAAGTAGAATGATTTTTCTTCCATGTATTTCTGACACTAAAAGTAAAACAGGAAAGACCAATGTACATGAAGCAAAATTGATCAGCGAAGTTGTTGCAACCTTTCAAAAAATATATAAAAATAATAACTTAACTTTTACATCCAAGACCTTGGGTGTCATCACTCCCTACCGAGCACAAATCGCACAGATCAGAGAAGCCCTCCAAGAACGAGCAATTAATACAGATACTTTAACTATAGATACTGTGGAGAGATATCAAGGAGGCGCAAGGGATATTATTTTAATTTCACTTTGCACAAATTCTATTAATCAATTAACTTCTCTTATCTCTGTCTCGGATGAAGGAGTCGATAGGAAGTTAAATGTTGCTCTAACGAGAGCCCGTCAACATCTTGTTATCATAGGAAATCCAAGCATTTTAAAAGAAAATCCGATCTATTCAGCATTGATAAATTCCTATCAAAAACCCATTGCGTAACCATTAACTTTTAAGAAAACACATAACAGCTTTGTTTTATCTGTTAATAAATAAATCCTACCTTTATCAAGCAAAACGCTACCGTTTATTCATTGACTTATAGTTTTAATGGAAAAAAAAGTATATTTGTACAAATTAAAAAATTGTAACTCTTCTTCAAATTTCCTTTCAAACTAACATAACCCTTAGATAGGTACTCCTATTCCAAAAATAGACTATTGGTATAATGTAGTAATACATTTACAATATATTTTTTTTGACACACACGCTTTATTTTTCTAATATTCTAATTAGGAAAAAGTATAGCTAAACACACTAACTACATTTTTATTAGCCACCAAGCTATCCCAAGCATTATTGTTACACTATTTCTTAAATTAGACAATCGCCTTTACATCATGTAAGGCGATTTTTTTTTTCATGGAATGTTGAGTAATTTATGAGTTTGTAAACTTAGTCTCCATTGCGGATTTTCAAGACAATATTTTATGGTGAGTTGAGTATTCTTTTCTGTTTGATCGCTATCCATTGGCTGAAGGAAAAAATGTTCAAAATCAAGATTTTTAAATAAATCAGGTTCTGCGCCTAGTTGAGGAAAAACTAATTTTAATTCACTTCCTTTTTCCAAAACAACCTCTGCCCCTGCCTTGGGACTTACACAAATCCAATCAATCCCAGCAGGTGGGATTTTCGTTCCATTAGTTTCAATTGCAATTTCCAAACCTTTTTTATGAAATGCTTTGACCAACTTTTCGTCTAATTGTAACAATGGTTCTCCGCCAGTACACACCACATAAGGTGTCCCCTTATTCATGCCCGCTTCCCAGAGTTCAGCTACTTTTTTTGCCAATTCTTTTGCCGTATATTTTCCTCCATTCGCACCATCAGTCCCCCAAAAATCGGTATCACAAAATTGGCAAATCGCTTTGCTTCGATCTTTCTCTCTCCCACTCCACAAGTTACATCCTGTAAATCGACAAAATACTGCTGGCCGTCCTGTATGCGCTCCTTCACCTTGTAAGGTGTAATATATTTCTTTGACTTTGTATTTCATTATAATTCTTTTTTACGAAACACGGATTTTAAATGTTTTGAACCGTGGTTCGTCATTCCTCTACTACTGCCGAAACCTCTACCTCCAACAACAAATCAGGATGAATCAATCGACTCACTTCTACCATAGTCGCAGCTGGTTTTATTTTTTTAAAAAATTCTCCGTGGGCTTTACCTACCTCTTCCCAATCGTCAATATTAGTTACATACATCCGAGTTCTTACTACATCGTTCATAGATGCACCTGCTTGTAACAATGCTTTTTCAATTTTATTAAAAATAAAAATTGCTTGTTCATATGGATTTCCTTTTCCAATAATTTCTTCTCCATCTGTAGCAGTAGTTCCTGAAACTTCAATGATATTTCCGATCCGTACTGCTCGTGAATATCCTACAATATCTTCCCATTTTGTATTGGATGAAATATTTATTCTGCTCATTTTAAATTATATTTTATATTAAAATAATTTATTACTTTATTCCAATCACTAAAAAGATCAGATCCAAAATGTAATAACTTACCTTCAAAATTTTCCTGCCCTTTTCCAGTATCATAATCATCAATCAAGTAATCTCCTTTATTTAATCCTTTATTGGGAGAAATAATTAATTTCTTGACCATTTTCAATCCAAAATGGTCTTCTATCCATAATCTCTTTTCAGTATAACATAATGGATTTTTTATTGAGGGAGCTGTAAGGATATATATATCAAAAATTTGAAAAGAGTTTAAATACTTCACAGATTCAACACCTCCATTTATTGGTTTTAAATTTCTAAAAAATCCATATTGACTTTGGGGATATTCAATTTTTGAATTAATCAATAATGCTCTTTGATGTGCATTTGAAAAATCACACAAAACATCATCCATGTCAACATATATTATCTTCATCAAATCTTATGTAAATTTATTTTTTCGCAATTAAAATAAAATAATTAAAAAAGAACTCTTCATTATATAATATTGATTGCTCAATTTTACAACCTCGATCCGTCAACATTTTTTTATATTCTGCTAAATCATATTGATGTGGATGTAAAATATCTCCAGGCAATAATCTAAATATTTTTTTAAAAAATCCATAATTATGAGCGTCGATCGACACAATCAGCGTTCCTCCTTCTTCAGTAAAATCCACCAATTTATCAAAACACAAATCCAAGTCTGCCACATGATTAATCGCATTAAGACAAAACACTTTATCGTATTTTTTTTGAGGGGAAAAATCTTCTAAGGACTCGCTATAAAATCCAATATTTGGATATTGTTTTTTGGAAAAATGTTCTAATTTATCTTCGTAGTCTTGCAAAAGTGGATCCATCGCATCGGTAGAATATTCATCTAAAATCATAAAAATTCCAGCCGGTCCACAACCTGCATCCAACACTTTATCATTTTTAGAAAAACTCAAATTTAATTTTGATAAAAGTGTTTCCCAATAGTTTTTTTTCCAAACCAAATAATCTGCCTTCGGTTTCTTTTTTAAATAATTTTGCCACCAACGAATCTCAGCAGCTTGAGCAATTTTCCAACGTAAACTCATAATTTATTTTTGACGGTGGACGATCGCTTTGCTAAACGGTAGACGAACGCATCGCTTGACGGATTCACAATATTTTGAAGTCGTCAAGTGAAGCGACCGTCTACCGTCAAGCGAAGCGATCGTCCACCGTTTTAAAAAAAACAAAGGTAGATAAATTAATGTTTCTAGTTTAACTTCGTAGTTTTGATTTTGATTTTGATTTTGATTTTGATTTTGACAAGTTTTAATTTTATTAAAAGATGCTACTAACGGAAGGAACAAAAGTTCGGTTTAAAAATACAGGAGATGAGGGAGTTATTACTGCTATCCTAAATTCTGAAATGGTTAATGTCCTTTTGGATGAAGACGATATGGAAATCCCTGCTTTTATTGAAAATCTGGAACGGATTCAAGATATCCCTCGTCCTAATCAAACACCAATTAAAGCAAAATTTGTAACTCCTAAAAAAGCACCAGCCCCTCCTACTCCACCTCAAACAGATATTGATTCGCAATATCATATTTTAAAAAGTTTGGGAATTCAATTGGCTTTCGATCCTGAAATTAATCTAGAGGGCATAACGACTAATTATCAAATTTATCTAATTAATGATACTCGTTATGATGCCTTATTTAGTTTTAAAATGGAACTTCAAGGAACAACTCCAAAGACAATAAATGGAAAAATCAATAGTGTCTCTTATGTACATTTAGGAGAAATGAAATTTAATCAACTTAACGAATCTCCAAAAGTAGAAATCGAATGTTGGCAAATTACAACTGCTGGTACTGGCTCTAAAAAATCAAAATCTATTAAAATAAAACCTAAACAATTTTTTAAAAATACTCGAACTGCACCTTTGCTCAATAAGCACGTACATTGGTATCAAGTCTTTGAAAATTTTGATAAAATAGTTAAGCCTGCGGAAGATGACTTAAAAACATACACGCAAAGAAATGCTCGTAAACCTAAAAAGCCAAAGTCTAATTATCGAAAAGTAACTGGTGCCGATCCTATGGAAGTTGCTAATTTTAATAATGAGATTGATTTACATATCGAAAATATAACAAACAATTCCCGTAAATTAAGTAATGCTGAAATCCTTAGAATTCAACTTTCTCATTTTGATTCTTTTTTGGAAAAAGCTTTACGAATGGGCGTAGGAAGTATCTTTGTAATTCATGGATTAGGGAAGGGAAAATTAAAAAACGAGATCGCAACCAAACTCATCAATCACCCTCATGTCAAAACTTTTAAAAACGAATACCATCCCAAATATGGATTCGGAGCAACAGAAGTTATTTTTTAATGATTAACTGTTAATGATTAACGATTAATCAATAATGGTGATCTGCAATATGGTGAGAGTATTATTTTTTATTATTTGAACTCGTCGTTATTGATTAATCATTTTCACAAAATCGAGGACAATCGAGTAGGAGAAAAGAGCAATAAAATTTCTTTTATTGGTCTTTTCGTCCTCTCACACCACCGAGCGTACTCTCGTACTCGGCGGTTTCTCTAAGAGTTTAACAAAGAATAATGATAAGATAAATTGTAAACCTCTTCCATTTCGAACCACTCATTATTCATCCCTTCATGACTGGCTGGAGTTAGCGACTTACGCCACCATCCTTTTCGACTTGTTGCCGTTGTCCATGCCCGTATTTTGGGGATGCCTAATTTGTGTAGGAAACGCATCATTCCCAGCGCCCGTTTGCATTGTTTCAGCCGATAGCAACGTAGTCGTCGCCTAATCCAACCGTCTATTTGCTTGAGGCGGGTTTTCATCTGCGCTTTGTAGAAGTAATTGAGCCACCCTCGGAGTGACGTGCGTAACTCTAATTTTACTTGTCCAAAATTTCGTCCTCGATTGCGTTGCGTCTGTTCCCGTATTTTATCCTTCAATCGTTTTTCGCTTGATTTGCTCAAAATGGGGACGCCATTATTTAGAAATCCGTGTCCTAAGTAATTTAACTCCGCTGGACGACGGATTTCACTTTTACTGCGATTCACTTTCAGTTTCAAGGTCGTTTCGATGAACTTAATTACCTTCCCTTCTACCCGCTCCGCTGACTTTTGACTGCTTAATGTGATGACTATATCATCCGCATAACGGACATAGTGATGCCCTCGCTTGGACAACTCTTTGTCTAACTCGTCTAAGACGATGTTGGACAGAAGTGGAGATAGAGGACTGCCTTGCGGTGTACCTTTCGTTTGTTGTTCTAACAAACCTCCAACTAATACTCCTGATTCTAGGTAACCGTGTATCAGCCGTAAGAGTTTACTGTCTCCTATCCGTTGGCGGAGCCGATGCATCAGGCGGTCGTGGTTTACTTCATCAAAGAATTTTGACAGGTCTATATCTACGATATACTTTTTGCCTGATGCTATGTAATGACCCAGTTGGTCTATTGCATCGTGAGCACTTCGACCTAATCGAAAACCATAGCTTGTTGGACTAAAGGTCGGTTCGTATATCTTGCTTAGCACTTGCTGGATGGCTTGTTGTACCAAACGGTCTTTGACCGTAGGAATTCCTAATTGGCGTTCCCCCCCTTTCGGTTTGGGTATCATTACTCTCCGTACTGGTTGAATCTTATAACTTCCATCCAATAGCTCGGTTTGTAAGGTTTGCCAATTTGAACCAAACCAACTTCTTAATTCTTTGACCGTCATCTTATCTATTCCTGCGCTGCCTTTATTGGCGATTACTCGCTTACAGGCACGCGACAAATTTGATAAAGAGATGACTTCTTCCATCAAGTTTGCTGCCAAGGGGATTACCTCTTTTTCACCCGTTGAATACTCGCCCACCTGTCCTTGTTCAGCATAGCTTACCGCTAAACCGTCTATAACGGGTACTACTTCCGTCCATTCTGCTTTATCAAAAAGCAACATCTGAACGCCGTAACGTTTGTCGGGCTTCTTCATATTCATCCGCTGTTAAAGTTTCATTCCTTGTCTTAAAAATTCAGTCCTTCCTCTGAAAAAAAAAAAACATCCAGAGTACTATGACCTCGGCTGACTTCTTTCCTACTCTCGTAGAAAAGACCTCCCACAGTAAGTTATCATTCTTCCCATCGATGTTGCCAGATTTACACATTTAGGTTACGGAAGAAATTTTGGACTTCTCTGTTCATTGCCAGATTATCCCCTAAATATGCCTTCTATCTGATTTCTGTTCGTCAACACCTGACTTTTGCTGTAAGGCTTCCTTCAGATTCTCCCTCACGAGAGACACCCTTGCCTTTGGCTTGCGATTCCCTTTCTTCTAGGCTCGCTAGGGACTTTAACCCCTTAGAATAATAGCATGTATGGCACACAAAAAAAGCACAACAGATAAAATCTGTTGTGCTTTTTTTTGTCTTCGATTTTGTGAACCCTAGTCTACAGCTGGCATTTTACATTCTTCATCAGGTTTCTTTCCGCAGACTTCGCAATCCCCAAGTTTACTTTTTAACATTGGATTATTTGTTGCGCAAGTTCCTCTGAATTCTTTACCTGTAACAATATGTCGAATATTGATTAAGGCGAAAGAGATTCCAAAAGCCAAAAATACGATTGCTAAAATATATAAGAATTCCATTTTTTTATTTTTAGTGATTTTAAATAGAAACACAAAGATATGAATATTTGTTCAATAAGTTTTTGATTAAAATAATTCAAGTTGCGAATAATTTGATTTGAGACAATGTGTATTAGGTATTGAGGCTACGAACCATTTTCAATACCCAATACACATCATCCCAATACTTTTTTTTGAACACAAAATCATCAATCAATAGTTATCCGCAGCTTGATTTAAATTAATTAATGATCCAACTTATAAGTAGCTGTGTTTAAAAAATATGATGTTGGATAAATAGATTTTAATTCATACCCAGTCGATGCGCCTTTATATTTATAATCTTCCATAATCACTAGATAATTTTCAGGTAATAAATATCCATATTCTATATTGATAGGAAATCGTAAATCAGGATTTGTTTTTTTGACCAAATAAAAAGGCCTCAATGAAAATGGTAACTCTGTCAAATAAAGATCTACAACATCATCCGTTTTCTCAAAAGTCATTTTATAATGATCCGCTTCGACTTTTGAATAAGGGTAATTTGCCTTATTCTCACCAAATGTTTTTTGTTCCGCTTGTCTTTTGATATTATTTTTAAAATCAATAGGCTGTTGGGTCAACATAAATTCATGATCAGGAAAATCAGTCATTTTCTGTTTTACTACATTAGGTTTTCCATGAACATCTGTAAAACCTGTTATGTAATTACCATCCTGATGTATAATTATCCAATCTGTCATTTCATCAGTATATGGAGTTGCATTCTTTTCCAATAAAATAGTTCCAGAAGGGGGATCAACATAAATAGAAAACTCTCCACTATGATTTGGATCACTTTCATTTACCTGTTCATTTTTGTAAGACCAAGTCCACATTTCTGAGAAAAAATAAGCACCTTCATCAGGTCGCCAATTTTCATTTCGATAATCTGTTGCAGCCCAACGTTCTGAAATAATAGGATCAGGGTCAGTTGTTGTTTTCGTTGTTTTAGCTACTTTACCAGTTGTAGATGTTTGTTTACTATTAGAAGAATCTTGGCAAGCAACCAAGGTTAAAATTGTTGTAAATAGGATGATAAAAAAATGTTTCATTAATGATTTTTTTGAGTAAAAAATTTATAAAAACGGTTGCCTTTCTTGAAAACAACCTAATAAGTCACACCATAAAAATTTATTTTTCTAGGCTACCTTTTATCCTACAAATCTAACTCTTCTTCTTTAAATTCTATTTGTAAAATTTAAAAATAGATTACCTTTAAGGAATGGAAAAATAATAAATACAGTTTTTGACGGTCTATTTTTTCGCCATTTTTTTGAAAAAAATAATTCCGTAACGTAGGCTACGCAATGATTTTTTTGAAAAAACTGACAAAAAAATTCCCTCGTCAAAATTCTGCATTTATCAATTTTCCATTCCTAAGCGATTTTTCAGCCCATCAAAACTTAAGTTAAATTTCACCTAATGGATAAAAAATTAGAAGCCTTCGCCCGTCTCCTTAAAATCATGGATGAACTCCGTGAACAATGTCCTTGGGATCGTAAACAAACTTTCCAAACCCTTCGGAATTTGACCATCGAAGAAACTTACGAATTGGCTGATGCAATACTCGTAGAAGATTTAGAAGAAATCAAAGAGGAACTTGGAGATATCATGTTACACATGGTTTTTTATTCAAAAATTGCAGAAGAAAAAAATGCTTTTGATATCGGAGATGCATTAAATACCGTTTGTGATAAATTGATTAAAAGGCATCCCCACATCTATGGCACCATCGACGAATCTGGCAATATGGTTAAAGTAACGAATGAAGAAGATGTGAAAAAAAATTGGGAACAACTCAAATTACAAGAAGGCAAAAAGTCAGTTCTTTCAGGTGTTCCTAAATCTTTACCTGCGATGGTGAAAGCTTATCGAATGCAGGAAAAAACTGCAGGTGTAGGTTTTGAATGGGAAAATGCAGAACAGGTTTGGGAAAAGGTAGAAGAGGAAATGACGGAGATGAAAGAAACCTTAGATTTGGATATGCCACAGGAGAAAAAAGAAGAAGAATTTGGTGATGTGATTTTTTCTTTAATCAATTATGCACGTTTTAAAGGTATTGATCCTGAGACGGCGCTGGAAAGAATTAATTTAAAATTTAAGACGCGTTTTGAATATATCGAAGCCAATGCTGATAAAGATTTAAATGATATGAGTTTGGAGGAAATGGATAAGTTGTGGAATGAGGCGAAAGCCAAGTAATGCGGTGATTTTTCAACTACAAAAGGAACAAAAAGAGCGCAAAAGATTTCTTCACATAATTCGGTGAATTACTATTTTCACCATACCGTGTGAAGAAATCTTTTGTCCTCCTTTTGTTCCTTTTGTGGTTAAAATTCAAAACATTATTTTTTCCTACTTTTTCCATAAAATTCCTTACCTTTGCACCCGCTATAACTGATCTTCGAGATCACTATTGGTAAACCTTTTAAATTTAAAAGAAAATGGCTGAATATCTCAGTAAAGAAAAAATGGAATCTATATTCCAAGAGTATGGTGGAAATGCAAAAAATACTGGTTCTACAGAAGGACAAGTAGCATTATTCACTTTCAGAATTCAAGAGTTATCTAAACACTTACAATCTAATCGTAAAGATCACTCTTGTAAAAGAACGTTACTTACATTAGTAGGTAAAAGAAGACGATTACTCCGCTACTTAGCGAAAAAAGATATCGTTGGATACCGGGCTTTAATTGAGAAGTTAGGTATTCGTAACCTTAAATTTTAAATGTACAGGAAAGCTTTTCTTTATTGAAAAGCTTTCCTGTCTTTTTTTGTCAAATATCGAAAAATCATTTCGTCATTTGACAGAGCGAAAAAAAAAGCGACAATTAGAATAGGATATTTTTAAAAATTCTGATAGCAAAAATTAAACATCGAAAACTACTTAAAAAACCTTTTTTGCTACTTCACACTTTCTCGATAGATTTTCCATAAAATCATCGAAGGGAAACCCACCTATTTTTTTCGTTGTTACACGAATTGAACAATGATACAGCCTCAGATCAAAATAGTTTGTTATTTAATTAACATTTCATCAATGTTTAATCTTTTTATCTTTTAAAAATAAAAAACTAGATATATCTATTTTTATCTTTGCCATAACGTATTATAAAATTATATTATACCAAATATTTAATTTAGTGATGCTAAATTCTAACTTCCTACAACGATTTGCTTTTTAGCCGAAAGCTGACCTTTGGTTAATGAATAGTGAATAATTAAGAATGAATAATATTCACAAAAAAGAGAATACAAGTTATTCGATATTATTCATTCTTAATTATTCACTATTCATTAACTACGGCTCATCTTTCGCCTAAAAATCAGGTCGGGAAGTTTTAACGAGGTTTTGCTAATAAAACTTTTAAAACAATTTTAATATGGGTCTTAAGACACCAATTTCAAAGTCATTCAATCTACCTGATGGTAGAGAGATTACTATCGAAACGGGTAAATTAGCATCTCTTGCTGATGGTTCCGTTGTTGTACGCATGGGGAACACTATGCTTTTTTGTTCTGTTTGTTCTGCTCACGAACCTCGAGAAGGACAAAGATTCTTCCCACTTTCTGTAGATTATCAAGAGAAATTTGCTTCAGCAGGTCGTGTACCGGGTAACTTCTTTAGAAGAGAAACTCGATTAAATGATTATGAGATTTTAATTTCTCGATTAGTGGATAGAGCGATTCGTCCGTTATTCCCTGATGGTTATATGCACGATACTCAAGTAATTATCAACTTGATCTCTGCTGATAAAGAAATCATGCCTGATACATTAGCAGCATTGGCAGCATCTTCTGCATTGGCTGTTTCTAATATCAATTTTGGAGGACCAATCTCTGAATGTAGAGTTGCTCGAATTGATGGTGAGTTTATGGTAAATCCTAATCGATCTGATTTGGAAAGAGCTGACCTGGACATTATTGTTGCAGCAACGATGGATGATGTAATGATGGTAGAAGGAGAAGCAAAAGAATGTTCAGAAGCTGACTTGGTGGCTGCTATTAAAGTAGGGCACGAAGTGATCAAAATTCAATGTCAAGCACAATTGGATTTGGCTGAACTAGTTGGAGAAAAAGCGACAGTAAAAAGAGAGTTACCAGAAGCTGAAGAAAATGAAGGATTGAAAAGTAGAATTCAAGGTGCAGCAGCAGAAGGTATTTTAAAAGTTTCTAGAGCTGCTTTAAATAAAGGAGATCGTAAAGTAGGATTCAAAGAGCACAAAGAAGCTGTCGAAGCTGAATTACTAGAAGAATATGGTGAGGAAGCATGGGAAGAACTTAGACCTCTTTTCAAAAAATATTACGACAAAATTCAAAAAGAAACCATTCGTGAAATGGTGATGAGTGAAGAAGTGAGATTGGACGGTCGTAAGTTTGATGAAGTTCGGAATATCTGGACAGAAGTTGATTACTTACCTTCTGCTCACGGTTCTGCAATTTTTACACGTGGAGAAACTCAAGCATTAATGTCTTTGACTTTGGGAACAAAGAAAGATAGTTTGATGATTGATACTGCGTTGACAAATGGTTATGACAATTTTATTTTGCACTATAATTTCCCTGGATATTCTGTAGGAGAAACTAAGCCAATGAGAGGTCCTGGACGAAGAGAAGTAGGTCACGCAAACTTGGCTGCCCGATCTTTGAGACAAGTAATGCCAGAAGAATTACCTTATACTGTTCGATTGGTTTCTGATATTATGGAATCAAATGGTTCGTCTTCAATGGCAACAGTTTGTTCTGGATCATTGGCATTGATGGATGCAGGTATCAAAATCGCAGCACCAGTTTCAGGAATTGCGATGGGAATGATTTCTGATGGAAAACGTTTCTCTATTTTATCTGACATCTTAGGTGATGAGGATGCATTAGGAGATATGGATTTCAAAGTAACAGGAACTGAAAAAGGAATTACTGCTTGTCAAATGGATATCAAAATTGATGGACTTCCATATGCTCAATTAGAACAAGCATTAGATCAAGCAAGAGCTGGTCGTTTACATATCTTAGGGGAAATGGCTAAAACGCTTTCTGCTCCTAAAGAAGATTATAAAGATCACGCTCCACGTATCGTTGAAGTGATTATTGAGAAGAGTATGATTGGTGCTGTTATCGGACCTGGAGGAAGTATCATCCAAGAGATTCAAGCAGAAACGGGTACTGTTATCAATATCGAAGAGGTAGGTGATAAAGGTGTGGTGAATGTAGCAAGTAATGACAAAGCGTCAATTGATGCTGCATTGGCTCGTATCAAGTCGATTACATTTATGCCTACTGTAGGTGATGTGTATGAGTCTAAAGTTGTTTCAGTAATGCCTTATGGTGTGTTTGTTGATTTTAATGGAAAAAGTGGATTGTTACACGTTTCCGAAATTTCACATAGCCGAATCGAAAATGTTACCGATGTATTGAAAGAAGGTGATATGGTTAAAGTGAAATTAATCGAAATCGATAAGCGTTCTGGAAAAATGAGATTGTCAAGAAAAGCTCTGATCGAAAGACCTGCTGGTATGCCGGAAGAGCGTAGAAGAGATGACCGTCGTGGCGGAGGTAGAGATGACCGTCGTGGTGGTGATCGTAGAGATGACCGTCGTAGAGATGATAGACGTAACTAAATTGTTATAAACTCTTTAGTTTTAAAATATAAAACCCACTTCGATTGATTTCGGAGTGGGTTTTTGTTTTATATTTCTTTTAAAGAAAAAACTATTGCTGTACCTATTATTTCATAAACCTTATATTTTTCATTTTCGTAACATATTCCATCAGAATCATCATATAATAAGTTAGATTATTCTTTCACTATTTTCTTTATCCCAAAATCACCATTGTCATCTTTTATTTTGCAAAAATAAAATCCTCCACTTAAGCTAGAAATATCAATTTCTTTTTTAGAAAAATTAGATAAAACTAATTGTCCAAATCTATCATAAATTTCTATTTGAACTACATGTATTTCAGTATCAATACGAAGAGTACCTGAAGCTGGAATTGGATAAACTGAGAAGTTTAATATATTATTCTCATCTACAGATAAAGGTTCTACTATTTCTGTAGTAACAGTATTGGTAATAACTGCCTCATTAAAATCAAAATAAATTTCAGCAGTATTAGAAATAATATCTCCAACCTGAATATTACTTTTCGGTTTAATTTTATACGCAATGAATCCATTCGACTCAGGTTCATTTGAAGTACTATCAGGTAAGTAAATTTCATTAAAAATAAATGCAACTTGATTGCCATCATTAATTTCTACTTGATTAGAATGACTACTCGATTCAAGTTGCATCGTTTGCCAATCCAGATTATTATCTAGCGTATTTTCTACAACTACATTAATAGCTGATGCGGTACCTGTATTTTGAAATCGAATTATATAATGTAAATATTCATCTATATTTTCCACAAAAACTTCCTCACCTTCTAAGACTCGAATATCATTAGGGTCATAAGATCCGATAACCGTTTGTGCAAGATTAAATACATTATCTTCTTCTGAAAAATCCCCCATTAATGGATTAATGGTAGCAGTAAAATTTAGGATTTCATCAATATTGACAGTAGGCGGAGGAAGTACATTATATTCTAAATCTATTGTTCTTTTTTCTAACGGACTTAAACTGGCGAAATCAAACGTAAGTGAGTTAGTCATTTGCGAAGCAATAGATTCACTTGCAGTTAGAAACTGCAATTTACTATCATCAAATTCCAAAATCACACTTCCACTAAGTTGAGTGGTTCCCATATTTTGAAAAACGATTTGGTAACTTGCATCAAATCCAGGTCTTGCTTCACTTGTTGGATATATTGAAATATTCAAGTCATTGATAGTTTGAGTTGCAGCGAGACAAAAATGTATCGTATCTGAATTTCCTATTCCAATGAAATTAGAAACATGAGAAGAAGGTGTTGCTTCAAAAAAACTAGGTGGAAAAATGTTCGTTGTAAAATCACCTTCATCAGTAAATAATTGATAAATCCCATTGGATAAGGAATAGGTTCCTAAATCAGATGTAGCACTTTGTGTGCTTATCAAAATATCAGAAACACCAGGGTCAGAAGGATCACATCCATTTAAATCTACATCTAATGATACTGTCCCGATTATTCTATTAGTAACTATACCTATATTTTTATACCAAGCAATTTTATCTTTACTTAAATCACAAGCTAGGATATCTATATCTCCATCTCCATCTATATCTGAAGCAGAAATTGCATCCCCTCCATTCGTGGAAAACAATTGAGTTGCACCAAAAGTACCTTGCCCATCTAGGTTTTCCAAATAGAAAATTTCATCTGATCCAATACCTAAAATGTCTTGATCTCCATCATTATCAATATCTTTTGTTTGTATTTCATCAATACCTTCTACATCTATCGTAATAGTTTCCGTTGTCCCAAAATTACCTGAACCAGTTGTGTCTTTATTTATAAAAATTCCACCATTAAAAGAAGAAAATGATGCAGACAATATATCCTGGTCACCATCACCATCTATATCTGTAACACTAACGGACTTAGGGAAATTAACCATAGTTGAGATAATTTTTTCCGTTCCAAAATCTCCCTGTCCATCTAAATTTTCATACCAAGCAATTTCATGATCTGCTGAGGAAAGAGAGATCACATCCATATCCCCATCACTATCAAGATCAGCAACAAAAATACCTTGTATATTAGTCACATTCTCTGGGATTGGCTTTTTACTCCAAGAGTTTCCTAGCCCATCTAAATTTTCAAACCACGCGATTTCATAGGTAGAGGAAGCGACGATATCTTTATCTCCATCATTATCAAAATCAGCAACTTTTACATAAAGAGCACCGCTCAGCGAAGCGCTACTTGTATTAGCCGAAATTCCTTTCAAAGTACTAAAGTTACCCAACCCATCAAGATTTTGAAACCATGCTACATTGACATCACCAGATGAAGCTGATACTATATCCTCAAATCCATCTCCATTAATATCGGCTACCTCTATTTTCCTTAAAAAATTTGGTTCATTAGAAATAATTTGTTGTGTACCGAATTCACCTTGCCCATTGATATTTTCATACCATGCAATTTCATCGTCATAAGTTGATGCAGCTAAAGCATCCATATCTCCATCATTATCAAGATCAATTAAAACAACAGATCTAGGGCCATCGGCATTTCCGCTTTCAATTATTTTTCTTTCTGTAAAATCACCTAACCCATCATTATTCTCATACCAGCGTATCTTATCATCCTTGAACGATGCAGAGAATACATCCTCATCGCCATCACCATCAAGGTCGGCTGCATAAACGAACTCAGCGATTAAAGAATTATTTGAAATAATTTGCTGTGTTCCAAAATTCCCTAAACCATCTACATTTTCATACCAAGCTATTTTGTTATCATTAGCAGAAGCAGATAATACATCTAAGTCACCATCATTATCTATATCAAATGTATAAATAGAATTTGCTCCATCGGCTTGATCGGAAATGATATGTTCACCTTGAAATTCTCCTAAACCATCAATATTTTCATACCAAGATACCTTTGCATCATAGAAGAAGGTCGTTAATAAATCTAAATCGCCATCGCCATCCATATCTGCTAAATGAAGATCTCTTATGCTGCCTAGTGAACCGATTGCAAGTTCTTCTTCTGAGAACATACCTAGTCCATCAGTATTTTCATAAAACAAAATTTTCATCCCAGATTCGTAAGTAGCGGAAATAAGATCCACATCTCCATCATTATCTATATCTGCGGAAACATATGCGCGCACTCCCTCAAAATCTGATATATCGCCAGCAGAACTAAATCCCCCTTGTCCATTATTTTTATACCACCTCACATGATTAAACACTCCTGATGAGGATCCATTAAATGCAGCAACTATATCCACATTACCATCTCCATCAAAATCATCTACATGCATTGCTACCGGGCCACCAACACCTCCAGTAGATGCCACAGTCCCAGCATTAACAAATGTTCCTTGTCCATCTGTATTTCTAAACCACAAAACATCACCGTCTGTGGGGTAATCATACGAAGCCACAATGTCTATATCTGAATCATTGTCTATATCTACAGCAATTATAATATTCAGCCCAGGTCCTGTTCCAATAAGAGGGAATACTTGTTGAGGACCAAGCGTTCCTTGACCATCAAGATTTTCGTACCATGCAATATTTCCATCATTGGACGAACCAGAAATTATATCCAAATCCCCATCTCCATCTATGTCAGCCGTGATGATAGTTATAGCACCATCTGTCGATTCCATATTATTGATAATAATATTTTCTTCAAACCCAATCTGCCCTGTCATGTCCATTAATAAAAGAGAAAAAATAAAAAGTAAGATTCTTGATTTCATAATTGTATTTATATTTTTAAGAAATTTAGCTATTGGTTTTTAAATAAAAGAATAGTTATGATCTAAGTTTTGAGTGTTCGAAACCTAGCTACCCATATTATTTGAAGCCTTACCCTACAAAGCTAATTTACCATAATCTTTTTTGTTTAACAAAATGAATATCAAACGCTTCGCTAGTAGAACTAGCGATATATGATATGGGAATTTTTGATAAATATACTTTGAACCAATTCGGAATAGACTTTTAATTTTTATTAAAAAAAACTTTACAGCACATTAATTAATATTCAATAAATAAAAATACATTTTTATCGAAATTTCATTCTCCCCAGCTTTTAAAAAATAGATATTTGATAAGAAAAAATTACTTCCTCAATTAAAAATATCAAAGCAATGAAAAAACTTGTCACAACCTTCCCGAAAAATCCTTTTAACTACCTATTCCTAATTATAATTTTATTTGGAAGTGCTGGACTACACGCTCAAAAGAACGCCATCAAAGTAACACCTTTAAAACCTATATTTGATAAAATTAATATTGGCTATGAAAGGTTTTTTAAAAACACCTGGTCAATAACGGCGGATGCTCAAATTTGGTTTAGAGATAGAGATGGAGTAGAACCTGTTTTCTTTGGTACTGACATAAGGTATAATAACCAAAACAAAGGAGTAAGGTCATCAATCGAATTACGTAGATATTTTATTATTGCAGAAAAAAAAGCGAGACATGATTTCCACTTTGGAGCTAGTGGTTATATAGGGAAACATCATGTTGAAACTACTGAATTAGGATATACTACAACATCAGGATTTAATTGGTCATGGGGTGGTGCTTCCGAAACAACGACCACAATAGTCCCTCCCTATCATGGCGCAGTTGATATTATATCAGGAGGAATAGCGGCACATATCGGTTATCGAATATTGTGGAAAAACGGCATTTTTATCAATACAGAAATAATAAGAAGAAAGAGTTGGACAAATCACGATTCAGATGAATATTCTCTTGAACCCGAAGATTCTTCCTACCCCTTTGAGAGAACGACTTCCTTCGATCCATTTATTATTGGAGTTGTTATTGAACCAAAACTCTCGGTTGGATATATGTTCTAAATCATTTTTATAAAAAAGTAATCCCGAATTTTCGATTTTGAAAATTCGGGATTACTTCTTGTTAATTCTTGCATCCTAGCAACGTAAATGCAAAATACTCCAACATCTTCTCGACCTCCCCATAGTCATCGTCTTTCACATGTACATCAGTAAGTTTAGGAAGATGCTGCGCAAAGTAGGTATGATTATTTGCCATCTCAAAAAGATTACTTGCAAGAGCATGCGGGTAAGGAAAATCAGGATTCAATTCAGAAATCACATCCGCCACTTTGCTAGAAAGGTTTTTATAATTTAGAAAAAAACCATGTGTATTTTCTTTATCCACTTCTTTAGTGTGATAAGCTTTTGTTCCCTCTGCAATAATAACTCTATGTAAAACACTTTCATTGACATACTCAATGGATGGATTATCTTTGGAAGCATTTACCAAATTTTCAATAATAATTTTCAACCTCCTTTTTGGCGACTCTATATTCATGGTATTGATATCAATCAAATAGCTCACCCATTCCCAATACCATGATACCAGATAAATCAAGAGTAAATGTTTATTTTCAAAATAACGATATACTGACGCCTCTGTCGATTCCATCTGCATCGCTAATTTTTTAAAATTAAATGCTTCAAACCCAATTTCGTCAATCAACAAAATACTATGCTTGATAATCTTTTGCCCTAATTTAGATTCCTGTGGATCTCTAAGGTAAAGTTTTTCATTTAAGCTGATTCTTATTCCGATTGCCATTATTGTAAATCTTTTTTTCACAAAAATAAAAATTATTTAAACAAGTTAGACTTTATTCCGTTGTAGTATTTGCAAATAAAATAATAGTAATACTATTACTTATAAAAGTTTTATATATTTGCGGCGCAATTCCCTCTCCCTCGAAGGGAATCCGTTTTTTAACCTATTTTTTATAACATATAATCAGTATTAAAATAGTTGTACCGCAACAGTACGACCTGCTATTTTTATGCCTGATTCTAAAATCAAATTCGACATGAGTCCAACACGAAACGACGGATTATTTAAAAATCTAAAACATGATCTACCAGCTTCTCTAATTGTATTTTTAGTAGCAGTTCCGCTATGTCTAGGAATTGCTTTAGCATCAGGAGCCCCCTTGTTTTCTGGTATTATAGCAGGTATAGTAGGAGGAATCGTTGTAGGTGCCTTAAGTGGTTCACAACTTGGAGTAAGTGGCCCTGCGGCAGGTTTAGCCGTGATTGTATTAACAGCAATTCAAGAGCTTGGTGCTTTTGAAATTTTCCTTATGGCGGTTGTGATTGGAGGAGTTTTCCAATTATTATTAGGCTACGCCAAAGCAGGAATTATCGGTTATTATTTTCCTTCATCAGTTATCAAAGGAATGCTAGCTGGTATCGGAGTAATTATTATTTTAAAACAAATCCCGCATGCCTTTGGGTATGACAAAGATTATGAGGGAAGCCTAAGTTTTAATCAACCTGATGGACATAATACCTTTTCAGAACTCTTTTATATGTTTGAAGCTATTAGTCCAGGTGCACTAACAATTACAGCGCTTTCCATGTTAATTTTAATTCTTTGGGAACAACCTTTTATGAAAAAAATAAAATTATTTCAATTGGTTCAAGGACCATTGGTTGTAGTTACTTTGGGAATTATTTTAAATCTTATTTTTCAAAATATCCCTTCACTTGCTTTGAATGCTGAGCAAGTTGTGGCGATTCCTGTACCTGAAAGTATCTCTGGGTTTTTTGGTCAGTTTCTATTTCCTGATTTTACTCAAATTACCAATCCTGCTGTTTGGGTTACTGGATTGACGATTGCGGTTGTAGCGAGTTTGGAAACTTTACTCTGCTTAGAAGCAACAGATAAGTTAGATCCTTACAAAAGGGTAACGCCAGCAAATCAAGAATTAAAAGCACAAGGAGTGGGTAATATTCTTTCGGGATTGATTGGAGGATTGCCTATCACCCAAGTAATCGTAAGAAGTTCTACCAATATTCAATCTGGTGGGCGAACTAAATTATCTGCAATTTTTCATGGTGTAATTTTATTGTTATCTGCTATGGCAATTCCTGCAATTTTAAATTTAATTCCACTTGCAAGTTTGGCTGCTATCTTATTTTTAGTAGGCTATAAATTGGCAAAACCTGCATTGTTTAAGGAAATGTATTCAGTAGGTCAATCACATTTTATTCCTTTTATGGTAACTATTCTTGGTATTGTATTCACGGATTTATTGACTGGGATTGGACTTGGTTTAGTCGTGGCAATCTTCTACGTATTGTACAACAATTACAAAAAACCATTTTTATTCGAATCAGGTAAGCACCTTAAAGATGGAACGATTCGATTAGAGTTGGCAGAAGATGTAACGTTTATCAACAAAGCAAATATCCAAAGAGCTTTGACTCAAATTCCAAATGGTTCAAAAGTAATTATTGATGCCTCTAAATCTATAAACATTGATTATGATGTAATCGAAATCATTGAAGAATTTGAAACCAATGCAAAATATCGAGACATTGAATTAGAAATTATTGCAAGAAAAATCAAAGGTGTTTCTAATCAGATGCGAGAAGTCGAACATGCCTTAGTCAATAATTTAGTGCAAATAAATAAAAAAGTAGTCAAAACGTAAATACCTTGTTTTCAAATAACCTTTCAGCCAAACTAAATCATATTTTAAAATCATTTTTCATTTTAAAAATTAAAAAAATGAATCTGACATTAGTTTCAAATGTAAAAACTGGATCGACTACGATGTATCCAATTTCAGCTTAAAAATAAATCGAATTTGAATTTCAGTCCGCTTTCCTACTTAATTGAGGAAAGCGGATTCTTTTTTAAGTAAAAACGCTACTTTAAACTAAAATCCAAAGTAGCGTTTTTACAAAAAGATATTGCTTGTGTCTTATTCTGAAATTTTATCCTAATTAGGACAAGTAATTGCATTTGGAGTCAGTTGACCAAGGTCATTTATCGTAACTCGCCAGCATTGCCCATTTGGAGACTTCATAATTACCCCATGATTAATATCTTCAATATAAACGTCTCCATTAGTAACTTGCAATTTGGATTTCGGTTCAGTTACTCCTATTCCAACATTTCCATCCGTAGCCACCGTCATTCTAATATTAGCAGTCGTCCACCCATTAGGTGTATCATCTGTTGCCAAATGAATTCCTCCATTAGCTGAAGTAGTATTAGCAATGTATAACCCATTATCAGTTCCATCTTCAAATAAATTAATCCCAATAGAAGAATTCGCATATCCTCCATCTTGTAAAAACTCAATTCTTGGATTACTGTTTTCATCATTATCATTAGGGTCAGCCTCTATGATTAATGATGCATCATTATTATCTTCAAAAATATGAAGAATAGATTGTGGAAATGTATTGTTACCAATCCCTACATTTCCTCCTCCTCTGTTCACAATTAAAGTAGATTTCGATTGACCATTAAGATATAATCCAGCATCTTCTTTTGCTTGATCGATTTGGTTAGCATCAATCAAAATACTTCTACCATCGCTAGATGGGAAGTTGCCTGTTTGAGTAATCTTTAAAGGAGCTCTCCCGTCTTCGAAATTTGTACCTGTGCTAATATTATAATTTTCTCCTTCCGCTTCAATGGTTACCAAACCTGAAGCAGTATTTGTTCCAATGCCTACATGCCCATTTGAATAAAAAATATCATCATTGATTTTTTCCCAATAAGCATTCCCTGCATTTAAAGCATATGGAACACTAACTAATCGGCTAGCTCCTAGCAATTGATAATTAGTTCCTCCATTTTCATCCAGTTCCATTTGAATAAAATAATCATCACTCCCCCATTCTATATCTTCGAAAATTCCATTTACCGAAATCCCTGTTCCAATCTGAATATTAAATAATCCTAGATTATTAGTTGAGACATTTTGCGCCTCTTTATACCTTTCTATTCCTGTAGCAGAACCTTCCAAAATTGCGATTCTTAATCCAATATTTTGGTTTGAAATTGGGCTTCCAGACAAATCTCTTGCTACACCTTGATAATTAAATGCTTGGGGTACTTGTGCAAATAATACACATGAAAATAGAATAGAAAAAATAGTTGTGAATATTTGTTTCATAGTTAATTTATTTTTTGAATTTTATAAGTTTCTAAAAATTGGTCTCCATCAATAATAATTGTCAATAAGTAATTACCGTTTGGTAAATCACTTATTTCTTTATGTTTTGAAATCTCTTCTCCCTCTGTATTTTCTTCCCAAATAAGTTGTCCTTTCATATCAAATAATTTGATTTGAATTTTTCTTTTTTGATAAAAATTAAATTTCATTTCCAACCAATCAGAAGATGGATTGGGAAAAACTTTTATCGCCCCAATTGTTGAAGGTAATTTGTCTAGGTTAGTTATTTGATATTGAGGTTGGTGAAATCCTTGAGTTATTTGTTGATTGGTATTTTGGATGGTTGTGATTACCACTTCTCCCAAAGTCCAATCTATTTGCATATTAGTGCCTTGATAAATTTCACCTGCCGAAGAAATGACTTTCGGGTTTACATTTTGTCCATTTGCATTTATTATACAAAACATAGACAGTAAAAAAAATATAGTTTTTTTCATTTTTAAAAATTTCGTTAATCAATAATATTTTGAATTTAAGAACTTCAATACTTTATCTTTTAATTCAATATGTTCTTTTGTCTTTAAAAGTAAATGGGATTGCTAATTTTAAAAAAAAACACTATCCCCAAGGAATAGTGGTTTCAAATGTAAACATTACTAAGAATAGACTTTATTCTAATGTTTAGGAAAAAAATTAAATTTTCTTAGAAGAAAATCTGATATCTAATATCAGGGAAAAATCCTTGTTGACGAGTAGTTGTTATTTTTTCTTTTTCGGAATTATATTGTTTGTAAAAAACATTTCTTCTTCCTATAAAATTTACTAAATCAATTGAGAAAGCTTCCGTATATTTTTTAGAGTTTTTCCGAATCCCTATTTTTATATCAGGTCGAAAATAAGCTGCATATCGTTCGCCATAAATATTATCCATTTCCAAAACCTCCTCCCCTGCTGCAATAGATGCTTCTAAATCAATCGGAGTGTATCTTCGACCACCTGCATAATTTAATTTTCCGTCAATCGTCAAAGTGTATTTTTTATTTAAAACAAATTCCTTTCCTCCTAATAAATTAAATACATAATTGGAATTGAAGTACGTATTTCGTTCGACGCCATCAGTCCCTTTATATTTACTATCAAAAAATGATGCAGTCGCTAAATAGTAAAACCCATTATCCAATGACCTTTCCAATGTCAATTCTACTCCATAATTTTTCCCAGCGCCACCGTTCACTAAACCAGTTCGATTGGGAAATGAAAAATCGGCACCAGTATTTATCATTGAAAAATCTCCATCGTTTTCATCTATGGCCAAGTCCGATAAAGTTTGATAATAGCCTTCAATTTTAAATCTCGTATTTGAAGTCAAACCATAATCCCACCCAGCAACAAAATGATTGCTTCGGATAAAATCTAATTTTTCATTTAACTTATTTTCTTCAATCGTTGCATCCTCATCTTTATTAAAATAAATAGGAAGCGGTTGCAGTTGTGAATGTCTTCCATAGCCTATGCTAAACGAACTACGTTTGTTCGTTTCATAAGTAAATGCTACTCTTGGTTCTAAAGATTTTGAATTATTTAAATTATAATAAGCAGAATGCAAACCAGCATCTAATTTTAATTTATTATTAAACTTATGTTGCAATTGTGCAAATCCTCGAATCAAAGAGGTGTTGCCATCAAACTCCATTGTATTGAACCAAGTGACATCATCCAGTTGAGCTGCATCCAAAACATCAATAACATAAGTATCATATGATAATCCCGTTTTCAATCTATTCTTAGCATTAAATTTTTTATTCAAATTCCAATTTAAACTAAATTTCCCTTGGTTATTGTTGGAATTAAAAACCTCCTCTAATTCTCCAGTTTGTTCGTTTTTTACTTCAGAAATTAATGTCGTGTTTTCTACTTTTGAAAAAGCAATCGTAAAATTTGAAGAAGTTTTTTCATTAAAAAAATATAAGTGGCTCAATCCTATCACTCCAGTATTGGTAGCTGAAGTCAAATCCTCATCGCCTGTAGAATATAAATTATCTGAATCAGGAGATACGCCAAATCGAATACTACTAATTCCGCCTACTCCCCATAAACTAAATCGCCCTGCTTTTGCGGTTGGAATATTTATTTTAAAAGTCAAATCTTGATACTGTGGAGTGGATTCACCTGTTCCAAAATCAATTCCTAACAATTTAAACACGCCCAAAGTCGAATACCGATAGTTCGCCATAAAAGAAGCATTTTTTCCCACCTTCATTGGACCTTCTATTCCAGCTTCAAATCCATTAAAACCAATTTGTCCTAAAAACTCAAGCTTCTCTGTATTTCCATTTCTTAATTTCAAATCAAAAACAGCAGCCGTAGCATTTCCATATTCCGCAGAGAAAGCACTTGAGAAAAAATCACTACTTCTCAAATTATTAGGATTCACCATCGAAACTGGTCCACCTGAAGATCCCAAAGTCCCCCAATGATTTGGCGAAGGAATATCTATTCCTTCCAATCTCCACAACACGCCAGTAGGGGAATTTCCTCGTACAATAATATCATTTCGATCATCAGATGCACCACTTACACCTGCATAATTTTGAGCCATACGTGCCACATCTCCAAAGCTTCCTGAAAATCGAGTAACTTCTTCAATATTCATAGAACGAGAACTTATTGCAGCCATCTCATTGAGTGCTTTTCGATTAGTATTTTTCTCAGTTACCACGACCTCTTTTAATTGATTAAGGTCTTCTTCCATTTCTATTTTTAGAATCGTCTCTTTGGCTGATTTGACTAAAATATTAGGAATGGTAATCGACTGATATCCTATGTAGGAAAATTGAATAGACTGACGCCCTACTGGTATATTTTCTAATTTAAAATTACCGTCTACATCTGTCGTTGTACCTATCGTATTTCCATCGATTATCATTAATATATTTACTCCAATCAAAGGATATTCTGCACCTTTATCGAATACAGTTCCTTTTATAGTTTGGGAAAATTCGTTTTGAGAAAAAGCAAATAAGGCGATAAACATTGCGGCAAAAATCAATAGTATCTTTTTCATAATTGAATTCTTTTAGTAATTCGTGAATCTAATTTTTGATTATTATTCTTCAAATATAAAAGTGAAAAAGATGTTATGCAGATAATTGGGATAAGGTGGGGAAAATTGGGATAGATGCAATAAAATGGGGCAAATAGGTGGTTTTTGGGATAAATTGCAAAGGGGTTTTATTCTTTTTACGTAGTTACTGAGCTTTAATGTCGCATAAAAAATAGCATTAAAAGAAGGTTTTTATTTTTAATTCGGCAAATATCTAACAGTTACTTATGTCCGACTACTTATACCTAATCTAGCAAGGTATTTCAGTTCAATTATAATTATGTACAACAAAAAAGGTCATTCCAAATTGAATTGGAATGACCTTTTTATATTCTATATCAGTAGTAAATTACTCCTCTTTACGTTTTGCGGAATAATTAATCTTAAGCTGACTAGATTTCCTAAGTTCTGTTTTAATATCTTGAAGAATCCCCATTGTAACCTTACCATCTACCTTTAACGATGAAATGATTAGACCATGTTGGGTTTCAACTTTTGAGGTTTTAAAAT
The DNA here is from genome assembly GCA_947561585.1 of Caprella mutica. Classification (NCBI taxonomy): domain Eukaryota; kingdom Metazoa; phylum Arthropoda; class Malacostraca; order Amphipoda; family Caprellidae; genus Caprella; species Caprella mutica. The sequence continues at coordinate 290,189 of CANNZV010000010.1, forward strand.
TCTCCAAAAACAAAGGAATATCTTTTGCTTTAGAAATTTGATCACTCAATTGTAATTGAGGAGCAGTTCCATAAATCTTTTCATATTTTTCCTTAGGCTTACCTACATAAATCGTATTAACTAAAGATTTTCGAACTAACTTAGTTAGTTCTGTAGCTTTAGGTGTAATAACATTCAATTTTAGGTCAGTTGTTCTAAGTTGAGTAACTACCATAAAGAAAAAGAGTAACATAAAAATGATATCAGGAAGTGATGCTGTAGAAACAGCAGGCATTTCCTTTGTTTTACCTGGGCTAAATTTTGACATAATTTAAATTTTACATCTTTATAAAAAAGATGAGTGAATGAATAAGGTAATTTCCCGACGACAAATCGTTCTTACCCTAACCTTCATCACCAAATGCAGTAGGTTCGGCTTCAGAAATAATTAATGGAATTTTATTCCGTATTTCTTTTTGATCCTCTCTTCCAAGAAATTCGTATTCCTTTCCATATTTTCTTAAAGCTTCTTCATTTCTAAGTTCATTATAAGCCCCCTTTAATTCATTAAGTACTGCGAGATAGGTTTGAAATTTAGTTCCTCTATCATTCTTTAATGAAATAATTGCTTTGGTTGGTGATTCAGCATAATCTGGACGTTGCTCAGGATTTGAAATAAATTCTTTCGCATTTTCTCTTAAATCTCTTTCTTTCATTGGCTCTCCTCTTACCAATAACTCATCACCAGCATTTACTAAAACAGAGTAAACATTTCGCTCTTTTAGTTTAGTTATATCTGGTTCTTCCTCAGACCATGGTGGTAATTTCATCATTACCCCCTGATCCTCAGAAATCTGAGTAGTTACCAAGAAGAAAATCAAAAGTAAGAATGCGATATCGGCCATGGATCCCGCATTAATTTCGTTGGTCATTCGACCTTTACTTCCTTTTTTCTTTAACATAGTTGAATTATTTAAAGAAGTTACGAATTTCAGATAATACGATTCCTACAGAAGCAATAGCAATCAATGCTACCCCTGTGGTTATCGAGCCACCTACAAATTTTCTGACTCCATCTGTAAGTTTGAATTTCTGTGCAGCTTCATAAACAAATCCACTAGTCTCTAACTGAGTAGTCGAATAACCTACTGCGAAAATAACTCCTATTACAGCTAATCCCACAATTGCACCTAACGAACCTTTGATATTGGTTACAGCTTGAAAAAGCCCAAAACCAAGCATCAAAACAGCTGCAATAGCAATAAGTGCGACAGTAACCACCAATCCGAAATTGAATAAGGTAAACTTGTACCTTGCGACGTCTTTTACACCATCCATATCCATTGTAGTAAATGTATCGTAATTTTTGTCTCCTACGACTAGAGCGTAGAAAGCAAGTACAAGTACAGCGCCTACAGCGAATGCAATGGTTTGCCCATTTTTGGTTAAAAATTTATACATAATATTATTCTTCGTTTTGAATGATTATTTAAAAACATTGTTAGTAGCCATAACGTCTACTAATGCAATTGAAGCATCTTCCATTTTATTTACAATGCTATCTACTTTAGATACAATGTAATTGTAGAAAATCTGAAGAATAATCGCTGTTACCAGTCCGAATACAGTTGTTAAAAGTGCCACTTTAATACCATCGGCAACTACCGCTGGAGAAAGTTCTCCTACAGATGCAATTTTTTCGAAGGCTCCGATCATCCCGATTACCGTACCCATAAATCCAAGCATCGGTGCAATCGCGATAAAAAGTGAAATCCAAACTAGTCCTTTTTCTAAAAGTCCCATTTGAACACTACCATAAGAAACGATAGCTTTTTCAACAGCTTCAGGTCCGTTACCTGCATTTCTTAATCCTTCATAAAGGATACTTGCAGTAGGTCCTTGAGTTGATTTACAAACTTCCATAGCACCATTTACATTACCTGATTTCAAATTCTCATCGATTTGAGCCATTAATTTGTCGGTGTTAGTAGTTGCAATATTAAGTGTAATAATTCTTTCGATACAGAAAGCCAATCCTAAGATTAAACAAATCAATACCAAACTCATAAATTGCCAACCTCCATCAATGAAGTATTTTTTCAAAATTTGAAGGCCAGAGTCGTCCGAAGCTGCTTCGCTTTGTGCCAAAATGTCAACGGCACCAGTTGTCATACAAAGTGTAAAAACTAGTAGAAGTGCAATAATCTTTCGCATAGTCAAAGGTTTTACGATTGTTTTAAGTTAAAAAATTAGTTATTCGTTGTGGTTGATGGTTTAGTTGGTTGTTCGTCTGTTGGTTTTAAAGAAATCGCAACTTCACAACTGCTTAAAACAATAAAGCAGTTTATCAACTTTACAACTTTGATCAGTAATTTCAAATTGAAATTTATTAATTAAAATGTTTTCTAAAAAACATCATATTCAATTAACAAAAATTTGGCGGAGAGTAAGGGATTCGAACCCTTGATACCCTTTTGGAGTATACACGCTTTCCAAGCGTGCGCCTTAAGCCACTCGGCCAACTCTCCCTTCTTCATTTCTCTTTTGCTTAAGTACGGTTCTTTTTTCCAATACTTGCCTAAATAGTTAACTCATGTGTAGTAGGCGAAAACACAAAAATTGTAAATAAAGTACAATTTTCAAAATTTTTCAAAAGGCAATACATATAAAATGTAATATTTATTGGTAAAAATACATTATGCCTTCCAAAAATCCATGATAATCAATGGATTATGTAATTTTTTTAAAATGATTTTTTAGAATTGTTACGCTTTGACAATAATCTAATCCTCTTTTTCAAAAATTTTAAACGCATTGTTTGAAGTAATTCTTCCAACCTCTTCTAAACTTATATCTTTTATTGCAGCTAACTTTTCAGCTACCAATTTCACATAACCACTTTCATTTCTTTTTCCTCGATAAGGTGTTGGAGCTAAATAGGGGGAATCCGTTTCCAAAACTACATTTTCAAGTGAAACTTCTTCCATCGTTTTATCCAAACCTGCCTTTTTAAATGTCAGGACTCCGCCAATACCCAAATAAAACCCTAAATCGATGATAGCTTTAGCTTCTTCGACCATACCTCCAAAGCAATGAAATATACCTCGTAGCTTATCATCCTTCTCCTCTTTTAAAACATCAATCACCTCTTGAGTCGATTTTCGAGAATGAATCACAATTGGCAATCCTAATTCCTTCGCCCAATTGATTTGAGTTCGGAATGCTTCTTTTTGTATTTCAAAAGTTGAGGTATCCCAATGTAAGTCAATTCCTATCTCTCCAACGGCACAAAATCTTCTAGCCTCTAGCCATTTTTTTACGATGGCTAACTCTTCTTTATAATTTTCAGGCTTTACAGAACAAGGATGCAAACCCATCATTGCGATGCAGGTATCAGGATATTCCGCTTCCAACTTGAGCATGTCATCAATTGATTCACTATCAATATTTGGTAAATAGAATTTTCTAACTCCATTTTCTTTTGCCCGCTGCATCATCGCTTGACGATCATCATCAAACTTATCCATATAAATATGTGTATGAGTATCTACTAACATTCTTTTTATTTTAAAGTATTGGGATATTGGTATTAAGTATTGATATTTCACAATACTTCCTACTCTAAATCACAATACTCTTACAATAGTTCCAATCCGTGGGGTAGGCTCCAAAATACCTTGGTTGGAAAAAAGAACAAAAGTAGTGAATTGGATTCGCTTTGAACGTTTTTTAATTTTATTTTAAAGATTCATTTAAAATAGTTTTTGGTGTGTGAAGGTTAAAAAAATCTTTACACCAAAAAAAAAATCTATTTCATCTTCTTGAGAAAAAGACATCATATGAAATATTTTTACGTTTTATTTTTTATTCTTCAATGTCCTTCTTCTTTAACCTCTCAAACTTATGGGAATGATTCTCTTATTTTTTTAAATGAAAATTTTCTACCAGGTGATATTATAGTTTTGGACACTTTTAAAACTAATGTGAATAATTGGAGAAGTAGTATACTCTATCCTTTTGGAGAAAAACTTTATGCCCTAACTCAATTACTGAAGAAGAGGCAAGAATTAAATATTGATATTGTGGTTTTAATGAATTCTAATTATGATACAACATCCGCAAATTGGATGAGGTTAAAGTCTAATAAAATAATTGAGGATCTAGTTTATTTTGATATAAACCCTTTACAATTCCAAGTTAAAGATAGTTTAGATAAAAAACTCGATGAAGATTTTGGTTCAGAAGAAGCTTTTAGGAAAATTATTCTAAAAGTAAAAGCACCAACAGAATATGTAAAAACATTAGTTCAGTTGGAAGAAATATTTGAGAGCAAGGATAAAAACTATGAATCCTTTTTTATAAATCAATCATCGCTAACTAGCGATAACAATACAAATATTCCTATTGAATTAGACTCTTTTGATATACCTCAACTTATTGATTCTTTTCATAATAATTTTTTCAAACTAGATACAAAAATTTCTTTCTCTCTTGCTCCTGAAAAATACCCTATAGAGCTAGGTCGCTTTCAAAAAAATATTTATGAGGAATATAATTTTGAGGAATACTATATTCCAGAAAGTGTTAGCATTAATTCTCGTTTAGAGTCTTCTTTTTTAATTTCTCATAAGATCAAACCTAAATTTAAAAATCAGATTTTCCTAAATGAAAAATTGAGACGTAGTTTTGAAACTTTTTTAGCTTACGAATTTAAATATGATTTAGATACATTCTCCAATTGGCCTTCCAGTATTATTCCTATTAATCAATGGTTCGTGAAGATTTCAAAAGAGAAATCTAAAATTTATGTTTGAAAATTTTTATTGTAGAAAAAGGTAAAAGTCATAGTTTTGGTTTTGCAGAACTAAACAAGACTTTTACCAATGAATGCAAATACAGATGTAAAAACACTCACGTCAACAATATTGGGCAATATGGCTGAGATAGGCAAATGGCAAAGCAATTTTTTACAAGAAAATTTTGATTTGCAATGCAGATTGCGAGGACGACACAATTTCTTAAACATGAGTCGTTACTCTGCTTTTAACGAAGGGACTTTCCATAATAACTATGGAAAAGACTTCGATTTCTTTGAATTTAATCGCTTACTGAGTGAGCAATATAGTTCATCAGAACGCATCAATGCTTTTGACCCAAGTTACATTTCCAAAAGTGGAAAGCATACTCCGGGGACTGGTTTGTATTGGTCTGGCTGTGCAGGTCACAATAAATGGGGCTTAGAAATTGGCGGCTTTGGTAGTGTGGATATTATCAATAATACGGCGATGCATTTAGTAGCCAATCAAACCTTGAGTCAGGAAGAATACTCTTCCTTACTATTTTACTATGCGGCTTTAGTTTGTTTTCATGCAGAAAACTTAAAAAAAGTATCAAAATATTTAGCAGTAGATGCTTATTTCTCTCGATTCCCTTTTGTGGATGAAGTTTGTTCTACAGGACTAGAAATCGTAAGTCGATTGAGAGATGATGCCCATTTACTTTATCCTTATGTTGGACCACATCCTATAAGAAGGGGCGCAAGAACTAAATATCTAGGAAAGTTTGACCCTAGAAATTTAGATGAAGCTTACTTTACTTGTTGTGTAGATTGTTTAGAAGAGCAAGACTATCGAATTTTTGAAGCTACTCTATATTCCGTTTCTTTGAAACGATATATTCGTGTAGCAGTCATGCATCTTTACAGAGAAGATGGTTCTATTAAATCGCATAAAATTTTCTTCTCTACAGACTTGGCTTTATCAGGTATTGATATTTATTGTTATTATAAAGCTCGATACCAAATCGAATTTCTATATAGAGATGCCAAGCAATATCTTGGTTTGCAACATTGTCAAAGTAAAAGTGAAACGAAATTACATTTTCATTTTAATACAGCTCTGACAACTGTTTCTTTAGTAAAAGCAATTTACCATTTAAGTCAGCCATTGGAGCAAAGAAATCCTTTCTCTATGGCAGATATTAAAACCCAATATTTCAATGAACTGTTGTTCGATTTAATTATTTCAATGTGTGGGATTAACCCACACGAACCTAAAATTATTCAGATAAAGAAAAGTGTCCTGAGCTTTGGTAAAATCAGAGCTTGATTCTTTCACGAACCATTGATTAATGAGACAAAAGAAAAATTAAATGATATAAAATCATTTATCACTCCCAGAATAGAAGTAGTATTTAAAGGAGCATGTAACGCACATAATTTTTGGGAATTTCATTGGGAATTACAATCCCCATTTACCGCAAATAAAATTTCAATTGATAGAAAAGATAAAAAAGCGTTTGTATTTTATAAAAATGAAGACTTGGAGAATTTTGTAGCAATTTATGAATTAAAAGATAATACGATTTGGAAATATTTAGATAAAACAAAGCTTGGTAACTCTACAACTAATGAAGAACATAAAACAAGGTTTTTAAATTTTGTATTACTATTTTGTGCTCTATTTAGTTTTGGAGGTTTATTTTTTTGTAAAAAGAAAAAAGTTAGCATTTAATTCATTATGGCAAAAAAGAAAAAATACTACGTCGTTTGGCAAGGCAATGATACAGGGGTTTTTGATAGTTGGGCAAAATGTCAAGTCCAAATCAAAGGATATCCAAATGCTAAATACAAATCTTTTTCAACAAAAGACGAAGCGGAAGAAGCCTATCGAAATGGAGCAGCTGCAGATTTTATTGGACAAAAGAAAAAACCTACAGTCAAAAGAATTAGTGCAGAAGCTAGAGAAAAGATAGTTTGGAAAAGTATAGCCGTTGATGCTGCTTGTAGCGGCAACCCTGGCAAAATGGAATATCGAGGAGTGGATACCAAATCTGGAGTAGAAATTTTCAGGCAAGGACCTTATAATAGAGGAACTAATAATATTGGTGAATTCCTCGCTTTGGTTCATGGATTAGCATTGTTACAAAAACAAGGAAAACCAGACCTTCCCATTTACTCAGATTCTAGAATTGCGATAGGTTGGGTAAAAAAGAAACGCGCTAATACTTCTATTAAAAAAACTAGAACGAATGCCTTTCTTTTTCAATTAATGCAACGAGCTGAAGTTTGGCTCAATAACAATGCTATCACAAATCCTATTTTAAAATGGGAAACTAAAGAATGGGGCGAAATCCCTGCAGATTTTGGAAGGAAGTAATTTCGATTATAAAATATAAAAGTCTTTTAAAGTAGATTCAATTTACTCATCAAGTTTGATTTATTAGCACGACTAATTGGTATAACTTTTTTTCCAATCACCAAGGTACTTTCCTCAATATCCTTAATTTTACTAAGATTAACAATATAACTACGGTGTACTTTTAAAAATTTAGGATTACTTAATTTGGAATCAATGCTTTTCAATGTCCGATAAATAATATGTGTTCCGTCCTCCGTTTTCACTTTTACATAATCGCCTACATTCTCAAAATATAAAATATTATCAAAAGGAATACGGATATATTTTCCATCTACTTTTATATAAACTTCTTCTGCATTAACTCTGTATGCATTATTTTGTAATTGCACCTCAAATGCCTTTTCAACCGCCTGTTGAAAACGGGGGAATGCAATAGGTTTTTTTAAATAATCAGTTATAGAATATTCGAAAGCTTCAAATGCATATTCTGTTTTGGAAGTAGTAAAAATAATTTGGGGAAGAGTGACTGCTTGATTTAAAAAATCAATCCCTGAAACCTCAGGCATTTCAATATCTAAAAAAATTAAATCCAAAGGTTCTTCTGCTAAATACTTTAAAGCATCCTTTGCGTTTTCACATACCTGCACCACATTTAAATTATCGTATTTCCCACATAATCTTTCTAGAGACTTACGTGCCATTATTTCATCATCTACTATCATGCAATTTAAGACCATAGTTTTGTTTTTTGTTGTGGTGATTAGTAAATAATTATTTGAGATCAATTACTAATTATGAAATATAATTTATGAAGTCATTTTCTCTAACTCTTTTTCTAAAATGGGAATTGCCTTTTCCAGAATATTTTCTACTTCATCTAATTTTTTTAATAAGACATTTATTTCCTCATTTTGAGCAGCGCCTTTTTCAATATCTAGCATTCTTTTTTCTAATTGAGTCAACCCTACCATAGAGAAGTTTGGCTTTATTTTATGTGCCAATTTTCGGGTTCCCTCCCAATCATTGGCTTCCATTAATGGTCGTAATTGAGGAACTTCATGAGCGGTATGACTTAAAAATATATCAAACATATCTGCAGCATGGGAATCATCTCCTCCATAAAATTTTTCTAAATAAGGTCGATCTAACATTTCATTTTCAATGACAGAATCATTTTCATTTTCCAATTTTGAATCACTAGTTTTTTGAGTTACTGTTTTACGATTAGTATATTTTTTTATCAATTCTATCAGCTGATTTGGGTCAAAAGGTTTAGGTAAATAATCTGACATTCCTGAGTTCAATGCTTGTTCTCTTTTAGAAATAATAGCAGAAGCAGTTAAAGCTATAATAGGTATATCCTTATTTATATTTTCTTTTGATCTAATTAATTGTGTTACTTGATACCCATCCATTTCAGGCATAGAAATATCCATAAAAATTAGATCATATTTATTTTCTTGAACCATTTCCCAAGCTTCTTTTCCATTGACTGCTATATCAAAATTCACTTCCCATTTTCGCATCAATGTAGTAATATACTTACGATTCATATAATTGTCTTCCACGATCAATACATATTGCTCAGATGGTTCAAATATCGTTTGTAACGCTTGTTCATCTTTCTTAACTTCAAAGACTCCCTCTTTTCCACTATCAAGATATGTCAACGTAAATTTAAAACTTGTTCCTTGTCCTAATTTACTCTCTGCCCAAATTTCCCCACCCTGTAACTCTACAAACTTTTTGCTAATTGCTAATCCTAGTCCTGTCCCTCCAAACTCATGTCTAACCTGATCATCTGCCTGTTTAAAATTCTCAAAAACTAGCCCTAATTTTTCTTTTCCAATTCCTACGCCAGTATCCGTTACATCAAATTCAAGAAAATATTCTTCATCTTTTTTCTGTAATAAATTTACACTAATTTTGATGCATCCTTGGTTCGTAAATTTCACAGCATTACTCATCAAGTTCATCAATACTTGAGTCAATAACAATTCATCTCCAATTACTAAATTCGTAATTTTCTCATCTACATCTATCAATACCTTGACATCTCTTTCCTCTGCTTTGACTCGAAATGTTTTTTGCAAAGAGACTATTAATCTCCGTAAATTAAAAGGTTCAGGGTTAACCTTAATTTCTCCAGCCTCAATTTTTGAAATATCTAAAATATCAGAAACAATTTTGAGAAGTAAATCTGCAGATGTTTTTATACTCGAAACATAATCAATCTGTTCTGGACTGGTAGCTGTACTTGAAAGCAAGTGCGACATCCCAATAATAGCATTAAGCGGAGTTCTGATTTCATGGCTCATCCTTGCCAAAAATTGCTTCTCAGCATCTCTTGCTGCCTCTGCAATTTTTTTAGCATGAGCTAATTCATGCAACATTTTTTTCCGAGCAGTAATATCATAATGTATTCCTATAGAACCAATCACCTTACCTTCAAAGTCATAAACGGGTGCACCACTTATCAATACCCAAATCAATTCATCATTTTTCTTTTTCAATTGAAGTTCATAAACTCCTGCTTGCCCCTGCTTTCGAATCTCATCTTGCTTTCTCATGAATTTCTTGGCTTCCTCATTTAAAAAAACATCTGATGCATTCTTACCTTCCAGCTCCCCAGGGTCATATCCTGTCATATCACAAAACCATTCATAGGCTCTAACTATATTTTGATTCAGATCCACTTCTAATAATCCCAGTTCCATACTCTCTATAATCCCACGATATTTCTCTTCACTACGTGTAAGTTGAGTTGTTCGCTCCTCTACTTTTTTCTCCAAACCTTCATTGAGTTTACGCAATTGCTCATTAACATGGAATAACTCCAATGCCTTTTGTTCCAAAATAGTTTCTGCCTGTTTTCGAGCATTACGTTCTCTTTCTAGTCTCCTTTTTAAGATTTGGATTTCATCCATTCCTGTCTTTGTTTATTCTTTAAGAATTATGAAATAGTTGAACTGCTCATTTTTTTCTAATCAAAAATTGAACACTTGAACCATCTTCTATAATATTCCGTTTTTCAATATCACATTCCGTTTTATAATGATCCAAAGTTCGTATGATTAACCCTTCTGCAAAATCTGACATCTTACGTTCTGAGTGGTAAATCATTTTCAACGAATCTTCTCCAATTCTTTCTGTTTCAAATGTTGGCAACTCAGCATCTGGATATAATTTCCGAACCTCAACATGAATATGATGCTCTATTGATTCTAAAAAATTAAATGGCTCATCCATCTCATCAAAAAACTGTGGATAAGATCCATATAGAACATCAAAAAAATATTTCCCGTATTCATATAGTAAAACTGATATTCCAAGACCAGTTTTTTCACTTAACTCCACTATCAATTGTACCATTTCAGAATAATTATAAGTACCTATTGAAGTATATGCACCTCCAGATTCCAACTCATTTTTATTCAAAATGTGGTCAACAGTTTCGTAACCAAATTTTTGCTCTACCATCTCTAAAAACTCAGTAAATACTATCCCTTTCATATTAATTTGGGTTTTAAAAGTTTCAATAAATTTATTCAAAGTGATTCTCTTTTTCCTCATTAAGAAAACTCCAAACACATAAATATGTATAAAACTTCTTTTTATCTATAAATAAACAAATATCATAAAAAAATAATGTATAAAATAATTTGGTAATGAAGCTATCCAAGGAATGATCGAATAATTTTTTACGATAAAAAAAATGAAATGTTATCATTATCCAACGAAAACACTACTCGTTACACAAGTAGTGCGAAATATAGACAATACTATATTTTACGTTGCCCAAGTAGAGAATTGGGAAAAATCTGATAGAAGTGATAGGATTAAAAACTAAAAAAAAAAAATCTATTGTATTGTTTTGGAGTAAAAAAGCCACCGACATTTTATGAATAAAATATCGGTGCGCTTACCCTAATTTTGTTTTAAATAAAAAGTTGCCCGAACCCATAACCGAGCAACTTTATGTAAACCATTTAGATTATGAAAAATTTGAACATATTAAAAAAAATCGTTTTTGGAATAGCCCCCTTGAGGTTATATTAAATTTAATCAATCCGCTAAAAAAATTGTGCAAGGTCATTTCAATAAAAGCCTTTCAACTTTCCCCGTCGAACGACCCTGCACAATACAAAATAATATAACACTCGCCCTTTTTTCTTAAAACAACTCCTTTCCCCAAAATAGTTGTTTTAGTGCTCTTACTAAGAGGAAAAAATTTAACTTTCTTTTAAGTGAATTAATTTCCTCGTTGTTTCTGAAAACAAATTTATAGTAGAATCTTCTTAAAAAAACCCATTTCTTGATGTATGGTAGGAATTTAACTGAAAATGGTAGGAAAATGCTTTTTTTTGGATTTCACCGCTTTATATTAAAAGTTAAAGTCACTTCTTAACTTAAGTCAATGCTTCTCAAATTGGCTCCCTTTAATTTTGTTTTATCATTTGAAACAAAATTAACCTTAACATGAAAAAATTAATTTCATTCACATTTATTTTTCTATTTTCTACCACGTTGGCATTTTGTCAAGAACTAACACAGACCATTAGAGGTACCATTTTGGATACCGATAGTAAATTACCTTTGATAGGTGCTGAAGTTGTTTTACTCAACACAACGCCACTTATTGGAACGACCACAGATACAGATGGTAATTTCCGACTTGAGCAAATCCCTGTAGGCAGAATTACTTTGCACTTATCCTATTTAGGTTATGAAAATCAAACTATTCCTAACATTGTAGTTACCTCTGGAAAAGAAGTTATTTTAAACTTGAATATGGAAGAATCCATTATCAAAATGAAAGAGGTGGTCGTTACTGCTAACAAAAACAAAGGAGAAGCACTCAATGAAATGGCGATGATTAGCGCCCGATCTATTTCAGCAGAAGAAACCAATCGCTATGCTGGAGGATTCAATGATCCTTCTCGGATCATGTCTAATTTTGCAGGAGTTACCAATACACAGGATGGAAGCAATGATATTATTGTTAGAGGAAATTCTCCAAAATATATTCAATGGAGATTAGAAGGAGTTCAAATTACCAACCCAAATCATTTCGCAGATCAAAGTGGAATAGGTGGAGCAATTAGTTCACTCAATAATAATTTATTAGCTACTTCCGATTTTTATACGGGAGCTTTTACGGCAGAATATGGTGATGTTTTATCGGGGGTATATGATTTAAAAATGCGTGCTGGAAATAATGAAAAATTAGAGACTGTCTTTGGATTTGGATTATTAGGAACTGACCTTACTTTGGAAGGGCCATTAAAAAAAGGATATGGTGGTTCATTCTTAGTCAATTATCGTTACTCAACAGCATCGATCATTAGTGATCTTGGATTAATAGATGTAGGTGGTGTTCCTCGATTTCAAGATGCAGCTTTTAAAATGGTTTTGCCAACTAAAAGAATGGGAACATTTTCCATCTTTGGACTAGCTGGATCGAGTAGTGTTTTATTTGAAGATATCAAACCTAATATTTGGGATACTCCTGGTGATAACTTTATGCAAAGCGATATATCCGAAGATTTTGACAAAGGTGCTCACTTACTCAACACAGGTATCAATCATACTTTAAGTATCAATAGAAATAGTTTTTTAAAAACTACTATTTCTTATTCTAATGAAGGAATTGAGGATAAAGTCTTTGAATCAAAATTGATTAAAATTTATGATGCCAATGATCTCTTCCTTAGAGATTCAATAGCTAATAGAAATATAAATTATCAAAGTAAAATCAGAACAGCTTCCTACAGAGGAGCTATTACATACCATAACAAGATAAATACAAAAAATAAAATTCAAGTTGGAACGAAGTACCAATTGATTGATTTGGAAAACAATCAAAGTCAATTAGATGGTGATGGACTCAATCGTTTCACCTTAGTTGATTTTGATAAAAACATTAGTACCATTAGAAATTTCATAAGCTGGAAGCATCGGTTCAATAAAAATATAACGATAGTCACAGGTTTCCACAATATGAATATTTTACTTAACAATAAACACACGTTTGAACCACGGTTAGCTGTCAACTGGAAATTAAATCCAACAAGTTCTTTCAATGCAGGATATGGCAACCATAGTAATATGGAGAGTCTTCATAATTATTTTACAAAAGTAGAACAGGCAGATGGAACGATCGTAGAACCCAATAAAGACTTAGGATTATTAAAAGCCCATCATTTTGTAGTGGGTTATGAAAAACGATTTAATAAAAATTTAAGAGCAAAAATAGAAGCCTACTATCAACATCTTTATAATCTTCCTGTAGAAAACTTAGACACTAGTTTTTATGCGACTATTAATGAAGGGCACGAATTTAGGTTTGTCGATTTAGTAAATGAAGGAACTGGAAGAAATTATGGTTTAGAAATCACCTTTGAGCGATTTTTTAATAACAACTATTATTATCTAATCAATGCTTCTCTTTTTGAATCTAAATACAAATCCTTAGAAGGCGTAGAAAGGAATACCCAATTCAATAGTAATTACTTGGTAAATATATTGTTAGGAAAAGAATTTACTAACATGGGAAAAAAGAAAAATCAAACGCTGGGACTGAATGCAAAAATATTTTTTGGAGGAGGAAAAAAGATTATTCCATTGTTAAGAGATAGTCAAGGGAATTTAGCAGTTGATCCTGATAACAATAAATTTTGGGATTATGACAAAGCATACGAAGATGAACTTGGAAGTATTTATAATGTTATAATTTCTGCAAGTTATAAATGGAATAAACCAAAAGCGACACATGAGGTTTTCTTAAACCTTGATAATGTAACCAACACAAAAGGTAAAATATCTGAATTTTATGATGAAAGCGAACCGGAGAATATTGGGTATCTTACACAGTTCGGATTTTTTCCTAACTTGATGTATCGTGTGTATTTCTAAGCCACAAAAGGGGCAAAAGAATTTCAAAAGTTTTTTTCACATGAGATTGTGAATAGAAAATCGTGTGTAAATTCTTTTGTCTTTTTTGTAGTTCAATTTGAGTTATTTTATTCACAAGTAAAAAAATAATGAAAGCAGTACTCCACAAAAAATATGGTCCACCAAGTGTTCTGAAAATTGAAAATATAGAACAGCCTATTCCTAAAGACAATGAGGTTTTAATCCGAGTCTTTGCGACTACTGTCAATCGAACGGATTGTGCAATATTAAGAGCAAAGCCATTTATCATGAGATTTGTAGTAGGTTTTTTAAATCCAAAGAATCCAATTATAGGAACTGATTTCGCAGGAGAAATAAAAGCCATTGGAAAAGCTGTCACCAATTTTAAAGTTGGAGATAAAGTTTTTGGATTTCGTGATGAAGGATTAAATTCTAATGCAGAATATTTAACAATTGCAGCCGATCAAGGTTTGCTGACTATGCCAAAAAATATTAGCTATGAAGAAGCTGTTGCTTGTTGTGAAGGTGTCCATTATGCCTATAATTCCATCAATAAAGTAGAAATAAAAAAAGGAGATAAAATTTTAGTAAATGGAGCAACAGGTGCAATTGGGTCAGCTATTCTTCAAATCTCAAAATACCTAGGTGCAGACATAGTCGCAACTGCAAGAAAGAAAGATTTTGATTTGGTAAAATCCTTAGGAGCGGAAAGAGTTATTGATTATACTAAAGAAGATTTCACCCAAGAAAACCAGCAATATGATTTTGTCTTTGACGCAGTAGGTAAAAGTTCATTTTCAAAATGTAAACCATTGTTAAAAAATGGAGGCATTTATATTTCTTCTGAATTAGGATGGATGGCAGAGAATCTTTTTTTCGCATTGACCACTCCAATCATTGGAAATAAAAAAGTAGTTTTTCCTTTTCCAAAAGATATAAAAGCAAGTTTGATTTTTATTAAAAAATTGGTTGAGGAAAGAAAATTTAAAGCAATCATAGATCGAAAATATCCAATTGAAAAAATTCAAGAAGCTTTTACTTATGTCGAAACAGGGCAAAAAGTGGGGAACGTAATTATTACAATTTAAAAACAATGAAGGCAATCACTTATTCTCAATATGGTTCTCCCGATGTACTTCAACTTCAAGAGATAGAAAAACCTATTCCAAAAGATGACGAAGTTTTAGTGAAAGTTCACGCAGTATCTCTCAATGCTTCTGACATGGAAATGCTAACCGCAAATCCTTCCTATGTAAGAATGTGGGGACTTTTCAAACCAAAATTTAACATCCTTGGTTCTGATATTTCAGGAGTTGTGGAAACTGTTGGAAAAAATGTAACTCAATTTAAAATTGGTGATGAAGTTTTTGGAGATAATTTTGATCGTTGGGGAGGGTTGGCAGAGTATGTTTGCATTCCTGCAAATAAGTTGTTACAAAAACCAAAAAGTTTGACATTTGAAGAAGTAGCAGCTATCCCTCAAGCTGGAGTAGTTGCCTTGCAAGGCATACGTGACAAAGGTGAAATCCAATCAGGACAAAAAATTTTAATCAATGGTGCAGGTGGAGGCGCAGGTTCTTTTGCTATACAACTAGCTAAATTATTTGGCGCAGAAGTAACGGGTGTAGACAATGGTTTAAAATTAAAAATGATGCAGTCTCTCGGTGCTGATCATGCTGTCGATTACACAAAAGAAGATTTTACGAAGCAAGGAAAAAAATATGATTTGATTTTTGACCTTGTTGCCCACCGATCTATTTTTGATCATAAAAGAGCTTTAAATAATAATGGAAAATATGTCGTAGCAGGTGGTGCAATTCCTCAGCTTTTACAAACATTAGTTATTGGATCTTTAATTTCAATGACAAGTAAAAAAAACATGGGAATACTCGTACATCAACAAAATGAGAAGGACATCAACTTCATACTTAAACTTTTGGAAAATAAAAAAATCAAACCTGTGATTGACAAAGTTTTTCCACTCCATAAAACTGCTGATGCTTTTCGACATCTTGGAAGAGGTCATGCTATGGGGAAAGTGGTCATTAAAATCGCATAGAGTCAAATCCATTAACTAAAAGTTGATTAACTTTAAGGCAAATTACAATCATTTAAAGCCCTAATTTTCATAAGAAAATGAAATTTCAACTTGACCAAAGTGCATACCTAAAACGCATAAAATATTCTGGCTCATTAGATCCCACTCTAGATGTTTTAAATAAATTACAAAATCATCACTTGTTAAACATTCCTTTCGAGAATTTAGATATTCATTACAACAATATAATTACGTTAGACCTAAATAAGCTATTTCATAAAATAATAACAAATTCTAGAGGCGGATTTTGCTTTGAATTAAATGGACTTTATTACGCATTACTTAAATCAATTGGTTTCGATGTTATCATCATTGCAGGAGGAGTTTTTAAAAAAGATGATGAATATCATAATGAATTCGGGCATTTATCACTCATCGTAACTATCGATAATATCAAATATTTAACTGATGTTGGATTTGGGAGATTTTCATTTTCTCCTTTAAAAATAGAATTAAATACTTTTCAAAAAGATGGGCATGGAGAATTTGTTTTCGATCAGTATGACGAAGATTATTTGAGAGTCAACAATGTAGTGGATGGTAAAAAAGCCCCAGGTTTTATTTTTAAAGACCAGCCAAGAGAGATAAAAGACTTTGAAAAAATGTGTACCTTTCATCAGACGAGTAGCGAATCACATTTCACTCACAAAAAAGTTATTTCCATACCAACTACTGATGGAAGAATCACACTTAGTAATGATGAATTGAAAATACAAAAAAATGATTCTACAACCAATCTAACAGTAAAAAACGAAAACGAATTTGAACAACATCTTTGGAATTATTTTAAAATAAAAATGTCTTAGTTTTATTTTAGGTCGATTAACAAGAAACATGAAACCAAATCCAGATTTAAAAAAATTTATTTCTCCCTATGACAAATCTATTCAAAACTTATCAGAAAAATTAAATACTGACTTAATCAATATAAATTCAAAACCAGAAAGTATTGTGATGTCAATTTCCAAAAAGAAAATACGCCCAAGATAAATATAACTCACCTTTTAACCATTAATAATACATCATGAAAAAATCACCTTCCCAAA
Source organism: Caprella mutica (assembly GCA_947561585.1). Taxonomy (NCBI): domain Eukaryota; kingdom Metazoa; phylum Arthropoda; class Malacostraca; order Amphipoda; family Caprellidae; genus Caprella; species Caprella mutica. The sequence goes on from CANNZV010000010.1 coordinate 307,366, forward strand.
AAATCCCACCACAAGTTTCCAGTAACTTTATAACTGTAGAGAATATCAAACTACACTACTTAGAAGCTGGTGACCAAGAAGATGTAATTATAATGTTACATGGCTTCCCAACTGCTGCATATCTTTGGAGAAACATCATGCCAGCCTTAGCGACGACACATCGAGTAATTGCTTTAGACTTACCTGCTTATGGAAAATCCGATAAACCTTTATCTGCTTCCTATAGTGCTAATTTTTTTACAAAAATATTATCCGCATTCTTAGAACAATTAAACATAAAATCTATAAGCCTGATTGTTCATGACTTAGGAGGGCCTGTGGGATTACATTGGGCTGTACGAAATCCTGAAAAAGTAAAAAGTTTAGTATTCTTAAACACATTAGTTTATCCTAATTTTAGTTTCGCAGTCATGGCATTTGTCTTTGCATTAAAGATGCCTTTGCTTAAAAACTGGATAGCATCCCCCAATGGAATCGCTAGAGCATTAAAATTTGGAGTACAAAATAAAGAACGTATAACAGGCGAGTTACTAAAGAATTACCAAGCTCCTTTTACAGAAAAAAAAGCGAGACAAGCCTTATTAAAAAGTGGTGCCAATATTAGTATCAAAGCCTTTAAAGAAATCGAAGAAAAATTGCCTCTACTCAAAGTACCTGCTACTGCAATATATGGTGTCAATGATAAAATTTTACCCAATGTTGCAAAAACAATGAATCAACTAAAAAAAGATTTACCTCAACTCACTATCACCCCTTTACCAGATTGTGGGCATTTTCTACAAGAAGATGAACCTGAATTAATTAGTCAACTATTAGTGGATTTTTTCAACTCTAAAACTTAAAACACTCAATAAATTACTGTCTGATCTGATGTTTACATATTATTATATATTCATATCTAAAGTAAACAACCGTCACACTTTTTTAATAAATGACAAGTGATTATCTATAAGTGATTTTACCTTACCGCCGTAACATTGAAAAATTCAAGTCCTAGAAAACCTTTGATTTTATTAGCTTTTTTCACTAAAAACTATCCCTTTGGTTTGATTCTTGGATTATCAAAGTTTTAGATAAAATCGCTTTATAAAATTAAAAATCACCGATATGATGATTAACAGAGTAATGATTTACATCGTTTTGCTTGGATCTATTCTTATGATTTCCCAAAGCTGTAAAAAAGACAACATTGCTCCCCTACAAATTGAAGACACCTCACATTTAAGTCCCGTTCCTGAGGACTATTTCCAAATTTTAAATGAAGATCATAGCGACAGAGTTACCAGAGTCAATGAAACCATTGTTTGGAAAAACCAATTGGCTAATGGAGATTCTTTAACATCCAATCATGCTGTGACTCGTGATGATACCAATGCAGGTGATATTTTTTGGTTACATGTTGGAGAAGTTGAACCATATATTTTATTTGGAGAAACTTTAAGCGCAACACATGTAGCATTCTTAGAGAACAAAGCATATATCAGTTATCACAAAAGAGGAAGCGACCATTTAGGTGCCATCGAAATAGTTGATATTGAAGACCCTGCAAATCCAAAAGTAACCTTTAGAGGTTACTTAAGTAGTGCAGATATCAATGCAATTGAAGTTGGAAAACTACCAGGTTCTAATGATGTAAAAGTTTGGCTAAGTCTTTCTGACAGTAAAAAAGGTGCTGTTCTTGCAGAAGTAACAATGGCCAATGGAACTACTTATAATGGTTTTAAAATTGTAAATCTTTCTAATCATATTGATACAGGAATTACTTCTTCTGCCAACTCTGTAACTTTCTCTGGTGACTATCTTTATGTTTCAAGTGGAAAAACCTATGGAGGTGCATTCTGCTTAAATGCAGAAACATTGGAAGTATTAGGAAGTGTTCCTTTTGAGAATGGAAAATATATTGATGTAAATGGTGCTCCAGGGCAAGCAACAAAAGTGGTTAGTTTACAAACTGGTGAAAATGGTTCTATAAGAACAGAAGATATTGGCAGTTTTCACTTTGCTACAGAATATCAAATTGGAGAAATTTTACATCAGAATGTAGATGTTGTAAGTAGAGGAAAAAGTACACTCCACTTCACTAGCGAAAACCCTGATGAAGTTTATGCTACTATGGGAAGAAATGGATTAAAAAGATTTAATGTTCATACTGGTCAAGAAACGTGGAGTTCACCTGCGGGGATGCTTACAACAGGAAATACAAATGGATTAACTTCTGATAATGAATTTATTTATGTAGCGAATGGTGCTGATGGTTTAGCTGTTTTTACTAATCCACAAGCATCAGGAGAAGAACCTCAATTAGTCTTTCAATGGGACATGAATGAATCTCAAGCATCAGCAAACTATATTGAAATTGATGGAACAACGGAATGGATTTTAATTGCAAAAGGTCAAGGTGGTACTAAAATTTTAAAGCGCCCTCAACCAGGTGATTACTTACCCATCAGTAACTACAATAACCAAGGTGTTCCAGAAAATATGACTCAAGCTGATATTTGTGACTTCTTGTTATCAGATATTTTAACCGCAGCACTTCCAGGAGGTCAAGATGCAACTGTTGCTCATCCTGAATATTTTGCTGATGATGTACCTACGAGTCTTTATATTCAAGAAGAGGCAGATGTTTCTATCAGCTTTGTTCATGAAGGAGCAGGATATAAAAATGTTTTAGGGTACTACTATTACAATGCTGATAATCCACCTGCATCGGTTGATGATATTACCAAATTAATTGTTTTCCCAAATGCTTCAGCACAAGGTTCTGGAGGAGGATTATTGGAAGGAAATACGGTTGAATTATTAGGACATTTTGAGGCGAATACAGTTATCGGATTTTTCCTAAATTCTAATGGTTGGAACAATAATGAAATAACAGAAGGAATAGCCGCTCATTATACCAACTTTGAATTCAATGCGAATGGTAAACAAAATGTTATTCTAAACCATTCCGCTTGTAATGCTACAGTAATTTGTTTTGATGATCAACCTGTAGGAAGTGGAGACAATGATTTTAATGATGCCATTTTCCAAATAAATGTTGATCCACCTAGTGCATTAAATATAGATGTATTTCCTGAAGTAGACTAAGGATTCTTTTTATAAAAAGAATACCCATATCGGATTAAGTTCTGATATGGGTATTTTTTTTTACCACAAAAGCCCTACTTTTGGTAAAAATTTAACTCCAATTTTTTATCATGAAAAAACTAATTCCTCTTTTCCTCGTCCTCATTCTCACCAGTTGCAAAACCAATAAATCTATTGTCTTTTCTGATGCCATTATTCAGTCAGAGAAACTTGCAAATGACCTCTTAAAAAAAGAAGGTGTTCCCGGTATGTCTATTTCTGTTTCACATCAAGGAAAAACAATTTGGCAAGAAGGATTCGGTTATGCTGATAAAGAAAAGAAAATACCTGTCAACCCTAACCTTACAAAATTCAGAATAGGAAGTGTCTCAAAGCCTTACACTACGGCAGCATTAGCAACTTTGTATGAACAAGGTAAAATAGATTTAGATGTTCCTATTCAAACTTATGTTCCCTATTTTCCAAAAAAGAAATTCGACATCTCCGTGCGTCAACTTGGAGGGCATTTAGCTGGTATTCGACATTATCAAGGTTTTGAGTTCATGAGTCAAATCAATTATAAAACGGTTGAAGCAGGCATTGATATTTTTAAAAACTCCAACCTTATACATGAACCTGGCAGTAAATATTCCTACTCAAGTTATGGTTGGAATCTAATTAGTGCGGCAATTGAAGGAGCTAGTAAAAAAGATTTTCTAACCTTTATTCAATCTAGTGTTTTTGATAAGTTGGGAATGCAAAACACAACTCCTGATTATTCCGATCGAGCAATTTCAAATGTTACTCAATTCTACCAAAAGAGTGGCGATGAAATAGAAATAGCACCTACCGTAAATAATAGTTACAAATGGGCAGGAGGAGGTTTCTTATCGACTACGGAGGATATGTTGAAGTTTGGCAACGCACATCTGAAATATGATTTTTTGAAAAAAGAAACGATGGATGTCTTTTTAAAAAACCAAAAAACGAATGATGGAAAAGAAGTGAATTATGGCATTGGCTGGCGATTAGGAAAAGATAAAAAAGATCGAAATTGGTTTGGTCATAGTGGTGGCTCAGTAGGTGGAACATCATATTTAATCATTTATCCAAAAGAAAATTTAGTAATTGCAGTCACCACAAATATGGGAAGAGTGAATTTCAACAACCTCCCATTCAAAGTTGCAAATCAGTTTTTAAGTAGAATTGAGACAATTAAAAATTAATGCTTCGAAAATTAAAACAATACTTTTACAAACCAATCGACAATAGTCAAATCATTCTTTTTAGAATGTTATTTGGTTTTTTAATGGCAGTAGAATCCTTTGGAGCAATTGGAACAGGATGGGTACGGAAAACACTCATCGAACCACAATTCACTTTTAGTTTTATTGGTTTAGATTGGTTGCAGCCTTTGCCGGGAAATGGAATGTATTTTTATTTTGCATTGATGGGAGTGGTAAGTTTGATGGTCATGCTAGGATACTTTTATCGAGTTACTTCGGTGATATTGGCGGTGATGTGGACTGCTGTTTATTTTATGCAAAAGACTTCTTACAATAATCATTATTATTTAGTAATGTTATTGTTATGGTGGATGGCATTTATGAATGCACACCGATATGCAGCATTGGATGTTAAACGAACTGGGCAAGTAGATCACGTTTGTCCTAATTGGTATCGACTATTTTTCATCATTCAAGTATTCCTAGTTTTTACTTTTGGAGCACTAGCAAAATTATATCCTGGTTGGTCAGATGGAGATTTTATTAGAAATTCTTTTTCTTCAAAAACCAACTATTGGCTAATTGGTTCTTTGTTGGGAAAAGCTTGGTTTCAGCAATTTATCACTTTTGGAGGAATATTGTTTGATGGATTAATTGTTCCTGCGTTGCTTTGGAAAAGAACAAGAATTTTAGCTTTGATTGGATTATTGATTTTTAATATTTTCAATTCGGTTGTTTTCCAAATTGGAATTTTCCCCTATGCTATGATTGCGTTGGCTATTTTCTTTTTTGAACCAGAAACGATTCGAGGTATTTTTTTTAAGAAAAAAAGCATCTCCACACTTCACAAAAAAACATTTAATCCAAACATAGCCTACCCTATTTTTATCATTTATTTTGTAATTCAAATCGCCTTACCATTGCGCCATCATTTTATCCAAGGTGATGTCAATTGGCGAGAAGAAGGGCATCGAATGAGTTGGAGAATGATGTTACGCACCAAATCAGGTGCTATTACATTAGAAGCATTCAATCCCAAAACGCAAGAAAGATGGGCCATCAAAAATCAAGATTATCTTACTAGAAAACAAACTAGAAATCTAGCTACCAAACCCGATTTCCTTTGGCAGTTTGTTCAACGACTGAAAAAAGATTTTGCAGCTAAAGGAATGAATGATATTGAAATATATTGCAAAAGAAGTGTAGTTCGACTTAACAGTAACAAAAGTAAACATTTGTTTAAAGAGGATGTAAATCTGGCAAAAGTGGATTGGAACTACTTTGGGCGAAATGAATGGGTTTTGGATTGAGGAGGGTGATTTTTTATGATTTTCTAAAACGCAGTTTTCGAAAACATAAAAATCACCATCCTATCGAAAATAATTCAATATAAACTTTTCCTAACACCCTCAATTATTAATTCCCAAAACCCAACAACTTCATAAATTCCTCGTTATATTTGTAGAATCTTTCCTCAAAACCAATCCTATTTTTACTCATCAGCAAACTTAAATATCATGACCACAACTATAATAATTGCCGCGCTTGTTGGTATTCTTGGTTTTTTAATTGGAAAAAATTTCAAAGCAAAAGGAGTGGATTGGAAGTCAAAATTTGACGAATCTCAAAAAGAATTGAATACCATTAATAAGCAATACAAAAAAGATAAGAAAAAAGTCCATCAACTAGAACAACACAATACCAACGCCCAACAAAAATTAGAAGAAGTAGAAGCTAAATATATTCCCCTCAACGAAGACCTCACTCAACAACTCCAAACTGCTCAAACTAAAATCCAAACCCTCCAAAAAGAAAAAGAAAAATCCTCTTCCGATGCGACCTATTTCAATCATCAATATGAACAAATCAAAAAAGAAAAATCTCGACTCAATGATAAATATGCAAAAGACATGAAAGCCAGCAAAGGTTGGGCAAATCAGAAAGGAAGTTTGGAAAGAGACCTTGAAAATTTTAAAGTCAAATTAGCTGCTTCACGAAAAGAAACAAAAGATTTACAAAAAAAGATAGAAGCTCAATTGGAAAGAATGCAAGAGGTAAATAAATTTGCTCAAGAGTTTCGAAATATGAAAGCGACCAATCGAAAACTGACTAAAGATCTTGATTATTGGGAGAAAAAACATTTTGATACTCATCATGAATTAGCAGCAACAACCAAAGAAATTGATAGTTTGAAAAAAGATAAGGAAGATCTTATTCTCCGTATGAAAGGTGGGAAAATTCAGCAACAAAATATGCTGAAAAAAATTGAAGAATTTAAAACTAAGTTTGTGAATGTCAATAATGCATATCATGAATTAAAAGCAGAAAAGAATTTGAATTAAGAATAATTATTCAAATCGAAAAGCCTTTTTAAAAAATTTGATTTTTTTTAAAAGGCTTTTTTATTTTATTTTCATTAACTTTAAATAAGTATCCTCCTTTCAAAAAAGACGTAAGTCCTCCTCTCACACATATATTAATCATATGTATAATATTTACATCCCCCAAATTCAGTACTAATGAGAAACACTATTTTAATCTTTATTTTCCTTCTTTCTAGTCCTGCTGTTGTAGCGCAACAGTTTGTTGTAGATAGCCTGTTACAACTTCAAAAGACAGAAACAAATCCTCTTCGAAAAATAGACCTACACCTAGGTCTAATCAGAGCATATGGTTTTATCGGAGATACCACTGAACCTCAAAAGCAACTTAATGCAATCCATCAACTTCTAAAAAACAACCATTATCCTGAAGGAGAAGTCGTGGCCTTAATGTTTGAAGGTTTGCTAAAAAGTAATCTTGGCGAAGGCACTGCTATTCAAAATATCTATAATAAAAAAGCCCTTGAAATTATTCAATCCATTTCTTCCAAATCAGTCGAAACGATGTTGCGATATCATCTTGCTGAATATTTTATTTATGAGAAAAATGATTACACTAGTGGTATAGAGATATTAACTAAAGCAATAGCGCAAGCGGATGAAACTGTTGCTGATAAGCATATTGGAAACTGTTACAAGAATTTAGGACTTGCATATCAAACTCAAAATAAAGACAGTCTCGCTATCATCACTTTTGAAAAAGCAATACATTATTTTAATCGTGTAAAAACACATCCATTTATTGTTCCTAAGTTAGGTAGACCTTCCACTATGGATGCCGATCATGGCCTCATGAATAAAGGTCAAGTTCATCTTTATATTAGTCGATCCTATAGTTCTCTAGGCAATCAAAATAAGACACTTCAACATTTAACCATTGCAAAACAGATTTTTGAATCCACAAAATCGCAATCATCCGTAGCTTGGGTTTTGGAAGATTTTGGAAGAGCTTATAGTGATTTTGGTATGAAAGAAAAAGCAATAGAAAGCCTTCAAGCCTCCATCAAAATATATGAAGAACTAGAATCAGAATTAGATTTAGCTTATTCCTATTTTGAACTAGGAAGTACGCTAGTCGATCAAAAAGAATATCAGGCTGCTGAGAAATTTTTATTTAAAAGTTTAGATAATGCAAAAAATAGAGCGGATACTATTCTTTTACAGAGAACTCATAGATCGCTGGGATATTTATATACCGCGACTCAAAATTGGAACAATGCACTAGAACACCATTTAGAAACTGAAAAAATCACAACTGCAATCCAAGATTCTTCCTTCTTTGCTCCCATACAACTTGATCTTGCAAATATTTTTTTTAGAAAAGGAGAAAATAAAAAAGCGCTTTCTTATGCTCATAATGCTTTAAAATGGAGCACTTATTTTGAGGATTTGACTTATTCTTTTTTATCCTATTCTAAACTAGCTTCTATTCATAATGCAATAAGCCAAACTGATTCCGCCCTTCATTTTATTGAACTTGCAGTTCCTATTGCGCAGCACACAAACTTTCTAGACCACAAAATGAATATAGAAAAAATCTATAGTGATATTTATGAAAAACAAGGTAATTACAAAAAAGCATTGGCTGCACAAAAAAAATATTTCACACTTTACAATGAATATTATTCTACCAATGCTCAAGCAAAATTAAAAGAAGAACAAGTCCGTCAAGATGTGGTTGGTATTCAAAAAGAAAAAGATTTAGCAGAACGAGAAGCTGATTTTTTAGCGAGTAGAAACAAAATGTATTTGATTTTAGCTCTTGCATTAATTAGTATTCTACTCATTGGGGTTTATCTTTTTAATCAACTACGAAAAGTCAAATTACAACTCGAATCTCAAAACCTTCAACTCCAACAACTCAATGCCACTAAGGATAAATTCTTTGGAATTATTGCACATGATATTCGAAGTCCGATTGTAGCACTCGATGGAGTAGGCGAACAGATGCAATATTATTTGAAAAAAAATAAACCCGAAAAACTCGAACGACTTGCAGGAAGGATTGATTCCACAGCCAAACGATTAAGTTCACTTTTGGATAATCTTTTAAATTGGGCCTTGCTACAACAAGGAGTCATCCCCTATCATCCTAAAGCATTAAGTGTTCACGAAGTGGGTGAAAATATTTTCCAAATGTTTCAAAACAATGCCGATGCAAAAAACATAACATTAAATTTACATATCGACAAAGACTCAAAAGTTCATGCTGATGAATCTGCATTAAATACAATTTTACGAAATTTAGTAAGTAATGCCATCAAGTTTACTCCTAGTGGTGGAACCATATCTTTGAGCACAGAAACAAAAAACGATAAAATTTTCATTAATGTAAATGATACAGGTACAGGTATTTCTGCCGAGAAAATTTCTAAATTATTTTCTTTGGAAAAAACAAGTGAGAAAGGTACGGCAGGTGAAAAGGGAACAGGTTTAGGTTTAACTTTAGTAAAAGAATTGGCAGAATTAAACCAAGGTTCTATAAATGTAAATAGTGTGTTACAAAAGGGTTCTAATTTTAAAATAGGGTTACCCATCGCAGCATAATTTAAAATATTAGCCACATTCCTTATTGGAATAAATTAAATATGTTTTTATTTAAATTTTAATTAATATGAACCGATTATTATTCCCATTTTATTTCTACAAAAGATTAATACTTCTTCTTTTTATTTTTTGCTCAAGTCTAACCATTGCAACAAGTCAATCAAAAATTTATAAGACTCAAATTGATAGTCTTGAAAAACTTATTCAATTAGAAGTTGATAATTCTTTGAGAGCTGATTTATTAAGTCAACAAGCTAAATATTATTTTTTCCAAAACGACCTAGCAGAAGAAAGAAATACACTTTTAGAAATTGCGGAAATTTATACCAAAGAAAATACACTCAAAGAACTAAGTCATACCTATGCTAAATTAGGGAGAACCAATATTGGAGTCGGGCTTGCAGATACTTTAATCCGACAAGAATGGTGTACACAAGCTTCTAAAATTGCGAATCAACTCGATTCAAAAGAATTAATATTTGGAGCGAAATGGTGTCAAACTAATCTAAATTTTTTCAAAACAAAATTTAAATTTGCCCTCCAAGGATATTTAGAACTTGAATCCCAATTAAAAGATTTGAACCTTCCAGATGAGGATAAGCTGTATATGATGCTTGATCTTTGTGGAACGTTAAACTCTCAGCAAGCTTATGATTCGGTTTTTCTTTTTATAGAAAAATTCGAAACTTTAGCAAAAGAAATAGAATCAGAAAAAGATATTCTAATATTAAAAGCTCAAGCCATTAAAATCAAAGGCATTTCCTATCTCGAAAAAGGAGCATTAAAAGAAGCTGAAACTCACCTTGATTCTGCATTGGTACTTTTTGAAAAAAGACCTCATATCCCTTTTGAGAATTCTACACTTGAACATAAAGTTAAATTGCTAATGAATCAAAGTAATTATGTAGATGCCTTAGCTCTTAATAAAAAAATAATTGCCAACAATGGCGAGGATAAATTAAGTGGAAATAATCTTGGGACACTTGCCATTATATCCGCTAGAATAGGAAATAAAGAAGACGCTATCAAATATTGGTCTAGAGGATATGAGATTTTTTTAAAAACAGGGGATAAAGTCAATGCAGGAATTCATGCTCTAAATGTCTCTACAATGTATAGCTTATTGAAACAACCAGAAAATTCTTTGAAGTTTTTAAAAAAATCAAAAAAGCTAGCAAGAGAAACTAATGATGACTATCTACTGATGGGAATTCTGCATAGTGAAGGAATTCAATTGATTAAACTATCAAAATATAGAAATGCATTAAAACCGCTCAATGAAGTATTAGGGCTTTACAAAAAGTATGAACGAGAAGAAGAACAGTACAAAGCGATGAATGATATGGCATCAGCTTATTTTCAATGTGGAGCCTTAGATTCAGCAATGCAGTTCAATCAAATCACTAAAGACTACTACCTCAAAACGGGGAACAACAAGCATGTACTTTCCAATACATACCTTCTAGCATATAATATTGCAAAAGAAAAAAAGAATTACTTAGTAGCATTAGAAAATTTTGAACAATACAAACTGCATCAAGATACCATCAAAAATGAAAAGAATGAAAAAGCCATTCAAGATGCAAGAGTAGACGAAAAAGTGGTAACAGCTAAAGAGAAACAATTAATGGCTGAAGCAGAAAAATTAAAAGCCGAACAAACTGCTGCTCTTTTGTCATCAAGAAATAGATTTTATGGTACTATTGCTTTAGCATTAATTGGATTACTAATCTTGGGATATTATTCTTTCAGGCAATTAAAAAAATCAAAACAAAAAATCGAATTCCAAAACATCCAGCTTCAACAACTCAACTCCACTAAAGATAAATTCTTTGGAATCATCGCTCATGACATCCGCAGTCCGATAGTAGCACTCGATGGTGTAGGCGAACAAATGAAATATTATTTAAAAAATAATAAAAAAGCAAAACTAGAGCAGCTCTCTGGAAAAATCGATTCTACCGCAAAACGATTAAGTTCACTTTTGGATAATTTATTGAGTTGGGCATTGCTACAGCAAGGGGTTATTCCATACCATCCTCAGGAGTTGAATGTTCAAGAAGTAAGTAGCAATACTTTCCAAATGTTTCAAGAAAATGCTGATGCAAAAAACATAACACTCAATTTACAAATAGATAAAAATATTAAAGTATATGCAGATGAATCTGCACTAAATGCCATTTTGAGAAACTTAATTAGCAATGCTATCAAATTTACACCCGCAGGAGGAACAGTATCCTTAAGTACTGAAACTAAAAACAATAAAGTTTTTATCAATGTTAATGATACAGGTACAGGTATTTCAGCTGAAAAAATATCGAGCCTTTTTTCTTTAGAAAAAAGAAGTGAACAAGGTACGGCAGGCGAAAGAGGCACAGGACTTGGATTAAATCTAGTAAAAGAATTAGCAGAATTAAATAAAGGCTCTGTGAAAGTAATTAGTGCGATAAAAAAAGGTTCTACATTTAAAGTAGGGTTACCTGCAGTTGTATAACAGGTTGGTAGGAATTAGAAAAAAGCCCTAATTTTCGAATCGAAAATTAGGGCTGAATTCATCTAAATTTAGGGTTACAAGGTGAATTTATTAAGGGCCTGTTCTAATTTTAAATTTCGGAAAAAAACTACCTCTATTCTTATTTTTACTCCTCAACGGTAACATTTTTGTACACGAACGGTAGAATTAACTACATAAATGGACTTGTGTTTTTTAATTAGAATAACTTATCTTGCCCCAAAACATAAAAACTTTAGTAAAAACAGTAAGAGAAAATAAAAATGGCATTCAAAATTCTGATTATTGAAGATGAAGAACTCTATGCTGACAGAATGGAAATGTTAGTTGAAAAATTAGACTACTCCCACTTGGGCACCGTCGATAATAGTTCAGATGCACTTGCATTGATTGAAAAGGATATTCCAGATTTAATTTTAATGGATATTCATATTCAAGGTTCACATGATGGAATAGAACTTTCCGATCTCATTCATAAAAAACATGGTTCCATTCCTATCATCTTTGTCACCTCATTACAAGATGACTTAACTTTCTCCAGAGCTTCTCGAACGAATCCTGTAAGTTTTTTGGTAAAACCATTCAATGAACTTCAACTTCAAAGAGTCATCGAATTAACAGTAAAAAAACTTCACCAACCTGAACCTCCTCAACAAAACATTTCCAAAAAAGAAAATACAGAATCTCCTTCTTCAGAATGGGAAAATAATTTTCTTTTTCAAAAAAGCTTTTTTATCAAAACTCGTCAAAAATTAGAAAAAGTTGCGGTAGATGATGTTTACTATTTAGAAGCAGATGGACATTATTGTCAAGTCCATACAGAAGATAAAAAATTCTTGGTACGTACTTCTATGACTGATTTATCAAAACGACTTTCTCCTGAAGTATTTTTACAAACCCACAGAAGTTTTATCATCAATACTCAAAAAGTAAAATCGGTTGACTTACAAGAAAGCGTAATTATTTTAGGAAAAAAACAGGTTCCTTTGAGTAAACGGAACCGAGAAGAACTTTTGAAAAAATTAGATTGGGTGTAAGGCCTTGTTTGAAAAGGGAAAAAGGGAAGACGGATTTACGATTTAAGAAGTTCGTCGAATACTTTTGATTCTTACTTTCACAATTATTCGACAAACTTCTTAAATCGTAAATCCGTCTTCCCTTTTTCCCTTCTTCCCTTTTCCCTAAGGATGCGCAGCCACCCAAACTTCCCCATCCTCAAAAAATTCCTTCTTCCAAATCGGAACAGTTTCTTTTAAAGTATCAATACAATATTCACATGCTTCAAATGCAGCTTTACGATGAGGAGTAGCAACTGCAATAATTACGGCAATCTCACCTATTGCTAAAACACCTACTCGATGATGAATTGAGATTTTTTCACAAGACCATTTTTTCTGAGCTTGTTCTGCGATCTTTCGCATTTCAGAAATTGCCATTGGAGCATACGATTCAAATTCTAATCGTAGGACAGGTTTGCCTTTTGTTTGATTACGAACTGTTCCGATAAAAACAGTACTTCCGCCTGCACTTGCTGAGGCAACATAATCAACACATTCTTGAGTAATAAGTGGAGTGTCTTTGAGTTGGATGTCAATCATGGGAAATTATTATTCAATCATAATTTTTTATTTTTCATTAAATCTACCCTCCACTCACAGGAGGAATAATCACAATCTCATCTTTTTCATTTAACAAAAAATCATCTTCTTGATATTCTTGATTGACTGCAATCGAAAGTGAACGTAATTTTTCAAAATCTGGAAATTGTGAAGTTAACTTTGCTTTTAATTCTCCTACTGTTGTACCATCAGATATTTCAAGTCCCAATGTCGAACCATTGATGATATCTTTAGCTATTCCAAAAGCGAGGATATTTATTTTCATTATAAAAAATTTAAATATTTTTTTCCAAAAAGCCAATCATCTCATCCCAACTTAAAGTTGCACATTTTAATCTCCCAGGAAATTCTTTTGCTGCTGAAAATGCTTCAAATTCTTCTTCCATATTTTTATCCATTTCTTGCTCAGCATCCGTCACCGTCTGAAACTTTTGACATAATAACAATGCTTCTTCAATTTTCTTTCCTTTCAAGTTTTTCACTAAAACAGATGTTGAAGCTTTTGAAATCGCACAACCAAAACCATGGAAACTCAAATCTTCAATCACTCCATTTTTTACTTCAAAATACAATTCAAATCGATCTCCACAAATTTGATTATAAGCTTTTAAAACATGTGTCGCATTTTCTTTTTTTTCAAAACAAACAGGCTCACTATTATGTTTTAAAATAATGGTTTTATATAAACTTTTTAGCTTCTCATTCATGAAAAAAACTGTTGAATTTCTTTTATTTTTTCTACTAAAAAATCAACTTCTTCAAGTCGATTATAAATGGTAAATGATGCTCTCGTCGTTCCAGGTAAATTGAAATTATCCATCACAGGTTGTGTACAATGATTCCCCGCCCGAACTGCAATATGATCTGTTCCTAAAAAAGTAGCTACGTCATGCGGGTGGATGTTTTTTAAGGAAAAAGAAATAATCGAAGATTTATTTTTAGCCTTGCCTATTATCTCTAAATCATTGATTTTCAACAACTTACTTGTAGCATCAATAGTCATTTCTTTCAAATAATTATTTACCTCCACCCTATCTAGTTGATTAACAAAATCAATCGCAGCACCTAGCCCAATCACCCCTGCAACATTCGCCGTACCTGCTTCAAATCGCTGTGGAACATCTGCAAAAATGGTTTCCTCAAAGGTAACATTTTTAATCATATCTCCTCCAAATTGATAGGGCTGCATTTGTTCTAAATATTGTTTTTTCCCATATAAAATTCCTATACCTGTTGGTCCAAATAACTTATGTCCTGAGAAGGACAAAAAATCAACATCCAATGCTTGAACATCAATTGGATAATGTGCTACACTTTGCGCAGCATCCACTAAAACTGGAATATTTTTTTGATGAGAAAGTTCAATAATTTCTTTAATTGGATTTATCGTTCCTAAACTATTGGATACATGAACGATAGCCACCATTTTCGTTTTAGAAGAAAGCATGTTTTTAAAATTCACTAATTCCAATTCTCCATTTTTATTCATTGGAATGACTCGTAGATTCGCTTTATTTTTTTTACAAATCATCTGCCATGGAATCAAATTCGCATGATGTTCCATTGCTGAAATAATTACTTCATCTCCTTCTTCTAATTGAGCATCTAAATAAGATTGTGCCACCAAATTTATACTAGCAGTTGTTCCACTCGTATATACAATGTTATTAGCATTGGGTGCATTTAAAAATTGAGTCACCTTTTTTCTTACCTGTTCATACTTTTGAGTCGTTTGAGCAGCAAGTGGATAAATCCCCCGATGTATATTTGCATTTTCTTTTTGATAAAAATTCGAAATGGCTTCAATGACTGATTGTGGTTTATGAGTAGTCGCAGCATTGTCGAGATAAACCAAATTCGGGTGATGGGAAAATATCGGAAATTCCGCTCGTATGTTTTTTAATTCAATCATTGTTGTAAAAATATCATTTCCAAAAATTCTTTTCTACTTTTATTGCTTGTTTATTTACAGCTTTAAAGTAAGACGACTTTCCATGTCGTTTTAAAACTCTGGTCAAAAAACCGCAAAATAAAATATTATGATTACAGTCGAAGAGGCGCAAAGTATTATTTCCAAAACTATTTATGATTTTGGTATTGTAGATATTCCATTGGGCAATGCAGTTGGTCGAGTGCTTAGAGAAGATTTATTTGCCGATCGGGATTTCCCTCCTTACCATCGGGTAACAATGGATGGCATCGCTATTCAATTTGAAAGTTTTGAAAATGGAAATCGAAATTTCAATATCGAAGGAATTGCAGCAGCGGGTGCGGAACAACAAACCTTAAAAAATGAAAACAGTTGCCTTGAAGTGATGACGGGTTCTATTTTACCTAACAATACAAATACGGTAATTCGATATGAGGATTTAGATATTCAAAATGGAGTAGCTACCATCCAAGTCGATGTTTTAAGAAGAGAACAAAATGTGCATAAAAAAGGGGAAGATCGGTTACAAAATTCAAAAGTAGTTTCAGATAAAAAAATCATCTCTCCAGCCGAAATTGGAGTAGCTGCTACTGTTGGAAAAGCAACTGTAAAAGTTAGTCGTTTGCCAAAGGCAATCATCATTTCTACAGGTGATGAACTGGTAGAAATTGATGAATCTCCTCTTCCTTATCAAATTCGAAAATCAAATGTACATCGTTTAAAAGCTACTTTTGCACATCACGGAATTCTTGCAGATACAGCACATTTGAATGATGATTTTGATGAAATCATTACACAATTGAAAAATATATTGGAAGACTACGAAATCGTGATGATGAGTGGTGGTGTTTCCAAAGGTAAATTCGACTTTTTGCCAGATGCCTTGAAAACATTGGGCGTAACAAAGCTTTTCCATAAAATCAAACAACGACCGGGAAAACCTTTTTGGTTTGGAAAAGCCCCAAGCGGGGCAACTGTTTTTGCGCTACCTGGCAATCCTGTTTCGTCTTTTATGTGTACCCAAATTTATTTTGTGCCTTGGTTGAGAAGTTGTTTGCAACTGCCTAAGGTGAGTTCACCTACGGCTATTTTACAACGAGATACTACTTTTAAACCCGACTTAGTTTATTTCCTTCAAGTTAAAATTTCATATAATCAGCAAGGCCAAATTTTGGCAATGCCTGTGGATGGAAATGGTTCAGGTGACTTGGCTAATTTAGTGGATGCTGATGCGTTTTTGAGACTCCCCAGAGGGAAGGATTTATTTGAAAAGGGAGAATGTTTTCCTTTGGTTTTTTATCGGTAAAAATATGTTTAAAGTAGCTGTCGGGCTTTAGCCCGACAGTATAATAAAATCCTATAATGTATTTTTTGAAAACTGCGGATTAAAGTCCGGCAGCTACGTTAAACGTGTTTTCTCCACCATTTGTATTTACCTTAATTAATTTCTTCGTTTGGATCTCCTGATCCCCATCAGTCACTCTTAGAAAATGCTGTCCTTGTGCCATTTTTACCAAAGAAAAATCTAATCGTAATTCTTGGTTTCCTTTTGCTAAGTCATAAGTTTTTGCCCAAATTAATTGTCCATTCATATTGTATAAATGAAAAAGATATGGGCTTTCTTTTTCGACTTGCAATTTGACATTTACAAAATCGACAAAAGGATTGGGGTAGATGTTTGAAATCTCAATTTTATTTTTTTCTTCTTTTTTATCGCTTTCCTCTTTTTCGCTTGCAGGTATACTAACTAAACCTATACTTGAAATCATTCCTGTAGCAGTAACATCTCCTTTTAAAAATCCAACTTTATATCCGACAATTTCTACTTCAGTCAATGTAGCAGCACTCGAACTCATCTTCACCTCAGCCATTTTTCCCTCCATCATTTCCCTACGATCAAAATCAATCACTTGTGTAGCATATCCGATATAAGAAAATGTCACTTCAAAAGATTCCCAATCCGCAGGGATCTCCAATTCAAATTTTCCATCAATATCAGTCGTTGTTCCCTTTCCTTCTTCTAGTAAAATTGTTGCTCCAATCAAAGGTTCTCCATTCATATCTTTAACGACACCCTGTAACTTATTTGTGGAAGATTTCATATTAGGTTTCTTCACCTGACACTTCTCTCCTTTTGTAGCTTTTGATCTTTTAGAACTAGTAACAATTGAAATATTCTCTTGTGTTAAATTCACGTTCGTCTGAGCTTCTACTGTATTCCATGCTAATAATCCCGCTAAAATTGCTGCGGCAGATTTCCATTTTTGAAAAGAAGTAGGAGTGCGAGGAATCATCATATCTCGATTCAGTTGCTCTGAATGAAAACGCCCACAAAGGTTTTGGTTATTTTTTTGGACAAACCTAACGATCTCATTATCAGTCATTTCAGAAAAATCAACAACTGTTTTTTCACATGAATCACAAAAACGACCACCAGGAAGCGAGTGCATCTGATTCCAGTTTTCATGACAAGGTTCATTAATTTGAAATTGAATAGTTTTAGTTTTCTTTTTCATTTTGAATAAATTTACAACTTTGAAAATAAATGATGCGTATCGTTTTTAACGACGAATATTCACTTGCAAAAAGTTGTAACGTATTAGGATTTATTCAGAAAAAGATGGAGAAGATATGCTTTCAGCAGGATCTAAAGAAGGCAAGATTGTTTTATTAGGAAATGAAATCGTAAAAGTTGTTCCACTCCCAACCAAAGAATCTACTTCAATATCGCCTTCGTAATTAGTAATGATTTTTTTACACACACCAAGCCCAAGTCCAGTTCCTTGATATTCATCCGCATTATGCAATCGTTTGAAAAACTGGAAAATTTGGTCGTAATATTTTTCCTCAATCCCTATTCCATTATCTCGAAATGAAATATTGAAAGTATCCGTAGATTGGAATGTAGAAATGGTAATAATTGGTCGATCGCTATTGTTATACTTTATCCCGTTTTGAATAAAATTTTGAAATAAAAGTAGAAACTCCAATTCGTTACAGAAAAAAATAGGAAGATCTTCGGCATGAATAATTACATTTTTTTCTAGAATCTCTTCAGTCAAATTTGTTTTTGCTTTTTCCAAAACTAAATTCAAATTCACCTCCGTACGTTCCGCTTTCTCTATACTTTTTAGCTGAGATAATTCTAAAATATCCTGTACTAAAAAATTCATTTGTTCAGCTCCAGTTTTTACAAAATGTAATTTTTCTTGAAGTCCATCGTATTTCTCCTTTTTAATATCTCGCTCAATCAATCCTATAAAACTGGTAATAGTTCGCAAAGGAGATTTTAAATCATGTGAAGCAATATAGGTGAATCGTTCTAGTTCTTCCGTTGTATTTTTAAGTTCAAGGTTATTTTTTTTCAAGTCATCAATTAATCCTGCACGGTCTTTATCAAAGGTAAATAGTACTATAATTGCCCAACCTAAACCTCCGATAAATACGACTATCTCATCATAAGGAAAATCAATCACTCCTAAAATCGGTCCTTGCAACCTTACAAATAAAAATGCAATAAAAAAGGTAAATAGATGATAGAAAAGAATTAATCTTCTAATAAATATTGTTTTTTGAAAGGCGACATAGGCAATCAGCATAGAGGCCACCATTGCTAATCCTTGATTAAAATAACCTCCTATTAAAATATAAGTAAGACTTATCCAAGCTGGTGAACCTATGGAAAGAACATACCTCCCAAGTTGTATTTTCCCAAAGGCATGTAAAATAATAACCGCTAGATAAACGAAAAAGATTAATGAAATAATAAAGACATAAGTTCTAGAAAAACCAGAGAACCAAGCCATAGCCATGACCTCAACTACTCCCATAGCAGATATAAATGACATTTGATTATATGATCGAATCAAGCCATTCTCTTCTGGGTGTTCCTCAGAAACACCTAGGTTCGATATCCAATTCCAGAATTTTAAGATCAAATTTTATAGATTTTAGCAGGGAATATTAGAATACTGCCATATTCATTCCATTTTTTTGAAAAAACTTAATAACCGAAGATGGACTAAAATAAGACGACTAAAAGTCTTCTTATTTTAAGTTTTGAAGAAAGGAAATCGTAAATCCGTCTTCCTTAGATATATCTTGAAAAAAATTAAGGTGAGATATTTTAACCAAAAAAAAAGCGGAACATCTTTCGATATTCCGCTTCTTTTTTTTAGCAAAAACCTAAATCCTCATTATCATGATACAACTCTCGTTTTTTAGGTTTTGAAGAGGTGTTATGTTTTTGTCTTTGGGAATTGATCAAATTTCCTTTTTCCGTAGGATTTGATTTTACGCTCTTTCTGATGAGCTTAAGAATGTTCATGGGTCGTTAATTTAGAATGTTTTAAAAATGTAATTTTATATAAGTTCTTGGTCATAATTATTCATAGATTATTTCGGCTTCTTTTTTCCTCTTTCTTCGTTAAAAAGCCTCGCCGATGCTAGGCATCGCCTACGTTTTTTGCCTCAAAAGAGAAAAAAATAATCTCGAAATTACCCATGAATAATTATGACCAAGAACTTTAAAAAAATAGGGGATTAAATTTATTTTCTATAAGACAATATATTGCTACGAAAGTAACCATTTCTGCTTATATATTATTATATTTAATGTGATTTTTTTTATTTAAAAGTTAAAACTCTAAGACTCATTTCATTCCGTTATATTCGTCCTTCCAGAACTTTAAGTTCTGGAAAAACTTCCCCGTTCACATCATCTTCTTCTTCGACTTTCTTGGATCATTATTCCTCCTGAAGATTGATCGCCCAAGACCGTCAATGAATAGCTAAAGGTCAACATTACATATCTGCCCAAAGATCTAATTCTTACATCTTCGATATAATTCAACGTATTTCTTCGGTCGATACCTATTCCTTGATTGAGTAAGTCTCTGGCAGCTATCTCGATAGTTCCTCTATGCTTAAAGACAGGTTTAGAAATAGAGGCACTCCACATTGGAACTTGCTGCTGATTTTCAAAACCTTCTCCTTGATAAATGGTATAGTCAAACGAAGTTCCTATTGTCCAATCTTTCTTCAATGTCAGCGTCCAATCTGAGAAATAAGTTAATGTATTAAACTGCTGATCAAAAGTTTTGTTGACTGAATACCTTGACTGATTATAACTCCAGTTAACTCCTAACAATACATCTACAATATTCTTCTTTCTATTTTCGATGGTAAAATCAATGGATGTGTTCCATCGGTTTGATTTGTTTTCTATACTGTTTAAAAATAAGATTCCTCGATTATAGTTTCCACTTAATCTGACTCCCATTTTGCTCCTCATAAATTTTAAAGGAGTATTATATGAAATAGATCCATTTGAAGACCAATTATTTTTCACATTGATAGGTTGAGTGGTTTGGATAAATAATGAATCGATAGTTCTTGCATTTGTAATTTTATCCGTGGTGTAAGTTGTATTGAGTGAAGCAAAAAGGCTTCTAAAATTGAATTGGTCAAATAAGGTATATTGTAATCCCAACTGATGATTATACTCAGGCCGTAAATCTGGGTTACCAATATATAAATTCAATGGATTTAAATTATTTACAATTGGTTGCAATTGCTCCAAAGAGGGTTCTCGTAGATTCGTTCGATAATTCACTCTTAGCGTATTCGATGTCGCAAAATCATAATTAAAACTCATGGAAGGTAATACTGTCCAAAAATCTTTAACAATTGGATTTTCGACTCCAGCAATTTGCCCATCTAGTTTAGAATATTGAACCTGCGCACCTGTGGAAAAAATATATTTTTTACGGTTTAGTTTATAAGTCAGCCCTCCACGATCGTAGAAATAATTTCGATCGTAACTATTACTTAAAAATAAATTCTGCTGCTGTACTTCATTTTTAATATCAAAAACATCTCTAGTCAAGTCATTGGTATAATTTCGACGACTGTATCGAAATTGCAAATATGATTTTCGACTAATCGGTTCTGTAAATGAAAGACTCATTGCATAATCCAATTGACTTTGATCTTGACTTTGGACTTGCTGGATACTATCCGAGAAAGTAAAATCGGGTTGATTAATTAAAAAGGAGTTGACTGATTCCAAATTATTGGTTCGATCATTATCTTGTGCTCCTCCACTCAAATTAGCTGTCAATGAACGACCTTTCTTTTTAAATTTCAATAAATACGACAACCGAGAATTTACATTCCAATTTCGATTATCATAACCATTGTCACTCCAACTAGAATTTTCCAAAAGTTGATCGGTATTAAAAATACGATTGGTTGACAAATTTTGAAAAATTCCATCACTCAATGTAAAGTTGGTTCGTAAAGTCAAAATTTGATTAGAATCTATTTTACTTCTTATTTTTGTACTGATTCTATGATTGTTATTTGTAGTGGTTTTATCCTGAGTTGATTCGGATGGAAAAGTATTCTCTTCAAAAAAGTTTTGTCGAAAAGCTTCAACTTCCTCTCTCTTTTTTACCCTATTAAAAAAGTAACTACCTGTGAATTCTGTCTTTTTTGAAAAATCATAATTGAAGTTCACTCCTCCTGAACCAGAGTTTGTAAATCCATAATTAGGTTGTCCTGCGTCAAAAGGGATCGTCCCATTTCCTCCAAAAGTAAGTTGTCCATCTTCGCCTCCACTATCCATCATGACATTTTGCAATCCTCCTGAGAACGTCAAATAATCATTGAATGAAAAACCCTGTTCATTGATATTATTCATTCGCCCTAAAAGTGAAAGTTGCGATTTTTTATTAAAACGATTTACATTCGCTTTGCTCTCAAAACGATTATCGGAACCATAACCTGCTGATACATTTCCAAAATATCCTTTCTTTTTTCCATCCTTCAATTTTAAATTAATCGTTTTATCTCTCACTCCATCATCGACTCCAGTAAATTCCGCCATCTCTGATTTTTTATCATATACTTGAACTTTATCGACTGCATCTGCTGGAAGATTTTGGCTCGCAATTTTAGGGTCGTTTCCAAAAAATTCTTTTCCATCAACCATAATCGAATTCACTTCTTTTCCATGTGCCTTGATGGTTCCATTTTTATCCACTTCCACCCCTGGCAATCTTTTTAACAAATCTTCTACGGGCGCATTTGGCCTTACTTTAAATGAACCTGCATTGTATTCGACCGTATCTTTTTTTATCAAAATAGGAATTCGCTCCGCATTTACGGTAACTTCTCCTAGTAGCTTCTTCTCAGGTTTTAGCATTAACGTCCCCATTTGTAACAATTCTTTTGCATCATTTAAATCTACAGGGTTAAAAATACTTTCGTACCCCACATAGGAAGCTTGAAAAATATATTCACCTCGTTTGACACCTTTTATTTTAAAATTTCCAGTTGTGGTTGTGATGGCAAAATATTCCATTGTGGAATCTTGTGGATTGAGTAAAACTACCGTCGCACTCATTAGTGGAGATTGTAAAGAATCGGCTAAAATGCCCTGAATAGTTACATTTTGGGCAAAAGTAGTTACTGCCAATTGAAGGAAAAACCCTATGCAAATGGTTTGCAATTTCATTGTTATGTATTTTGATTTTATTTAGAAATGGAGTGCTTTATATTTTTTTTAGAGAGTTTTTTTGTCGAAAGATGGTTTTTGAATATAGAACAATAGAACGCTTATTCAAAAACCATCTTTCGACAAAAAAACCTTACTTAATTCTGAATAATAATTCGGGTCCCACCTTTTCCACTTGCACCAAATTCCGCTTCCATTTCCTTTAGTTTCTCCTCTTGAATTTCTTCAAACTCTTCCTTCGAAACTTTCTTACCTTTCTTTGGAGCTTTGATAACACCTTTTTCAATTTCTTTTAATTCTACCGCAGTAGCTTCCATGACCATTTGCCCATCATTTCTATCCAACTTTAAAATCATTCCAGGCAATCCAGAGACACTTCCTGGTCCTGAAGCAACTGGAATCTGAGGAGTAAACCATGCAATCAAATTATGAGTAGAATCTTTTTTATAAGTAGCTTTTTGGCAAGTGTATCCGAGTATGCTTTCTTGTTCACCAGTTAATTTCCATTTATACTTTTCGACCTCACCTTGTATCAAAAACTTCTTTCCCATAAACTCCTGTTTATTAATCATAGTGCCATCTGCAATATTTGTAAATGTTTTGTTTTCAGGCATATCAAATTTCATATTTATCATCATTCCACCTTCCTCAGATCCCATCGTAACTTCTTCTGCATCAACATTCTTTTTAGCTGGTTCGTATAAAGTAGCCTCTTCATTAAACGTCAAAGTCATATTATTAGATTGGGAAGAAGGTATTTGAGAAGCGAACTCTTCCATTCCTTCAGGAAGTTCTATATTCAAAGCAATGGTTTCTTTGAATTGGATGACACCTGCCGTCTGTGCAAAAATCCAAAGTGGCAAAAGAGTTAAAAGTGTTACAACTAATTTTTTCATTATTTTTTTCTTTTTGTTTAAAAATGTGAACAATTACTACTCTACCCGATAATTTTTCAAAAAGTCTCGTAGAGACAAAATATGGGTAGAATGTTTAGGTAAGCATCTGCAAAAAAGTGCCGTAGGTACTTAATATTATATTGCGTACCTATGGCACGGTTCGATTTTTTTTTGATGCTTCTACCCATGTTTTGTCTCTATGAGACATTTTGAAAAATCTTCGGGTAGAGTAAACAATTACTTACTACAAACATATCATTGATTCTTATTCAACTAGGTTAATCAACCTTTATTTAATGTTAATTAAGGTTAATGAATCAGGTAATTGTGTAGGAAAGCCATTAATTTTGAAATATGAATATTTGGAAAAATCATAAATTATCATTTCTACTAGCGACAGGTAGCTTATTATTGCTACTGTTGTTTCAGGTATTTTGGTTAGAAAACACCTATCAAAATGAAAAAGAGAATTTAAGAGAAAAAGCAGATTTGATTTTTGAAGATGCGGTGAGAAGCGTGGAAGATTCAGTAATTCATATGTTTGTTTTCGATCCTGCCATGAAAGCAATTGACATAGATACTCAAATAATGATTCGCTCTCCGCAAGAAGAACTTGAATCTTTAATTCCAAAAATTAAAATCCTAGAAAGCGATACTACCGTTAATGTAAAAATCGACATGCGAACGAATTTTCGAAAAAGTACTAAAAAAAACAGCTTCGGATCTATTGCACTTTGGATGTCGGGAGATAGTTCGCATGGGCATTTCGACCATTCTGATTCTATGTTTTTTAACGAAGATAATTTTGCAATCATTGAAAACAAGTTAGGAAACCTGATGGTAAAATCAAATTTGCCAACACCTTATGACGTCATAACTTTGGAAAATGATTCCATCCCAGAAGGAGATTTATATTCTAATTCTCATACAGATATTTTAAGTCATAAATCCTACGCACTTTATTTTCCTAATTATAAAAACTACCTATTCCAAAAAATCCTTCCGCAGTTGTTATTTTCTATTTTTCTCTTTGGAGCAATTCTATTTTCGTTTTTTATGGTTTGGCAAAGTCTGGAAAAACAGCGACGTTTGACGGAATTAAAAAATGATTTCATAAGCAATGTAACGCATGAATTAAAAACTCCAATCACAACTGTCGGAGTAGCATTGGAAGCGTTGAGTAATTTTAATGCTTTGCAAAATCCACAACGAACAGAAGAGTATCTCAATATTTCTAAACATGAATTACAACGACTTTCGATACTTGTAGACAAGGTTTTAAAAATGTCCTTATTTGAGAAAAAAGAACCTGAATTAAAATTAGAAACCTTCGATATGCAAACTCTTATTCAAGGTGTATTGCGTTCGATGAAGTTGCAATTTGAGAAATTTTCAGCTGATGTAAATATTGATTTTGAAGGATCTAATTTTGCCATCAAAGGAGATAAAATTCATTTGACAAATGTGGTCTACAACCTCATTGATAATGCATTAAAATATAGTAAAGAAAATCCCAAAATCAATTTGTTATTAAAACAAAAAAATGATCAAATCCAACTGGTTATTCAAGATAAAGGAATTGGGATTGAGCAAAATTTAAAAGATAAGATTTTTGAAAAATTTTTTAGAGTTCCGCAAGGCAATCAACATGATGTCAAAGGCTATGGATTGGGTTTAAGTTATGTTGCTGGAGTCATCAAAAAACACCAAGGCCATATAGAAGTCGATAGCCAAATCAATCAAGGAACCTCATTTACTATCTCTCTACCAATAAATTATGAATAAAATAAAAATACTATATGTAGAAGATGAACCTTACTTAGGTAAGATCGTCAAGGAAAGTTTAGAAAGTCGAGAATTCAATGTAAAGATGTTGCCCGACGGTCGAGGTGTTCGTTCTGCGGTAGATTCTTTCCAACCTCAAATTTGTGTTTTAGATGTGATGTTACCTTATAAAGATGGGTTCACTTTGGGAAAAGAATTACAACAAACTCACCCCACTCTACCTATCATTTATTTGACTGCAAAAACTCAAACCAAGGATATTCTCAAAGGCTTCGAGTCTGGTGGAAATGACTATATCAAAAAGCCTTTTAGCATGGAAGAATTAATTGTAAGAATCAACAATATTTTGCATTTAACTAAACCTTCCAATCAAAAAATAAAACAAGATACTTCCGTAATTCTAGGTACTTATATTTTTCATCCCAAAAAATTTGAATTACATCATGGTGAACATGTAAGAAAACTTTCGCACCGTGATACACAGCTACTTCAGATTTTGTGTAACAATAAAAATGCAACAGTAAAAAGAAAAGATATTTTAATGCAGGTGTGGGATGATGATTCCATTTCCAACTCTCGTAACTTAGATGTGTACATCACTAAATTGAGAGATTATTTAAAGAAAGATTCTAATTTAAAGATTGTTACTTTGAAAGGTGTGGGATATCATTTTGTAGTGGAATAAAAGTGTGTTTAGGTGTATATGCACTTATACACACATACACCTAAACACATTAAAAATACCCACTAGCATTTTTTGCAGAATCAACCATCATCTTTTTGTTTCCAAAAACAAAATATGAAATTCCAACTGAAATATTCGTAACTCGATGCTTCGCTTTATCTGCAAAATCATAAGCATCTTCCGCCGCTAGAATTTCTTGTAATCCCATATTATATCTCATATCAAGTGTGTATTTCCATCGATTGGCACGGAACGAAAATCCTCCCCCAAAATTAACTCCAAAATCTAATCGTTCTAAAGTTCCTTCCTCCATATCATAAGGCATGGTCAAAGTTTCGCCATTAGTTCCATTATAAAATTCTTCTTCAGCTTTGATTAAGTAACTTACATTTGGTCCAGCATTTACAAAAAACCGTCCTCGATTTCCTAAAGCAAAACCAGCCTCGATCATTAAGGGCATATCCAAGTAATTTGTCTTTACAGTTGAAGTACTATCTGCATTGGTAAAGGTTGGTTCAAATCCTTTTTGCGAAAAAGAAATTTCAGGTTGGAAAGCAATAATTGCCCCTAGCTGAAAATTAGCAAAGGCAGCGATGTTTACACCATTTAATTTTGCCGCCTCAATCAAATCTCCATTGGTTGTTTCCAAGTTGGCCTCTGACATATTTAAACCGAATCGCATTCCAAGTTCCAATTGAGCAAAAATCAAAGTTGGAAAAGAAAAGGCAAGTATGATAATTAATTTTTTCATCTAGTTAGTTTTTTAGATTCTTAAAATGTGTAAAGGAATGTATTAAAGTGTATGTGTGTATAGGTTGACGAAATAATTGTGAGTTAACTCAATAAAAGAACTCACAATTATTTCGTCAACATATACACCTATACACACATACACCTTAATACATTCCTTTACATAAGATTTAGTGAAAAATGTGCCATATTTTATTTGAGAGGAAATAACCTTAAGTTTGTTGTTCAAAACATCTATTTATGTCGAATATGAAAGAATTACTACGAACGATTCCTCAACAAGGGAAAGTTGATTTTATTAGCGTTCGTAGTGAGCGAAAAGTTTTACCAATTGCTCTTGACTCTGTTTTGGTTTCAGAGGAAGATGGATTGGAAGGTGATCATTATAATGGAAGAAGTAAAAAACGTCAGGTCACTTTGATACAGGCAGAACATCTTGTAGCTGTAGCTTCGATGTTAGGAAAAGATAAAATTGATCCATTATTAGCTCGTCGAAATATTGTAGTTTCAGGAGTAAATCTTTTGGCATTTAAAAATCAAAAATTTCAGATTGGAGAAGTTATTCTAGAAATGACGGGATTGTGTCATCCTTGTTCACAAATGGAAACAAACTTTGGCGCAGGTGGCTATAATGCAATGCGTGGGCATGGTGGAATTACAAGTAAAGTAATTCAAGGTGGAGTCATTCGAGTAGGAGATGTAGTTAAATTGTTATTGTAAGAATGTGTTTAAGTATATGTGTATATAGGTGTATATGTTGACGAAATAATTGTGAGTCCTTTTATTGAGTTAACTCACAATTATTTCGTCAACATATACACCTATATACACATACACCTAAACACACTTTTATACATCAAAAAATATTATGAAAAAAATATTCATTTCAAGGCCTTTAAATTCAGAGAGTATTTTCCGAACAGAATTGGAGAAAGCTGGTTTTGAAGTGTATGGAGAATCGCTTTTAGAATTTGAATTAATTCCTTTTAATAAAATCCCAGAGGTCGATTGGATATTTTTTTATAGTCAAAAAGGAGTGCAGTTTTTCTTTAACCATATTCGAGATAATTTCATTTTCTTTTCGCCTGAAATTCGTTTTGCTGGTTTTGGAAAAAAGACGGCAAAGGTAATTGAAAGCTATGGATTAGAATGTGATTTCGTAGGAACAGGAAAAGCAAAATCCACGACTCCCGAGTTTATAAAAATAGCTAAAGGTCAAAAGGTACTTTTTCCAAGAGCAGAAAATTCACAAAGAAGTGTTCAGCAACTCATTGACAATGAACTAATTACAGAGGATTTAATTATTTATAAAAATTTTCCAAAACAGAATTTCGAACTTCCTAAAATGGATTATTTAGTTTTTACGAGTCCGTTAAATGCGAAGGTCTTTTTCCAAAAATATAAATACGAAAAAAATCAAAAAGTATTTTCAATTGGTGAGACCACGGCAAAGACGCTAAATGAATTAGGAATTAAAGACATTCTTTTTCCACAAAAGCCTTCAGAAAAAAACCTTGTAAAATTATTGTTACAAACATTACGTAAAATTTAATAAAATGAAAAAGATTCCTTTCCTTCTATTTTTTTTATTTCCATTTTTCATTTATGGTCAAACTAAAAAAGCTCTTTTTATTGGAAACAGCTATACCAATTATAACAACCTTCCAAAGTTAGTGAATGATTTAGCTATTTCAGTTGGGGATACTTTAATCTATACCAAACATACTCCTGGAGGTGCTCGACTTTCCACTCATGCCAATAACCCGTCTGTCCATACCAAAATTAATGCTGATGATTGGGATCATGTTGTGCTACAGGCTCAAAGTCAAGAACCTTCCTTTCCTATCGGTCAAGTTGAGACTGATGTTTTTCCATTTGCAAAAATCCTATGCGATTCTATCCGTGCAAATAATCCATGTACTCGTCCTATTTTTTATATGACTTGGGGGCGTGAAAATGGCGATGCAAATAATTGCCCCAATTGGCCGCCAGTTTGTACTTATGAAGGAATGGATAGTTTGTTAAATCTTCGTTATAGAATGATGGGTGCAGATAATGAAGCCTATGTTTCCCCAGTTGGGGCAGTTTGGAATTATTTAAGAACGAACCACCCTGAAATTAATTTGTACACAGGAGATGGGTCTCACCCTTCGGCTGAGGGTTCCTATGCAGCGGCATGTACTTTCTATTCTATTATTTTCCAAAAAGACCCAACCCTGACTTCTTTTAATTTTACCTTGGCAGCAGATCAAGCAAATACTATTAAAAACGCAGCAAAAATAATTGCCTTTGATAATTTACAAGAATGGAATGTTGGAACATTTGATCCTATCGCAGATTTCTCGTTTTCGCAAAATGCAGCAGCAATTACCTTTACTAATAATTCAGATTATTCAGAATCCTTTCATTGGGATTTTGGAGATGGAGTGACTTCCACAGAAGAAAATCCAACATACACTTATCAAAATAACAATACTTTTACGATTCAACTGATCAGTTCTAAATGTGGAGTTTCTGATACTGTATCAAATGAAATTATTATAGAAACTGTTTCTTCAAATAACTTAAATACTCCTCAGATAAATATTTTCCCAAATCCTACAAATAACACGATAAACATTAATTTTATGCCTAAAAATTCAAGCGTAATTTTAATAGATGAAGTAGGGAAAGAATGGAGACGGCTTAAAAAGCAAAGCGATGATTTAATTCTTGATATTTCTGATTTGCCACAAGGATTATTTTTCATAAAGATTCAAAGTGATACGAATCAATTACTGTTTATAGAAAAACTAATTCGAAAATAAGTAGTTCGACTTCTCACTTTAAAAACTATTGATCTATTAAATACGAATAAAGCCCAACATTTAATTTTTATATTTGTTAGGTTTACATGTATTAATTTAGAATACCCAACTCATGATTTTTCAAAACTCACAAATTGACATTAGTCTTCTGCCTTCGATTGATGAAATCCATTATCAACGGTTGGCTCCTGCGCATGTCAAAGTCAAATATATTAGCAATGCCATTTTCTTTTTAATCATGTTGGCTGGAATTATTTATTTACGTTTTCAACCCGTAGTGAGTGAACATCCTCGACTGAATAATGGGTTATTGATTTTTTGGCTAGTGTGGTTATTAATTTCATTCATATTGACAAAGATGAATTACGATATTGAAGGTTATGCGCTTCGTGAAAAAGATATTGTACATATAAAAGGTGTCATTAATCGAAAACAAGTTGCTATTCCATTTAACCGAGTAC
Source organism: Caprella mutica (assembly GCA_947561585.1). Classification (NCBI taxonomy): domain Eukaryota; kingdom Metazoa; phylum Arthropoda; class Malacostraca; order Amphipoda; family Caprellidae; genus Caprella; species Caprella mutica. The sequence goes on from CANNZV010000010.1 coordinate 337,553, forward strand.
AACATTGCGAAATTAAGGCAGGGCCGATTCAAAGATATTTTAATTTAAAAACTTTAGAAATTTATACCGCAGGTGGGCATAGTAGCGATTTAAGAATTGCAGGGCTAAAAGGAGAAGATGCTCAAGTACTAAAAGATTTTATTATCAAAACTACAGGACAAGTTTCGAATGACGAAGAAGAATGATTTAGAATTTTTAACGGAACCTACTCGGCAATCTAAGTTTGCGATTTTTTTGATTTTGACAAAATCATTTAGGATTATTATTGGTCAAGCTTGGTTCTTATTGGTTGCGTTGATTTTCAATCCAAGGCCTTCTGAGGATAATTGGTTGGCAATAGCTATTATTGGAATTACTGCGGCTTCTGCCATCCGATCTATCATTGCCTATTTCAAATTTTATTATTATGTCAAAGATGATGAGTTGGTTATCGAAAAAGGGATTTTTCAAAAAACAAAACTCAACGTCCCCTTCGATAGAATTCAAACGATAAATTTTAAAGAAAATATTTTCCACCAATTTTTTGGCGTAGTAAGTTTGGAAATAGATACCGCAGGTTCGAAAGGAAATGAATTTTCAATTACCGCATTAAAAAAAGATAAAGCGATTGCGATTCGAGAATTTCTAATCGCACAAAAACAATCTGCCTCCCCAACTCCATTTACAGAAGAAGGCGAAGAAATCATCGAAGAGCAAGAACCCGATGAATTATTATTGCACCTCTCTCCTAGTGATTTACTAAAAATCGGAGTGAGCCAAAATCATTTTAGAACAGCTGCCATCGTTTTTGGTTTTTTAATTACCTCATTAGATTATATCGAAAGCGCGACAGGATGGCAATTAGAAAAAGGGATTGAACGGTTATCAAGTTGGGGTGCCAATACTTTTTTAGCAGGGCTGATTACGATTGTTCCCATGTTTGTTATTATTGCATTTTTAATCTCTTTGATTCGCACCGTTTTTCGATATTACGAATTAAGATTTTATAAAACGTCTTTAGGCTTCAAAGTAATTAGTGGGCTATTTACTCGAAATGAGCAATCTGCTCACATGCAAAAAATTCAACTCATCCGCTGGACGACTAATCCAATCAAAAAGGCATTCAAGCTTTTTGACATCAGTCTTCGACAGGCTTCAAGTACCGCTATTGCTAGAAAACAATCTATTTACGTACCTGGATGTTATGAAGAACAATTGGATGCAGTTCGGCAAGCATACTTTCCTGAAGAGGTTCAACTTGACTTTGAAGAACATGTAATTCATCCATTGGTAATATATCGTAGAGTTTTATATTTAGGATTACTTCCTGCAGGTCTTGCATTTTTATACAACTGGTGGGGCGATCCAAATCAAACTGTTTATTGGGAAGCATTTTGGGTTTTAATTGTATTATTTATCAGTTGGATTTATCAACGTAACTATCGATATTTTGTAAGTGATGAAGGGATTCGTATTTCGAGTTCGATTATTGGAAAAACGGAAACGCTGCTAAAATGGTTTAAAATTCAAGGTGTAGAAATTCAACAAGGTCTCTACCAAAGACGCAAAAATTTATGCAACTTGGTTTTCCATACCGCAGCAGGAACGGTGAGAATTCCATATATTGAATTAGAAAAAGCGAAACGGATGGAAGATTTTATTTTATATAAAATTGAATCAAGTGAGCAGGCGTGGATGTAGCTGTTGGGCTTTCGTTCGGAGAAAATGAAAATTTTAAAGCGTGTTTTTCTTTACTACGGGCTAAAGTCAGGTAGCTACTTTGAAATGCGAGTAAAATAAAAAAATGGAACAAGTAGTTTATAAAAATAAGACTTACATTTTTATTGTTACCATGTATATTTCATTTTTATTATTGAAAAATACATTTAAGATGTTTGCAACTCAAGATATGTTTGCAGCAGTTGTACTTACCGTTCAAGCAATTGTTTTGTATCAAATTTATTTGAAGCATATATATGTAAGAGTGGGTATCAAGTTTTGGACAGCATTTCCTATAGCTAAAGAAGGGGTTTTATTAGGTGTCGATTTTATGCGATTGATTTCAGGTGGTCAACAAAATATTGTACTTGACGATACCATGAAATCTGCTTTCTTTTTTGTAGCTGCGATTTTGATTTATGCGTTTTGTGATAAGGCAATTAAAATTGTGGAGAAAGACTTAGTTTAGAATGTTAAGCTTTCTTAAAAAGAAAATCTTAATAGTTAAATCATAGTTAACCAACGCCTCTTCCTTTGGTATTAACTATCATTAGACCCTATCTTTGAAATGAAAGAACCTATTTATTTATCTCCTTATCTTAAAATACCTACGTTATGAAAAAACTATTAATTTTATTGGTTTCGCTGGTCGCCATTTGCGAAACAACAACCGCTCAAAACTCCTGCGACCGATGGTACATGGATGCTAATTACATTTATCTTCAACCACTCAAAGATTTTAAGGCTGGTGGATTTCAAGAAGGACATGGTGTTTCTTTTGGAGGATATTATGACTTAAATCCTAATGCTCAAAAAGTCACTTTTCACCCAGGTATCCGACTCAATGGTATTGTAGGAAAAAATGCAAAGGACAATATTCTTCTTGCAGATCCTGCTGGTGCTACGGGTAGAACAAAAGTTTACAATGCTATTTTTGATGCACAATTATTAGGTCGTATAATTTTTCAACCACAGTCAAAATTGAGTCCCTATATTGATGGCTATGGGGGACTCAGAGTAACTGCAGGTCATGAGAAATTAATTCTAGATGGAAACTATCCTGGCTATGATGAAACTACTTCAACACAAGTTATTAGTAGAGGAAATTGGAATTGGGGTGGAAGTATCGGAGGTCTAATTCGATTACATCCAAATGTGGATTTTGATATTCGTTTGAGTGCAGACTATTCTCCTGAGTTGGAATATATTGATATGGATACTTATGAAAAAATTGAAGATAATCTGGTCTATGATTTTTCTAAAACCAATGCATTAAATTATAAAATTCATATCGGATTTCGATTTAAGTTAGGTTGCGGCAACAGATCTTCTAAAAGATATAATAATCGAAATCACACTCCCAATCATCGTTCTAGAAACAGAGGAGGAAGAACGCCTTCTAAGAAAATACCTAGTAAAGGATCATCCAGTAAATCATAATTTTTAAATTAAAAACCGATGAATATTAATATTCATCGGTTTTTAGTTTTTCATACATCTTAGGTAGTTCCACCTCAGTTTTATTAATACCTTTTTCTATTTCAAAAGCACGTTCAATCTGGTAAGTATTTGGTGTCTTTTCATGTTTAATTTCTAAAGCACATAAATCTGTAATTGGTTGCCAAATATTTGTCAATAAAGGTACAGGTAAATTTAATTCGTCAGTTACATATAATTTATAAGTGCTTTCATTCACCCAATTTTCTTTCTTGTTAATTGCCTGATGTTCAATAATCATTTTGTAACAATCATATCCTAAAATGTTCTTCATATCTTTTTTATCAATAACAATATTGTTACTTACTTCCCACTCAGCTAATTCATGGTACAGAAACATTTTATCCACATTCGGCTCACCCTTATAAATATAAAATCTTGACATAAGACCTGTCCTAGGATTTATTAAAATAAACTCATCTTTTGAATTATACATTTTTCTTTCTAGTCGAATGATATCTTTGTTAAAGGTATAAGTCAAAATCTGAGCATTGTCTTTTTCTCCTATTTTTTTAAAAGCCTCTGCAAATTCTTGTTTCTCTTTCTCTTCATTTTCTTGTTCATATTTCCATTCTGCTTCATCTATCTCATCTTCAAACTCTGGAATTATTTTCTCTTCACATTTTTCATATTTTCCAAGTAGATCTTTAGTAGAAATAACAACCTCAGTTTTATATTTTAATCTAACAAAATCACTCATTGCTACTTCATTTTATTCACTTCTTTCCATTTATGACAATCCGCTACATGGTCATTCACCATCCCACACGCCTGCATATAAGCATAACAAATCGTACTCCCCACAAACTTAAATCCTCGTTTTTTTAAATCCTTACTCATCGCATCACTTTCAGGAGTAGTGGCAGGGACATCGCTCATTTCTTTAAACTTATTTTTAATCGGTTTTCCTCCTACAAATTGCCAAATATATTTATCAAAAGTGCCAAACTCTTTTTGCACTTCAAGAAAAGCAATGGCATTTGATCGAGCGGAATTTATTTTTAATCGATTGCGAATGATATTAGGATTTTCACGAAGTTTCTCCAATTTCTTATCGGTAAGTTTTGAACACTTTTTAATATCAAAATTATGAAACGCTTTTCGATAACCTTCTCTTTTTTTCAAAACGGTAATCCAACTCAAACCTGCTTGAGCTCCTTCTAGCATTAGCATTTCAAATAATTCTCGATCATCATGAACAGGGATGCCCCATTCATTGTCGTGATAGTCAATATAAATTTCACTACTTTTACACCAGCCACATCGTTTTTTTTCTTTCATTTTACCAATTTTTATTAACAGTTACTGTAATATTTTTAAAGTCTTTTCGAATCTTCTTCATCCTTCTTTTATTTTTCCCGAAGTCTCCCCATCCTTTTCTTGAAGCAGATCGAAAATGTATTTGTTTTGTTTTTTCGTCAAAAATAAATTCTACGTCATCGATGAATTTGCCAATCTTCGTTTTAAATTCGTAATGTAAATAACCTTCTTTCTCTTCTACTAAAGTTGCCCGTGAATAAGTTGCTAATAAATTCATCAGTTTAACTTTAGCGGCCACAGATTCTTGAGAAAAAGGAATTGGCTTCATTCTTTTTCGTCGCCTTTTTTCTTGAGTGCTGACACAATTAGGAGAAGAAGGGCAAGGTGATAATTCTATTTTTTCTTCCTCCACTTTTTCTAGATCATTGCTATTCCCCGTTAGGAAAAATAAAAATATAAGTAAGATAAATTTCATTTTCGTTTGTTTTTAAAATGCGTTAACATCTCATTTGCAATCATTAACAAGTCATTACATTTACTTTTTTCTAAGCCGCCGTAAGTTTGCAATACATTTTATAACAAAAAAATAAAATAATGAAAAAATCTATTTTTTTTACCCTAACCGTATTACTCATACTTGGCTCTTGCGCTCCTCAAAAAAAATACTTAACCACCGATCCTACCCTTCCTGTAAATAAAAAAATCAATGATGTAAGAAATGAAAAAGAAAGAACGAATTTAATTGGAATTACAACCCGAAGCGGATTACAAGAAGCACCTTTTAAAGAATGGTATGACAAATATTATTCGCCTTACAAACCAAACCCAACTGTTATTTCTAAAGGAAAATCAAAAGTAAAAGGTGTGGAAGTTTTAGCTTTTATGGGAACATGGTGTGGTGATAGTAAACGTGGCGTCCCACAATTTTATAAGGTAATGGATGAAATGGGTTTTGATGAAAAAAATATAAAACTCGTATCTGTTTCTGACTTAGATGAGGATTATAAGCAAAGTCCAAATCATGAAGAAAAAGGTTTAAATATTCACCGTGTCCCTACTTTTATTTTTTATAAAGAAGGAAAAGAGATTGGACGAATCGTAGAATCTCCAGTAACTTCATTCGAAGTTGATGTCGTTCAAATTCTAAATGGCTTAGCAACAACTCCAAACTATGCAACTCAAAACTTGATTCACCAACGTCTACAAGAACAGGGAATCGCCAAAATGGAAGAAAAACTAAAACCTTATGGACGATATGTAGCTCGTTATGCTAAAGGTTCTTCAGAATTGAATACATACGGCTATATATTGTTATCTCAAAAAAAGATGGATGAGGCACTTTTAGTTTTTAGAATAAATGCATTGGCATTTCCATACAAACCAAATGTTTTTGACAGTCTTGCAGAGGCTTATTTAAAATCTGGAAATTCTGAACTAGCTATCGAAAATTATAAAAAGGTTTTAGAAATAGATCCTGATCATAAACATGCAAAAGAAGAATTAGAAAAACTAGGCGTGAATATTTAGCCTAAGAAACAACACCCGATATAAAAAAGTATTGAGATCGTGAGTATTGGGTATTGAGAATGATTCGAAATCCCAATACCCATAATCCCAAATCAGATTATCCCAACTTGGATTACATAATAAGCAAGGAAGACTAAATAATTCAATAATTTGCGTCCCAGAATTATTATCGAATTAGTCTTTCCTTGTTTATTTTTTTACAAAAAAATCCTGTAATATAATTTTACGGAATTTGTTAAAGAATCTACTTTCCTCAAAAAAATAACACGCCACTATTGAGTAATTTCGAAGACCATTCCTCACCATTCGTAGAAATTATTCATTCTTAATTATTCACTATTCATTATAAATCCCTACCTTTCTTCTTCAAAAAATGACTTACACTTATGAATAGTTTTTCAAAAATGATTTCTCAAAAATCGCTTTTCCTTTTATTAACCTGCAGTTTAATTTTTCAAACTGCATTTGCTCAAAAAATTCAATCCCCTGATGAATTTCTTCCCCATAAAATTGGAGAAAAATTCACACCTCATCACATGTTGGTGGATTACTTTGAGTATGTCGCTGAAAATAGCGACCAAGTTATTTTGCAACCTTACGGCCGAACAAATGAAGATCGACCGCTCATGGTAGCTTTTATTTCATCTAAGGAAAATTTAGCGAAGCTTAAAGAAATTCAAAACGATAATTTGATTCGTGCAGGAGTAAAAGAAGGAACACCAAAAAATAATATTCCCATCGTCTGGTTGAGTTATAGTGTGCATGGAAATGAAGCGGCGGGATCGGAAAGTTCGATGCCTGTTTTACATAGTTTAGTTGGTGGAAAAAATCTACAAGCACAAAATTGGTTAAAGAACACCTTGGTGGTCATGGACCCAAGTGTCAACCCTGATGGCTACTCTCGTTATACACATTGGGTACGCCGAGTGAGTAATAAAAAAATCACAACTAATCTTGATTCATGGGAGCACAATGAACCACATCCAGGTGGGCGAATGAATCACTACATGTTTGATTTAAATCGAGATTGGGCTTGGCAGACACAAATTGAATCGCAACAACGGATGGCAGTTTATAATGAATGGTTGCCACAAGTTCATGCTGATTTACATGAAATGTATAAAGATGATCCTTACTACTTTGCACCCGCAGCTCAACCTTACCATCAATATCTCACGAAGTGGCAATATGATTTTCAAGAAGAGATTGGAAAAAATCACGCAAAGTATTTTGACCAACAAGGTTGGTTATATTATACCAAGGAAATTTTCGATTTGTTTTACCCAAGTTATGGTGACACTTATCCCATGTTCAATGGCGCAATCGGAATGACCTATGAGCAAGGTGGAAGTGGCTCGGCAAGTCGGGAAGCAGATATGAATAATGGAGAAACTGTCTCGTTAAAAGATCGAGTAGATCATCATTTTACGACTTCACTTTCTACTATCGAATCCACTTCTAAAAATGGAACACGATTGCTGGACAATTTTGAAAATTATTTTAAAACGCACTCTAACAATCCTGTTGGGAAATACAAGAGTTTTGTTATAAAACATACCAATTCTAGAGCAAAGCGAGAAGCATTTATGGATTTATTGGATAAAAATAAAATTCAATATGGCCTGACCAATGCCACCTCTTCCTATCGAGGTTATGAATATGCTACGGGAAAAAACACTTCCTTTAAAGTAGAAAATGACGACATCATCATCAATGCTTATCAACCCAAATCTGTTCTTGTACAAGTATTGTTAGAACCTGAACCTTACTTGGTGGATTCATTGACCTATGATATTACGGCTTGGTCGTTACCACATGCTTACGGACTAGAATGCTACGCAACTGAAACCAAGATTCCAGTTGATTTAAAATATGTAGCATCCTCAGAAGAAGTTAAAAAAGATAACGATAAGGCTTATGCATTTTTGGTAAAATGGGAATCTTTGGAAGATGCAAAATTCCTTGGAAAACTAATGGATCAAAATGTAACCGCTCGTGCTGCCAAATCTGAATTCACTATCGAAGGAAAAAAATATGCACCTGGAACTATCATCATCACTCGTGGCGACAATCGAAAATTAGCAGGGGAATTTCATAACATCATTTTAAAAACTGCAGATCAATTAAACTATAAAAATTTCTCGATGGTCTCTACTGGTTTTTCAGATGCTGGTGCGGACTTGGGTTCGGAGAGTTTGATTTTATTAAAAAAACCTAAAGTCGCAGTTCTCGCTGGTGACAAAACATCTCCATATTCTTTTGGCCAAATTTGGCATTACTTTGAAACGGATTTGGAATATCCAATTGCGACTATTCCTGTTGAAAATTTTCCTTATTTAGAAATGGATAATTATTCCCTTATCATTTTACCCGAAGGTTGGTATCGGTTGAGTGATGATGTTTTGGGAAAATTAAAAACGTGGGTTCGTAAAGGTGGTCGAGTGATAGCGATAGGAAGTGCACTTTCAAACTTTGAAGGAAAAGAAGGTTTTACTTTAGAAAAATTCGCAAAAGAAGCTGATAAAAATAAAGTAAATCGAGAAAATGAAAAGCGTTCTTTGGAAAGTCGCCTTGAACCTCATTCACATAGTGTTCGAAATTCAATTAGCAATAATTCACCTGGTGCTATTTATAAATTAAATTGGGACAATACTCATCCACTTGGTTTTGGAATGCCTAATTATTATTTTTCTTTAAAAACAAGTGGCCGTTATTTCCGACATTTGAAAAACACCTCGAATGTTGGGTACATCACTAAAGATCCTTTGGTTTTAGGTTTTGTAGGTGCTAAGGCAAAAGCTAATCAGGAGGAGACTTCGGTTTTTGCAGTTCAAGATATGGGACGTGGGAGTATTACTTACATGGTAGATAATCCGCTATTTCGAGCATTTTGGTATCAAGGGAAATTTGTTTTTTCGAATGCGGTATTTCTAAATCAGTAAAATGAATTAGCTATAGAGAAATGAATTAGCCACAGACCTACGCAGACTTGTTATGACTGCCGAATATCGCGTTATAGAAAAGTCATAATAAGTCTGCGTAGATCTGTGGCTAATCCATTTCTCTGTGGCGAATTCACAATATTTTTAACTTAAAAAATTAGAACAATGGGAGCACAACCATTTCATTTAGCTTTTCCAGTAACAGATTTACAAAAAACTAGAGACTTTTACGAAGGCCTTCTCGGCTGCGAAGTAGGTCGAACTTCAGAACGTTGGATTGACTTTAACTTTTGGGGCAATCAAATGTCTGCACACCTAACCGATGAAAAAATTGTGGAACCTGCAGCAAATCCCGTAGATGGAAAACAAGTGCCAATTAAACACTTTGGAGCAATACTAGAACGAGCAGAATTTGATGCACTTGCTGAAAAGTTGAAAGCACATGGAATTGAATTTATCATTGAGCCTTATATTCGTTTCGAAGGAGAAGCGGGAGAACAGGCTACCATGTTTTTTATGGACCCAAGTGGAAATGCAATTGAGTTTAAATCATTTGCGGACTTCAATCAAATCTTTGCAGTCTAACGAATGTAATGAATAATGAATAATTAAAAATGAATAATGAATAATGAATAATTGTCGAAAAATGTAGATCACCAATTAAAAAAATTATTCATTTTTAATTATTCATTACATTATGGTTTTATAACAATCAACTTACCGCTCGCCACACTCTTATCTTTTTTGAAGCGAATTAAATAAAAACCTTCTGACAATCCCGTCAAATCTATCTCAGTACTTCCCGCTTTTACATTCTCCAATCTTTTTACAATTTGGCCGTTTGAATGAATGATTGTAATTTCAGAAATTATCTCTTGTAATTGTATTGTTACTTCTGTCGTTGCTGGGTTTGGGAAATAATTTACTTTATTTAAAAGGTTTGGATCATTTTGGAAAACTACGGTACTAGATGAATTATTTTGATCAGGATCATTTGCAAAATGAATTCGGTTAGAAACCGTTTCATCCTCTTCTTCACATTCTGATCTATCAGAATATTTTCCAATTAATCTAACCATCAAATCATTAAGTAATTCCACTTTAGTTTTTTTATTCGAAGGTTTTAAATGTCCATTTCCTATACCACTATCATCTGTAATATAAACATAAGTACCATTGGTAGCCAATGCCATTGCTTTCATCAAATACTCTGTAGATTTATTAATTCCACTTGCCGTAATTGGAATAATTTTAATTCCTTTTTCTGCAGCTTGGCGAATAGAATTCTGGAGAGAAGTAATATTTTTTTGTCCCATATGAGGAGGTGCATCTAACACTAAAAATACAATTTTTGCAATAGCATCTTCATCCCAATCTTGTTGGCCAACTGCGACCTCCAAAGCAGCATCAACTGCCTCAGGAAAATCACCTCCTCCATTTGCGTTTTGTTTTTGGATAAAATCAATTGTAGTTTGAATATTACGATCCAATGGCGAGACTTGTGTCAAAAAGGCATCACTATGATCTCGATAAAAAACTGAGCCTAAACGAATATCCAAAACATCATCAGATTGTTGGACACGTTGAATAACATCTTGTAATTCTGATTTCAAATAATTAATTTCATCTCCCATCGACCCTGTCGCATCTACCGCAAACATGATGTCTATTTGATTCGAAAAATTACATTCCGTTTTAAGTTTTATTTTTTTAGTTTTCTTATGAGCATTTGTAGAGTTGAGTTTTGTCTCATATTTTTCGCCTTGATAATTGACGATTACTTTTAATTTTTTTCTTTTGGAATTATTTTCCACTTGATCTTGATTATCCCACAAAAAAACCTTTCCCTCATTATCCGTTCTAGCCGTCCAAAGTAAATCATTTTTTGCAGTCCTTAACAATACTTCTACATTTGCGAGAGGTTGCCCTTCTTTATTTTCTACTTCAACAGCATATCGGTTTTCAAATCGAAGTTGCCAATCCTTTTTAGCTTGAATAAACTCTTTTTCATTTTTGATTTGGTTCTTCCAGTCTTTCCAATTATCATGATCTCGCCATTCGCTTGCAGTCAGTTGACCTGCTTTTGGACGTTTTTTCTTTTTAGGTTTTTCGATATTATTTTTTTCCAAAGCAATTACTTCCAATGGCGGAAGAGCGGCCAATGGAATAAGGTTTTCGCTTACCACATTTCCTTCCAGCAAATAACTTTCAGCAGCAAAATAACTGTTTTCAATTTTCATTTTTTCATGAGTGAAGCTCTTTTTTGAAACCGTTTCTTTAGCAGATTTTACTCTTATCCCATCTCCATGAAAAATTGTAGCCTCACTTCGAGATCCTTTAATTGTAATCGGTGCGCTTTCATCAGAGGGAAAACACCTCGATGGAGCTGCAGCAACTGCACTCACACTTCTTGTAGGCAAATTGCGAATAGTTTTAGAGGTAACCGCACCATCTGAAATTGTCACTCCCATAGGAGTGCTAGGGCTAGCAACTACAACTTCATCTATAACTGCCTCCGGTTCTTCTTCTATGATATCATATGAAGTTATTTCCACGTCTTTTTTAAGAGGAGCTTTCCAAACAGGTAAAACCACTTCTCCTAAAATTTCGCCTCCTTCTTGAAGTTGAATATCTAAAGTGGTTGTTTTGCCTGCTCTTACTTTTACATCTTTAGTTTGAATTTTGTAACCAACATAACTAAATGATAATTTATATTCTCCAGGTTCAAGTTGAAGGGAATAATCTCCGTCAAAATCGGTAGAAGTTCCGATTGCTTTATCTACCACTTGGATATTTACTCCAATCAATTCCTCTCCTGAAATAGCAGTAATCTTTCCTTTTACCATTCCGCCTTCTGTAAAAGTTGTAGTTTGAAATGCCATTAGAGCAAACATCGAAATCATTAAAATAATTGAATAAAAAGTTTTCATAGTTTTATTTTTTTGTAAAAAATCCTTTTCAAACATAATGACGCAGATTTTGGCAAAAATGGTTGTTGAGGTAAAAAATATTTTTCCAATAAAAAAAGCTGCATCCTTTGATGCAGCTTACCAAGCTCAAACATTAGCTGTACTTGTATTTTTGGAGCCTACACTTACAGCATTGTAAAAAGCACGTTATCCAATTTTTCACTAAATGCTTTACTTCTTTGTTATTTTGTTATTGCGAAAAACTTACTCCAGGTGCTATTGTTGATATTTCATTGATGCTTCGGGTTGGGAGTTTTTTGATTTGTTCACTAGTTAGTGTTTTCTCAACTGTAGTTTCATCTTGCCTTATTAATGGTATTACCCAACAAGGTCCACATCCAATCCATTCTACCAATTGACCATAGCCTACTTTCATTTGAACATCTATTTTTGTTGCCACATTTTCAGAAGCAATCACATTTTCAATTAATTGAGTAGGATATCCCGTATAAGAAATTTCAACATCATAAGTTCCTGGATCAACTCTGATACTAAAATCCCCATCAATATCAGTTGTCTCTCCCTGAACAAAATTTCCATTTTGCTTTATAATTACATTGCCTCCTATCAATTCCTCTCCAGAATCTGCATCGGTAACTTTCCCTGTCAATGTTGTTTGAGCAAATACAGCAACTCCATTTTTCAAAAAAAGAAAAATCAAAAAGAAAATTATTCTAATTGTATTTTTATTGTTACAAAATAGATTCATCTTGCTTTATTTACTTCTTTTTAAAATAATTATCACATAAATCAGAGTTAGCAGCATTAAACACAACCCTTTGATCACAAAATAAAATACCTCCTGAAAGTTGAAATATACCGGGGTCGACATATAATGAAAATTCATTACCATTTTTAGTTATTTCCCAATTCGAAGTTTGAGTTATTTCTCCATTTTCTTTTAAATCCAAGGTATTATTGGATTTAAATTCAATAGTCACATCAGCATCAACATAATTCGCATCTTCAGGAGTCCAAAAACAACCGACGTATTCCCATTCCCAAACTCCGATTAAAGTATTACTTATCTCCAATGAATCCCATACCATCTCTTGGTGGCAATCATACATATCACCTATGCTAATTGGAGGAGGAGGGGTTTCATCTTTTTTACATGCATTAAGAATAACAAACATTACTAAAAACAGAGTAATCAATTGATTCGTTATTTTCATTTATCTCTTGTTTTATAAACTATCATTTTTTCTTAAAAAAGCTACCTACCCCTGCACAAATACTTGTGCAGGTAGGGAGGTAAGAATGCCAACAATAAGATGTTACAAATGAATAGTTCCTTTTCATAGCCACATTGTTAAGCCTATGTGGAAGAACGCAATTCCAAAAAGGACTTTCGTTTTGTTTTATAGCTTTACTTAATATGAAAGCAAGGTAGATTTTTTTAAAACACAAGTACAACCGATTATTTTTAATATGTCAGGCTTCTGATTTTAATGATTAAGTATTAATGATAAATGATTAACTGATGTTATGCAGGAACGATTTATCGTTTTATAATTTATCATCAACAGCTCACTATAAAAATTCACCATTATTGATTAATCGTTAACCCTTCATCATTAACCATTAAAGAAAAATCCTTACTTTTGCGCCTTATTTGAGACACTTTTCCTCGGAATTTTAAAAAATCTATTGAGAATGTTACCTAAAAAAATTAAATCTGCATTAATTTCTGTTTTTCATAAAGACGGAATCGAACCTATTGTTAAAGAATTGGATGCATTAGGTGTTCAAATTTATTCTACTGGTGGAACACAAAGAGCTATCGAGGGTATGGGCATTGAAGTGATCCCTGTGGAAAATGTAACCTCATACCCTTCCATATTAGATGGTCGAGTAAAGACATTACACCCAAAAGTTTTTGGTGGATTATTGGCAAGAAGAGAGGAAGGGCATTTAGCACAATTAGCAGAATATGAAATTCCTGAATTGGATTTGGTAATTGTAGATTTATATCCATTTGAAAAAACAGTTGCAGAAACAAATGATGAAAATACCATTATTGAAAAAATTGATATTGGGGGAATTTCATTGATTCGAGCTGCTGCTAAAAATTATAAAGATGTAGTTGTAGTTCCGTCACAAGCAGAATACGGGATGATTTTAGATCTCATCAAAACAAAACAAGGTCATACTGATCTAGCTGACCGAAAAGAATTAGCACGACGATCTTTCCAAATTTCTTCTCATTACGATACTGCCATTTTCAATTACTTCAATAATGATAATGAAACAAAGGCAGCGGATGATGAAAGTAAAACATACGAGTTCAAACAAAGTTATAATGATGCGACCGTTTTGCGATATGGAGAAAACCCACATCAGCAAGGAATTTTCTTTGGAAAATTCGACGAGATGTTTGATAAGTTAAATGGAAAAGCCATTTCTTATAACAACCTAGTAGACATTGATGCAGCAGTTGGTTTGATGGCTGAATTTAAAAATGATGACCCTACTTTTGCAATTTTAAAACATACCAACCCTTGCGGGGTAGCAACTCGTTATACTCTCTTGGAAGCGTGGAATGCCGCGCTCGAAGCTGATAATGTTTCTGCATTTGGAGGGATCTTAATTTGCAATACGACAGTAGATTTAGCAACAGCAGAACAGATCAATAAATTATTTTACGAAGTATTAATTGCACCTGACTTTTCAGAAGATGCATTAGCATTGTTAAGTGCTAAAAAGAAACGTATCCTTTTGAAAATCAAGGACTTTCATATTGGAGAAAAAACATTTAAGAGTTTACTAAATGGTGTTATCCAAATGGATAGCGACCTAAAAACAGAAGCTGCTGAAGACCTAAAAGTAGTAACGAATACTGCTCCAACTGAAGCGCAAATTAAAGACTTATTATTTGCTAGTAAATGTTGTAAACACTTAAAATCAAATACAATTGTCCTAGCTAGAGGGAATCAATTATTAGGAATGGGTTGTGGTCAAACGTCAAGAGTAGATGCCTTAAAACAAGCAATCTTAAAAGCAAAACATTTCGGTTTTGATTTGCAAGGTGCAGCTATGGCAAGTGATGCTTTTTTCCCTTTCCCTGATTGTGTAGAGATTGCAAAAGAAGCAGGAATTACTTCTGTAATTCAACCAGGAGGCAGCATAAAGGACAATTTAAGTGTTGATTATTGTAATGAAAATGATTTGGCAATGGTAATGACTGGAGTGAGACACTTTAAACATTGATTTTTTTTAGCCACAAACTTACGCTGACTTTTTTATGATTTTCTTTAACGCGTTTTTCGACAAGTCATAAAAAGTCAGCGTAAATCTGCGGCTAAAAAAACACCAAAGCACACATCAAACGCATCTCTATTAAAAAGAAACCTAACCAATTGTTTTAGCAAAAAATACATTTTGAACATAATCTTCGACATAGGAAACACTCGAACCAAAGTAGGTTTGTACTCAGGAAGTCGGCTTCGAAAAAAAGTGATTTGGGAAAAATGTGATTTAAAAACAGTAAAGGCATTTGTAAAAAAATATAAAATAAAAAATGCTGCACTTTCAAGTACAGCAAATGTCAGCAAGGCGGTAGAGGATTTTTTACAAAAAGAATATTTTTATATCCGCTTAAGTCATACAACACCTATACCTATAAAGAATAAATATAAAACGCCCAAGACACTCGGAAAAGACCGATTGGCTGGTGCGGTTGCAGCATTTAATATTTTTCCTAATGAAAATACACTCGTAATTGACTCAGGAACTTGCATCACTTACGATTTTATTGATAAAAATGGAAATTTCCTAGGAGGTGGAATTGCTCCAGGAATCAGAATGCGACTTCAGGCAATGAATGAATTTACTGCAAAATTGCCTTTAGTAAAACAAAAACCTTTGAAAAAATTCATTGGAAATGATACAGAATCCTCACTTCGAGTAGGTGGCCAAATGGGGCTAATTATGGAAATTCGAGGATTTATTGACGCTTATAACAAAACCTTTGGGAAGATTAACATAATTTTAACCGGAGGCGACGCGAAAGCTATTGCAAAACATTTAGAGAACCATATTTTTGTAAATAACAATTTAATCCTAATTGGATTGAATAAAATATTAAACTATAATGTCCAACTTTTGGAATAAAATTTTTCTTGGAATTGCCTTTATTTTGGCAACAGCAACATTTGCCTTTGCACAACCTAAAGACAATTCGCCATACTCCCGTTTAGGGATAGGAGATTTGATCGATCAAAACTTTTATGCGCAATCGAGTCTTGGAGGATTAGGAGCTGCATTTCATGATCCTTATCTGATGAATATCGCAAATCCTGCATCCTATTCTAGACTAAGAAGTGCTGCATTCGAAATCGGACTTTTTTCTGAATATGCACAACTTAAAGATGGAACAGGAACAAATAGTAATATATCTACTTGGAATGGTAACTTAAGCTATTTATCTTTGGGATTTCCACTCAAAAACCCTATCAACGAAGTACTCGATCAAAAGAAAAAGAAGATACGTTGGGGTATGAATTTCACACTTTTACCCTATTCTAATGTCGATTATAATATCGAAGATCAGACCGAAGAACAAGCTTTTGGCGATGTTGTGGCGGTGAATTACCTATTTCAAGGTAAAGGTGGAACTTATAAAATCATGTGGGGAAATAGTGTAAGCTATAAAAATTTCTCTGCAGGTTTGAACTTAGGATATTTCTTTGGGAAAATCGAAAATTTTAAACGTGTTCTTTTTCCTGATTACCCTAGTTCATTCAATAACTATTTTACAGATGATTTTTCTGTAGGTGGTGTAACTTGGAGTTTAGGGGCACAATATGACTATGTGTTAAAACGGAAAGAAGCAACCGAAGAACCAATCGAATATATTACTTTTGGTATCTACGGAAACTCTCGAAATAAGTATAATTTGACCCGTGATAGGATTTGGGTAACAAGAAATTTTGGTTATCAAAGTATCCCTGACACCATTTTCTCCGTCACAGGGTCAGAGACTATTGAAACTGATAATTATTTGCCAGGAGAATTAGGAATAGGAGTCATGTATAACAAAACCAATAAAATGCGATTAGGAGCTGATTTTAAACTTCAATCGTGGAGTGAATATACAAACGACTTGGTAGATGCAAGTGAGCCCAATAGACCAACTGTTAACTCTTGGAGAGCAGCTATAGGCTATGAATATTTGCCAGACGCATTATCGTACAATAATTATTTCAAAAAAGTACGTTATAGATTCGGAGCATTTTATAGTAATGATCCAAGAAGTATTCAAGATGAGCAAATAACAAAATACGGAGTTACGTTTGGAATGGGGATGCCAATTATTCTACCTCGACAAGGAAAATCTTTTGTCAACTTTGGATTAGAATTAGGGCAGATTGGAATTGCAGAAGCGTTACAACGAACATACTTCAAAATTAATTTAGGATTTACATTAAACGATGATACTTGGTTTTTCAAACGAAAATTTAATTAAAAATGAAAGAATTGCAGAAATTTATGAAATTGGCTTTACTCTTCGCAGTATTTTTTTCAATTTCTACCACAACAAATTCACAATGTACTACTTGGAAAGACTTGGAAGCAGGTTCTACTGAAAAAGAAACTGCCGAAACGAGTTACCAGATTTACAAAGATCACCTGAAAGAAAAAAATTACGAAGCTGCATTAATAGCTTGGGAAAAATTAATGGCAGTTGCTCCAGCAGCTGATGGAAAAAGAATTTCTCCTTTTTGGGATGGCATCAAAATAATGAAAGCCTTAAACAAAGATGAAAAAGACGAAGCTAAAAAAGCAGAAAGAAATGCAATGATTATAAAATTACACAATCAATGTATCGAATGTTTAGAAAGCAAAAAAACGGTACTAAAGAGGCATAGTACTCCTGAAAAGCTTCAAGCAAAAATTGCAGATCAGATGGCTCGTCAAGCTGAGGACATGTTCAAAACAGTTAAAAGTCCTGCTGCTGATATCTATCCTGTAGCTAAGAAAGCTGTAGAAATGGGAGGTAAAGATATTTCTTATAAAGTATTACAACCTTATGCTACATCTGTAGTAGAGTTGTACCAAGCAAAGACAGTTCCTGCTGAAGAAGCAAGAAGAGTTCACGACTTGTTGAACGAGATTGCTGATGACAATACAATCAAGAATGAGGAAATGGCTGATAAATATTTAGAAGAAAAAAATGCGAAGAAAGAAAAAAGAGCGCGTGACGTTTCTAAATTATATACTAAGTATAAAATCAGAATGAACAAACAATTCAAAAAAGTTGAAAGTGAAATCTTTGATTGTGCTTATTTTAAAGAATTGTTGATCTCTGATTATGAGGAGGGAAAAGAGGATTTAGCAGTTGTAAAAACTACTTATGCTAAATTGAAGAAAAGAGGATGTACAGATGAAGATACTTTTATGCAAGAATTAAAAACTCAATTTAGTGCACTAGCTGCTGCTCAAAATGCTGCTGCTCAAGATGCATTTAACGAAAACAATCCTGCTTTTATAGCAAAGAAAAGATATGATGCAGGTGATTATACAATCGCTATTGAAAAATATCAAGAAGCAATTGAAAAAGATGCTAATCCTGAGAATCAAGCAAAATATCACTTCCGTATCGCATCTATCCAAGGTCGTAAATTAAAGCAATATGCTAAAGCTAGAACTAGTGCTAGAACTGCTGCTAAGTTAAGACCAAACTGGGGACGACCATTTATGCTAATCGGTGACTTGTATGCAAGTAGTAGCCGAAGATGTGGAGATGATTGGAATCAACGTTTAGCAGTATTAGCTGCAATTGAAAAATACAGCTACGCTAAAAGTATTGATCCTTCAGTTGCTGATGAGGCAAGCAAGCGTATTGGAAAATACAATAGCGCACGTCCTGCACGAGAAGATGGATTCTCAAGAGGTGTTGATCCAGGTGCAAAAGCTAAAGTGGGATGTTGGATTGGAGAGACTGTTACAGTTAAATTTAAATAAAAAGTATTGAGATTTTGAGTATTGAGTAATGCGATCATCTTTACCTTAATACTCTTACTCTTCATCCAAAATCTATAAAAAACCCTGTCCTTTATCTCAAGGATAGGGTTTTTTCTTTTCAAAAGACTTCCCTATTTTTGGGCAGATGCGCCAAGAAACCAATATTTATCATCTTTAACTAAAGACCGCTTCGCTGAGAGAGGTGAGAACGTTGCCTGTGGCAACTGTGAGATCACTTCGCTGTGAGACTGACGATTTTTCGATTTCTACGATTTTTCGAAGTCTCACAGGGTAGCGATCTCACAGTTGCCACAGGCAACGTTCTCACCTCTCTCAGCGAAGCGATCTCAAAAAATTTCTTCATCAAACAAACAAAATCATGATGCGCAATTCATTCTCATTGATTATTCTGTTAAGTATCATTTTGCTAGCTGCCTGCTCTCCAAAAGTTCAGGATACCGTTGTTGCACCACCTGTCAAAGAAGAGGTGGTAAAAGAATTAGATCCTAATGGCTGTAATCAATTTAATCAACTAGGAGTAGATAAAGCAGATCAAGTTACTGATGATTATAATCTTTATCGTGATCGAATCAAGGAAAAAGATTTTAAAGCAGCTTATCCAATGTGGAAAAATGTATATGAAAATGCCCCTGCAACCAATGGTAGAATTGACTATGTTTTTCGTGATGGTTTAAAGATTTATTCTGATTTTTATAAAAACACATCTGACACTCTATTACAAAATAGATATGTCGATACGATGATGATGATTTATGAAAAAGCAGTCATCTGTTTTCCAAATAAAAAATCTTACTATTTAAGTAAGCAGGGAAAGGAATTTTTCTATACCTATAAAAATAGATTGAGTAATGAAGAGATTTATAATATGCTCAAAGAAGCTGTAGAAATGGATGGTAACGAATCTAGAGTAAGTACCATTATTCCACTTTCCTCTCTTAATTATAGTCTATATTCTAATGGGAAAATTACTGTAGATGATGCCCGAACAACGATGGAAAATGTCAATGGAATTGTGGAGTACAATTCTAAAAATTGTAAAGACACAAAAACTTGTAATGCTTGGACTCAAGTAGAGCAGTACACCGTAGAGCTTTCTGATCGTTATGAAAACAAAAAAGGGTTTTATGATTGCAATTATTTTTTGGATAAATATTACTCTGAATATGAAGCACAACCTGAAAATTGTGAGCTGATTGAAGACCTTTATCGAAAATTAAAAAAAGCAGGTTGCGCAAAAGAAGAACCTAAAATGGTAGCTCTTGTAGATCAATTTAAAGCTAAATGTCAAATTCCTCCTCCAACATCTAAGTTGGCAACATGCAGACAATTACTAGAATCAGAAAGATATAAAGAAGCCGTTGATTGTTATGAGGAATTTGTTAATTCTACAGATAATCAAGATCAAAAAGCTCGATACTTATTGCGTATTGCAAAAATTTATTATGCTCACCTGAACAATTTTTCCAAATCTAGAGAGTACGCTCGTAAAGCAATGAAATTCAAATCTAATTGGGGAGAACCTTTAATTTTGATTGGAAAACTATATGCATCAAGTGGTCCGCTATGTGGCCCAGGTACTGGATTTGACAGTCAAATTGTAACTTGGCCAGCAATAGATAAATGGAATCAAGCTAAACGTGCCGACTCAAGCGTAGCTGGTGAAGCCAATAAATTGATTCGTAGATATGAAAAATTTATGCCGAGCAAAGAGGATCTTTTCCAAAGAAGCCTTACAACAGGAGGTACTTTTAAAGTAAAATGTTGGATTCAAGAAAATACAAAAATTCGACCTGCGAAGTAATTTATAAATGGTAATTCGTAAATTGTGATTGGTAATTCGTTCTACTTGTTAGGTATTGCGAATAACCAATCACTTTTAAATAACTACCATGAGAAATATTTTTCCAATCCTTTTTATGCTCTTATTCACATCCTGTGAGTGGGAAACTTCTACAACTGCTAACAATGGTTTTGCAAAAACACTTTCCGAAGACCAAGTAATATCAAATACTATGAATGACTTTATTGGAGATCCTCAAACTCAAGATGAAATAGATAAAAATATTATACTCAATCATATCATTGATAAAAAACTGGATATGAAATCCACCACTGATGGCATTTATTATCAAATCACAAAAGAAGGTACAGGTAGTCAACCAACTCTTCAAGATGTGATCGTTGTAAATTATCATGGGACTTTTTTAGATGGGAAAGTTTTCGATTCTAAATTGGATAAAAATGATCCTTTTATCTATCCTCTAAAACGAGTAAATGATGGATGGCAAAAAGCTATTCCCATGATGAAAACTGGAAGTAGAGGTACTTTTATTATTCCGTCAAAGCTTTGTTATGGTGAGCAAGGTTTTCCAGGCAGAATCCCTCCTAATACTATTTTAAAATTTGATATAGAATTATTAGGTATTAAAGGAAACCAATAACTCAATAACAATTGACTACCTTTTTGTTAAATTGTTGAAATATCCTTTACTTTGTACTTTCCTATCCCTTAAACCTAAAAGATTTTTCACATAAAAAATTAAAATTCATATTCATGAAAACACTAATTAACACTCTATTTGTATTAGTCGTTATGTGTACTTTAACAACAATGTCTTGTACGCCAAAGAATTACCTCGGCTCAAAAGACCTTGAAGCAAGCATGGTCGATTCTCCTCAAACACAGGCTGATATTGACCGAAATAAAATTATTAAGTATGCTAAAGCAAAAAAATTAAAAGGCAACTTTACTGAAAGTGGTATTTTTTATGTTATCGAAAAAGAGGGAGAAGGCATTGAAAGACCTACTGCAGAATCAAAAATTACTGCTCATTACACAGGTACATTATTAAGTGGTAAAAAATTTGATGCTTCATATGATAGAGATGAACCTTTAGAATTCAAACTGACTCAAGTAATTAAAGGATGGCAAGAGGCTTGTAGAATGCTTGGTAAAGGAGGGAAAGGTACTTTTATCATTCCTTCAGGATTAGCATATGGAGATCGTGCTGTCGGGCAAGATATTTCTGAAAATTCTGTTTTAATTTTCGATATGGAAATGATCGATTTCCGAATGGAGTAATATTTTAACGGTTAATGGTTAACTGTTAATGATTAATCAATATCGGTGATGATATCATCGTGTATCAATAAAAAAGCATCAGGCGTTTCCGACTGATGCTTTTTTATTTTATTTCTATATCAGGATAACAATCAATATACAATAGATTCGATCACCGATATTGATTAATCATTAACCGTTAATAATTAATCATTAAAAAAGGCTATTAATTGATCTGCCAATTCTCTTCCAATATTAGCTTGCGCTTCCAAAGTTGAAGCTCCAATATGAGGAGTTAATGATACTCTTGGGTGATCTAATAATGCTCTTCTTGGAGTAGGTTCATTTTCAAAAACATCCAAACCTGCTGCTGCAACTTTTCCACTTTCCAATGCAGATAACAATGCTTCTTCATCCACAGTGCCACCTCTTGCGCAGTTGATTAAAATTACACCATCTTTCATTTTTGCAAACTCATCTGTAGAAAAGAATGGTCTTCCAATAAAAGGAACATGCAATGAAATAAAATCAGCTTTTGCTAACATCTCATCGAAACTTACCGTTTTCAATTTTACAGATAATTTCACTTCATCTGAATTAAAAACATTCACTCCAATTTCAGTCTCATTGATTACTGGATCAACTGGCAAAACATTCATTCCCAAGGCTACCGCAATACGAGCAGTTTCTTGACCTATATTTCCAAAACCAAAGATTCCTAAAGTCTTACCTCTTAATTGCATTCCTTTAGAATATGCTTTTTTCAATACTTTAAATTCAGTATCTCCCTTCGCAGGCATTGCTCTATTCGCATCATGCAATGATCTAGCAATCGTAAACATATGACCAAATGCTAACTCTGCAACTGCTTGAGAAGAAGCCGTTGGCGTATTCATCACCTGAATATCTTTACCTCTCGCATAGTCCACATCAATATTATCCAACCCTACTCCACCACGTGCGATGACTTTAAGATTTGGACATTGGTCGATCAAACTTTGACGAACTTTCGTTGCACTTCGTACTACGATTGCATCATACTTTGGTAACTCTGTAGCGAGGTCATCCTGAGCGACTTTTTCAGTAACTACTTCATATCCTGCATCCTCCAATAAGAGTTTTCCATCAGGATGAATTCCATCATTTACAAGTATTTTTATCATGAAAATTGTGATTTTAAAAATTTAGGTTAAATAAAATAAGCTGCAAAAGTCGCTATTTTTTTGATGATGTCCAACAGAGGTATGTTAATTTTAGGTTAGATTTACGATGGGTAAGAGTTGATAAAAAAATAAGTGTCCTCTATTTATACTGATATTTGAACTTCATAGTTTTCGTAGAATCAATTTGGGAAATGACTAAAGAATCAATGAGTCCGTTTTTTCCATAATAGTACAGTAATTTATTTTTACCTGGCATGAATTCTCCGCAACAGAAAACCAAGTCTTCACGATAATTCAAAACAATTTTTGCAGTTGTATCTATATGATAGGGTTCGAATTCTTTAGCTCTTTTGAATATCATTTTTCTTTGATTCAATTCCGCTTCATCCTTAATTGTTTCAGTTTTTATTTCATCAGATTTGTCATCATACCTTTTTATTAAAATACTTTGGAGTTTCTCTTTTTTATCATATTTGAAAATCTGATCTAAATAACTCTTTTGTGTAGTGTGTTGCTTGTAAGCTACCTTTTGGATCCAACCATTTTTATCATAAACATATTCATTGTAATTATTAGAAATATTCCATGACTTAATGATTTGCCCATTGCCATTTAACAGGTAGGATTCATGCCCTAAAATATTTACCCCTTTAATTCTATTTTTTTCCAAAGCATCTTGCTTGCCAATAATCAAGTACCCAGATAAATAGTCTTCAATATCCAATGATTGGAAATTTTCATCATCAAAATCAACTTTCTTTACTACAGGCAATGATTTTGACTCTTTCGTATTTTGATTACCACAAGATAGAACAACAAAGATTATAAATAATGAAATGGATTGTTTCATAGCTTAAAAAATTAGGATAGAATTTATCCTCCTAGTCTTGATTCGACAATTTCCCAATTGCACTTTCAATCTTTTCCAATTTTTTCTTCACTACTTCCAATTCCGCTTTAGCATCATCCGCCTGTTTTTTCAATAATTCATTCTCTTGATAAAGATCTTTTAAACGAACTTCCTTTTCCTTCAGTTCATCTTGAAGTCTTTTCACCTCACCATTTACAAATGTTTCAGATACAGGTTTAGTCGCAGTCTCACTTCCAGTATTAGATGATTCCATTCCAATGAGATCTTTTAAAGTTTTCAAACCATCTTCTCCTTTTGCATAAGAAACTCCAAAAAACAATGCAGGAAGCATTATTATTAAGAATAAAAATAACCTTGCGAAACCAGTCAATTGCAATTTTCTCTTTGCCATATTTTATTTATTTTGATTAATATCTATTTGAATTTCTACAAATATAAAAGTCCTAAAATTCAAACGAAGGATTTATCTACTGATTTTATAAAAAACAGGATGAATACTTAAAAACCAACCTTCGCCAACCAAGAGACTATAGAACTCTTATAATGAAAACCTCAACTTTATAATTATTTTTGCACAAATTTAAACCTCAATAGGATTGTTGACCGTTTAAATTATATCTATTTAGAATTATTCATTTTTCATTCTTAATTATTCATTAGTAATGATTCATTATAAAAAAGACATTGATAATATTGTAACGCTTACCTTAAGCATGGATGGACGGAATTATAATATTATCAATCATACCATTCGTAAAAAATTTACTCCCGTTTTAGAGTATTTAAAAAATGAAAAAGCGAAAGGATTATTACGTGGCATCATCATTACTTCCAATAAGAAAAATTTTCTTGCTGGAGGTGATTTAGATTATCTGCATGAAGCAACTGATCCTGAAACTATTTTTAACTTCTCTCAAAACATGCAACAATTCTTTCGAGATTTGGAAAGTCCTGGCGTTCCTGTAGTTGCAGCAATTAATGGTTCTGCATTGGGAAGTGGTTTTGAATTAGCCCTCGCTTGTCACTATCGAATTACGATTGATAATCCAAAAATCCGATTAGGGCATCCTGAAGTCACATTGGGAATGATGCCCGGTGGTGGTGGTGTAATTAGAATGTTATGGATTTTAGGAATCGAAAAAGCATATCATGTTTTAGCTGATGGAAAACGTTTTTTGCCCAAAGAAGCACTCCAAGCTGGAATCGTGGATGAATTAGCAAAAGATGAAAAAGAAATGATGATTGCTGCAAAAAAATGGTTGATGGAGCATCAAGAAGGTAGAAGGGTTTGGGATACTAAGGGAGGAAGAATTCCTGAAGGCAATGCCAAATACCCTAAAACTGCTGCACAAGTTTCCTTGCTCACTTCTCAACTTATTCAAAATTATAAAAATAATTATCCTGCCCCTGCTGCTATTTTAGATACCTTGGTGGAAGGCTCATTAGTAGATTTTGATACCGCTTGCCGTATCGAAAGTCGATACTATACTGATTTAGTCAAAAGTCCTCAAGCAAAAAATATGACCAAAGCTTTTTGGTATGATTTCAATGCCATCAAAGAAGGAAGTAGTCGACCAAAAGGTTATGGGAAATTTCGGGTAAAAAAAGTAGGAATCATTGGCGCTGGTCATATGGGATCGAGTATTGCTTTTCTATGTTTGATGAATCGCATGGAAGTTGTACTCAAAGATATTTCAAAATCAGTTGCCGAAAGAGGTCGAAACTTATGTGAACATAAATTTCGAGAAATGGTAGAAAAAGGAAAATTGACCAAACAAGAAGTTCCTGGCCTTTTAAAAAAATTAAACACAACTGATAATCCTGTAGAATTTCAAGATTGTGATTTAGTCATCGAAGCTGTTTTTGAAAATCAAAAAGTCAAAAATAATGTAACTCGTGAAGCTGAAATGCATCTTGATGAATATGCTCTTTTTGCAACCAACACCATTTCTATTCCTATCACAAAATTGGCAACGGCTTCTATTCGACCTGAAAATTTTGTAGGACTTCACTTTTTTGCACCTGCGGATAAAGTGCCTTTAGTAGAAGTGGTCAGAGGAAAACAAACCTCAGATGAAAGTATTGCTCGGGCTTTTGATTTTATAAAAACAATTCGAAAAACTCCGATTGTTGTAAAAGATAATTGGGGATTTTTTGCAGCGAGAGTGCAAAATACTTTTATCCTAGAAGGAATCACATTATTGCAGGAAGGCTTTGCTCCTGCTCTAATCGAGAATTTAAGTCTACAAGCTGGAATGCCAAAAGGTGCTCTAAATTTGGCTGATGAGATTTCTTTAAATATTGTTTTACGATACGAAAATCAAGCTGCCGAAAATTATGGCTCCAAATATATCAAACATCCAGCAGTAGATGTTTTAGTCAAAATGATTGAGGATTTAAATAGAAAAGGTGCTCGACAACGAGCTGGTTTTTATGAATATCATAATGACACCAAACAACTTTGGAAAGAACTAAAAGAACATTTCCCAAATTCTAACAATACTATTTCAAAACAAGAAATAATCGAACGATTACTTTTTGTTCAAGTGATTGAAGCCTTTTGGTGTTTGCAAGAAGGAATTATTCAAACTGTGGAAGAAGGAAATTTAGGAAGTATTTTTGGATGGGGTTTTCCTTCATTCAAAGGAGGTGTTTATCAGTTTGTAAATGATTATGGTGTGGAGAAATTTATTGAAAAATGTGAGGAGTATGAGCAACGTTTGGGACCTAGATTTCAAGTACCAAAGCGATTGAAGAAAATGGCTTTGCAAAAGACCGCTTCGCTGTGAGAAGAGAGAACGTTGCCTGTGGCAACTGCGAGAACGCTTCGCTGTGAGACTGACGATTTTTCGATTTCTACGATTTTTCCGTCAGTCTCACAGCGAAGCGTTCTCACAGTTGCCACAGGCAACGTTCTCTCTTCTCTCAGCGTAGCGCTCTCTAAAATCCTAGTTTATTTTCAGGTAACTCGCTCTTCTTTTTCTTCTTCTTTTTCTTTCGTTTAAAATCACCAGCCTTCCATGCATCAAAAAACTGCTTCCAAGCAACAGGGCTGAAAATATTCATTGGAGGAGTTTGTCCGATATGATAGTAACTTCTCGCTTGCTGTCTTAGATAAAAATCAGAACTTTCATTACCATCCGCAGGAACAGAATTACGCATTCTAGCTAAGGCATCGCTTGCTAAATTAGCGACTGCACGGTTTTGCATTTCTCTTGTTACATCCATCGCCAAAAACTCTTGCTTAAAATGATCTCGACTTGGCCAAGGAAATACAATTGCCTCAGGAAGGTTAATTGTATCTTCACTCATCAACTGTACGATGGAATATCTTTGCTCCGTCAAAGTGTCTGGAATAATAAATTTTACTGTTTGATAACCAATTGCAGAGAACTCAACTTCTTCTCCTTTTTCTACCACAATCGAAAAGAATCCATTAAAATCAGAATAGGTTCCTCGTGCTTTTTCTTTGATAAAAATATTAGTGTAGGGCACAGGTAATAATTCTTCATTTGTTCCATCCAACACCATTCCTGAAAATTGAATCAAATTACTATCTGCTGGCACTTCATTTTGCACTTGTGCCATCACTTCACTCACCATCAAAAAGGCGAAAATTGGTAATAATAAATATTTAAATTTCATCTTGAATTTTTCAATATTAAAAATAGGACTCTACTGAATCTCCTTTTTTTAGATGATTTTCCAATAACAAACTTGCTAGGTTAACCTTCTAAATTTTTTATACAATAAAGATAACGAAATCTCAGGAATGAAACGTTGGGGGAGATACAAAAATCACATCTAATATGTTCAGTTAACAGACATTTAACGAAAAAGACCGCTACGCTGAGAGAGGAGAGAACGTTACCTGTGGCAACTGCGAGAACGCTTCGCTGTGAGATTGACGAAAAATCGTAGAAATCGAAAAATCGTCAGTCTCACAGCGAAGCGTTCTCGCAGTTGCCACAGGCAACGTTCTCTCCTCTCTCAGCGTAGCGGTCTTTTCTTACTTTAAAGCAATTTTTAGCACTTCATCCATTCTATCCACATAATGGAATTTCAATCCTTTAAGATAGGATTTCTCAATTTCATTGACATGCTTTTCATTGACTTTACAAAGAATCAATTCTTTGATACCAGCCCGTTTTGCAGCTAATATTTTTTCTTTAATCCCACCTACAGGAAGTACTTTTCCACGAAGTGTAATTTCTCCCGTCATTGCCAAATATGGCTTGACAGGTTTATTTTTAAAGATAGAAGCCAATGCTGTCAACATTGTAATTCCTGCAGAAGGGCCATCTTTTGGAGTTGCTCCTTCAGGTACGTGAATATGAATATCATTTTCAGCAAAAAGCTCGGATTTAATTTTAAATTTCTCTGCATGAGATTTTAAATAAGTCAATGCTGTCGTAGCAGATTCCTTCATCACATCTCCCAAACTTCCAGTCAAAGTCAACTTCCCTTTCCCTTTGCTCAAACTTGATTCAATAAATAAAATATCCCCTCCTACCCTAGTCCATGCTAAACCAACTGTAACCCCAGGTGACTGTTGCTCTTGATACATGTCTTTAGAAAATCTAGTTGGCCCAAGCAATTCATTCAATTGTTCAGTTTTTACATTCGAATCATATTTCTCTTCCATTGCAACTCGCTTTGCAATTCCTCGCATCACTCCTGCTACTTGTCGATCCAATGATCGAACACCTGACTCTCTAGTGTAACCTTCTATAATTGCTTTTATAGTTTTAGGGGAAATTTTTATATCCTTAGCTTTTAGGCCATGCTCTTTTCTTTGCTTAGGAATAAGATGCTGTTTTGCAATCTCAACTTTTTCCTCTGTAGAATATCCACTTACTTCTATGATTTCCATTCTATCCAACAATGCAGGTTGAATCGTACTCAAAGAATTTGCAGTAGCAATGAATAAGACTTTTGACAAATCGTATTCAATATCCAAATAGTTATCTTGGAAAGTTGTGTTTTGTTCTGGATCCAATACCTCCAAAAGTGCAGAAGATGGATCTCCTCGATGGTCTTTTCCAACTTTATCAATCTCATCTAAAATAAAAACTGGATTCGATGCTTTCGACTTTTTGATCGACTGAATAATTCTACCGGGCATTGCCCCAATATAAGTTTTTCGATGGCCTCTAATTTCAGATTCATCATGCAATCCTCCTAGAGACATTCGAATAAATTTTCTACCCAAGGCATTTGCAATCGAGCGTCCTAAAGAAGTTTTTCCAACTCCCGGAGGGCCAACCAAACAAATGATTGGAGCTTTCATATCTCCTTTTAATTTTAAAACAGCCAAATGTTCTAAAATTCTTTCCTTCACTTTTTCCAAACCAAAGTGATCTCCATCCAATGATTTTTTGACATTTCTTAAATCAAAATTATCCTCTGTTACTTCATTCCAAGGCAAGTCCAATAACAAATCTAAATAGTTCATCAAGACAGAATACTCTGCAACTTGTGGATTTACCCGACGTAATTTTTTGACTTCTTTTTGGAAAACTTCAGCCACAGCAGTCGGCCAATTCTTTGCTTCAGCTCTTTCAACTAAACGTTTGATATCTTCTTCATGTGGGTTTTGCCCCAACTCTTCTTGAATTGTTTTGAGTTGTTGGTTAAGAAAATAATCACGTTGTTGTTTTTCAATATCGCCTCTTACTTTCCCTTCAATTTTATCTTTCAATTCCAACAATTGTAACTCACTATCCATGTGTGCTAAAACTGTTTCAGCTCTTTTATCTAACTGATGTGTTTCTAAAATTTGTTGCTTCATAGGAATTTTTATTCCTAGATTAGAAGCGATAAAATTGAGTAGAAAAGCATTCTTATTTATATTTTTTAAAATCACTACTGCCTCCGAAGGAATATTTGGAGACAACTCAATGATTTGTTTTGCCATGTCTTTGATTGAAGAAATAATTGCTTCAAATTCCATCGCATCTTGCGGTTGGATGTCATCAACTACCGTTATGCTTCCTTCCAAATAAGGGGCATGCGACAACAACTCTCCTAAAATAAATCGCTTCCTCCCTTGAAGAATTGCAGTTGCTGTTCCATCGGGCATTTTTAATAATTTGACAATCCGAGCAATCGTTCCAACTGCAAAAAGATCACCCATTTTGGGATCTTCGACTTCAGTATCTTTTTGTGAAAGTACTGCGATCATTCTATCCTCGGCATATGCTTTTTGGATAGCTTTGAGCGACTTATCTCGACCTACCGTAATTGGTATAACTATACCTGGAAATAAAACTGTATTTTTTAAAGCTAAGATTGGAAGTACTTCTGAATAGGTTTCTTCTGCACCATTTTCTGCTCCTTCATCTACTGAAAATAAAGGCATAAATTCTACATCGTCATCAAAACCTTGTGGGTAAAAAAAATCTTCAAACATCATGGTTATTATATGTATTGAGGCTTATTCGTATTTTTCTTTTTGGAAAAGAAAAACTATTCCCTTCGCCTTGTTTTTTGAATTAAAATTTCTCTCATAAAAATGTAATTCATTTACATTTTTCTACTACTAAAACGTTTCTCAAGTTTAATTTGGTTGCTTGACAGGGTGTCAGTATTTAAGAAATTACTAACATATTGTGTGTAGGGTCAATTGATGTGCCATTGCTTAATATCTATATGCCAAAGCTCTTTTTGGCATTTTTTGGATAAAAAACAGGACAATTCGACAGGTTTTGCAATGAATAATTAAAAATGAATAGTGAATAATTTTCTTGGATGTATTTTTTGATTGTGAAAATTTTCGTGAAAAATATTGAGAAAGGTATATGTAATAGTAAAATATTTTAGCCACAGATTTACGCTGACTTTTTTATGATTTTTCTAAAACGCATTTGTTCGTATAGTCATAAAAAAGTCAGCCTAAATCTGTGGCTAAAATATTCGATATTATTAATTATTCATTTTTAATTCTTAATTAGACAACGCTTCTTCTGAAACTTCTTCTTCAGTTGCATTTTCAGTCTCAGGGTCACTTTCCACAGTATCCAATTCAACTCTAAGATTATCAATAATAAAGCCTTGTCGTTGAGGTGTATTTTTACCCATATAGTAAGCTAAAACACCTTCGATACTTGTATCCTCACTCATCACAACAGGATCCAATCGAATATCTTCCCCTATGAAATCGCCAAACTCATCAGGAGAAATCTCTCCCAATCCTTTAAATCGAGTAATCTCCGGTTTACCTCTTAATTTTTTAATCGCAGCTTGTTTTTCCTCCTCACTATAGCAATAGTGAGTATTCTTTTTATCTCGAACTCGGAACAACGGCGTATCTAAAATATATAAGTGTCCGCTACGAACTAGGTCAGGGAAAAATTGCAAAAAGAAAGTCAACAATAATAATCGAATATGCATTCCATCGACATCGGCATCTGTGGCAATTACAACTTGATTATATCGAAGGTCATCCATGCTATCCTCAATATTAAGTGCATGCTGAAGCAAGTTCAATTCCTCATTTTCGTAAACCACTTTTTTTGATAAACCAAAACAGTTTAATGGTTTTCCACGAAGACTAAAAACCGCTTGCGTTTGTACATCTCTTGCTTTGGTAATCGAACCACTTGCAGAATCTCCCTCTGTAATAAAAACAGTTGTTCTTAACTTGTCTTCTTCCGAAACTTTCTTTTTAGTATCAGAAAAATGTATTCGACAATCTCTTAATTTCTTATTGTGAAGGTTGGCTTTTTTAGCTCTTTGATTCGCTAGTTTTTTGATACCAGCAATTTCCTTTCGCTCTCGTTCTGATTGTTGAATTCGTTTCAACAAAGCATCGGCAACATCTTTATTTTTATGTAAATAATTATCTAACTCTTTTCCAATAAAATCATTGACAAAGGTTCGCATCGTTGGACCATCAGGGGCAACATTTAGAGAACCTAATTTTGTTTTTGTTTGCGACTCAAAAACAGGTTCTTCTACTCTTACACTTATTGCTGCAACAATAGATGCACGTACATCCTTCGCATCAAAACTTTTATTATAAAATTTTCTAACCGCATTAACTATTGCTTCACGGAAAGCCGCAAGGTGAGTTCCTCCTTGAGTGGTATTTTGACCATTGACAAATGAATGATATTGTTCTCCATATTGTTGGCCATGCGAAATCGCTACTTCAATATCTTCTCCGCTCAAGTGTATAATTGGGTAACGTAATTCTTCTCCTCCAACTCGCTTGGTCAATAAATCAAATAAACCATTTTTAGAATAAAGGACTTTTTTATTAAAATGGATTCTAAGACCTGCATTCAAAAATGCGTAGTTCCACAATTGTGTTTCTACATACTCAGGTCGGAATTTGTATTTTTTAAAAATAGAACGATCTGGTTCAAATTCAATCAACGTTCCATTCTCTTCTTTTGATTTTTTCACTTTGGCGTCAGATGTAATGACTCCTCTTTCAAATTCTGCAATCTTTGTTTTTCCATCTCGAATTGCCTGCACCATAAAATAATCAGACAATGCATTTACTGCTTTGGTACCGACTCCATTTAGTCCTACTGATTTTTTAAATGCTTTAGAATCATACTTTCCACCTGTATTGATTTTGGAAACACAATCCACCACTTTTCCCAAAGGAATTCCACGTCCATAATCTCGAACAGAAACTCTTCCATCTTCAATCTTTACTTCGACATGTTTTCCATGCCCCATTACATATTCATCAATAGAGTTATCGAAAATTTCTTTTATCAAAATATAAATACCATCATCAGCAGCTGAGCCATCTCCTAATTTTCCAATATACATTCCTGGACGTAGGCGGATATGCTCTTTCCAATCTAGGGATCTAATGTTATCCTCGTTATAAGTAACTTTTGCCATTTTTTTAGTCTGTTTCTTTTTATAGTGTCTCTTTTGAGTTCTGGTTGAAGTTGCCACAAAAATATAATGTTTTAGTTATATAAATTGAAAAAATTAGAATTAATGTTGAGTTTTTTTTCGTAGCTGCCGGGCTTTAGCCCGCAGTAAAATAAATAACGTTATTCGATTTTCTTTTTTTACTGCGGGCTAAAGCCCGGCAGCTACGAAAAAACCTCCCGTCGAAATCGAATCCAACGGAAGGTGTGTAGTTTTTCTCTTCTGAAAACTCGGGACTTTATTTGTTGATACGATTATCTTTATTTTGATTTTTATCTAAATCGTCTTTTGAACTTTGTTGAAGTGTATCGTTATCCCAACCTGAGTCAGGTTTTACATCTTGTAGAATTGAGACAAAGAATTGCATATTTTATTTTTTTGATTAGCTGATGTTTGATGATCTGAAAAATTCATACCAACATCTTAATGGATAATTAAAAATGAACAATTAATAATTTCGAATAACGTGGATTACTGTAATTTGAAAATTATTAATTATTCACTTTTAGTTATTCATTACTAAGCAGTTTGTCGACGTAGCCATAAGCCAAGTGTTTGCCCTTCATTTTGGAAAGACTTTACTTCGTTGACCAATTCCATATTTACATTATGAGTAAATTGAAGGTCAGATTTTCGATCATCCCAAATCTCTACTTTCATTTCACTTGCAAATACTTTGGCGAGGTCGCCCATATTTTTAGAATACTTTTCTCCTTTCCCTAATGCTAAAAACAAATCAATCACCGCCATTCTAATAATCTCGTATTTGTCTAAGTGCATCAACATTTGAAGGAGGTTTTTACCTTTATAAGTTTGTCCTACTTTTTGCATTTTATCCTTGAGCTCTCGAACTGAGTAACCTAAAAGATTTGCTCGGTAGTTCCACCATTCATAAGCTTTTCCTTGCGCTTCTGTAAATTTGTTTTGATGTTGTTTTTCTACCGATTTTTGGCAAGAAATCATGCCCATCACCTTTGTCAATTCCAAAACTGCTAAAACTTGATCCTTTGTCAACATCTCATCTTTACTGGTTTTGCCTTCAAGAGAGAGAAAGTATTTAGCCAATTCTTGTTTGACTTGGCTATTGGAACTTAAGGTTACTAGTTTTGCAAATTCTAATGAAAAATAGTAATCTTCTCGCTTTCCTTTCGTATTACGCAAAGCGTAATCATTCATAACAACTGGTTCTCGAACATCATCTTCAAAAGCATAAACATCAGATAGCCATCTTTTGATATTGCTATTATACTTATGTAAAGGCAAATCCAATACATCATGTAAATTGGTAGCAGTAACGACTTGTGTTCCTTTTTTGCTTACTAAAATTTGAATATTCATTTTTAAAACTTTTTGTTATTAAAAACTAAACATTTTCTTTTGGATTAGTTTAAATACATAACAAATATAAAGACACTTTTTTTAAATGTCAACAATTTGTTGTTTTATTTTAAAATTATTTGTTTTAAAAGTGAAAAAATGTTGGAATTGTTTGAAGTTTAATTAGATTAAGAAGGGAATTATTAAGAAAAAAAGAAATTTTTATAACCTTTTAGATGACACATTGCAGTTTAATTATTTCTTACTTGAAAGTGTTTGATTATCATCATCTGAAACTAAATTTCAAAAATAATTGTAATAGAGGTTTTAGCGCTTTAAACTATAACCTGATGAATCATGAATTCTCAATTTAAAATCAAAAAAATCATGAATTACCTATTGATTGATAAAAACCCAAAAATGGTAACAGCATGGAAGGATTTCTTTGGAAACGAAGAAAACGTAACGATTCTTGAAGGAGATTTGACCGCTTCAATGGGTAACGCAATTGTGAGTCCTGCCAATTCATTTGGATTTATGGATGGAGGAGTGGATTATGCTATTTCAATGCGTTTGGGTTGGGAATTACAGTTTGAATTACAACGTCAAATCAAAGCTCTACCTGAAGGAGAATTACTAGTTGGTAAAGCTTTGATTCTCGAAACAGGAGATGAGTTGCTGCCATATTTAATTTCAGCACCTACTATGAGAGTGCCTATGAATTTTAATATCGCTACTTCAACCAATGCTTATTTGGCAATGAAAGCAACTTTAATAGCTGCAAAAAATCATAGTGATATAAATGATATTGCCATTCCTGGTTTTTGTACAGGAGTTGGAAAAATGCAACCGCAAATTGCTGCTCGACAAATGTATCAAGCCTTTTTAGAGATTGAAAAAGGAGAAAGAATGGATTTTGCAGATTATGGTGAAGCACAAAAATATCATTGGAATATAAATCCGCAAGGGATGATTTTTGAATAAATTTTTCAAAAAACTTTTTCCCAATAAATAAAAAAGAGTTGTCAGTACATCTGTACCAACAACTCTTTTTTTATTTTGAAGATATTTGTTCTTATTTCTTAAACGCTCGTTTTACAATATCTGCTTGTTGCTTTTCATGAACCTTTTTAAATCCAGTCGCAGGAGATGCGCTATGTTTTCTAGCAATCACATCGAAATCTTTGTCTCGATAATTAGCTAAAATAAATCTCCATGCTCCCATATTTTGAGGCTCCTCTTGTACCCATTTATATTCCGCATTTTTATATTGCTTGAATATCGCATTCATTTGTTTTGTTGGCAAAGGGTATAATTGTTCTAATCGAACAATCGCTACATCTTCACGTTTGCTGTCCATTTTATACTTAATCAAATCGTATGCGATTTTCCCAGTACAAAGCAAAACTCGTTTTACTTTTCGGCTATTGCTCTTAGTAACTTGAGGATCATTGATAACTTCTTGAAAAGTTGTTCCAGTTTGGAAATCAGCCAAATCAGAAACTGCCATCGGATGACGAAGTAATGATTTTGGAGACATATTCACCAATGGCTTACGGAAGTTCCAAGCCAACTGTCGACGCAATGCATGGAAGATATTTGCAGGAGTTGTTAAGTTGGTAACTATAATGTTAGCCTCTGCACACATCTGTAAAAATCTTTCTAGTCTTGCACTAGAATGCTCAGGTCCTTGGCCTTCGTAACCATGTGGAAGCAACATCACCAAACCACTCATTCGTTGCCATTTACTTTCCGCCGCTGAAATATACTGATCCACAATTGTTTGTGCTCCATTATAAAAATCTCCAAACTGCGCTTCCCAAACTACCAATGCATCTGGTGTTGCCAATGAGTAACCATACTCAAATCCTAGCACTCCAAATTCGGAAAGGAATGAATTATAAATTCTAAATTTCCCTTGTTTTTCATCAATCCCGTCAAGACGGTTGAGTTCTTTATAAGTTTTTACATCATTAAAAATAACATGACGGTGAGAGAATGTTCCTCGTTTTACATCTTGCCCACTCATTCGTACATCTCTATTGTCCAATAAGATCGCTCCATATGCCATCAACTCTCCCATTGCCCAATCCAATTGCTTTTTATCCAACAATTTCTTTTTCCCTTTTAGCAATCGGTTCACTTTTGTAATTGGATTAAATCCTTCTGGAATAGTCATCAAATGATTGATAATCTTATTCATCTTCGCTTTAGAAATTCCAGTTTTTGGCGAAGTCTCGAAGTTTTTTAAATCCGTAGTTCGCTTTAGTTTTTTCCAAGCGATTTCAGGTGTTTGATAATCATAAGGCAATGGTTTCTGTTTTACCTTATCCAATCGAGCTTGTAAATTATCCCAAAATCCTTTCTCAAGACTTTCCGCCATTTCCTTTTCCAACTCTCCTCTTTCAATTAATGCTTCAGAGTAAAGTTCTCGAGGATCTGAATGGCTTTTGATGAATTTATACATTTCTGGTTGCGTAAATTGAGGATCATCCCCTTCATTGTGCCCGTGTTTACGGTAGCAAACCATATCAATAAATACGTCATTATTAAATCGTTGGCGATACTCAGTAGCTAGTCGTACTGCAAAAACTACTGCTTCTGGATCATCTCCATTCACATGGAAAACTGGTGCTTGAACCAAACTTGCAACTCCTGTACTATAGGTAGAAGATCTTGCATCATCAAAATCCGTTGTAAAACCGATTTGATTATTGATGACAAAATGAATAGTTCCACCAGTATAATATCCTTCTAACTGGCTCATCTGAACAGTTTCGTAAACGATACCTTGTCCTGCAATCGCAGCATCCCCATGAATTAGAATCGGTAAAATTTTATCAAATTCACTTCCATATAAAATATCAGCTTTTGCTCGAGCAAACCCTTCTACTACCGTATTGACTGATTCTAAGTGAGATGGATTGGGAGCTAATTTTAAATGAATTGTTTTTCCCGAAGGTGTTTTGACTTGCGAAGAATATCCTAAATGATATTTTACATCACCATCTCCAAAACTCAAATCAGGTTCTGATTGTCCTTCAAATTCATTAAAAATATGCTCATAAGTTTTGCCCATGATATTTGCCAAAACATTTAAACGACCACGGTGCGCCATTCCAATCACCACTTCCTCCACATCATAAATCGGATAATCGACTGTTCCTTTTCCAAACATTTTTACGGAATTGGCTGCTGCATTAATAATGGCATCCAATGCTGCTATTGTCGCTTCTCCACCTTCTAATGAAAATCTTTTTTGGCCTACATATTTAGTGTGTAGGAATTTTTCAAAACCTACCGCATCACTTAATTTTTCCAAAATTCTTTTTTTCGCACCTATATCCAATCCATAACTATCACGGTCGCGGTTTTCGATTTTATCTCGAAGCCACATTCTCTTTTCTCGGTTTTCGATATGAGAATATTCAAATCCAATATTTCCGCAATAGAGTTCTTTTAAACGTTCTATAATTTGACGCAAAGTTGCATTCTTCATTCCTATCTCTTCACCTGCGTGAAAAATCTTATCTAAATGACTTTCTGTCAAATTATAATCAGGTAAATCCAAGTGAGGTTTTCGATCTCGTCTAGAACGGATTGGATTGGTTGTAGATTTAAGGTGTCCTCTGTGGCGGAATCCATCAATAATGGAGTGGACACTTAATTCTGCAGGACTGAATCCTGTTGTCCCATTTCCATTGGAAGAAGTCGCTGTAGCACCATTTCCATTCCCGTTTGAAGCAAATTCAAAACCTTGGAAAAAAGATCTCCATCCATCTTCTACAGATGTGGGATCTTCTTGGAATTTTTTGTACATGGATTCAATGAAAGATGGATGTGCGTTGAATACGTAGGAATAATCGTTCATTTTAAATTATATTTTCAGGTATTTACGTGGGAATACGTTTTTGTGTTTAAGTTCCAAAGTCTTTTTTAATTTTTTAGATAAGAAACAACCACGTATTTTTTTAATGGTTTGATAAATAGGTTCAAATAAATTTCAGCAAATATCGTAGAAAAAAATCAAATATGTGTTGATTTCATTCATGATTTAGGGATATTTTCAATTATTTTTTATAAAATAAAAAGTTTACAAAAATTTCATTTTTAAAAGAAAAGACGTAAATTTGCACTCCGATTTCGGAAATACTCATATTTGATAATAATTTTTTAGAAAATATATACTAATGGCACAACATCAGTCAGCAAAAAAAAGAATTCGTCAGGATGCTAAGAAACGTATCCACAACCGTTACTACAAAAAGACGGCTAGAACGACTATCAAAAACTTGAGAGACATGGAAGATAAAGCTGAGGCTACTAAATTATTGCCTAAAGTTTTAAGTATGATCGATAGATTAGCAAAGACCAATACTTGGCATAAAAACAAAGCTGCAAATCTTAAATCTAAATTGACTAGATTTGTTAATGGAATGAGTTAAGATAATTTTAGCTTTGATTTTAAAAAAAGTGTATTCTTCACAGAGGGATACACTTTTTTTGTTGAAAAATTCCTCATATCGTAAAATCTATCTTCCCTTTTTCCTAATTAAATTTCTCCATCCATTGATTTTCGAATCAATTCACCTTTGCTATTAATCTCCAAATAGTTTATATATTTTTTTGATGTAGCCTCGAACAGTATCCAAAGAAGTCATATATTTTTCTGCAATCATTTTATAACTCAATCCTTTTACAATTCCACACGAATTATATGTAAGATTAACAACGTAGGTTAGGATTTTTTACCTTTGTATTATATGAGTAAGCAAAATTTAACAGAAACGATTGTTGCATTAGCCACTCCCGCAGGAGTAGGTGCAATTGGAGTAATTCGACTTTCAGGTAGTGAAGCTATTGAAATAGTTGATTCCGTTTTTTATGGAAAAAAATTATCTGAACAAGATTCCCATACTATTCACCTTGGAACTATTCGAGATGAAAATAATCAGATTATTGATGAGGTGTTGGTTTCTATTTTTAAAACTCCAAAGTCTTACACCAAAGAGAATGTCGCAGAAATAAGTTGCCACGGTTCTAGTTATATCATTCAAAAATTAATTCAACTTTTTATAAAAAATGGTGCTCGAATGGCTGAGCCTGGAGAGTTTACTTTACGTGCATTTTTAAATGGTCAGATGGATTTATCACAAGCGGAAGCTGTTGCGGATTTAATTGCATCGAGTTCGGAAAGTTCTCATGCAATTGCTATGCAACAGATGCGTGGCGGTTTTTCAGATGAAATAAAAAAACTACGTCAAGAGCTTTTGGATTTTGCAAGTTTGATAGAATTAGAATTGGATTTCTCGGAGGAAGATGTTGAATTTGCCAATCGAGATGAATTGAGAACTTTGGTAAAAAAAATTCAATCGTTGATTTATTCTTTGATTGAATCTTTCCGTTTGGGTAATGTTATAAAAAATGGAATAAATACCGTCATCGCAGGTCGTCCCAATGCAGGTAAGTCTACCCTTCTAAATGCTTTACTCAATGAAGATCGTGCGATTGTTTCTGATATCGCAGGTACGACTCGTGATACGATCGAAGAAGTTTTAAATATTAAAGGAGTAGAATTTCGACTCATCGATACTGCTGGAATCCGAGAAGCTCAGGATACGATCGAAGCAGTAGGTGTAGAAAAAACCTTTGAGAAAATAGAACAATCGGCTTTACTCATTTATGTTTTTGATGTCATCAAAATGAAACCTGAAGAGGTTAAAGCTGATTTGGAAAAGTTGGTAAAAGACAATGTTCATTTCCTTGCCATTGCGAATAAAATGGATTTGAATCCATACACGAAAGCGGAACATTATACCAATGAAATTTTAACTGAAGATCGCTTTATTCCCATCTCTGCTATTGCCAAAATGAATATCGAATATTTAAAAGAGAAATTATATAACACGGTAATTGCAAATCAATTAAATTCGGAAAGTACAATTGTTTCGAATGCTAGACATTTTGATGCTTTGCAAAAAGCATATGATAGTTTGAGTGATGTACTTCGTGGTATGGATGATGGGGTGACTTCTGATTTTATTGCCATGGATATTCGACAGGGAATTTATCATCTAGGGAGTATCACAGGTGAAATCAGTACGGATGATTTGTTGGGGAATATTTTTTCTAATTTTTGTATTGGAAAGTAATACCGCTCCCATCATTCCCCAACCACAACAATTCGTCTTAAATAAATTCGCTCCCCTACTCTAACCTTCATCATAAAAAGACCAGAAGGTAAGGATTCAATTCCTATTTGAAATTCACGCTGAAAACTTTCTGCAAATATTTTTTGTCGATTCCACACTCGTCCTGTTTTATCAATAAATTCAATTTCCATATCTGTTGGGAAATCTATTTCGAATAAAAGAAAGAGAGGGTGATTGGATAATATTGGATTGGGAAAAACACTCAAATCATCCTCTCTGACTTTTGCAATGTCCAAACTAATAATTGGAGAAAAAGAAAATGTCCCATCAAAATCAATCATCTTTAATCGATAATAATTGATAGTGCCACTTGGATATTTATCTAAAAACTCATACTCAAATCTCCCATCCAAATGGGAAACAAAACCAATCGAATTCCAATCTGTATGACCTAAAATACTAGCCTGTATTTCATAGCCAAAAACATTCTCTGGACTCGCTATTTTCCAACGAAGATGAGATTGCCCGTTGATCTCTTTTCCCGAAAAAGAAAGTAATTCCAAGGGTAAGACTTGGCTCATTGTTGTAAAGATTACCATTGCAGTATCTGCAAACCCCTTAGAAGTTACTATTTCACGAGCTACTACATATACAGTATCTCTCCCTTCCCAATTGGGGTTAAAAGCCCTCGGATAAAAAATGCCTTCATTGCTAACCCCTTCATCCAAAACGGAAATAAAACCTGCATCCATAATATATGGTGCATTTGGTTCCCCTAAAGTTTTTTGAGAAATAAAAAGTACGGTATCATCCACTTCAAAAATAGTCGATTGATCTGCATCATAATATTTAAAAGAAATAGAATCATAAGCTTCCTCTCCATCTATGATTAGAAAAAATAACCAGTCCGTTCCTACTTGAATAGCATCCGCCCGTCCTTTGATTTCACCTTCATGAAACGCTGATAAAACATCTCCATTGGCATTGTTATACTCTCCTCTAATTTCCACCTTAGCGAGGATCGTCATACTAGGTGATTGATTGGTATAGTGCCAATTTGTATTTTCTCCACTCGAAAGTGTATTGGTAAAATGATAAGACCATTCAATATCATCGCCATCGGGTTCCGTCAAATAATCGTTTAGATTTAGAGTTGGAAAAGTACCATCAGGATTCATCACTTGATCAGGAATATCGGCAATACTAGGAGGTTGATTAAAAGCATTAATTTTTATTAGGACTATAAGTAAAAATAAAGACGTTAATGTTAGTTTCATTTTTTGGATTTTAAATCTATAGCAGGATATGATTTACATCATATCCTGCCAATAGATATTGAAAAAACAATATGCTTATCTAACTACTAATATTTTTCTAGTAGCACCTCCTTCTTTCCCTTCCAATCGAATAAAATAAATACCTGGATTTAATTTAGCTCCATCGTCATCAACTGCTTCTAACACAAAACTTTGCTCTCCTGCTTTTAATTCAAGCGTTTGTATTTGTACTACTTTCCCAACCACATCTAAAATTTGAAGCGTAACTTCATCATCAGATAAAAGCGCATTTTCCAAATTAAATCTTACGGTAGTTTTATCCTTAAAAGGATTCGGTTGTACTTTGAAATAATATGGATTATTCAAATCACTCAAAGAAGTGGTATTATCCAAAGTGAAAATTTCGGGCTGATCTATTGATCCATAATTTTCGTTATTTACAAAAATCATGGTCTCATTCAAATCGAAAATTTCTTCCGTTCCACCATTGTAATATTGAAATGTAAGAACTTCGTCTGCTTCATTAGAATAGATTGTCAAAAACAATAGATGTACATCTAATGCTTCTACATAAATGGTCTGAGTCACTCCTCGAATTTCAGAACCGACAAACGCCGCAATCTCATCCCCTGATTTCAATTGGTTGATATCACCGTCTTGAACAATGGCAGTCATCGTCATACTGTATTCATAATCAGCAGGGTTAATTGACCATTGTGAGGTTCGAGTATTTGCTTGAAAAAGAGGATTATCAATAGTATCCATAGGAAGATATTCAACATCAGGTGCTATCAAATTAAGGATACCAGCCGTTCCTGATTTTAATAAATAACCATTCGGAGCTTCCATAAAACTTAAACTTCCTACCCAACCTACACCTGCTACATATTGTGCAAAACTGTTTTGACTTTTTATAATATCACCAGTCAATGGAGTCAATGAAGACAAAGCTTCGTCCACGTGTGCACCTTGTTGTGGTAAGTAACCAATCCAGTTCCATCCAATATTAATTGGAATATCAACAGTATCAGGGTCTATCAAATATCCTAATAAAGAGATCGTATCATCTTGAGTTCCTTTTAATTGATACA
Organism: Caprella mutica; assembly: GCA_947561585.1. NCBI lineage: Eukaryota > Metazoa > Arthropoda > Malacostraca > Amphipoda > Caprellidae > Caprella > Caprella mutica. The sequence goes on from CANNZV010000010.1 coordinate 380,263, forward strand.
TATCTTTATAGCCTAAGTTAGGAAGTGATCCTGCCCATGTTTCTACTGAGTTAAAATATTGGCTAAAACCAGTTTGATTTTTTATATATAAATCGTCAGGATATTCTAGACTCGACAAAACAGAACCGATACTTTTATCTGGCATATTCAAGTTAAATGAAATCCAGTTCCATCCTTCATGGATTGGAATCTCTGATAAAACAATCCCTTGAGTGTGCAAAACCTCAGGAACATCAGGTGTTCCATAAAGTCCATCATGAACAAATGTAAACGTTTCTATAACTGTCCCAAAAAGTAAACATTCGGAAGCATCCCAAATTTTAAAGGTGACTTCTTCTCCATCAATTTGATTACTGTAAACATTTAAGAATGCTAAGTCTCTATCTATTGATGGGAAATATTGAACAGGTGCTACACCTCGAAGTTCATCTCCAACAAAGGCAGCCACGATATCATTTTTATCATCAGAAACTTCTCCTTCGATATTTAACTCCACCGTAAATGTCATGTTATAATCCCATTCGGCTGCATTCACTTCCCAAAGTGGGGATGGACAAAGAACAGCTAAATCTACATTCAAGGGTTCATCACCCATGGCATTATGCAACTGAATAGTCCCAATATAATTTCCTTGCGCAATGTCATCCGCAACCGTAAATACTACTAACGCTGTTCCTCCTGGAGCAACTTCCCCTGTCGAAACAGAAGGGATAATCCAGTTAGGTACATCTTCCAAAGTAAAGACTTCATTCTGACCTCCTAGGTTTTGGATAGTACGAGTAACGACCCAATTTTCGCCATCATATTTCACATCATCAATATCACCTTCGACCCATTTCAATGGATTTCTATCAACGTAGAATTCCCATTCATAATCTATAGATTTATTTCCAGTTAAATCTTTGATCCCTTTTACTTCTGCTCGAAGTAATTTATTTTCAATAAACTTGTTTTGGATATTAGGAGTAATCACAATTTTATTTTCCAAACAAGAAATATCAATATCAATTGGTTGCCCTGTTGTGGCATCAAAAAGATTGACATAATCTTCTGTCCCTCCTGGAAGAGAACTCAAATTTGAGCAATCTATATTCTCAGTAAATTCAATTGAAATCAAATCAGCAGATTGCAATATTCCATCCGCTGGACTTGGAGTTCCCAATAGTTCAGGTGGTTCTCTTTCCAATCGACCAGTAATAATATCTGAAATACTTGCAGGTAATCCACCTTCACATTGAGAGACTGCTCGTATCTCGTATTCTCCATCTGACAAGGCACTTACATCCCAATTGATCGCTGTATTCGTCAAACCAATTAAAGAATCTTTTGGGATTTCCGTAATATTCACCCACGCTCCATTCCCATTAGTAGGACGAAACTGAACTCTTAATAATTGAAATTCCGAAGCACTCGCATCAAAGTCAACCAAATTGATAGACCTGATATTATTATCCGAAGGAGTCACTACAAATCCATTCAATGGATCACTAATATTTACATCTGTACAAGACTCGATAAAGTATGCGCTGATGTTTATAATTTGTTCAAACTCTGGCTCAGGGTCAATTCCTAATGCATCCGCTCGGTCTGCTTCACATACTGCATTGAATGCCACTTCGATATCTTCATAAATATAATCTGCTCCGACTTTAGTTAAAGTAACTGTTGCTTCTGCTGTTTCTCCTGCTTCAATCACATAAGTAATAGGTGGTTCTAATCCATTAATTAAAATTTCCACACCACTTGGTGGCACATCACCTAGACCTAAATCGTAAGCTCGAGTTTGTTGACTAGGAGAAGTATTTCCTAATGTAAAAGTAAAAACAGCTGGTTCCGTTTCAGGTACATTGGTCATCACAGATTCTGCTACTGACAAACTTACTTGATCTCGATTTTGAGTTCCAGGTTCATGTGGACAAGAAGACTGTCCTGATTTTAAATTAAATACTGGTACTCCGAATACTTTATCTTCCAATACATCAATGTTGAAATTGTCGCCAGTTTCATTGTCTTCAAAATGATACATGACACTATTTTCTGTAGTCGTAGAAGTAGTTTCTGAACCACCTATCTTAGTGGACATTTCATAAGTCGTTGCATTACTTAATCCACTTCCACCTATTTTAAACCCTGCTTCTAATGCAAAGTCATTTGAAAAAGTAGTTTCCCAATCTATCGAGATTGAATTTTCAGTTTCTATTACTTTTTCATATTCGTATATCACACCACCATTAAATGAATAGTTTTCACTAAAGATAGCAGCAGCTTTGGTCGCTTCATTTTTGGCAATAACTTGATTCCACATATCAACAGAAGAACTATCTCCCAATGCATCTAACTGAGGGATCAAATTATTTTTCACATAATGCTCAGAATATACGTACTGTGTTGCCATTCCATTTTGTTCAACTGACATTGAGGTATCCAATTGAATATTGCATAATGAATCCAAATACAACTCATCTGTAATTCCAAAAATCATATTCATGGCCCCTCCTACATATACATCACCACCCATTTCTCCACCAACAATTCCTTCATTGGCACTTGTAGAAATGGTATTGGTTGCAGTCATACATACTCGTTCTTCGGAAGAAGATACTTGCGAACTTGTCGAAGTAAAACCTACTGAAGCATCTGCGGTAATCTCTGTTTCGGTTGACCAAAACAATGCGCCTGTTTCAAATTGCGCTCCTAGGCTCAATGTTGTTTTATTGGATAAACTATTATCCGTCTGAATACTTTGACTAAAATGAGTACATTGCTTTGTTCCACTTTTCCATGAAGAATAACTTCCATCACCTGGAGGATCTCGAAGAATCAACCAAGGTATCTCTGGAGAAGTTGTTAAAAATTGAGCAGGTCGTCTTACTTTCCCAGCTACGATTGCATCAACTGTTTTAGTAGCAACTCGTTGTGTTGCTAAACCATCTTTTGCAGTAATCGTAATTGATTTTGTATAAGGGGATAAGATGTTTGGTGAACCTGCATAAAACTTATGCTTATACTTACTTGCATTATAAAGAGAATCTGTCACATTGGCTCCTCCTCCTGATATTTGATTATTGATAGTTAAACTGATAGAATCCAAATAGCATTTCCCCGTAACATATTCTTCGAATACTCGGATGTCAGTCTGATATTTTTCATTCTGATTTAACACAGGATATCCTAAATTACCACAATCAGCAAGCGGTAAATCGGTCGTTTCAATTTGAATATCAGCTCGATAAATAAATGAAATACTGGTATCCCCTGGTTCTAAATCAAACTGAGAGGCACCTACATTATCATTGATATATTCTAAAATATTAGCATCCGAGTGATGCTGAACTGATAAAATATATTCTATCGGTGGAATGTTTTGAAACTTAAAAGCAGTCGTACTATCTTCTAATATAAAATTTCGATCAAAGCAATTTCCGTTCGCTGCTCTAAGATTTATCACAACGGAATCCGTTGCACCTACAATTGATTCTTCACAGAATCCTCCTGCAAAAATTCCTTCCACAGTTCGCTTCTCTTGATTCTTAAATGCGATACCTGCTTTGGGAACTACAATATTATTGATGTCCCAAAAATTTGGAATAAATTGATGGTCTTTAAATTTTGGCGAAAGCGTAAAAGAACTTCCTGGCTCAAAATCAGCAACAAATTCCCCTAAATCATCCGTATAGATTGGTGGAACATTAGACACTCCATCTACTAAAATCTCAACATTCTCCGCAGGGCATTGTGTCCCCTGATAAAATACAAACCCTGAAACACTAACCGTAGAAATGTCTTCAAAATTTACATTATCCACACTTACGTTACTTGGATCTAAAGTTACAATCCGAGAACTTGGATTAAACTCATGTGGGATAGAATTAGGATTTGCAGTAACACTTGTCCAACTAGTTCCATTAAAAATTTCTCCCGTACCTATATTGTTAGGACTTTGATCTTCAATCGTCGTTCCTACACTTTCGTTTAAGGAAAAGTAGGTCGATAAATCCAAATCTTTTAAATCAATCCCTGTCTTATCTAATTCTATTTGGTATTGCGTACGAGCATTGTTATAAAAAACAACTTCATCAATTATTCCTGTAAAATAATCTGCATCTGATGCTTTTCTTCCTAAGTTCCATTCTGTCCCTCCCCATGTGGAAGAGTCAATTGGTGAAACAGTAAACGAAATAGGATTGGCTCCATTGATATAAGTAGTCATATTAGGACTACCATCTGGACTGTATGCTATCGCAACATGAACATATTCTGTTTCTGTTACAGCACCTAAAACCATCGTACTACTACCATTCCAAGACAATTCAATTGCCGTATTATTTAAACTTAAATCAAACAAACCTGCATTATGCAAAATCGTTTGTTGACCTGTCAAGCCTGAAGGTTTAAACCATAACTCAATCGTTCCTGTAGAATCACTTGGTACAAAACCAGTCATCTTCGCATACTGCTGATTGGTTTTATTAAATTCCAATCCGTTATTATTTTCAAATGCTTTATTAGGTCGAGCAGTAAAACTTTGCCCACCGCCATAGTTAATTCCATCAATTAAATAATAACCTGACTCATCCGTCAAACCTGCATTTAATACATTTGGTCGATCATTGGAAAACCCTCCACCTGTCATGATTCCATCCATTTGATTGGCTGTCAGGTCAAAAATTTTGTAACCTAAGCCTTCATCAAATTTCCAATAACCTTCTAGGTCAGGTGTGTTGGAAGGAACTGTCGCATTCATCGTTCGGATGATTTCCGTTTGAGAAAGTTGTCGACTATAAATTCTAAAATCATCAAATTGTCCATCAAAATTAGAGTTAGCATCTGCATTACTTTTCCCTAAAAATAAATTGTGATATGCATATTCATAAACTAATGAATCATTATCCATCATATCTAAAAGCGTATCTACTACAATAGAATCGGGTGTAAAATCCATTGTAGCTGCTAACGTTCCATTCAGTTCCCCATCGAGATAAACATTCAAATCTGAACCATTATAAGTGAATGCTACATAATGCCAACCATCTACCTCAGTATCAAAAACTAAATCATAGGTTTTGGCGGAACTACCTTCTCCCATCCCGATGCTTACCCCTTTGCCTGCTGCACCTTGGTCGGTTGTATTTAACCACCAATTTTTATTGATGCCTTGACCTAAATCTACAATGGCATCATTGGTATAATTACTTCCAATTTTTACCCAACAAGACATGGTCATCTCATTATTAGTATAACCTTCATGGTGAGGAATTTCTACAAAATCATCTCCGTCAAAAATTAAGGAATTTCCAATCGTAGGTTCCAAGGTAACTTGAACTCCTGCAACTGGGTTATCATTAATAGTAGTAACCTGACCAGTTACTAAACCATTTGGATTGACAAAACCAACTGCCGCAGCAGGGTAACCATCACCAAATGTATTAATCCCACGAACTTCATAATTATAAAAAATTCCGGGTATCACATTGAAGTCGATAAACTGTAATGTACTGGGGTCAACGTGTGCTAAAAAAGCACCATCTCGAAAGATTTTAAATCCCTGATCAGATGCTGGACTCAAAGGATCAACTTCCCAATTCAATAATATCCGATCTGGATAATCTCCTTCCGAAGCGATAAAATGTGGCGGTGCAGGTGCCACTAAATAGCGCGACCAAAAACCTAAAGCACCTTGATAATCTACTCCAAAGTATGGCCCAACTACGGGTTGACCAACTGTAAAACTAGAGGAGTAATATTGGCTAATACTTCCCGAAGCACTTCCGTAGTTGAAAAAAACTTCTCCAGAAGCGACTTCTTGAGCTTGCGCAGTTGAACTACTCAATAGGCATAGCAATAGCATACTTTGGAGAAAGCAACGTAAATAGTTTCTCATGTTAGTTTAATTTAAAAAAAGGAAAAAATGGTGGGAGGATTTTTTCGCTCAGAAATGTTTGTTTTTTGATTTTAAGGATTTTCTAGAAACCCAAAGGATTCTCTCAGTTTTGTTTTTTGCCAAAATCTATTCCTTTGATTCTATAAAAAAATCCCGTTTTCTATAAATTTTTTCATAGTGAAACTATTGTGTAGAGAAATGACACATTTGTATAGCATCCGTTTAATTTATTGAGCTGATTCTAAAATAAAGAATCAGCTCAATAAATATTAGATAACTACTTTTGTCCAATAGCATTCATCATCAACTCAATCGCCTCCAACCGTTTATTCATTCCCTTCATCTTCACTTTCAAATTCACATTCGTTTGTTCCGCTTTAGAATTTTTATTTTTCAATTGAGCATTTTCTTTTTCCAAGGCTTCTACTTTTCGAGCCAATTCCTGCGTAGCAGAAACCGCCAACGTAAACACTCGATCATAATCCACCGTATGAAAATCATTTACCTCTTTTCCATAAACAAAAACACTTTCTTTGATTTTAATTTTCTGCGGAGCGACTGTAAATGAAAATTCATTCTCAATACTTTGAACAACCAATTCTTCTTCACCTTTCTCTATCATAACTCTCACCTTATCATTCACTTTTAATTCATGAGGTTTTTCCAAGGTGACGGTCACTTGATTTCTTTCCGTTTTTATATTTGAACTTAGGGAATAAATACTTGGAATATATTGAGTAGAAAAAGAAACCGATTCAGGAAAAACTGTTTTTAATTGTTGAGCAATAAAACCTTTCCTAGAAGCTAACCCATTTTTAACTACATCAATGTGGCGATAATCAGTTACTTCAATTTTATTTAATGTATTCAAGTCGTTTTGAGCATCAGAAAGTCGAAAATCTTTTTTAATTCTTTTGTCTGAGAAAGCTTTGAATAATACTGCTGCAACATCATCATGAGACCAGATAGCTGTCGCGTCATAATGATTATCATCTCTATGATAGATATGATCATGTTCCTCACTAGATAATGACATAAAGCTAACTTCTGGTTGGTAATAATAATTGATTTCTTGATCTCCTACTTCAAGTGTATTCCTGATTCTGGTCGTTCCTCCTTTCAGGTCAATAACAAAATCCCTTTCTTCTGTTTCTAATCTCAAAGTATCATTATCAAAAAAACCAAATTGAACAGTTGCGTTGGTTCCTGATTGAGCAGTCATGGAGATATAAGTGGAATCTGTTCCGACCAGTTTTAATGCTTCACCTTCTTTGTTGATTTTAACAGGTTGGTCAGAAGGATTTAGAATGATTTGTGTTCCTTCTACTTGAATATCACCAATTTCATTTTTTAAATTCAATTGGTTTTCTACTGCATCAAAATCTAAACTTGCTTGTGCATTTGGGGCATTTGCCTCATCAAAGAAAACAAAAGCACCGTCTGTTAATTTGAGGTCTCCATTTACCACTTTGATATCTCCATTATTAAAAATGTGGGTTTTATCTATTCCTCCGGCATCGAATTGTAATCCTTCAGCCGTAGTCGTAATTGTAGAAGTATTGTTAGCATCTTCAATCGCTTCCAATCCTAAAATCCCATTTCCTCTTTTGACAGATAATTTGGTTTGTGGACTATCATCTCCCACTCCAACATTTCCAGAGTTGGGAAAAATATTATCATCACCAATCAAGGAAAGTGCGTAAGGGGAAGAAGTTAATCTTGCTCGTGGAGTCAATTCAATACCACCTTCTACAGAAACTCCTAAAAAATAGGGTTCGTTAAATGGTACATCAAGTGGTGTAGTTCCACTTCCCAACACCTCACTATAAATTCCACCTTTTACTTGGACACCTGTTTTTTCTTCTTCCCAAAGTGGAGCACCTCCATATTCTTGATTATAGATTTTGAAAACAATATCGTACTCGCCATTTTCGACAGCAGTACCTTCGGCAGTTCGGAGCACACCTTGGACACTAAGGTTGGAAGTTTGCGCTTGAATGTTAAAGGATAAAAAAGTTAATACTAAAAGGACAATCGTCGTTAGAAAATTTTTCATTTTTTTATTAGTTTTTTTGAAAAAAAATTAGCCCTAAGGCAATGCTTTAGATGTGCCAAATTCAATTCCACCCATCCTCGAAAAAACTACTATTTTCCTATAAAAAAATTGCAATTGCGACGCTCATGTAGTGATTGGAGACGCATTTATAATTTCAATCTCAATGTTGCGACGGCCTTTGATGTTTTAGTTGCAAAAAAGTCTGAGCATAAGACTTTTATATAGTCGAATGTATTTGTACTTACAAAAAGTAAAAGAACGCTCCATATATTTTCATATCTGCTAATAAATTGGCTAGCTTTAACTATATAGATTGACCATATTATTTTGATTGATGATAATAGAACATAAAACATTACAGTACCAAGGGAAAGTTATTTTTGAAAAAATGACGATGAGAAATTTTGATAGGATGCCAAAACCTTTTAATGAAACGGAGGCGTGTTTTATGTATTTACTAGAAGGTTCTTTTCAGTTTAGAACTCCTGAAAGAGTGCTTAGTTTGAATATAGGTGATGGAGTATTAGCTAAATGTAGCGACTATTTTTTTGAACAAACACAAACCGACCACCAAAACTCAACCCAAACAAAAGGTATTGGAATATACCTTTATCCTGATATGGTTAAAGAATTATTTGATTTCGATTTATCCATTTCTGATTTTGAAACTGATTATGATGCAACCAAAATAAACATTGACGCTTTAATGGAAAACTTTATAAATGGTATTGAATTTTTATTAGACAATCCATCTGTTTCAACTGATTCCATGATAAAAGTTAAATTGAAAGAATTTTTATTGCTCTTATCAAATACAGAAAATGCCCCTACCCTTTTAGATTTTGTTGCTTCATTATTTAAACCTTACGAGTATGATTTTAAAAAAATAATTCAGCAAAATATCTTTGCTAATTTATCAATAAACGAATTAGCAACGCTTTGTGGCATGAGCATTTCCACCTTCCAAAGAACATTTCAAAATGTATTTGAACAAACACCTGCTAAATATATTCTTGAGCAAAGAATGATGAATGCAAAAAAAATGCTTGCTAATAAAAATAAACGAATTTCCGAAATTGCTTATGATTGTGGTTATCAAAGTACTTCTACCTTTAATAGATTATTCAAGAAAACATTTAACCTTTCTCCTTCCGAATTTCGCATGAACGAAATTGAGCAGTAATTGAATAAATCTGCAAATCCTTTCCTTTAAATACCACTTAATTTTACACTCGATAAATCATACAAGTTCATAAAAACAAATGATTATGAGTTCTAAAATTGAAATGGTTCTACGCATTTTGTTTGCCATATCTCTGATTGTATTTGGCTTAAATAAATTCCTTCATTTTATTCCAACTCCACCCATAGAAGGAACAGGAGGTGAGTTAATAAATATTTATAAAGAATCAGGGTTTATGAAAATGATTGGAGGATTAGAAATTATTGGAGGTGTCGCCCTGTTAGTCAAAAAATTTGTTCCGCTTGCTTTGACCTTCTTGGTTGCTATTATGTTCAATGCTGTAGTTTTTCATATTCTCCACGATATGTCAGGATTGATGAATGCAGTTGGTGGATTGATTTTAGGTTTAATACTAGTCTACTATCATAAATCTCGTTTTACAAGTCTGTTAAGTAGTTGAATATAACTCCTAAATGATTTTCCGATTACATATTTAAAAGGGGTAAACCTCTTTGGTTCTTTTTTAAATCAACAACTATTAAAGATGAAAAAACAGATCATTAAATTGTCAATTCTCCTTTTTGCAAGTTCGTTATTTTTTCAAAGTTGCTTGCACGATGTTAGAACAAAAATGCTCAAGCGAGAAGGGATTACGACAGAGAATACTTTAAAGGGCAAACAAATTTTAGATCGAGTTTGGAAAAAACAAGGCGGCGATAAATTTGATCAACGCAAGGTTTATTCCTATCGAGGCATAAATACTTGGAAAGGACGAGGCGCTAAGATTGCTAAATATTGGCCTGACTTTGAAACTACTTTGGATTTTAGATTTCCAGTTGGTACACTTGATGGAGAAGTAACTTTTGTTGATGGAGAACGAAAAGGAACAACGACTGGACTTTATAATTCAAATTATTATGAAATCAAAAATGGTAAAACGAAATTTCTTGACAAGGATGCCAAATCAAATAAAAAGACAGTTTTTGCCTTACTCGGTATTCATTATTTTTCCGAATTGCTAAGCCAGCTTCGAACAGCACCTATCATTAGTTACGCAGGTTCGAAAGACTTTAATAACAAACAATATGACTTGGTATTTTGTACATGGGAAAAACCCAAGCCTCATATGAAACATGACCAATACCTTCTTTGGATAAATCAAAAAACTGGTTTATTGAATTATGTCGAATATTCCGTCAGAAAACCTCATGTGAAACCTCCTTTTTATAAAATGATAGGAGGTGCTCTTGAGTTAGCAGACTATCGAGAAATTGACGGTGTGTTGATTCCGCACGATCATATTATTTACGCCATAAAGAAGAAAAAAAATCAAAATAAATTTATTGCAAGATGGAAATTGTCAGATTTCCAATTTGATAGTTTCAATGTGGAGGAATTGAAACCAATTGAAAGGTCAAGCAATAATTAGATTCTAAAATACTCAAAAAATCATAAAATGAATAAGCAAATTAAATTAGCAAAACGACCTATAGGTATGCCCGCAGAGGATACATGGAGATTAGAAACCAACGAAATTCCGACGATAAAAGAAGGAGAATTTTTATTAAAACAGGAATACATTTCTCTCGACCCAGCCATGAGAGGATGGATGAATGACGTCCCGTCGTATCTCCCTCCAGTTCAAGTTGGAGCAGTCATGCGAGCACGTTCCATTGGAGCAATAATTGAATCTAAGCATCCAGATTTTAGCGTAGGAGATATGGTTACTGGATTGGGCGGTGTTCAACAATACCTTGCAAGCAATGGTCAAAATTTTTATAAAGTAGATACGACTGTTGCACCTGCACCTATGTATATGGGAGCACTCGGCCCAACGGGCATGACTGCTTATTTTGGGATTTTAGACGAAGGGGAAATAAAAGAAGGAGAGACTGTTTTTGTTTCTGGGGCAGCAGGTGCAGTAGGAAGTATGGTCGGACAAATCGCCAAAATCAAAGGCTGCAAAGTTATTGGTACAGCAGGTGGTTCAGAGAAATGTAAATATGTAGTGGAGCAATTGGGTTTTGATGCTTGTATTGATTATAAAAACGAAAATGTTTACGAAGGTTTAAAAGCAGCAACACCTACAGGTATTGATGTATATTTTGACAATGTGGGTGGTGAAATTTTAGATGTAGCGTTGAGTCAAATTAGAAGAAATGCAAGAGTCGTTCTTTGTGGCGCAATTTCTCAATACAATAATACTACTCCAATCAAAGGCCCTTCAAACTATCTTTCTCTTGTCATAAATCGAGCAAATATGAAAGGAATGATTGTGCTGGATTATGTCAATGATTTTGGAAGAGCAGCGCAAGATATGGGCAAATGGATATCACAAGGAAAACTAAAAACTAAAGAAGACATCTATGAAGGGATTGAAAATTTCTATCCTACTTATCAGCGATTATTCAATGGAAATAAGATGGGGAAATTAGTCTTGAAGGTAAATGAGATTTGAAAAAAATCATTCTTTATCATTGAAATAAACTAACAAGTTTTTGAATAAAATTGCAAAGTGTACTCTTGTAATACGCTCCATCTTTACACTACTGATTAACGGCAAAGATGATTTGCAACCAAAATCAGGTAATTATTTTTCATTTATTTAAAACAAAAAAGATGTACAAAAATTTAATTTGGATTGTTTTTCTAGCAATAGGTTTGGTCACTATATCTTCCTGTAAGGATGAAAATGATATAAGGGAACCTGTTGTTGAAAAAACACTCTTAGAAATCCACCAAGAAAAACTTAATTCAATAAACGTAGAGGGAGACCAACTGTCCTATTTGGATTATGGAGACAGTAATGAAAAGGTTATTATCTTACTTCATGGTGCGCCTACCTCGTCTTTTCTTTTTAGAAATATAGCGTCGGAATTAGCCAGTCAAACTGACTTTCGAGTTATCGCACCAGACTTTTTAGGTTTTGGAGAATCCGATAAACCAACTACAACAGGAGCATATACGGCAGATAATCAGGCCACACGTATATTCGCTTTTGCAGATGCTTTAGGGATTGATAATTTTGTATTAGGGGTGCATGATATTGGAGGATATATTGGTTGGACGATGTTGGTATCAAATCAGAAAGACAGGGTTTCAGGTTTGTTAATTACGGACACTTCTTTGGGGCAAGATGGATTTACTCCGCCAGCTTTGGTAGCACCTATTTTTGCAGGACAAGCTGCACCAAGACCTCTTTTCGAATCTGCAATGGTTAATGAAATTACCGCTAGAAATAATATTGATATAGCAATGAGAGATGGTATTTTTAATGAGAGTTTGGTGACGGATGAATTAATTGACGCTTACGCTTCTTCTTTTACACAACCAGAAACGTATATTCAACTATTCGAATCTTTTGGAAATGCAGGAACTCTAATTCCAATGGTATTTGACGAATTTGCTCAGTTTGAAAAACCTGTGGCAATCCTTTGGGGTGGAGAAGATGTGATATTGGATGCAGATGTTATTCCTGCGATATTTCAAGCCAGTCTTAATGTTCCAGAAGAATATGTAAAAATACTTGATAATGCTGGTCATTACTTGCAAGAAGATGCTCCAGAGGAATATGTGAATTTTGTAAGTTCCTTTTTGAATTCAGAATTTTAGAAAATATGGATATGCCAATTTCTTTTAAAAATTGGCATATTCATACTCCTCTATCATTACAGTATTAGCTGAAAGTGTTATTTTTATTTCTGCCCAATCATTTCAAAAGTCGATTCTAATTTCTCAACTTTCGAGTTTAAAGTTTTTAAAACATCATTCGTCTTTTCGTTGATGCTTTTTAGTTGAGCATTTTCTTTTTCTAATGCTTCTACCTTTCGAGCAAGCTCTTGCGTAGCGGAAACTGCCAAGGTAAAGACTCGGTCATAATCGACTGAATGAAAATCATCAACTTCTTTTCCATAGACAAATACTTTTTTCCCAATATTCATTTCTTTTAATGATACATCAAAAGTGAATTTGTCCACCACTTTTATTTCTATCTTTTGTTCTCCGTCATCCGTAATTATTTTGACCTTATCATCATCACTTAACCCATGTGGTTTTGATAAAGAGATAGTAGCATTTTCATCGGATACTTTAACCACTGAAGACATACTATAAATATTTGGAATATACGATTTGGTATGATTGACTGCCTCAGGAAATACTTCCGCTACTTGCTGTGCAATCAATCCTTTTCTATAATTAGTACCTTTCTTTACTTCATCAATATGGCGATAATCAGTAACCTCTAATTGTTTGAGGGTTTTCAAATCTTCTTTTGTATCTGATTTTTTAAAATCTTTTTTTATTCGTTTATCAGAATCCACCAGATATAAAGTACCTCGATAATCGTCAGAATATATTTGTGCCCAATATGGTTTATTACCATGATTTCCTGTACCATGTCCATTGATACCATAACTATCGTAGTCACCGAGGATATATTCAATCGTTCCTGTTACTTCTAATCCACTAGTGATTTTTACTCTCCCTCCATCTGCTGTTAGTACCAAATCTCCGCCTGAAAGGTGATTGGAGATATTTAGGTTACTGTCAGCAGTAACCTTCATCGAACCACCAACTCCATTTATAATAGAAGAAAAAATTGACAAGTCTCCTTCCATATTTATCTCAGTTCCTGTGATTTGGATATCTCCAGTTTCATTTTTTAAATTCAATTTATTTTCCAAAGTATCAAAATCTAAACTTGCCAAAGTACTTGGAGCATTTGCGTTATCATAAAAAATGAAAGCACCATTTTCTAGTTGAATGTCCCCATCGTTTAGTTGTAGGTCTCCATTTTTTATTTCGACATTTCCATCATTAAAAGTATGTGTTTTGTCAACTCCTCCTGCTTCAAATTGTAACCCTTCCGTAGTCGTGGTAATTGTAGCAGTATTGTTAGCATCTTCCACAGCTTCCAATCCAAGTATTCCATTTCCTCTTTGAATGGTCAATTTATTTTGTGGCGAAGCAGAACCCACACCGACATTTCCAGAGTTGGGAAAAATATTATCATTTCCAATTAAAGAAAGTGCGTAGGGCGAAGAAGTCAAAGCCGCTCGTGGAATCAGCTCCGTTCCTCCTTCCACCGAAACTCCTAAAAAATATTGTTCTGTAAAATTTGCATCAAGCGGAGTAGCACCGTCACCAAGTACCACACTATAGATTCCTCCTTCAACATCTACCTGTGTTTTTTCTTCTTCCCAAATCATAGTTCCATTCGTGGGTGCATCCCATAGTCGGAAGGTGATATCGTATTTTCCATTTTCGACAGCAGTTCCATTGGCATTTCGAAGAACACCTTGGATACTTAATTGAGAACTATTTTGAGCATATAGATTGGCTGAAATAATAGCGAATAACAATAGAGCAATCGTAGTTTTTAATCTTTTCATTAGTAATAGTTTTTTTAATTATATTGGCCAACTCATGCCAACAAATGATTTAAACAAAAAAGTGGAATTAAAATTTTCTACATTTCTGTAGCCAATTTCAATTCCACCATGTCTATAAAAAACTATTCTTTTCTACAATAGAAGCGATGAGACGCTATTGTAGAGTCTTGCGATTTTTTTATTTCCAAATACTTTACTTCTGTCCTGTCATTTCGAGATTTTGTTGAAGAGATTCGACTTTTGCGCTAAGTGATTTTAAAATATCATTGGTCTTAGATTGATTAGATTTTAGTTGCGCATTTTCTTTTTCGAGTGCTTCTACTTTTCGAGCGAGTTCTTGAGTGGCAGAAACGTTTAGTGTGAACACTCGGTCGTAATCAACAGTATGGAAATCATCAACTTCTTTTCCATAGACGAATACTTCATCTATAATTTCACAATCTTTCGATTTTATGGTAAATGTATTCTTATTCACAATGTTGGTCACATTTAGTTGGCGTTCTCCATTTTCTGCAATTATTTTAATTATATCTCCATTAGTCAACTCGTGTGGTTGGCTAAGCGTTATAATATATTCTCCATTATTAAAAATTACATTTGAAGACATGGAGTAAATGCTCGGTATAAAAGCTTTTGATTTTCTGATGGCTTCTGGAAACACTTTATCTACTTGCTGTGCAATTAAACCTTTACGGAAATCATTTCCTTGATTGACTTCATCGATGTGTTGATAATCAGTAACCTCTATTTGATTTAAGGTGGATAAATCTGATATCGCATCTGATAATTTTAAATTTTTCTTAATCCGTTCATCTGATGAAACCACAAACTGAGAACCTTTAAAATTGCCTCCTATCACATTTGCATTATAAGCAGCTCCACCATGATTCCCTGTATAATCTCCACCATAATTTAAAGCAGTATACCAATCTAATGTTGTAGCGATATCTCCCTCTATTCGTAAACCAGATTTGACTAGAATACTCCCACCAGTAGCAGTAAAAATCATATCTCCACCTGCAGAGGTATTGGCGAATTGAAGATGAGGTGAATCTGAGTTAGGAAAACCTAGGTATCCTTTCTTTCCTGCACTTTCACCCTTTGGATAAAATGAAAAAAAGATATGGTCATTTCCTATTAATTGAAAAGACTCACCATTATTATTGAGCTGAACCATATTAGAAGGATTTAACAAAATATCACCAGTAGTATTGGTTAATGCCAAATCATTTTCATTAGCAGAATCGAAACCAATTGTCGAATTTCCAGATGAAGATGATTTTGAAAAAATGATATTGGCATCATCTATTCCTTCAATGGTAAATTGTTCTCTTGCTTGAATTCGACCATTTGAAAAGGTAAAAATTTTATCCGTTCCTCCTGCATCGAATTGTATTCCATCAGCAACGGTCGTGATGGTAGCAGTATTGACAGCATTTGAATCTGCTTCAAGACCTAGAATTGCATCTTTTCTTTGGACGGTAAATTTGTGTTGGGGAGCAGACGAACCCACTCCCACATTTCCAGAATTAGGGAAAATATTATCATCACCAATCAATGAAAGTGCATAAGGCGATGAAGTCAAAGGTGCACGAGGAATCAATTCCGTTCCTCCTTCTACAGCAACACCTAGATAATATTTTTTGGTAAAATCTGCAGTCAATTCCGTCGCTCCATCCCCAAGTACCACACTATAAATCCCACCTTCGACATCCACCTGTGTTTTTTCTTCTTCCCATATTTTTGTTCCATTTGTAGGTGCATCCCATAGTCGAAAGATGATATCATATTGTCCATTTTCTACAGCCGTTCCATTGGCATTTCGAAGTACGCCTTGGATACTGAGTTCGGCAGTATTTTCATTGGTGTCTTGAGCGATGGTTATTATTGTTGTAAATAGAATTGCAGCGCATGTTAAAATTAATTTTTTCATAATCTCATTTTGGATTTTTTTAAAGAAATAACTCGAGTTATGCGGGAACGATTTATCGTCTTCATTTTTTTCTTGATAAAAAAAACGAAGCAAAAAAAATCAAGACTTTATATAAAATTGAACCATTTCTAAACTTCTTTTTTCTTGCTCTCACAGCTAAACTTGTAACTTAAAAAGGACTAAAGTTCGTTCCTCACTAAGTCCTTCTAAAGTTCCTTCAAACAAAGCTGCTAACACTTCTCCCTCGCTCAAAAAACAAGTTAAGAACTGAATCAATTTTCTATAAGGTCATCCTAAAACAGCCAACGTTTTCCATTCAAAAATGATAAAGTTGGCTGTTTTCTTCGACCTTCTTTTGTAAGTTCTGCTGTTCTCAATTTGATTTTAGAACTGTTGACTTACAAAATTAAGTCTTGATTTTTTGCTTCATTTTTCATCAAAGAAAAATGAAGACGTTAAATCGTTCTCTCGTAACATCAATAAATTAAAAGTGACACCCAGTTTTCAGCTATAAAAAAGTATCAACTGGATAATCTCTTTTTTCCAAATTCAATTCCATGACTTCTCCAAAAAACCTTGTGTTTTCTATAAAAAATCAACGAATGCCACCATTTTGTAGAACGATGCAACGATTTTTTAGGTAAAAAAAATTTGATTTTCATCTTTGGAATGAGAGTTTCGTAAAATTTCATATATTTATTTATCACAATACGATTAATTTTTAGAAACCTTAGTCGCATTTTGAAAACCGATTATAACCGCAATCTTAGATGAAAAATTTTACTCTACTTTCCTTATTATTTTTTTCCTTTCAAATGGTTTGGGGGCAAGATTACGTGTATAATATTGAAAAATTCACGCTCCAAAATGGACTATCCCACAACCAAATTAACTGGCTACACAAAGACCAAAGAGGAATGCTTTGGATTGGTACTTTTAATGGCATCAATCGCTTCGATGGAGAAGATTTCAAATTTGTCAAAGAGATGGATTTTATGCATGTCGAAAATGCCAAACGCATTATGGAAGATGATGAAGGTGACTTGTGGTTGTTGAGAGATAGAAGAAAAAAAGAACTCTTCTTTTTTAATACCATCACGGAAGAGATTAAAACTTTTGAAGAAAAATTTGGCGCAAATCCTCCTTTTCGAAAAACGGATTTTATTACTGCGATTCAATTAGCGAATAAGAGTATCATCATCAGTTTGAAGCAAGGTCAACTCATGGTACTTCATCCTGATGGCACGACAAAAGATATTCAGTTCGTGTATAAAAGCGATGAGGTGGAGCGCAATCTTTTTCCTTTTAAAATTGATCCCAAAAAAATCACGATGGATTTGTGTTTCCGACCTGGAAGCAATCAATTTTGGGTACACTTAAAGCATAGTGGTCAGGAGTTGACTCGAGACTTATTGTTCTACGATGAGCATCAGAATTTAATAAGTTCCTTTAAAAAACCTTCTGGACATTTTACCATTGTAGGGGTTCGTTCTAATAATGAATTAGTATTTAGAGTTAGTGAAAAGACGATTTTTCAATTGACTCCTGATGGCGTTTGGTCAAAGCGTTATTTAGGGGAATTTCACTCTATACAAAGTACCTCCAACTATACTTTTTTAGAAGCGCCAAATGAAGTTTTGATTTTTCAAAATGGAAAAGGAAGACTTATTGACCTTTCCAATTTTGAAACCCTTTTTGAAACGGCTCATCATCCAGAGTTAGAAATAGTAGGAGTAATCAGCCTGCTCGTTGATAAAGAAATTTATTGGGTAGGTACGAGAAATGGGTTACTCAAAGTTCAACTGCAACAGCATCATTTTACAAAATCTCTCTACAAAGACCCAAGCTTTTTTCCTAATACCCAGTTCCTTAGTATGCGAGGAATCGTTGAAAGTCCTGATGGAAAAATTTTAGCAAGTTCCAAAGGCTTTATCTATGATGTAAAAACAGAAGAGGTCGTTTTTGGAGAAGAGAACCCTTATCATAGCTATGATATTTTTTATGATAAAAAAGGGAATCGATGGTTCAATAGTAGCAGTCGATATCATTCGAAATTAAACCTGCAAACGAATCAAGAAGAAAGAATTACTTTTTTAGGTGGAAAGCATACTTATGGTTGGGATTATTATGAAGATGATTATGGTCGAATTTGGATTGGAACTTATAAAGGCTTACAATACTATGAAGAAGGTTTTAGTGAAATGAAACAATATATTCCAATTGATGAGTTTAAATTTTTGAATGACCATATCGTTTATCATTTTTTTGAAGACCAAAGTGGTCGCATTTTGTTGGCGACTACTGCAGGACTTTTCGAGTTAGATATTGAAAAAGGAATCATGCAAAGATTTTGGAAAGGAGGAAAAGGAAAAAATTATTTGCCTACTAACATTATTCGACATCTACACCAAGACGAAGAAGGTATTTTTTGGATAGCCACTCTAGAGGGTTTGATTCGTTGGGATGAAAAAAAAGGGACCAGTCAATTGTTCACAACTGCTGATGGTTTGGCGAACAATATTTTGAGCGGCATCTATGAAGATGAGTTTGGGTTTCTTTGGATGAGTAGCGACAATGGAATTATTCAATTTCAAAAAGAGACTTTTAAGGTTAAAAATCATTTTACTTCAGATGGAATTTCTGATCCTGAGTTCAATAGATCTTCTCATTGCCAAGCAACTGATGGAACAATTTATTTTGGAGGGATGAATGGTATCACATATTTCCATCCTCGTGACTTTGTAGATGATTTTGATTTACCTGTTGACATCCCATTGGTCATGACGGAGTGCCAGATTTTCTCTAAGAAAAATGGAAAACAAGAAAGTCGTTTAGAGGATTTTTATAAAAAAAATAAAATCACACTAACACCCGATGACCGATATTTGACCTTGCAATTTGCTTTGCTGGACTATCATCATTTTAATGCTGCTCAATATGTTTATACCATAGATGATGAGCAATGGAATCCTACCAAAGAAAACACCCTCAACATCAGTTCTCTTCCTTATGGAGAACATAACCTAGTTGTAAAAGTCAGAACAGGTAATGGTCTTTTTTCAAAAAATACTTTGACGATTCCTATTGAAGTTTTAAAACCATTTTATTTGCAAATGTGGTTTATGGGATTAGGGATTTTAGCTCTTGCAGGTTGTTTTGTTTTTTATCAAAAAATAAAAACTAGACGATTTCAAAAACAACAAGAAGCATTAGAAAAAACAGTTCAAGAAAGAACGCTTACTATCCAAGCTCAAACTCAAAAACTTCAACTCCAAGCAGAGGAATTACAAGAAGTCAATAAAATAAAATCTAAGTTTATGGCAAACATTTCCCATGAACTAAGAACACCATTGACTTTAATCCTAAACACGATGGAGAGAGGTGAAGCTAATGATAGCAACAATAGTAAGACATTTACATATGATGATTTCGACGTAAAAATGGTGCAACGGAATGCTCATCGACTACAACAACTCATTGAGCAATTATTAGATTTATCAAAATTAGAAGCGGGAAAAATGTCGCTAAAAAGCAATCAAGGTGATTTTTATAAATACCTCCAAGAATTGACTTTGTCGTTTCAACCATTAGCGGCAAACAAAAACATTCAACTTTCTTTTTTCTCTGAATTAGACGATTGTGAACTTTATTTTGACAGAGATAAAATGGATAAAATCATTTATAACTTACTCGGCAATGCGCTCAAGTTTTCTCCTAAAGGAGCAAATGTAAATGTAATGTTATTTAAAGAAAAAAATGAAGCTATTTTTAAAATAAAAGATACAGGTATCGGGATTTCGGAAAAAGATTTACCCTTAGTTTTTGATCGTTTTTATCGAGGAGAATTTAAAGATGAATATGCTTATGAAGGAACAGGATTAGGACTTGCTTTGGTAAAAGATTTTGTGGAAATTCATTCTGGAAAAATCGAGGTAGAAAGTCAAATTGGAAAAGGAACTACATTTACTATTCATTTGCCTTTGGGAAATGAACATTTGAAATCAAATGAAATTATTCCTACTACTGAAGAGAAAATAATTTTGCCAAATCAACCAATTGTAGGTGCTCAATTGGAGGAAAATTTAATTCCAACCAATGACGAGGAAGCTCCAATTCTACTTATCATTGAAGACAATGAAGATTTGCTTTATCATCACCAACAAATTTTCCAAAATGATTTTCAACTCCTCATGGCAAGAGATGGACAGGAAGGAATTGATATGGCTGTTGAACACCTCCCTGATGTAATTATTTGCGATGTGATGATGCCCAAAAGAAATGGTTATGAAGTTTGTCAAATATTAAAACTAGATGAAAAAACGAATCATATTCCAATTATTCTTTTAACCGCCAAAGCAGACCAAAAAGAAAAACTAGAAGGACTCATGGTTGGTGCTGATGAGTATTTGACCAAACCTTATGACCAAAAAGAATTGGATGTCCGATTGAAAAATTTATTGACCCATCAAAAATTAATCCGAGAGAAGTTTAATCTACAAGTCGAATATTCTATTCCAAAAACGACCGTTAAAACTCCTCAACAACAATTTGTAGAAAAATGTAAAAATATTGTAGATGCCAATTTTGCTAATCCGCAATTTGGTGTTGAAGAATGGAGTGCTGAATTACATATGAGTCGATCTCAATTATTTAGAAAAACTAAAACCATTATGGGCACTACTCCGATGATTTTTTTACGTACCTATCGTTTGGAAAAAGCAAAAGAATTATTAAATCAACATGCTGGTAATGGTTCCGAAATATCTTATATGATCGGATTTAATAACCCTAATTATTTCTTTAAATGTTTTAAAGATGAGTATGGAATGACGGTTGGGGAATTTATAAAAGACTGATTTTATACTCCATCTAAGGCCTTTTTAAATGCCGTTCCTCTGGAACTTTTTCGTAACTTATTTGGATGCTATTTCTACCAATATTTCGTCCCTCTGGGACTTTGGTGATTATAAAAAGTCCCAGAGGGACGAAATATTGGTAGAAAGAAATTAGATATTTAGTATCTCAGAGTTCCAGAGGAACGGCAGCAAAAAGTATCTGGTAAAGTCCACTTTGCAACCATTTTATAGAGAAATGACCAATTTTTATAGATAATTTTTTCCCTATCGAAATCTCATTTGTTGGTAGAATCGTAGAATAGACATATATTTATTTCCCATAATGTCAACTTCTATTAACATTGCCTTCGATGAAGAAATTAACTCTAATTATTCTACTCCTTTTCTCCGCTACTTTTCTATTTAGTCAAGATTATATTTCTAGCATTGAGCAATACAATGTAGATAATGGTCTATCCCATAATCAGATAAATTGGATTCACAAAGACCGAAGGGGAATGATGTGGATAGGCACATTTAATGGAATCAACAGATATGATGGTCAAGATTTTAAGTATGTCGCTGAAGTGGATTTTACTCATGTTCATAATGGTGAAATTTTAGAAGATGAAGAAGGAGATTTATGGTTAATCAAAAACAGACCAAAAAATGAGTTGTTCTTTTTTAATACCATCACGGAAGAAGTAAAAACCTTTGAAGAAAAATTCGGCTCCAATCCACCTTTTCAAAGAGAAGAATTTCTTATGGCAAAAATGTTTTCGAATAATTCAATTGGAGTTAGTACAAAAAAAGGAACGTACCTAATTAATTCCGACAGCGCATTAACCAAACAAGAAGAATTGCAACTATTGGGTTGGCACTATCCCAATTCAAATCAATATTGGGTGCAACGTCCCAATTCAACTGATTTTATCTATACCAATGAAGATACTGGGGAGGAGCATCTTTTAAAAAAAACTCCTGCTGCGGCGAAAGGTTTAGCGGTAAGTTCAAAGAACCATTTTTTCTATCTAGGAAATCAAGCCTATATTTATGAACTTACTCCAAGTGGTCAGATAAAAAAATATGATTTAAATAGAACGGAAATTGATGCCCTTAGATTAAGTACTTTTTATTATTCTAATGAAAAGGCAGAAGGGTTTACACAAATTACACAAGGGAATTTTCGAATCTATGATATTGAAAATCTCGATTCTCCAAGATATATCAAGTACTTTCCTGAATTAGCTGTTACTGAAATTTCCGCATATCATAGGGATGGAAATAATCATTGGATTGGAACCATTAACGGATTATATAAAGTACAAGCTAAACTTAATTACTTCAATAAAGGATTGTACAAAGACCCAATTTTGAGTACTCAAATTGACTTTCATAGTTGCCGAGGAATGGTTGAAGATGAGGATGGAAATGTATTTGTAACCACCAATAATGTTTTACTAAATGTAAAAGATGGGACGACCTTCAATCCCAAATGGACGAATTATAGTTTCCATAATGTAGCAATGGCGAAGGATGAAATATTATGGACTAATGATGGTGGGTTTAACCATCAATGCAATATTTATACTAATGAAGAGAAAATTTTTGCTACTGAGGACGTACCTTATAGTGAAGTTTGGTCTTTCTTTCAAGATAGTACAAGTAGAGTTTGGGGAGGAACTACTTTGGGGTTAACTTATTATGAAGAAGGTTTTTCTAAGTTTAAACATTACAAAAAATATAATAGACTTGTTAAGCATTGATTATCAATTTGCTAGGCTGAGATGGTAGTTCCAAAGCCCTGCTGCTAAACCAATAATTCTATTTTGTAATTCTATTGTTTTTATTCGACATCTGTTTTTTAAAATGCGGTATATTTTCATTTTCCCAATGGCATGCTCCACGAAAATTCTTTCTCTACTTATCTTTCTATTATTCTCTTTTTGTGCTGGTGTCAATTCTGGGTTAGGATTTTTTTTTGACTTCCGTTTTTTTCGCTCTCCTAGTAACAATTCTTTTACATTATACACTTTTTTAAAACCTATAAATCCTAAATCCAATAATAGCTTCCTCTTACCAAACCAATCTTTTGACGGTGGAAACTCTTTTTTTAATATTCCAAAATCAACCTGACTACCATCATACAATTGACTGACATAATAAATCTTTGTATTCTTATCCGATAGAATTAATGCTATATTCGTATGCGTCTTTTTCTTTCCGCTATACTTAACTCGTTGATTATCATTGCCTTTTGGACGTTCTATCGGAGTTTCGGTACCATCAAAAATTATTTCTTCGGCTGACTCTGTATGCTTTTCAAATTCCTCTACACTTCCATAATGCCTTTTAGGCATCACTTTTTTTTTCTAACATCTCTTCTAATAATTTTGAAAATGCGTTAAAGTTATTCCATGCTGAAGCATTTGACATTTCAAATACCACACTCAAACTATCCCATGTTAAATCATTCTTCATTTGAAACAATACAAAAAACAACGCCTCTCCTAATGTCTTTAATTTGGGTATCTCAATGACATTTTCTTCTATATGTTCCTCATAGGTTTGACCATTTTTTGATTCGTAGTATTTTTCTAAATCTGATAATAATAGTTCAAATTCTTTTTTACTTTTTCCTGTTGAGGCTTTAAATTGACGGTCTGTTTTTATTTTTTGATATGCTATCATTTTTTTGCACAAATATCCTATTTTTCTGATAATCAATGCTTAACAAGTCTAATGAGTTTGACGAACTGAAAACTGATATCATTTATCAATTTTTTACAGATAAAGATGACGTTGTTTGGTTGATTTCTTCAGCAGGTTTATATCAACTAGATTTAGAAAAAGGAGTTGTTGCTCGATATTGGACAGAGGGAGACGGCAAGTATAAATTTCCTGCTAATCGGTTACAACATATTTATCAAGATAAAGATGGTGTTTTTTGGATTGCCAGTAGGCGAGGATTAATTAGGTGGGACAAAGAAAAATCCGAAACTCAACTTTTCAATAACGATGATGGTTTTTCTAATAGCAATCTAAATGCGCTTTTTGAAGATGATTATGGTTTTATTTGGATGAGTAGTGACAATGGAATCATTCAGTTTCAAAAGGAAACTTTTAAGGTGAAAAACTACTTGATGGCCGACGGAATCACTCATCCTGAATTCAACCGTATTTCTCATTATCAAGCTACAGATGGAACGATATATTTTGGAGGATTAAATGGCGTAACCTATTTTCATCCTCGGAATTTTGTAGAACTTTTTGAACAACCCATTGATATTCCTTTGGTCTTGACGGAATGTAAAATCTTTTCGAAAGAAAGCGAAAGTCAAGAAGATAGAAAAGCGGAGTTTTATAAAAATAAAAAAATCACGCTTGCTCCAGGTGATCGATATTTGACTTTGCAGTTTGCATTATTGGATAATAATAATCTAAACACTCCTCAATATCTCTTCGAAATTGATGGTAAAAAATGGAAGGCAACCAAAGAAAATTCTATCAATATCAGTTCGTTACCTTATGGAGATCACATGTTGACGGTAAAAGGAAGAACAGGTGCTGGGCTTTTTTCTTCGCAAATTTTATCTATTCCAATCGAAGTTTTAAAACCATTTTATTTGCAATGGTGGTTTCTTGGTTTGGGGATAATGACCATTGCAGGCTTATTAATTTTTTATCAAAAAAGAAAAACATATCGCCTAATTCAGCGTCAAGAAGAATTAGAAAAAACCGTTCAAGAAAGAACTCAAACCATTCAACTCCAAGCGGAAGAATTACTCCTACTCAACAAATCAAAATCAAAATTCATGGCCAACATTTCCCATGAATTCCGTACCCCACTAACTTTGATTTTAAATACTATTAGTAGAGAAAAACTCAACAATTCCGAGGATAGTAAGATATTTACATTTGTAAAAAAAGATATGGATATCATGGAACGTAATGCTCATCGTTTACAACAACTGATTGAGCAATTGCTAGATTTGTCAAAAATGGAAGCGGGAAAAATGTCTTTACGAGCTAGTCAAAACGATTTCTATCAATATTTAAAATCTTTAGTTTTGTCTTTCCAACCCATGGCAGAAGACAAAGAAATCACTCTTAATTTTATTTCAAATTTACGAAGTTGCGATCTTTATTTCGATAGAGATAAAATGGATAAAATCATTTATAATCTTTTAGGAAATGCCATCAAATTCACTCCTCAAAACGGAAATGTAGGAATATTGTTAGAAAAACGAAAAAATGAAATTGTATTTCAAATAAAAGATTCTGGCATAGGTATTCCAAAGAAAGAATTACCGTTTGTTTTTGATCGTTTTTATCGTGGTGAATTGAAAGATGAATATGCATATGAAGGTACAGGATTAGGGTTGGCGTTAGTGAAGTAAATTAAACTTTAGGATTTTATAGATGTAATTGATTATCAAAGAGTTAGGTCGATTATCAAAAATGTTGCCATTAGCAACTTTCAGAAAAAAAGCGGTCATTGTGATTGCTGTAGGTAAACCACTACCATAGCAGCGCAACTTCTATCACAAAATTTATCACAATGAACCACATACCAACAAAGTTAACAGAAAAAGATTTTGAACAATACATATTGCCATTTTTAACCAAAGCCAAACGAGGTTTTGTTAGTTCGATCCCCTTGTATTTGATTTTCAATGGGATCCTGTATAAACTATATACAGGATGTCAATGGAAATCATTACCGACAAAAAACTTCAAGGATGAAGAAAAAGATATTGAATTGAGTTATCAAGCCTTTTACTACCATTTTCGAAAATGGTCGGCAGACGATAGCTTTCAATATGTGTTTAAAGCATCAATTGTAGCGATCATGTTTCACTTGAATGTTTCAGAAATCAATTTGGACGGGACGCATACTATTGCTAAAAAAGGAGGAGAAGAAGTAGCTTATCAAGGTCGTAAAAAAGCTAAGACCAGTAACATTTTACCTGTAACAGACAAGGTGGGCAATATTCTTGGTTTTCTACCTTTGACGGCAGGAAATCACAATGATGCTTACCAGTTAAAGAATAGATTGTCTAATTTTTTTCAAGAACTCCGTTACTTTAAATGGCTTTCTATCGAAGGAGCATTCTTTAATGCTGATAGTGCTTTTAATTCCAAGGCGGCTCGCAAAGTAGTATTCAATTTTGGACTTATTCCAAATATGCCTCAAAATAAGAGGAACAGGAAAAAAGTAAAAAGAGGCCGTAAAGTGCTGTTCAACAAAAAGGTATATGATAATAGATATACCAATGAACGTACCCATGCTTGGGTAGATAAATTCAAAGGTGTATTGATTAGATTTGATAGAAAAGCTAGCCATTGGCTGGCTTCAAATTTCATCGCCTTTGCAATGGTTAATCTGAGAAATGTAATCTAATTGTTACATTTTTCTGCCAAAGTGGTATGGCATTATATTTGACTTTCGGCATTCTTCTTTGGTATTAGGGCAATTGCACAGAAATCAAAAGTTTAATTTACTTCAGTTAAAGAATTTGTAGAAATACACAAAGGAAATATTCATGTAGAAAGTACAGTTGGCGAAGGAACTAAATTCGTCATTAATTTACCATCAGGAGAATCTCACCTTAAGGAGGATGAAAAAGTCATAACTTCTGAAAATAAAGATTTATTAATCTCGCAACTTGGAAGTAACATTTTGGAGGAAGCTTCGGAACTAACACACGATAATGAACAACCCATTTTATTAGTTATAGAAGACAACCAAGACTTATTGTATCATCATCAACAAAATTTTAAAGATGACTTCCAACTTTTATTAGCCAAAGATGGACAGGAAGGAATCGAAATAGCAATAGAATATTTGCCTGATATAATTATATGTGATGTGATGATGCCTAAAAAGAATGGCTATGAAGTTTGTCAACATTTGAAATTAGATGAAAGAACCAATCACATCCCAATAATTTTACTCACAGCTAAAGCCGACCATTCAGAAAAAATGGAAGGATTGATGGTTGGTGCAGATGCTTATTTGACCAAACCATATCATCAAAATGAATTAGAACTTCGACTGAAAAATTTAATGGAACATCAAATTTTAATTCAAAAGAAATTAAACGCTCAACTAAAAAATCATAAAATAGAAATAACAGTCAAAACACCTCAACAATTATTTATTGAAAAATGCAATGAAATCATTGAAGCCAATTTGACCAATCCTAAATTTAATGTGGAGGAATGGAGCAATGAAATTAAGATGAGTCGCTCGCAGTTATTTAGAAAAATGAAAACGGTTATTGGAGTTACACCTACTCACTTTATTCGAAGTTATCGCCTAGAAAAAGCAAAACAACTTTTACATCAAAATGCAGGAAACGGTTCTGAGATATCCTACATGGTCGGTTTCAATAATCCTAATTATTTTTTCAAATGTTTTAAAGATGAATATGGAATGACGGTAGGCGATTTCATCAAATCTCATTCATGACACCTAATAATAGACACTATTTTGTAGAATAAAATCAGAACGATACTATTTTGTACACATTGCAACTTAATTGTATAAGAGATGGAATAGAATTGGCAGCCTTCTTAATATAAAAATTAGAATTTTAATCAAGATTCTGTTTATTCTTTCTACATTTTTTTAGAACAACATCCTTTATATTTAAAACCTATTTTGCCAGAAGGAAGTTACTCAGGGGGAGTAGCTTCCTTTTTTACGACTACAAAATCGGTTTTCTGAAACTCATTAGATTCCATGAAATCACATAGTATTATTCCCCCTGCTGCGCTCGTTAGCAGCTTTACATTTAACAAGCGTATTTCCTTTAAATCATCACTCTACTCTGTATCGAACAGCGAGTGACAAAACCTATTCAATGTATAATTATTACCAAGGACCATCCTGAGTCACATTAATAATAGATGTCCCCCTCAAACGATATAGTCCTCCCGTACATCCAATCCAAAGATTTCCATTTTCATCTTCTAGTAGACTTTGAATACCTCTGAAATTATAATTCAAATCAGCTCTGTCTGTTTTATTGAATAGGGTGAATTCTTTACCATCGTATCGATAGAGACCTGTGTTATTTGCGCCAATCCAAAGGTCTCCTCTTTTATCTTTATAGATATTATAAATGTCATTTTTACTCAAACCTTCTAGCTCTGGAAATTGTGTAAATGTATTGTTATTTTTTTTATTTGAAGACAAGGTATATTTGGTAAGTCCTCCATCGCCAGTCCTTTTATCAACATTAGGATGATCTTTTTCAGCGACTCTAGTAGTGAACCAAATATTGCCTTCATTGTCTTCTTGAATATCTTGAACACAGTTAGAAGCAAGTCCATCTTTTTTTGTAAAATGCGTAAAAGATTTCCCATCATATTTACAAGCACCATAACCACTTCTACCAAACCAAATATTACCTTGGCTATCTTCAATAATTTCAGTTACCCAATTTTCAGTTTCTTGATAAGGAGGTATTTCTATATCAGGATTTGGTAGTGGAAAATGGGTAAAAGTAGTTCCATCAAAATGAGTTACTCCACCCCAAGCACCTATCCAAATAATTCCAGTCTTATCGATTAAAAGGTTGGAAATATGATCAAGTTGCAATCCATTCTTTTTATCAAAATTTAAAAATGATTTACCATTGTACTTGGAAAGACCTGAATGAGTTCCAAACCATAAATTACCTTTTTTATCTTCTTCTATGCTTACCACTGTATTGTTAGCTAAACCATCCTCAGTTGTAATATAGGTTAATGATTTGCCTTGACCTACACCTTCTGGTAAACTAGCATTATAACGAGCTACCCCTTTTGACAATGTTCCTATCCAAAGGATTCCTTTTGAATCTTCGAAAAGTGCCACTATGTATTCGCCTATTTGTTCAGCTTCGTCAGATGGTGAATCTATGATGGAAGGAATATCAAAGAGCGGTTTGTTTGCTTTTTCTTCTTTTGAAATACTTGATTGATCTTGGCTGCTACAAGCTGTGAAACAAAGCAATAATAGGAGGGAAGGGAAAAATGAGATTTTAGACTTTAGCATTATTGTGATTTTTTATTTGCGAAGCTAGATAAAAAATAAGAATGCTAGATCAATTTGAAATCGATTAACGACTTAATAACACTTAATTTTATTGTTAGAAAAAAATTCAGTTGCAAATGCTTTTCGAATAATTAATGTTAGCAAAGAATACTCTATTTAGTTCTGTAAAATTTATCCCCTGCTGTTCTCTACAACTGCTGCGCTCGTTAGCAGCTTTACATTTAACAAGCGCATTTCCTTTAAATCATCACTCTACTCTGTATCGAACAGCGGGTTAATCCAAGAACCACTCATTTAATGCTAATGGGTCTATAAAACAACTAAATAAAACTAATAAAATTCCCATAATAAATAGTGACAATACTAACTTCCTTCGAGGAATATCCTTCACATTAACTAGAATCGCAGCAAGTATGATTCCTCCCAATAATGTACCCCATAATGTAATTTCAAATGATTGATAAACCAACTTTCGATGCATAGGAAAAATAAAACTAGGGTCTGGGTTTTCATAACTTGGAAAATGTCCAACATTCACAGCTACTCTAAATACATAAGAATAAAAGGCAATCAAATAACTCCAAGGTATTAGAGAAATAAATAATAATGTAATTTTTAATGTTACTTTCTTCATTTTCAATTACTTTGATTTGTCATATAATTTATTCCAACTTGTATTTACAAACTTCTTAATTCCAAAACCATTAGTTGGCGAATTTCAGGAATCATTCCATGCTTGGTTTTTCCACCTCGCTGTTTCACACAACTCTAACCAACTTCTAGAATCTGCTCGTTAAAAGCTGTGCTTTTATACAAACCTAAGTAGCGGACTTTACCCGAGCAACTCAAAATAACAAATCATTTACATATCACAAAAGTCGCTAACGTTTAACTTAATAGATTTTTATAACTTTCTATTTCAAAACGGGACATATTACAAATAAAAGAAGCCACTATTCTTTTGAAATAGCAGCTTCTTTTATTCTTTGTTTTGACGGATAAAATCCGTCTCCTTGATTCGGTTAAGCACTATAAGTGCTACCGAGCAGCGTAGATTTATTTGTCAGCCTCCTTTGTATCGCACAGCAGGGGGTTTTTATTCCTCTTCCACAGACCTAGCGCCAGCGGCTTATTCACCATCAATGTTGGCTATATTAACTTCACATTTTCTTAAGATATTTAAAGATTTTTTAATGTTTTTTTCTTGCCAAAACCCTGAATACACTAATCTCTCACGGTTTCCATTTTCTAATATTACTTCTAAATAAAAAAATCTTGCTGAACTACCTATTCCTAATATAAACTTCTTCGAATGTTCCACTCTTTTTATTTCTTCATAATAATATATATTTTTCACTTTACCCCCTTTCAATACTTCTATCTTATTATTGTAAAATATAATTTTACTATTTTGATAAAAATAAAGAAGTTCTGAAATAATTACTCCAAACAATAAAGCTAGTGAGTAAATAATATTTATGTTTACAGAATCAAGTATTTTAAAGAAGTTAAAAATTATCATTACAATTAAAGCCCCAATAATCCCGTAAGGAATAATTGGATATATGAACCTAAACTCTAATGCATTATTAATTTTTAATAATTGGGTTGAAGAATCCATCTTAATAATTTTATTATTTAATTCGTGTCATCACTATTATCACTATCAACAGAAGGCGCTGTACCATAAACATCATTTACCCCTGCTGTCCAATACAAAACAAAGTGACAAACAAAAGGAAAGCTGCTCGTTAAATTCTGCGCATTTACACGAACTAAAGTTACGGACTTCGTCCGATAGTCTACAAGTTTATGGGAACGAAATGTCAATGCCGCAAACAAGAAATTATTTATGGCTTTTTTATTTCCGCTCCCCTGCTGTTCGATATAAAATAGACTGATAAATAAAAAATGATGCGCTTGTTAAATGTTATACATTTATACCGATTAAAGAAGCGGGCTTTGCCTGACAGTCTACAAGAACAACAGGTTACGAATAATTTCTAGAACTCTAATAATCATTGTCACAGTCATTTCATTGAACTCGTCGAACTCACATATATATTAATCGAAAATAGAAACAATTAATCTTTGAATCCTTTCTAAGTTACTAAATTGGGAGTGAAACCAACTTACTTCTACATAAATGAATATTTCAATACAAGGGCTTCATAAAAAATATCCTAACGGAAACCAAGCATTAAAAGATGTCAACCTTGAAATCAAGGAAGGCATGTTTGGGCTATTGGGGCCAAATGGCGCGGGGAAATCAAGCTTGATTCGAATCCTAGTTAGTTTGATGAAACCAAGTAGCGGGCAAGTAATTGTAAATGGAAAAGATGCTGCCAAAAATAGAGCGTATGTCAGAAGCATGTTAGGATACCTGCCTCAAGATTTTAGTTTTTTCTCTAATCTTAAAACCTACGAATTTTTAGATTACTCCGCTCGACTGGCAGGAATGAACAGTAGACGAAAACGTAACCAAGCTGTAGATCAATTGTTAGAAGATGTTGGCCTTTTTGATGTACGAAGTCGCAAAGCCAGCAAACTATCAGGTGGAATGAAGCGTCGTCTAGGAATTGCTCAGGCACTAATAAATGAACCTCAAATTATAATTGTTGATGAACCTACTACTGGCCTTGATCCAGAAGAACGGATTCGTTTTCGAAACCTTTTGGCTCGATTAGGTTCTAAAGATGTAAGTATTATTCTTTCCACTCACATTGTTGCAGACATTTCTAGTATATGTGAACATATGGCTCTTTTGAATAAAGGCCAGATTGCTTTTTCTGGTCCACCAGAAGAACTGATTCGACAGGCGCAGGGTCATGTCTGGTCCATTTATGCTACCGAAAAAGAATATTTAGAAATAAATCAAAAATATGAAGTAGTGGCTACCGTGATGATGAAAGACGGTTGGAAGATTACAGTAGTTGCTGATGAAGTGATAGGATATGATGCTGAACCCGTTCATCCTAATCTAGAACATGCTTATGTTTATTTTGTAGAACACACTTTAAAAGAAGTATAAATTGAAGAATACTTAAAACAGATTTGAAACCATAATAAAATGTCCTCAACCCTATTTACCATAGCAAAATACGAAAGAAAGATCCTTCTACGAAGTTGGTTTTTTCGAATATTCTCAGCGCTGACGCTGTTTATGATTTTCGTATTTAATATGGGAGAAATATCTGCGGTTGGTGACCGAACTTGGATATATCGAGCTGTTCCTTCCAATATGCCTTATGTTGCCATTTATCTTTTGAATATTGGACAGGCTATCATTGCTGTTTTTCTATCTGCTGAATTTATCAAAAGAGATCGCAAGCAGGATACAACAGAGGTGTTTTATGTTCGCTCCATGAGTAACGCTAGTTATGTTTTGGGAAAAGCATGGAGTATATTATCTCTTTTTCTTTTGGTAAATATAGCAGCCTTATTACTAAGTCTGATTTTTAATTCACTTGCAGAAAATACTTATATCGACTGGCAGGCATTCCTATATTATCCTTTGTTAATTTCTATTCCCACATTGGTTTTTATTATAGGCTTGTCTTCATTGATGATGAGTATCATTCGAAATCAGGCATTGACTTTTGTAATACTAGTTGGGTACATTTTCACTAGTTTGATTTACCTCAAAAGTTCTTTTAATTATCTCTTTGATTACATGGTTTTTTACCAACCTATGTTTCATTCACAAATTACAGGTTTTGGAGATTGGGAAACCATTTGGACACTTCGTGGAATGTATACTTGCTTTGGTCTTGGATTCATATTTATTACAATTCTATTATTAAAACGGCTTCCTCAGTCAAAATTTCAAAACCTCATCTCCGCGATTTTAGCAGTAACATTTATAGGTAGTGGAGTTTATTTGGGTCATCAACATTTGAATCGATATTATAAAAGTATAGAACTCGCTGAACAGATGATCGCCCTAAATAATGAATACCTTTCTAGTGCTAAAATTGATATTCACGATCACGAAATTTTATTGACACAAGCGGTAGATGGAATTAGTGTTGAATCTAAAATGATTGGTAAAACCAAAAAAGAAAGTAAGGAATTTGTTTTTAATTTAAATCCAGGCTTGATTGTAAACTCTGTTAAGGTAGAAGGAAAGCCAGTTGAATTTGAACGAAAGTTACAACTACTTTTGATCCAATTTGATAAAGCAATTCCTTCGGAGACAACACTTCACCTCCAAGTAAATTATGCTGGTTCTATTGATGAAGATGCGATGTTTATAGATGTGGATCAAAAAACAAAATTCAAAAGACCTGATGATTTTCTTTTTGACATCGGAAGAAGATATGCATTTATACATCCCAATTTTTTATTATTAACTCAAGAGGCTCAATGGTATTTACAATCTGGAGTAGGATATAGTACTGTTAGTGCATCTTGGTTTCGAAAAGATTTTATCGATTACCAATTAACGGTCAAGACTTTGCCAGGAATGATTCCTGTTTCACCTGGTCAACTCAAAAAATTGGCTGAAGATACATATTCTTTTGAACGTGATTTTGCACTCCCACAATTATCCTTATCCATCGGCAATTACCAAAAGAAAAGCCTACAAGTTGATAGTCTAGAATTCTCGGTTTATCATATTGAAGGGCATGATTATTTTAAGGATGCCTTTCCAGATATTCGTGATACGTTGCCTTCCATTATCTTAGAACGCTTACGTGACTTTGAACGTAAATCAGGTTTAAAATATCCCTTTAAAGAATTTTCCATTGTAGAAGTACCTGGACAATTCAAATCCTATGATCGTACTTGGACATCTATTCATCAGAATAACCA
The DNA here is from genome assembly GCA_947561585.1 of Caprella mutica. Lineage (NCBI taxonomy): Eukaryota > Metazoa > Arthropoda > Malacostraca > Amphipoda > Caprellidae > Caprella > Caprella mutica. The sequence continues at coordinate 414,406 of CANNZV010000010.1, forward strand.
ACCCGGGTTAGTTTACTTTCCAGAAAAAGCTTTATTCGACAGAAGTAATGATTTTAATAGTTATGCTAAACGTATAAAAAGATGGAGCAGAAATAGAAATAAGACTAAAGAGGAACTTCAAATATCGGTACTCTATAAATTTCTAGATCGGTTTTATGGCTTTAAGGAAATGCGTGTTACTTCTAATAGCCAACAGACCGTAGTAGAAGAATCCATTAATCCTTATTACCAGTTTGTACAATTTTATGAAATGAGTAATAATCTTGATTCGGAATATTGGCCTGTTCTAAACCGAGTGTTTGAATCTTACCTCAGAGGTTCAAAAAATGAAGAGCCCGACTGGGTTCGGCGCAATAGTGGAAGTACTCAAAATGAACTGGCGAACATGGTTTTGCAAGAAAAGACCTTTGCCGAAATTCTTAATTTAAAAGAAAATCAAGAGTTAATTGACAATGTCATTGAGTTGAAAGGGGAAACTTTATTCTCTTTGATTCAAGCTAAAACGAATACAGATCAGTTCCGAATTTTTATTAGTAAACTATTAGAAGAAACCCGTTTTCAAAATCTACCTTTCGAGGAATTCAATGAAAGACTTAAAAAGGAATTTAAAGTGGATTTGTCCAACCAAATGGAAAAATGGTTTAATGAAATTCAACTCTCCCGCTATCGGGTTAGTACACCCATTGCAGAAAAAGTGTTAGCAGGAAATAAAGAAATGATTCGAGTCAGTTTTAAAGTAACCAATGATGGCGCTTCAGAAGGAGTTATAAAAGTTACTCTACGTCCAGACGAAAACTCAGACAACGAAAAATTACTTTATCTAGAACCAGGGCAAACTAAAGAAGCTTTTTACCTAACCGTAAAAGAACCAACTGGTATTCATTTCAACACACTAAGTTCAGGTAACTTACCCAACCAGATTGAATACAACTTCGAACAGATTGGTAAAAGTTCTGCTAAAAATGCAAAAGAAGGAGAATCGATTATTGACGAACCACTTGTTTTGGCTAATAAAGGAGAAATCATTGTAGACAATGAAAGTCCAGATTTTGAATTTTCTCATTTTGAAGAAGTGAGTCGCTTGCGCAAATGGCTAAAACCAAAAGATGGAAAAGGTTTTAAATATAAAGGCACTCGCGTTTGGCGGCCTCCCTTAAATTGGACTGCCACAACTAACGATCAATTTTTCGGAGAATTTATTCGATCTGCATTTTACATAAAAGCAGGAGATGGATCGAAGGAAGTCAAATGGAAAATTCCAATTACTGAACCTGGGCGATATGAAGTGTATTATCATGTTTACAAAGATCAATCTTTTAGATGGAATCGAGACCAACGAGGAAGTTATCATTTTACTATCCCTCACCAGAATGGAACGGATCGCCCCACTATAGAATTGAGCAAACAAAGTCCACCTGGATGGGCAGTTTTAGGGGATTATTCTTTTTCAGCTGATACGGTTACTATTTCCTTGAGTAATGAAACTAAACTAAGAGCCATCTTTGCTGATGCGATCAAATTAGTACAAGTGGATTAATAGTAGTTGTCGATAATTAGAAAAATAAAATATGAAAAATCTAATATTCATGCTGTCGATAATTATATTTCTTTTCTTAGAAATTACATCATGTCAAATAAAAAAAGAAGCTATAAAAGCTAATAGAGAACATAATGAAAAGATAGAAATGGTAAAATTAGAATTTGAAATATTAACGGATGAATTTTCTTTGGAAGAGATAAAGAAGATAGATGATTCTAAAAAAAGATTAATAGCATATTCGAATTTCGAAATCTTAGCAACATTAAAACAAATAAATAAAACCACTAAAAACATAGAATTAGATAATTTTCTAAAAAATGAAAATTTTGAGATTACTAATGTAAAGAAAGAGCCTAAAGATGATTTAATTATTTTTTATGATTACACCCCAGTATTCGATCCTGAAACATATGAATCATACGAAACAGATGGAATTAGAAATATTATGCCGAATGAATATTGCATAGATTCCATCAACTTGGTAAATGATTTTAGATTCTACTTAAGTAATCCAGACACGTTACTCATAAGGATTAAGAAACAATATTTCAAAACAGAAATATATTCGAATTGGGATACATTGATTATTAAATAATCAACGCACACGCCATTGAAGCAAAACGTTCTAAAACATTTCATATGGCGATTTTAAAAACCTAGTGAATACAAGGTTTTGACTCATTCAAAAATAAGTCTAATGTTAATAATAAAATTTACGATTATGAATAGACTCCCAATAGTTAACCTTTTACGCCTTTTTTTATTTGGGCTGTTTGGGCTATGCTTTGTATTCAATTCTTCCGTATTTGCACAAACCCCAATCTCTCTGCAAGGTGCTTTGGATATTGCAGAATTAGGTAGCCCTTCCATCAAACGATCCTTACTTAATATAGAGCAATACCAATATAGTTTAAAAGCAGAAAGAGCGTCATTAAAATCTAGATTTTCATTGACACTTGATCCCTTTAGCTTTAGCAATAGCAGACAATTTGATACCCAATTTTCACAATGGTTTACAAACGAAACCATTAATTCTTCAGGGACCCTTCAAGTGGAGCAACCTATTTTAAAAACAGATGGCTCTATTGGTTTATTCAATACTTTCGGGTGGCGAAATAATAAAACTGAAATAGCCAATTTTGGCGAAAACTCTAACAAGGCTTTTTCCAATAATTTATATCTGGTAATCAATCAACCACTATTTACTTACAACCGTCGACAGATGGCCTTGGATGAATTAGAGCTCAATTATGAAAACGCAAATTTGGATTATGCGATCCAACGATTGACTTTGGAAAAAACCATTACCAGCCAATTTTTTGATGTTTACTTAGCCCAATTAAACTTAGATATCTCTCGTGAAGAATTGGAAAACACTTCGAAAAACTTTGAAATAATCAAAATAAAAGTCGAAGCCAACTTAGTTGCGAGAGAGGAATTATACCAAGCCGAGTTAAATTTTGCAAATGCCCAACTATCGGTTCAAGACAATGAGTTGGGACTAGCCAATGCAGAAGAATTATTCAAAAGAGAAATCGGAATGGATCTGAATGAAGACATTCAGTTGGTCACCGAATTGGATGCTACGGAAGTAGTTATTGATTTAGAAAAAGCAATTGATTACGCATTGAGATCTAGATTGGAACTTAGGCAGCGTCAAATTAATATTGACAAATCCCTTTTCGAAATGGAAAGAACGAAATCTATGAATGAATTTAGAGCTGACCTTCAATTGACATTGGGGATCTTTGGTGATAATGAAGATTTTGGAAAAGTGTATAATTCTCCAACCAGTAACCCTAGCGTTGGGCTTTCTCTTAATATTCCAATTTGGGATTGGGGCGAACGAAATGCTCGAATTCAAGCGCAAGAAGTTTCTTTAAAAAGTCAAAGACTGGAACTCAAAGAAGATGAAAAACAAATCAGAATGGATATTCGCCGATCCTATCGTAGTATCCAAACTCAGATGCCTCGAATCGAAATTGCAAGAAAGAATGTAGAAAATGCAGAACGAACTTACGACATCAATCATGAAAGATATATCAATGGTGATTTATCGGGTATTGATTTAAATCAATTTCAAACTCAACTGTCGAGCAAAAAAATTGAATTAGCTCGTTCCCTAATTAATTATAAAACCCAATTGCTTGATCTCAAAATATTGACCTTGTATGATTGGGAAAAGCAAGAACCTGTTTCTTTGGTTTTACCAAAAGAGTAATGGTTATCAAAATAACGGTGAAGGATTGAACGCAGAGGCGCGGAGGCGCAGAGTCCTCGAACGGAGAAGGCCGCAGAAGGTTTTTTCTTCGAAAAATCCTCTGCGTTCTTTATAAGTTAGAAGAACTCCGCGCCTCCGCGCCTCTGCGTTCAATCCTTCACCGTTAGGTCTAAGAAAAATTTTTCAAGAAAAAAATAAAAACGAATCATAGTGAAAAAACATATTTACCTCATCGCATTTTCCTTGCTGGCATTGTTTGCTTGCGATCAGCCAGAAGAAGAAAGCCCAAGAATTGATATTGCGGCACCTGTATCCATTGAACAAATAAAAACCGATAAGCTTTCCCGTTATACCATTGCAACAGGGAATGCTATGGCAGATAAAGAATTGGAAATGAATGCCAAAATCGGTGGTGAATTTATTTTAAAAAACCATCCAAAATATAATCGTCCATATAAACTAGGAGATCGTGTAAAAGCCGGGCAAGCATTTATGGAAATAAAGGACAAAGAATATGTCAATGCCATTAGTCTTGAATCCAAAAGAATGAATTTAGAGTTGGCTGAAAAAACCTTGCAAAAACAAAAATCTGTATTTGAAAAAGGAGGGGTTACAGAACGAGAAGTGAAGAATGCAGAGCTCCAAGTTACTACTGCAAAAAATGACTTAGAAAATGCACAAATCAGATTAGATAAAATGAAAATGGATATTCCAATTTCTGGAGTGCTCGTAGAATTCCCACATTATACCCCAAACAGTATCATCCAGCAAGGCGCGCCACTAGGTAAGATTATGAATTATTCAAAAATGTATATTGATGTCAACTTACCTGAAAATACGATGAATGAAATTAAGATAGGTCAAGCAGTACAAATAACTAATTATAGTGTGCCTGATGATACCCTCTCTGGTAAGATTACAGAAATTTCTCCAGCGATAGATATTAGCACTCGGACTTATTTAGCAAAAGTTCGGTTCAGTAATCCGAAGTTATTGATTCGCCCTGGAATGTTTGTAAAAACTTTAATTAAGGTTCGACAAAAAAATAACATCATTATCATTCCTAAAGAAATCATCATCTCCGACCAACGAGGTAAACGAGTTTTTGTGGTAGAAGATAATACTGCATTTGAACGGATCATAGAAACAGGAATTGAAAATGATGATATGATTGAAGTGCTAAGTGGTCTAAAAGAAAATGAACGATTGGTTATAAAAGGTTTTGAAACTCTTCGGGATAAATCCAAAGTGAAAGTACTGAAATGAAAAAACTAACACGATTTGCGGTTGAATATCCAGTAACCATCTTGATGGCTATTTTAGGTATTTGTATTCTGGGGTATATTTCTTATTTCCGATTGGGAGTAGACTTGTTACCAGATTTAAATTCCCCTCGTCTTTTTGTCGAAATTCATGCTGGAGAAAAAGCACCAGAGGAAATCGAAAAACAATATGTAGAACAAATTGAAGCCTTAACCATGAGGCAGCAAGGGGTGACTCAAGTGTCAGCACTAGTTCGTATTGGTTCCGCACAACTGACGGTAGAATATACTTGGGAAAAAGATATGGATGAGGCTTTCCTCGATTTACAAAAAGCACTCAATGATTTTAATCAAAGAGGAGAAATAGAACGAATTAGCGTAACGCAATACGATCCGAATAGCGCTCCTATTATGCTGATCGGAATTAGCCATCCTGAGATTAGTGATCTGAATGAACTTCGAAAGGTTGGTGAAAATTATCTTAGCAATGAATTGGTTCGGTTAGAAGGAGTAGCTCAAGTTTCTCTTTCTGGTGAACTCGAACAAGAAGTGGTCATCAAACCTGTTCCATACAAGATGGAAGCTTTCCAGATTACGATGGATGCTATCGCTCAAAAAATTCAAAGTTATAATCAAAATATATCTGGCGGTAGTGTTCAAGACTTGGGTTTAAATTATACCGTAAAAGGAATTGGGATGTTGGAAACAGAGGACGATTTTAATCAATTAATCATTGGGTATAAAGAAGGACAAACTCAAGCCGCTCCTGAAAATGGTTCTACACCAACAGCACAAAATACTGGCAATAACAAAACAGCTCCAATTTATTTAAAGGATGTTGCGGAAACAAAATTTACCAATAAAGACCCCAAAAATATTGTTCGCATTAATGGTCGCCGTTGTATTGGTTTGTCGATTTATAAAGAAAATCGTTTTAATACAGTCAAGGCGGTAGAAGAAATATCAGAAGCACTAGTTGGAATCAGAGGTGCCTTACCGGGCTATGAATTTGAAATAATTTCCAACCAAGGTACCTTTATCAGAAATGCGGTAGACGAAGTTCAGGAGACCGCATTAATGGGAATTGGATTAGCGGTTGTTGTTTTATTTTTCTTTTTACACAGAATCGGGACAACATTAATTATTAGTATCGCCATCCCGATTTCCATCATTGCGACTTTTACCTTGATGTATTTTAATGGCCTTACCATTAATATCATGACCCTAGGTGGATTGGCTTTAGGAGCAGGAATGTTAGTTGACAATGCCATCGTCGTCCTCGAAAATATTTTTAGAAATCATGAGTCTGGTCTTGATGTCAAAACCGCAACCGTCAATGGAACAGCAGAAGTTGGAGGAGCAATCACCGCTTCTACCTTGACGACTATCATCGTTTTTTTACCTGTGATTTATTTACAAGATGCCGCAGGAGAATTATTTAAAGATCAAGCTTGGACAGTAGCATTTTCTTTACTCTCCTCTTTATTTGTTGCCATTTTTGTAATACCAATGTTATATCACCGCTTTTATCGAAATCGAACTTTACCAGCGAAAGCGAAATCTTTACAACTTACAGGCTATGGTCGATTTCTAAAAGGGCTATTAAAATTTAGATGGGGCGTAATTTTACTCGGAGCATTGTTAGTAGCTGGTGCTATATTTATTTATCCTTCTATTGGAACTGAGTTTATGCCTAGCGCGACTACCAAGAAATTTAAGATGGACGTGCAAATGCAAGAAGGAACTGTTTTGGACAGAACAGCCACAACAGTAAGTAATGTCGAAGAAATTATCCAAGAAGGATTAGGGAAGGATCTAAAATTTGTTTACAGTCATATTGGTCCTAAGACAGATCCGGGTGGAGGGCAGACGGCAGTTTTCCAAGGAGAACATACCGCTACTGTTGAAGTCGCTTTGATTGATAGTACTCGTTTGGGAACACATAAAGTTATTGCTGCTTTGGATGAAGCCCTTAGCGGAATACCTGGAGTTAAATTATCTTTTTCTCCAGAAGTATCTTCTTTGAATAGCATTCTTCGAGTAGAAGAAGCGCCATTGATGGTCGAGATAAAAGGAGACGATTTGGAAACTATCGGAATCTTAACCGAATCTGCACGAGAGAAGATGGCAACGATTCCAGAACTATTAAATCTTCGAACCTCTATTGAACAAGGTGCTCCCGAAGTGGAAATACTTTTTGATCGATTTAAATTGGGACTCTATAATCTGGATATGAATAATGTGGTTACCCAAATACAAGATCAACTAAAAGGAAAAAGTGTTGGACGTCTAGAACAGGCTGGCGAAATGATCGACATACAACTCCAATTGCCAGAACAAGGTATCAAGGCATTTGAAAGTATGACCATCAAAGGAGGAGAAAAATTATATCGACTCGATGAAATTGCCACTTTAAAAACTTCATCAGCTGCCCGCGAAATTCATCGTCGTAACCAAAACCGAATTGGGAAAGTTTATGCTCAAGCAGATGAAGAAGTGCCATTGGAATTTTTGGCTCAAAAAATAAGAGAACAATTACAAGACATTGACCTTCCACTAAATTATAGTATTACCGTAGTAGGTGACGAAGCTCGACGACAAGAATCTTTAAAGAGTTTGACCTTCTCGTTGATCCTTTCAATCATTTTGGTTTACATGGTGATGGCTTCGCAATTCGAATCGCTCTTACATCCGTTTACGATTTTGCTAACTATTCCTTTAGCGGTAGTTGGTACGATTGCCACTTTTTATTGGTTACAAACGCCACTCAATATTATGGCAATTATCGGAATTATCATGCTGGTCGGTATTGCGGTCAATGATGCTATCATCCTCGTTGATCGAATCAATCAATTGAAGAGAGGAGGCCTTAGTAGATATGATGCCATTGCTCAAGCAGGGCAACAACGGATTCGACCAATCTTAATGACAAGTTTAACAACCGTCTTGGCTTTACTTCCACTAACATTTGGTTTCGGGGAAAGTGCTTCATTGAGAGCGCCTATGGCATGGGCGGTGATTGGCGGATTGGTCACTTCTACCCTATTAACATTAGTGGTGATTCCATGTGTGTATGCTGTAATTGATTTTGGAGGAAAAAAATCCTCTTCATTGGAAAACTCCGAGGTCAATTAATTTAAGTAGCAATATTAGGTATCGGATTGATAAACCTAATGGTGAAGGATTGAACGCAGAGGCGCGGAGGCGCAAAGTTCTAATAACTTAAAAAAATACAGAAGATTAAAAAAAAATCCTCTGCGGCCTCAACAAGTTATTCGACAAACTCTGCGCCTCCGCGCCTCCGCGTTCAATCCTTCACCATTAGGTTTTAATTTCACTAAAATTTGGAGTTTGAAAAAGAATTATAAAAATTATTCATGACAGCATTGATCCAAAGAAAAGTAACGATTTGTATGATCTTCATAGGTCTGAGTATGTTAGGATACATTTCCTATCATCGCTTGCCTGTGGAATTGTTACCTAGTGCGGAACTGCCTATGTTGTTTGTACAAATAGGTTCTGCAACTTCCGCAAGTCCACAATATCTGGAGCAGCAAGGAGTCGTTCCTGTGGAGGGCGCGATTGGAACTTTGGAAGGAGTCGAAGAAATCGATAGTAGGATCAGAGGAAACCAAGCATTTATTCAAGTAAGTTTTAAGCAGGGTGTTCGTTTTAAATATGTTTTTTTAAAGCTGCAACAAAAAATTGACGCTGTCAAAACACAGTTGCCAGCTGACCTATTTGTCAATGTGTCCAAAATTGATTTGCAACAATTGACCAATCAATTTCTCGAATTACAAGTGCGAGGTAGCGGTGGAACAGATCGTTTGCGAACTATTACGGAACAAGAAATCCGTCCAGCCTTTGAAAATCTAAATGGAATTGCTTCTATCAATATATTTGGCGGTCGGCAAAAAAATCTTGAAATCCTATTGGACAAATCTGCCTGTGAACCGCATAACATTACGGCTGAAACAGTCCGCTCCCGACTCAATCAAAATTCAGGTAGCCGAACTTTAGCGGGTTATTTGTATGAAGGAAAACGAAGATATTTTATCCGTACCGCATCAGAATATACAGAGTTAAAAGACATTGAAAATATTGTCATGGCACCTGGTCCTATTTTATTAAAAGATGTGGCCAAGGTTTCTTTTGGAGTAGATGAAGGAACTTCTATCAGTCGAGTAAATGGAAAAGATGCCATTTCAATGACAGCCACCAAAGCCTCACAAGCCAATATTATTGATCTTTCGCACCGTTGTCAAGAGTTGATTCAACAGTTAAATGAGCAACTCGTTGCCAAAGATATTCAAGTAGTTATCCAACAAAATCTGGCGGATAATATGGAAGAAAATATTGGGCAGATCATCAACCTTGCATTGATTGGAGGCTTGCTGGCGATTTTGGTTTTGTGGGTTTTCCTAAAAGATATTCGTTTGATTTCTATTATAGCTGTCTCCATTCCTGTATCGGTTTTGGCAGCCTTTAATTGGTTTTATGGAGCGGGCATCAGCATCAATAGTCTTACCCTAATTGGAATGGCGCTGGCCGTAGGTATGTTGTTAGACAATAGTATTGTTGTTTTGGAAAATATTTATCGCCTAGCCTCAAGTGGCCGTTCCACCAAGGAAGCAGCTAGCGAAGGAGTTAAGGGAGTAACCAAAGCGATTTTGGCAGCGACGCTAACTACTGCGACAGTATTTTTACCGTTTATCTTTTTTGGAAATTACATTTTGAATATTATTGGAAAAAATATTGGGGTATCTATTATCTCCACTTTGGTGATGTCTTTATTGGTAGCTCTTTTATTGATTCCAGTATTGGCTGCTTTGGTCTTGGGCAACAAACCCAAAAAACAAAAATCAGTTTTTAATTTATCCAAAATAAAAACTCGGACGGAACGGATTTATATGGTTTTGTTAAAAAGCAGTTTGCGATACCCAGCTCGAACTATTATTGGAGGACTGTTATTATTTTTCGTTACCACGTTTGCGGTATTAGCAATAACTGTAAATACCCTACAAGAAGTCGAGACCGATCAGATTGATATTTTTGTCAATATGGCTAAAGGAAGCACATTGGAAAGTACAGATAAAATTGTACAAGAAGTCGAAAGTAAGATTGCAGACATCAAGGAGAAGGAAGATGTCAGTAGCCGAATCAGAGAAGAAGACGGAGTGGTAAGTATCAAATTAAAAAAAGATTTTAAGGAAATCGATGGTAAATCTTTTAATGAAATCAAAGAAGAAATCGAACAGTTGGTAAATCGTATTGGTGGTGGTGAAATCAGTTTATCTCAAACAAGTAGTGATGGTGGCGGTGGTGGACAAGATATTGGAGGGATGGGCGCAATGGGTGCATTAATGGGATTTGGAAATAGTCAAGAGCAAATTATAATTAAAGGAGAAGATTATTCACTAATACAAAGGGTATCACAAGACCTATTATATTATGTTCAAAATCTGGATGAGACTCGAAGTTCCTCTTTGAGTACTCGTGGCAATCGTCCAGAAGCCTTATTAGCATTTGATCCACTAACAATGGCTAGGAATAATATCACCCCTGAAAATATTGTAATGGCATTAAGAGATTTTGGACAGGAGTCTCCTGCTGAGTCAAGTTTTAAATATGGAAATGAAGATTACAATATCATCATTAGAGAAAGCGAAACTCAAGAAACTGGTTTCCAAACAAAATCTATGGATGACTTAAAAGCATTGGAAATCAAAGATCAGCTAGGTAGGACTCATAAAATGGAAACAATTTCTTCGATTAGAACAGCGCAGGGTTTTGATGATATCAGACGGATTAATCAACAAAAACAAATTGAACTAACTTATGCTCCTTCTAGACAAGCTGAGCAATCCAAAGAATTACTCGATGCATACACAGAAAGTATTGAAACCTTAATCGCTAACTACCCTATTCCTCCTGGTGTGGCCATCGAAATGGTTTCTGCACAAGATCAACTTAAAGATTTTAAACCATTAATTGGAGCTGCGGTTCTACTTATTTTTATCATCCTAGCTTCCGTTTTTGAATCACTTTCTGCTCCTTTTGTTTTAGGGTTTTCTGTTCCTTTGGCTGCAACAGGTGCTTTGTTAGGATTAGCGATAACGGGCAATAGTTTGTTGAATGCAAATACACTAACTGGCTTTCTGATTTTACTCGGTGTCATTGTCAATAATGGAATCATCATGATCGATTATGTCAATGCCTTACGTCGAAAAGGTTATCGAAAAACTCGTGCCTTGATGACTGCTGGCCTTCATCGATTACGACCAATTCTCATTACTGCCATTACTACGATTGTTGCCATGATTCCATTGGCATTAGGTACGGCAGAATATGTAAGTGTGATCGGAGCACCCTTTGCGATTACAGTTATCGGAGGGTTAGCGTTGGGTACAGCTTTGACTTTGATTTTGATACCGACCGTTTACCTTGGATTGGAAAATTCTATTGAATGGTTTCGGTCATTGCCATGGTGGGCTAAGTTTATTAATCTTGGATTATTTGCGACTGGTGCCTTCTTTATTTATTTCCGAATAGATTCTATGTTATGGCAAATGGCAGATGTTCTTTTGATGGTTTTTATCTTACCTGGTGTCACATATTTTATCCAACAAAGTTTGAAGAGTGCGAGTGAAGAGGTTATCCCAAAAGGAGTTCCACCTCATATTCAAATACAAAACCTAGTCAAAATATATAATCGACCTGGTCGGTTTTCAAGAGAATGGAGTGGAAGCGAATCTTTGGCTGGATTCCGAGAATCACAGCACACAGCTATTCCATGGGGAACCATTCTCAAAGATTTGATTTGGCAAATTCCATTACTTGTCTTTTTCGTTTGGTTCTGTTTTAGTTATTTGGAAAGTGGTTTTTGGATGATGATAATCTCCATTGTTATTTACTTACAAATAGTGGAGATTTGGCGCCCATTTGGAAGCGCACTACAATTGGGACAACGACGATGGTGGAAACGTGTGTTTATTGTTTTTGGAAATTTGATTTTTTGGTTAAGCCCATTGGTTTTGTTGTTTCTTTTAAATACAAAATGGGATGGATGGGGATTTGCATTTACGTTAGGTGTCCTTTGGTATTCGTTTTTATTTATCAAACAATCCTCCTCTTATTTTTATCGGAAGGAATTAAAAGTAGAACGAATCAAATGGCGGCTTCGAAGATTTTATTATCGAACCATACTCAGTATTCCTTTGGTGGGAAAACGTCAATTACCCTTTAAAGCATTAAGCGGAATTTCATTGGATATTGGAACTGGAATGTTTGGTTTATTGGGCCCTAACGGAGCAGGTAAATCTACTTTGATGAGAATTATCAGCGGTATTTTTGAACAGAGTTATGGTAAGATTTGGATCAACGGAATTGATACTCAAGAGAAACGAGAAGAATTGCAAGGACTGATTGGTTATTTGCCTCAAGCATTCGGAAGTTATGAAAATATGTCCGCTTGGAACTACCTCGATTATCAAGCTATATTAAAAGGAATCAATAATAATATAGCTCGGAAAGAACGATTGGAATACGTCTTGGGAGCTGTCAATATGTTAGATCGAAAGGACGAAAAAATCGGTTCTTTTTCAGGTGGAATGAAACAGCGAATTGGTATTGCCCAAATTCTTTTGCATTTACCTCGAATCTTAATCGTGGATGAACCGACGGCAGGGTTAGATCCTAGAGAACGAATTCGTTTTAGAAATTTGCTTGTCCAATTAAGTCGAGAAAGAATCGTATTGTTTTCCACTCATATTATTGAAGACATCGCTAGTTCGTGTAACCAGCTGGCAGTCATCGATAAAGGAGAACTGAAATATCAAGGATCTCCATTGGAGATGGTTCATTTGGCAGATGGATTGATTTGGGAATATCTAATTCCTGCGGAAGAATTTGGTCATGCTGATGATGAGCAGATTGTGGTTAATCATATTCGAGAAGGGGAAAAAATTAGAGTTCGATGCATTGCTCAAAAGCAACCTAACGAAGCAGCTTATCAAGTAGAACCAGTATTAGAAGATGCTTATTTATGTCTATTGAAAAATATTAAAACTGTAACCCATGAATAGTTCCATTATTCTTATCAGTAGGATTATCCGTTACAACCTCAAGATTATTTTTGCAGGGCGTTTTTTTCTTTTCCTATTGGCAGCAATTGCTTTTTATGGTTTGTTTATGATGATCAGCGTATTTGATAATGTGGAAATTAATATTGGTTTTTTGTATGAAATTACTTTTTTCCCAGCTTTGTTACTGATCTTTTATCCGATGGTTTTTGGGATACAACGCGATGAAGATGCAAGAATGTTGGAGATACTATTTGGCATTCCCAATTATAGATATAAGGTTTGGTTGGTTCGATTGGTCTTGATTTTTTTATTGGTGTTTGTACTGTTGATTCTTTTTGCGGCGATAGGTTCATATCTATTGTATCCGATAGAACCGGTAAGGCTAGCGGCACAATTATTATTTCCAGTTTGCTTTTTAGGGAGCTTAGCTTTTTTATTATCTACTCGAATAAAAAATGGAAATGCCACCGCAGTCGTCATGGTTATCTTGGGATTTTTCTTAACTATTTTTAGTGAGATTGTGGAGGATACACTTTGGGATATTTTTTTAAATCCTTTTGGTAGCCCAAGACAATATACTGAGTTGGCCTTTCAACAAATCATCTGGAAAAATAGAGTCTTTTTAAGTATAGGAAGTTTGGTGTTTATCTTGGGGGCTTTACTGAATTTGCAGAATCGGGAGAGGTATATTTGAGGAATATAGCTTTTTAATAAATCCCATCCCTTATTATTTTACAAGTAGTTTCCTGCTTGTGTAGACTTTAGAGTCTACATACAGCAAAAGGTAGCGGGCTTTGCCCGACAGTTTACAAGTCCAAAACGTGTTTATAAATTAAAATGCACATACCCCGTATCATTCCAAATATCTTCAAATAATTGCACCGCTAACAAACCTTCTCCATCTTGATAATTAGAAGCACTACTATATAAATACTCTTTTGGTAATCTTACTATCTTATCTTCCACAGGATTATAATGAAGGTATCGAAGTTTTTGACGAATGACTTTTGGGCTATATAATTCAATCGGATGGTTATCACTTTGCCAGACCTGGTGTTGACTATGCGTTTTGTTTTTTCTCGCATTAAAGGCAAAATGATTAAGTAACCACTCTCTTCGACTTTCGGGTTTTTCTTTGTCCTTGATGTATTTTAGGATTTCTTTTGCAGTATGTGCTTTAAAGGCTTGTAATATTTTTGATAATCCATCTTTGCCTCCTGCACGTAAAATTAAATGTAAATGACTCGGCATGATTACATAAGCATTTACAACTAATCCTTTTTCTTTTTGGCAAAATTTTAAACTATCTATAATGATGTCTTTATATACAGGTCGTGTAAATAAATCGATCCATTCCACTATCGTTATCGTCAAAAAATATAAGCCGTGCTGGTCTAGTATTTTGTATCTCATAGTTTTGGTTTTTTATTCAAGTTACCTTTTTTATTTTTTGTCAACAAAAAAAACTGCTAACTTTTAGGTTAGCAACTTAGTTATGTTTGTAGACTATTGATCGCTTTGTTATTTTTGTCTACATGAACTTGTAGACTGTCGGGCAAAGCCCGCTACCTTTTGCTGTATGTAGACTTTAAAGTCTACACAAGCAGGTTTGTTTTTTATTGGACAGCGGGGAAGTATATTTGAGGGGAGTTTTATTCTTTTGGTATTTGTGTTTTTAGGAAGCCTTATGTCTTTTAATAAGCATTGGCTGTTCAATTCTAAGCAGACCGACGAATAAAAAGGAAACCTGCTTGTGTAGACTTTAGAGTCTACACAAGCAGGTTTATTTTGTATTGGCGGGGCATCGCCATGTCATGTCCGAACGGAAATAAAAAATAGAAAAAACAACGAAAATCGAAAAGTAAAGATAAAAAACTAAAACTTAAAAATAAATCCGCTGCTTCCATTTTCTAAAAAAGAAACATCAAATCATTTTAAGTGTTCTGATTGTCTAAATCGAAACTCCATAGTCAAATAATTAATCCGCTTCGTTCAACAAGGGCTGATCGTCGGGCGTTGCCACGACTATCAGCCCTTAATATTCTCAGCTGGCTTTTTTAATTTAATATCTGAATATCTGAAATCTTATCAATTAAAATATTTGTACCATTTTCATTTTCTTCAAATTTTGACAATTCAAAAACTATAAATGCAAATTCGTTTTTTGGTGAAAAAGTCATTTCTAATTTCCTCCATTCTTTATTTCTTATTGGTTCACTTTGAAAGAGTATTTCCTCTAATTCGCAACCATCATTTGAACCCCAAACTTTCAACACACCGATATCTTCCGTTACATTTGGTGGAGACTGTAAATCTCCCATATGAAAAAAAGAATTTGAATGTGCTACATAAAATGAAAGTCTATATTTATTTTGAGGTTCTAAAGATTTTGATAACTTTTGCGATAGTATCCCTTTCGTTCCGTTACCATTTGCAGTAATTCCGACATAAAACTCTCCATCAAAAGGCTTTATCGATTTGGTACTATATCTATATCTGTTTCCATCAAATTGATAGATAGACCATTGGTCTTCACAGTTGTTCCAAAATTTTGGAGGACTAGCATCAAATTCTTGTCCTCCTGGAACATTTCTATACTTTTCGAATCTTTTGGGATTATTTTCAAATGATTTGTTTTTTATATAAACTACATTTTTATCCATTTCTGATTTGTTGGTATATCTACCGTCGTAGGTTCTTTGCAATCCACAACTTATTTGAATCAATATCAAACTTATAATTAGTGTAATCTTTTTCATTTTTTTTGCTTGCTGAGAACTTAAATATATGCGTAACAGTTACCTATTCATTTTTATATCGAATGTAGTATTTTATCATACGTAAAACACTAACATCCAAAATCTTACTTCTAAAAAAACAATACCACACATGAACACATAATAATATTCCACAGATCAAGTCATATCTTAAAAAAGATAATTAACTAATCCTTGAAGCAATATTAAAATCTTAGAAATTCGTACGGCGAGATAATTATAGATGATAACGCCATCTATAAAAATAGTATTTCTACCTCCCATCACCAAATTAAAGTATGATTTTTTTTAATATCATATTTTCAGTAAAAGCATAGCCCACTTAAAAAGAAAGCGCCTTCCACTTTCGCAGAAGACGCCTCTTTTTTAAAACTTATTTAGAAAAGATCATCCAGTTTATCCTTATCAGGATTTTGATCCAATATTAAAACTAAATCTTTGTAGCCTTCACTTTGTAAGGAAATTGAGAAAAGGAATATATTTTATCTTCCGAACTTCGAATAGTCTCTTCTGTTTGATAAATTTTAAACCGCTTTGGATTTGGAGTATTCTCTCCCCAAATTCTTTTTGGAATGCACAACAAGAGTCCCATTTCATTTTCCTTTGCCCACCAAAAACTTTTATTTTTTTGGATAGACTTCTAAACCGAATTGCTGATTGATTTTTTTGGATTCTTTATGTTGACTTTCTCCTTTCATAAACCCTATTCCGCCACCCAGCCAATAATCCAATCACCGTCAAAATCCCAACCGCATAATACACAAAAACAGGAATCGGCACAGGATCTCCTGCAGCATAAGAATGCAATCCCGACAAATAATAATTCACTCCAAAATAAGTCATGATAACAGAAGCCCATCCAAATAATGAAGCTACATTAAAAGCATAAGGGCCTCTCATTCCTGGAATAAATCTCATATGCAAAATGAATGAGTAAATTAAAATAGTCACTAAAGCCCAAGTCTCTTTCGCATCCCATCCCCAATATCTTCCCCAAGATTCATTTGCCCAAACACCTCCAAGATAAGTTCCAACACTAATCATAAACAAGCCACCTATCAATGTCATTTCACTAATCTGAGTCATCTCATTGACCATCCGATTAACATTCTTAGCATTTTTTTGATTTCTAAAAATCATAAAAATTAAATTCAACGCACCTATCAATGCACCCAACATCAAAAACCCATAACTCCCTGCTTCTAATGAAACATGAATCGTCAACCAATAAGATCTCAACACAGGAACTAGTGGTGTAATTTCAGGATCCATCCAACTCAATCCTGCAACTAACAAAATTGTGGAAGCTAAAATATTTGTTGCTGTCATTCCTCCCAAAGATTTTCTCCCAAAAATCAACCCTGCCAAAACGGTAGTGAATGCAATATAAATCATGGATTCATATCCGTTACTCCAAGGTGCTCGCTCAGAAACATACCATCTTAATCCAAGTCCAATTAAGTGACTAGAAAAACATAAAGTAAAAAGTCCAAAAACAATTTTAGAAGGAAGTTTTAAATTTAAGTTGGGCTTAAAAACAGACATAAACATCATCACTAAATACCCTATTCCTAAAAGACCATATGCTTTTCCCAATCGACTAAACACATCCATTTTATTCAACATCAATTCTGCTTTCCTTTGGGTACCTGAAGGAATAACGGCACTCCCATATTTGAATTGATATTGTTCTAATTCAACTAGTAATTTATTCGCTATCGTCCAATCAGAATTTGTCATTGCGGTATTGAGATTGGAAATGTAAGTGTCATAAAAATTATTGGGATAAGTATTCTCAGCATGATTATGACCTGCATGACTTCCAGGTGATTCCCAAGTATTATTTTCGTCTTTGGGAATAGGAAATGTTTTCATAAATCCGCCAGAAAAAACCATACTACATATGTTGACTTTCTCATCCAGTTTCATCATTTCTTTTTCAAAAACACCTCGATCTTTTTTTGGCGTATTATAGGCGGCTCTGACATGTTCTCGTAATTTATAACTTCCATCCTTATTGAAAAAATCGCTGTAAGAAATTAAGTTTCCTTGAACAGGTTTGGGTAATATTTTTTTCGTTTTTTCATGTTTCCCTACTTTGATCATAGGAACGTCATACCAATTTTTTGGATGAGCTGCCATGCCCAAAATAATCTGTTCCGAAGTCATTCCATGAAGCGAAGTTTTCCTAGAAAGTTTTCTTAAAATTTCACTTGTATAAGTATTCATCGGTTTCATTCGACCTCGATGATCTTGCATTATTAAGAGCCCAAATTTTTCCGCATGATTAATATCAATCGTGTTGATATTTCCAATAGGATTTGGAGACGCATTTCCAATAGTTGAAGTACTCATCATTAATCCCACTAAAAAAGTGGCTAAAGCTCCTTTCATCTTTTCCTTCTTTTTAAGATTCCTAGCCAATTGTTGAAACCTACTTTTTTTATCAAAAAAAGTTAGAAACATTCCTATCGTCAAAATCGCATAACCTAAATAAGAAATCCATGTTCCCCACCAATCGTTATTGACACTCAACCACGTTCCCAATTCATCCTTATCAAAGGAAGATTGAAAAAATCGATACCCATCATAATCCAAAATATTATTCATAAAAATACGCGAGTCTTCTTCCAAATTTTCTCTTGGGTCAACTAACGTTACTTCACTTGCATATGAAGAGGCACTATTTGTTCCTGGATATTTTTCCAAAATAAAATCTCGAAGTCGTAGCGAAAAGGGTAACTTCCGTTCCTTTGCGCCATAGGAAATCGCTAAACTAAAATCTTCAAAACTAAACACCCTTGGACGTCCAGCAATGCCTTTTGCTCCAAAGACATATTGTTCTATTTCTTCGCCATTACAAGAAGCTTTAATCTTTAAACCACCAGTACTTCTACTTGTCATTTTTTGATCGGTAGAAAGGATTTCTAGTTTTGCTTTTTCCTTAAAATCTCCAAAAACAAAACTTTGTAATCCATTCGAATAGAGACTTCGTAATCTTAAAAAATGTTCTTGATTGGCAGGCAAAGTTGATTTGGTTTGAGAAGCCATAACAGTTTCGGAAAAATCTGATGGTGCTTTAAAAGACAATTCTCCATTTTGGAATTGAATGTTAAATGCTTGGGGTATTTCTCTTTCGGTAAAATTAAAAAGCGTTCCTCGAATCCGAGATCGTTTGCCTTTTTGTAAAAAATATTCCTCTCGACCATTTGCTCCACCGATTACAATTTTTAAAATAGGTAATCCATTTTCATCTTCGACTAGCGTTTCTTTTGGGTTAGGTAAAAAATCTAAAACCTCGACTTCCACTTCTCGATTTCCTAAAACATAGGATTCTTTAAAATGATTATTTCCCAAAGTAGCAAATAGAACAGGTTCATCAAATGAATATTTTTTTCCATTTTTTTGCCCCTCAAAAACTAAGTAATCTTCAAATGACAAAAATGAATTGGCAGCAGAGCCTTCTCGAATATGAATCATCCCTTCATAACCAAAATACCTCGTTACACCTGCTCCTAAAAGAATAATTAAAATGGAAGCATGGAAGGAAAACGTTGCCCATTTTTTTTGTTGAAGCATTCTATATCGAAAAATATTTATCAAAATAGAAATTCCAAATAAAATCAATAATAACTCAAACCACCTTGATTTAAAAATAACTTTTTGAGCAGAACTTGTTCCATAATCATTTTCGATAAAAGTTGCCACAGCAATCGCAATCGCAAACAAAATCATATATAATCCTGCAGCAGATGTAGAAAATAATCTGTTGGATATTTTTTTTAGCATTTCCATAGGAAGTCGATTTAATAGTTTTTCAAAAATGAAATCACGTTAACTGATGTTTACTAAACTTTGGAAGTTTAGTAAACATGAATGAATTCCTGGTTTATTTCAAAACTGCTTTTTCCATAATAATTTCATATCGATAACCTGCTCCAAAATCTTTGTCTACCGTAATCGTTCCTTCCAAAGAAACAATTGCTCCAAGCGGTACTTCTTCTTGCGTGGTAACCGTCAAGTCTAATCCATTGCCTGAACCATCTTGAATGTGTAACCAATTTCGGTTCATAATCCGTGGATTAACTTTGACACATTTGCCAGTAATTTTCACAGTAGTATCATTGTACATTGGTTTGTTGGAAAAAAGTTCTTCAAGTGAAATCGCTCCTTCCGCAGGGTCGATTTTTTCTACCACTAAATCAGGTAAAGAATGTCCTGCAGGAATATTGAGGTTAGCTGGTTTTTCTTTTTCATTCGAAACCTCTTCTTTTGTTTTTTCCCAAAAATTAGAAACCAAATAAAGGGTTTCAAAAACTCGATTGAATTCACGACTAAAAAAATTCTTCTTCATTAATCCTCCTCGATAAAAATATGTCTCCCCTACTTTTACATCTGTTTTAGCAATCGCAATCCAAATGGGTTCTCCTTTTTTTGTTACTTTCAAATAAGAGTATTTATCGGTATTGAGTACTTCATCAATTACAACTTCGTAAGTTTCACCAGTAGTGGAGGAAACTGATTTTGGAGTATTTTTATTTGAAACTTCTTTTACTATTGGTTCACTTGGATAGTCATTATTGCTATTCTCAGCTTCAATAACTTTTGGACCGGAATCGCAAGAATTGAAAAAAATCATTACGATAATAATTGCAATTGAATTTATTATTTGACTTTTCATAAGAATTATTTTTAACCTTCACCTACCTTTATTTCGAATAGGAAAAAATATGATTGATAATGACATTAAAATCTTTTGATAATTTTAGCATTCACCCGATGATAAATTTGGTTGGTGTTATCCATAACTCCTTCATAAAAAAGGTGTAAGGAAAGTTGCTTTTGAATTCGGTAAGAAAAATTGACTCCAGCAATATTTTGATGAAGTACACGATCTCCAACTTTATATTTGTAATCTACCCAGCGATAATAAATATCTCCATTTAATTTTCCTTTGATTAATTCTTTTGAAAGTCTGGCTCCAAAGATTTGGCTATCCAAAAAGTCTGCTTGGAGAAAACTCGCTCTAATTGTAGCTCGTGCTTTTATCAAAGGGATTCTACTAAAAGCGAAGTAGGCGCTTGCGCTTTGAGATGCATTTCTTTGACTATTTTGAAATCGTCTGCTGGCATTCGCTCCCCAAGAAAATTTCTTAAATGGACGATGACTAAATCCGACTCTTAATCCTTGTCTGGTTTCGTCATCAATGAGTTGATCAATAAAGTTTTTGTACGACTCGTAATAAATAATATTTCTACGAGTATCATAAGAGGCAGAAAGTCTAATCTTTCGATTGAGGCGGTAACGTAATGAGGTGTATAAATTAGTGAGTTGTGCTTTACTTTTTATTTCGCTATTAATATTTTCAAATAAGTCCACTTCCATTGACCCAAAGAAATGTAAACCTTTAGCTAACTCATTGGAATGTTGTAAATAAACAAATCGACGATCCGTATTTCCTTTGTTCATTTGTTCGATAAATCCAATGGTAGTTTGGTTATTCTTTGTAGGATCTAATGAACCATAACTCAAGTATGCACCAAATTGAAGCAAGTCTAAATTCAAACTATAATTTTGAAAATCAGGTCGAGTCCCTGCTACTGCACCTACACTAAGATTGCCCCATCCCTTTTCAAATTGAAGGCCATCAATGGCTCCCATACTTGAAAATTTTGGATTTATTTTTCGACCAAAAGTCAAACTGGTATTTTTATCAAAATCATATTTTACATTTAGCGAATAAACTTTTAATGCATCAGCAAGATTGATGGAATCATTTAAAGTGTGTCGGAAAGTGATATAATTTTCAACTGAGAACCGAGAGTTTTTTAAATTATAACCACGGTATGAAAATGCATATCGCATTCGATGTACATTTCTAAAATCAGAAATATTATTATAGGTAGCTGCGGAAAATCTACCTTTTACTTTTTCCTTAAACAATACATTTTCCTCTTGATCTTCGTCTGGTTTTACAACAGGATCATTCGAAGAAATCGGAACATCCGTAAATGGAAGGTCTTTGTTATCTTCATCCTCATCTGGTGGTGTGGGAAGTTTTATAGGTTTAATGAACTTTGAAATTATCACATCATCCTTTTTCACTTTTTGATTTCCAATAGGAATACAGACGGTAGAGGAAGATGATTTGTTCTCAATTTTCAAAACAGGAATTAATTGTCCTCCCTGATCGATGTATAGTGTATCACCGACATTAATATTTTTGGTAGAACTGTATTTTACATAAACATTTTTAGTCGTAATGAAAGTTACCTTTCCATTTTCCAAAACAACATTGTCCTGTGCATTCAAAGAATTGAAGCAAAGTAATAGCAGTACAATTTGAATGAGTTTTTTCATTACAACTAAGTTTAATGATTTACAAATTATTGTATTCTAGTAATGATAAAAGGAAGAAGAATATAGATTGCAAAGGCGCTAAGTATTTTAAAAAGTCAACAACTTTTTTTAGCGCCTTTGCAATCATTTTTTAATCACCATTGGGGTGACAAGCAAGGCAAGCATTGCTCTCATACTGATAATCATTTACTCCATCATGTTCATCTGCAAGATCGTTCGGATCATTATGCTCATGACAATCTATACAACTGAATAGTGCATAATTTCCTGGGGTCGTATGACACTCTGCACAGTCGTTCCATTCATTAGCGTGATTACCACTATAGATTGGGAAATACTGACTATCATGATCAAAGGTAGCTGGCGACCAGTTGGGTTCGGTAGTATGACACGATGCACAATCCATCGAGAATCCTGATTGTTGATGATTAGGATTAGTCGTTTGTTCATAATCTGCAGCATGACAAGAGGCACAATCGGTAGGTGTACCTGCGTAACCATTAGCATGACATTCAATACAATCTACCGTAATGTGAGCGCCTGTCAATGGGAAATTTGTTTGATTGTGATCGAAGCTTCCTCCTCCATCTCCATTTGGATGACACGCTAAACATGCTCCACTTTCATAAACATATCCTCCTACATCATCATGTTCTCCATCCGTTTCTCCTTTTTCATGACAAGTCGTACAGGTGAATACTGAATAGTTAGAAGGGTTCGGATGACACTCTTGACACTCACTCCACTCTCCTTGATGTTCACCACTATAGATGGGGAAAAAGTCAGCATCATGTTGAAGATATTCAGCTGGCATCCAATCCAAATCCAAAGTATGACAAGCCGCACAATCTGTATTAAAATTCAACGCAACGTGATCTGGATTTTGAGCTGCGTTATAATCTTCTTGGTGACATGAAATACATTCTGTAGGAATTGCTTCAAATGTTCCACTTGTATGACATTCGACACATCCTATATCATGACCTTGAACTAAAGGAAAGAAATCATGTAAAATATTATCCGCTGACCAATCAAAAGCATTAATATCATGACAATCCATACATGCAGTTGAATAGCCTAGTTCAACGTGATTAGGCTCTGTGGTTGCCAAAAAATCTCCCATATGACAATTGATACATTCGTTACCTAACCTTGGAAATTGAAGATCTGATTCAGAAGTATGACATTCGTTACAGTTTACAATCGCGTGAGCTCCAAGCAAAGGAAACCCTTCATCTTGATGCAATTCTGTAACATTATCAACTAACCAATTATCCACCGTATGACATCTAGCACAATCAGATCCAACGGTCATATTATGCATATCGGTATGACAAGAAATACATTCTGAACTAGTCGCTTGAAAAACTAAATCATCATGACACAATCGACAATCGGTTGCCGCATGCCCTCCATCCAAAGGGAAGGCTGTTTCATTATGATTAAAGCGAATAGAATCTGGTGGAACACTAATCGTTAAGTTTGCACGTTCCATTGGGCTAAGCGGCCCGTCAAAATCCCAAACTTGAGATGGGATTTCCCAACTCTCATTGGAATGACAAGCGGCGCAATCCATTTTAAATTCCTCACCATGCGGAGACTGAGCCAAAAGCCCCGAGGCAAAAAAGAGGAGTCCAATTATTGATGACAGTCTATACATTCGAAGCTATTAAATTTATATTGAGTAATAATATTTCCATTATCAGTTTCCATTGGTTTATGACAATCTTCGCAAGCAACAGATTGGTGTGCACCTTCTAATGGGAAGGCCGTATTATCATGATCAAAATCATC
This sequence comes from Caprella mutica, assembly GCA_947561585.1. NCBI lineage: Eukaryota > Metazoa > Arthropoda > Malacostraca > Amphipoda > Caprellidae > Caprella > Caprella mutica. The sequence goes on from CANNZV010000010.1 coordinate 438,444, forward strand.
CATCGTCCAATCATTAAAACCATGACACCTTGCACAATCGGTCACACCTTCTACTACAAATTGATCTTCGTGAACATTCTCATGACACTCTGCACATTCTTGTGGAGAATCAGCAAATCGTTCATATGGATTAGCAGCATCTTCATCTGCTTGATGACAATCCATACAAGTCGCCTCAGCATGTTTCCCTTCTAATTCAAATCCTGTCAAATTATGATCAAACGAAATATCCACCCAAGTATCCACAACATGACATTTTTCGCAATCTTGCTCTGGGTAATATTCTGCTGCTATGTATCCTTCATGAACATCTTCATGACAATCGACACAATCTTCTCCAATATTTCTAAACTTCCATTTTTCAGAATCATCAGGCAAATGACAAGCAAAACATGGCGTAGCTAAATGACCTCCTTCCAATGGAAACTTGGTTTGATTATGTTGTTCGATGGTGTAAAGTGATCCTTCAAAACCATCCTCCGTATGACACTCCACACAATCAGGACTAATTCTACCAACTGCAAATTCTCCTTCATGATAATCCGAGTGACATGCTGCACATTCGTTATGAGCCAAAGGTGCAGTCAAACTTTCAGTATGGCATTCTCGGCAATCTACTCTGATGTGTTTTCCAACTAAATCAAAATCTGTTTTGCTATGATCGAAACCATCCGTCTCTACACTAAAGAAGGAATTTTCATTATGACATTCGGCGCAATTGGTTCCAAACTTATTATCATGAACATCTTCATGACATTCAATACAATCATTCACTCCTACCCCGATTTGATCTTGAAAAATAGTTGCAGGAGGTGCATTCATATCATGACATTCCTTGCAATCCACTTTTTGATGTGCTCCCTTTAAAGGAAATTTAGTTCGATTATGATTAAATCTTTTTACCCTTCGAAGAGAAGTCCATGAAGACTCGTGATGACATTGTTTGCAATTAGTTCCTAAATTATTATTGTGTTCATCTTCGTGGCAACTGATACAATTATCGAATTCTAATCCTGTAAATTCTTGAAACTCTTTTCCGTTTCTTGTTTCTATTTGATGACACTCGATACATTCTACATCCACATGTTTCCCTTTCAGAGGATATTCTGTATCATCATGATCAAAATATTCCGCGGGGGCAAAAGTTTCCGTCGAATGACAACTTGCACAATCATTTGTAGACAATGTATTTTGATGAACATCTTCGTGACAAGCGATACAATCTTGCTCTAAGCCAAGGAAAGTATTCTTCCTTTTTTTCAAATCTAGATCTTCAATGAAATCTGCGATATGGCAATCTCTACACTCTATCCGATTATGTGCTCCTGTTAATTCATACCCCGTTAAATCGTGATCGAAATTATCTTCATCAAATCTTAGCATATCAAATTTCTTCCCATGATGTTCACTATGGCAAGCGATACAATCTTTAGTTGTGACTTCTCGAGAACTATGAAAACCCCTATTGGCATCCATTCTAACTTTTATTTCATCATGACAATCCAAGCATTTACTATCTTCTACTTTATTTCCAATCGTATGGCATTGAGTACAATTATTTACTCCTTCCAAATCAGCATGAGCATTAGTCAATGGCCCAGGAGAAAATTGTGCTTGCATTTGAACAAACAATACAACAAATAAAAAAGTGAGATATTTTTTTTGAAAAATCATTAACAAACTAATTGTATTTTTTCATGGTGTACCCAAATCGTTTTGTAATTTCTACTCCTGCTTTTTGTAAAAATTGAGTAGGTAATTCTCCTCCTGCAAAAATGTAAACCAAATCATTTTTCAAAACCATTTCCTTTTCATCATGGTCTTTTAGTGTGATTTGTGGTTTTTCAATTTTTGTAAGGTTAGTGTTATATCTAATGTCAATTTTTCCATTCTCAATTGCATTTAAAATCTTCTCTCGGTTTTTAGGTTTTATTCTACTGAATTTATCCTTTCGATAAGACAAGACTACTCGGTTCTGATCTGCTAAAAGTAAAGCGGATTCAACCGCCGAATCTCCACCACCTACAACCAAAACATCTTTGTCAAAAATCACTTCAGGTTCCAATAATCGATAAGCTACTTTTTCAGTCATTTCTCCTTGGACGCCTAATTTCCTAGGCGAACCTCTTCGACCAATTGCGAGAAGCACATTCTTAGTTTTAAATTCATCTCCTTGCAAAGTCCTCACTAAGAAGTGTCCATTCTCTGAAACGATCTCTTCTACTTTTGTTTTTTCTTGAATGGTAATATTATTTTTAGAAAGCGCATCTTGCCAAAGATCAATGAGTTCTGACTTGCTGGTATTGTATAATTTTATCTTTCCATAAAGTGGAAGATTCATTGGTGCGGTCATCACAATTTTGGAGCGAGGGAAAGTAAAAACAGTACCTCCTATTGTATCCTGTTCCAAAGTCAAAAAATCCAAATTATGTTTTTTAGCTGTTAAGGATGCTGCAATTCCAGCAGGGCCCGCTCCAATAATAATGATGTCTTTTGAAGAAAAATCTCTTTTATAACCTTTCTTGATAATGTTTTCTACAGCTGATCTTCCTTGGTCAACACTATTTTTTATTAGCCCCATTCCACCGAGTTCTCCAGCAATATAAATTCCTGGAACATTCGTTTCATAATCCTCGCTAACATGAGGTAAATCGACACCTCTCTTTTCAGTTCCAATAACCAATGAAATCGCCTCGACGGGACAAGCATGAAAACAAGCTCCATGTCCTACACAATTCGAAGCTTTGATAAGTGTTCCTCCTCCATTCAAAATACCGATAATATCTTTCTCTGGACAAGCTTCTACACAAGCACCACTTTGGATACAAGTCCCCAAGTCAATGACTGGATGTAAAGAAATGGGTTCATGCAATCCATCTTCTTTAGCCTGTTCTATTTTAGAGGCTACCTCTTTGGATGCGGCTTTGAGTTTTCTTAAATAAATGAAAACGATTACTCCGCAAAACAAAATGCATGTCCCATATATGATAATTTGTTCTATAAGCATATTTCAGTTTTTAAGTGGATTTTTTTAATGAAATCATTTTGAAAAATTTAGTTTTAAAAAATCCATTTATAACCTAAAGCCAAAGTAATGGCTACATGTACTACTACTATCACTAACATGATTATTGCAAATGGCAAGTGAGCTACATGCCAATATTTGAATAACTGTTGCATCGTTTGGAGTCGTTCTATTCGCTTGTTCAATGCCATTTCATTTTTCACGATACGGGTAACTTTTCGTCTATCTCCTCTTCCTAAATTATTCTGTTTTAGGATTTTCCTAATACCATTTATTTTTTTCCTTTCATCAAAAAACCTCGTGACTGAACCTAATAAGAAATTGCTTTTTTTTGTTTGGGAGGATATCTGAAGGGCATTTAAAATGTTATTTTGACCAATGATATCAATTTGATAATTGTTACTTAATAGGTCTTTCAAATTCGTTTTTGTATTCTGAATTTCACTTAAACTCAGTTCTCTTCCTTCAATAGATCTTGGTATTTGGATATAAATATATCGTCCTATCACTCCACTTAAAACTACTGCTACCATACTCCAAAAAGCAATGGATACAATTCCTCCAAATTTGAATGCGGTATGGAAAAGAACCATGACCGGACCAAGTGAACAAAGGAAAATGTGAAACTCTAACCAATATTTAAGTCGACCAAGTCGTGCTAAAGATTTACTTCGCTTCCGAACGATGTACATGACTACCCCAATAAAAATCAGTAACGTTCCCACTATTCCTAAACCATGTCCATACAATCCACCAGCTTTAAAATTTTGGTGATCAGGATGATAAAAACGATCTAACATTGGGGTCGTGTAATACGAGTAACCTTTATATCCTAAAAATATAGTTGTGAATATTACAATACTCGCCATTATGGAAATGTAAATACGATGAACTGTTTTCGACATAATTTTTCATCATTTTTGCTTAATAATTGTTAAAGTCTTTTCATATTATTATTTCCAAAAGGGAGATGCCCTTTTCTATTTATTAGAAAAAAAAATTATTTATTCGTCTGTACGAGGATACAGCTAGGGCTGGTTGCCCTTGTCCCCAAAAAACATTTTAAAACTTTAGAATGTGAAATAAAAAAACAGCTATTCAAATAATATTTATCCTTGTAAATTTCCTTCTTCAAAAAAAGGATAAAAGGATTATCTGTTAGTCTATTTTCTAAATGGGTAAGATTTTTATCATATAAAGTTGTTGGAAAACTTTTTAGGAATGATTAAAATAATAAGTTGTTAAAAAAAATTATGGTCGAATAATCGGTTCTTGATTTCTTTTATTTTCTCTAATGACTTTACAGTAAGGATGGTCGCAGTTTTGAATTCCTTTCTCGAATGGTTTACATTCAAATTGATTTTTATCTTGATCGTCTACTTCAACTGAAGCGTTTAATTTTTTTATTTTTTGCAATTGGGTTTGCGTGAAAAAATCTTCACCTAAATCATTCTTTAACTCTTGGCTATGAATGAAAATTAAAACTCCACTTAAGGCTACTAATCCTATCCAAACTTTTAGCAATCGATTCGTCATTTTGATTCTTTTTTAAGCCTTTACGAAAATTTGTTGTAGGTCAGTTGCCTTGTCCATTTCTTTTTTAATTCAAACAGACTTTTTCCAGTAACTTAAATAATTCAATATTGCTCCTAAAGGATAGAATTGTTGATGAGAGTTGTTTATTATCCAGACAGTTTATTTTGTAATACTCCCTACTGTCAGAAAAAAATATTAAAAAAACATTTGTCTTAAATTGTTTTTATGACATAAAATAGGTGTCAAAAAGAAATTCATTTAAACACTATAATTACATTTTTTTTATAAATATTCTTTTTTGCGAAACACCTAATTTATAAAAAATAATCCCAAATCTTCATCTTGAAAATTTGGGATTATTTATTTTTTTGGAAAAAAAACATTATCCTTGATTCCCTCCTCCTCCTACTCGTTTTCCTTCATCCTCCAATCCTGTTTTCCTTTTTCTTGATTTCACTTTTTGATTCCCAAATTGGTAAGAGAGATTAATACTTACCCTTCGCGAATCATGATTTCCACTACCAATCGAATACAATCCATTGTACCTTGAAAAACCACTCCAACCCGTTTGAAAGAAAATATCGTTGGCACTTAATCTGACATTTAATTTATTATTAAAAAACTTTTTCTGAATTCCCAAATTAAGGCTCCAACTTTCATCATACTCAAATACACCTCCCCAAATTCCTGGGCCAGAGAAAAATCCTGAAACTTCTCCTTTAAATCCATTTGGTAAGTTAAAAGTTTGTTGTTGAAAAATAGAGTATGTGAAGGCAGTAACATCAACAGTTCCTCCGTTTTCATATTCCGCTTGATTATCTAAATGAGAAGCACCAAAATTAAAATATCCACTCCACCATTTGTTAAAAGTAATAGGTGCACTAAAATTAAAACTCAATACTTTTTGCGTTGCTAAGTTTTCCCAAGAAATAAAACTAGCTCGATCATCACTTTCATCTGGACCAATTAATCTTGTAATTTGATTGTCCGTACGACTATAGGCTACTTTGAAATTATATCGAAAAGCATGAGTATATCCCATTTCAACATTGTTGACAATTTCAGGATTTAGAAATGGGTTTCCACGTTCAAATGAAAGTTGACTGAGTTGATTATTGAATGGATTCAACACATTATAATCAGGACGATTAATTCGTCTACCATAATTCCAAGAGAAAACATTTTTAGGATTGGCTTGATAAGTTAAACCAAGATTGGGAAACCAATTTAAATAATTAAGATCAACAGCTGGTTTTTGTAACTCTGGCAAAAAGGCTTTTAAATCCCCTACTGCATCCGTTTGCTCTGCTCTTACTCCTGCCATAAAACTCCATTGCTTATTGATCGGACGTTGGTAACTCACGTATCCAGCATACACATTTTCATTATAATTAAATAGATTAGAACTTCTATCATTTTGAATTTCTTCATTTCCTATTTTATCAAAAAACAAAAAAGTATTGTCCGAAACAACTCGACTAAGTTTACTTCCATATCCCAATCGGCCTCCTAAAAAATTGGATTCCACATCAACCTTAAATGTGTAAATATCAATAATCGTAGGTGTCTCAAAAGTATTGATTACCTCCGTCAATAAATTTCCTTCTATATCAAAATATTGATTAGGCTGAAATCGGTAAGTATCATTATTATATTTTCCATAATCCAAATCCACATTAACCGTTTTACCTTTTCTATTATCAAATCTATAATTGATATTGTAGGTTTGCTGGTCTCTATTTCGATCAGTATAGCCATCAGCCAATAAAGTACTATCCACCTGATTTGGAGTGGCTTGATTTCTTATGATAAATCTATTGACCAATCCAATTCTATTTTCTCCAACATTTCCTCCTACTATAAAACCTATCGTATTTCTATCATCAATAAAATAGTCTGCACCCGCTCGAATATTTGCATATTTCCATTCAAATTTAAAATCATTCGTTTCATTTAACAGCAAACCATTTTGATAACTTTCAAAACCAATATCATTGAATCCTTCCCCCGCACCTGTTCCTATGCTTCCAAAAACATTCAATCTCTTATTCCGATAATTTCCATTAGCGCTAATGTTTGATTTCGGATAAACACCTTGAATATAAGTAGCACTTACAGAGCCATTTGCGCCATGACTTTTATTTTTTTTCAATCGAATATCAATAATACCTGCGTTCCCTTCTGCTTCATACCTCGCTCCTGGATTGGTAATAATATCTATACGATCAATTTGTTCCGCAGGTAAGTTTTGCAAATAATTAGTAAGGTCATCTCCAGCCAACGGCAAGCGTTTTCCATCAATATATAACAATACTCCTGCACGACCCAAAACATTTATATTATCATTATTATCTACCGTTACACCTGGTGCTTTTCTCAATAAAGAAATCGCATCAGAACCGACACTATTGATCGTTCCTTCTACATTAAAAATCATTCTATCAGGTTTGGTTTCAACCATGACTCTTGAAGCAGTTACCGTCGCTTCTTTTAATTCGACAGAAGCTTTTTTAAAAACTATTTCACCTAAGTCTAAGGATTGATTTTCGCTAAGTTGGATATTTTCTTTTTTCAAATCAGAATAGCCAACAAATGTTGCTGCCAAATAAAAACTACCATTAGGTAGATTTTTCATTTCAAAACTTCCATTTTCATTAGTGATTTCAACTTTTACCAAATTATTATCGCTAGCATTATAAATCGCGATATTGGCAAAAGGAACAGGAGTTTTATTTTCTTCTAATAAAACTCCTTTAATTGAAGCTGATTGCCCTGTAAGATTTAAGGCAAAAAATAAAAATAAAAAAGTTGGGATAATTAATTTCATAATGATTTTACATTAAGTTTTTTAAATAGATTCCAGTCCTAACAAGGTGTTATTTACACCAAGAAGAAGATTTTTTTCTAGCCTGCTTTGTTTCGGAAAAAAAATTAAAAAGGGAAAGAATTAGTTTTTTTATGATTGGAAAAACCATCAACAGAAAGCCAATTTTGACTTGTATCTAAAAAGAGATTAAATATTCCATTAGGTTGCATTTGGGGTCTCTTTTTTTTATTCATTTTCAAAAAAACGATTACCAGTAAATGTTTTTTTTAAAAGAAATAAAAATTGAATTTTTATTGAATATGTTTCAGATAGGACATTTCTAAAATAAACAGTTCAATAGTTTTGCCCAAGCATAATTCAGATTTTTAAAAATTAATCCTACCTTAATCAAAATATTAATTTCAAACCTAATAAAACAACACTTTAAATGAATGAGATCAAGCTTTGCAATTTCCAAGAACTCGAAGAAAAAAATCCTACTCACCAACAAGTCAACGGTTTAGATTTAGTTGTTATCAAATATGGTCAAGAGGTTTCGGTACTTTATGGAAGATGTCTTCACCGAGGTGCGTTACTTTCTGATGGACATATCAAAGGACATAATCTAATCTGTGGATTACACGATTGGGATTATAGATACGATACTGGAGTGAGTGAATATAATAATGATGAAGCCTTAAATAAATTTTATTCTGTCATCAAAGAAGATTGGGTTTGGGTCGATGAAGATGAAATTAATGCATACCTAGTAAAACATCCACAACCATTTAATCGAGACCAATATCAAGGTCAATATGCGGATACACATCCTGAAAGTACAGAACCTTATACTTCCTACATAAAGGAGCTTGCGCAAAATGGTTTGAAAAATTTTGGACATCATGGGCCTTCGGCTTCGATGGGTGTCGATAGAAATACATTACCAAAATGGGAAAATATTCAATTCCTTCCTGCCCAATTAGCGACTCGTCCATTGCTCGATCATGAAGGAGTTAAAACACAAGTTGTGATTGGAAAAAATGCAAAGAAACCACTCACTTTGGAAATGCCCATCTTCGTTTCAGATATGAGTTTTGGAGCACTATCTCGTGAAGCCAAAATTGCTTTGTCCATGGGTGCAGAACTTTCTGGAACTGGAATTTGTAGTGGCGAAGGTGGAATGCTACCAGAAGAACAAGAGAATAATTCTAAATATTTTTATGAGTTGGCTTCTGGGAAATTTGGCTTTGCTTGGGAAAAAGTAGCAAAGTCACAGGCCTTCCATTTTAAAGGTGGGCAAGGTGCAAAAACTGGAACAGGTGGACATCTCCCAGGGCATAAAGTAACTGAAGAAATCGCATCTGTTAGAGGATTGCAAGTTGGGCAAACTGCAATCTCGCCTGCAGCTTTTCCTGATTTATTTACTGCCAATGATTTTAAAGAACTAGCAAAAGAAGTGAGAGAAGTTACTGGCGGTGTTCCCATCGGATTCAAAATAGCAGCAAGTCATATCGAAGCAGATATTGATTTTGCACTAGAGGTGGGCGTTGATTATATCATCTTGGATGGACGAGGTGGAGGTACAGGTTCTGCTCCAACTATTTTAAGAAATAATATAAACGTACCAACTATTCCAGCTTTAGCAAGGGCTCGAAAACATTTAGATAAAGTAGGTTCTGATGTGGATTTAATTATCACAGGAGGATTGCGAGTACCAGAGGATTTTGCAAAAGCATTGATGTTAGGTGCGGATGCAGTTGCCGTTTCCAATTCTGCATTGCAAGCAATTGGTTGTCTTGGAATGCGAGCATGTGGTTCCAATAATTGCCCTGTAGGAATCGCTACTCAAAAGGAAGGTTTAAGAAAAAGATTAATTATTGAATCTTCTGCGCAGCAGTTGCACAACTTTTTTGATGCTTCCAATAATTTGATAAAAGTGATTGCTCGATCATGTGGGTATGATGATATTTCAAAGTTTAATGCCAATGATTTGAGTACTTTTGATTTAGATATGCATCGATTATCAGGAATTGCTTATGCTGGAATTAATCCTTAGAAATTCAAATAATGAGAGTCAGTAGTTCTTTTTTTTTAATAAAAAACTTAAGCAAGTTGAAAAATTTGGCTTGTACCAAATAGAAAATTGAACACGGAGACAGAGAGAATTTTTCAAAGAAAAATTTAAAACTCTGCGTCTTTCTGTCTCTGCGTTCAATTCAAATCAAACTCAGCTTTGCTGAAATTAAAAACAAAAAAATGGAAACCATCATTTCAAATATTTTATCCATTGCTGGTATTTATCTAGCCTTAGGAGTTATATTCTCTTTTGTTTTTTTATGGAAAGGAATTACTAAAGTTGATGAAGGCGCAAAAGGAAGTGGCGTATTTTTTAAAATACTCATCTTCCCAGGGCTGATTGTTTTTTGGGTTTTCTTTCTTCGAAAATGGTTAAAAACTAATGCATCATGAAACCAACATTACGTACTAGTCACTTCCGCATTTGGGTGGCATTGAGTCTATTCATTTTAATCATCATCATACTTGCTATCCAATGAGTGTAAATTATGCTTCTGTCCTTTGGAACGAACAAAAAAAGGCTTACGATAAAATCCTATGGTTAGGTATTTTATTATGTATTCTTTCTTATGGTGGATTTCATTTAGCCCTTCATCCTGAGACCACTATTGAGACCGTTATTATTCGAGCAACTGCTCTGACTGCTTTTATTTTATTACATATTATTTTAGTGATTGGTCCATTGTGCCGTATCAATAATTTGTTCCTTCCATTGCTCTACAACCGCCGTCACATGGGCGTTTCGATGTTTTTTATAGCAGCTATTCATGGCATCTTTAGCATCATTCAATTCCATGCTTTAAGCGATACCAATCCTTTGGTGAGTGTTTTTACTTCCAATAGAAACTACAGCGCTATCAGCGATTTCCCTTTTCAAACTCTAGGCTTTTTTGCATTGCTTATTTTATTTTTTATGGCGGCGACAAGTCATGATTTCTGGCTAAAAAACTTGAGTCCTAAAATTTGGAAGGTATTGCATATGAGTGTTTATTTTGCTTATGGTTTAATTGTCTTACATGTAGCATTGGGTGCGTTACAATATGAAAGTCATCCAGTTTATTGGGTGATGTTAATAGGAGGATTTGTCTCCATTGCAGGGTTACATTTATACTCAGGCTGGAAAGAAAACAAACAACTTACGGCTGATAAAAATACATTGCATAAAAATGGTTTTCATGAAGTTTGCCCAATTGAAGAAATCAATGAAAATTGTGCAAAAACTGTTTTTATCAATAAAGAGAATATCGCCATTTTTAAATATGAAGGAAAAATTTCCGCAGTTCACAATGTTTGCAAACATCAAATGGGGCCGTTGGGTGAAGGAAAAATAGTGGATGGTTGTATCACTTGCCCATGGCATGGCTATCAATATTTACCTGAGAATGGACAGTCCCCTCCTCCATTTACAGAAAAGGTAAAAACGTATGAAGTGAAAGTTATTGATAAAAAAGTTTGGGTAAATCCTAATCCAAAAGCAGAAGGAACATTTGTAGAACCCGCAAAAATTTAATTCCCAATGAGCGATAAAAATGAATTTTATATTGGTTGGAAAAATGAATTACCAAAGAAAAATAAATCTTTGTTAAAAAAGATATTGATCCCTATTTTCATTACTATCCCTATTTTGATTTTTGTGATTACAATGTTACAAAAACCGTTTAACAATTATTTGTTTGAGTTTGGTCAACCGAGTGAAATAACTGGCACTTATTTTCATACTCCTTTTCCAATATTAATTGCTGATGACGAAATGGTTCAAGAAGGATTATCCAAAGATATTTTATTGGTAGGTTATGGGAAATTTGGTGCAGAAGGAACGATGAATTCAATTCAAAAAAAGAATGGAAATTTAAATGGTAAAAAAATAACACTAGAAGGTACGTTAATTTATGGCGATGGAAAGACATTGTTAGAACTTACTCAAGGAGAAGCTTCCCTTGTCAATATTGAAAGTCAAACAGTTACCAATATTCCTTTGACAACGCCTACTCCAATTACCGCTCATGGTGAAATTATTGATCCTAAATGCTACTTCGGAGTAATGAAACCTGGTGAAGGCAAGGTGCATAAAAGTTGTGCAACTCGATGTATCAGCGGAGGTATTCCTCCTGTCTTACGACATGAAACTGGCGATGATAAAACTCCTTACCATTACTATTTGTTAGTGGATAAAAATGGAAAAACCATAAATCAAGAAATTCTGCAGTATGTTGCAGAGCAGGTTGGAATCAAAGGAATGAGTAGTTCAATTGCAAGTTGGGATGTGCTTTATTTTGATTTTGAAGAGCTGAAATTAGTGGAGTAATTATTAATGAGATCAGATTTGAAATTAACCTATTTAATTCAAGTTGCAGATAATGAATTCCGTTTTTTTAAATTCTCATTTTTCAACGTAGAGCCGCTGAGTTGAAAAATTTATTGGCAAAGTCAATAATCCACAATTAGGATTATTTATATAAATCGTCCCATCGATTTTCCAATACACGGCCAAAACTTTTAAACCTTATTCTTTGATATTTTACAGATTTATTACGTCTTTTATCTTCAAGTTTACCAGCCCATTTTTTACTAAATTTTCTGACATTTTTTTCTAGTCGATATCTTCTGTTCCTATAACTTTTGGTAATGTCTCCAATGACCTTTCCTTTGACATACCGTAAAATACTTACATCACATATGTAATATTCAATAACATTTTTATATTGAGGATAAGAACCATTTTCTTTCCCGGCTTTGAGAATTAATTTATCACCCTTGGAAAAATATCGAATAGAATTACTACACATGGCCTCAGATCCATTTGCATAATAAATGGTATCAGAATTCATTTTATTCTGATACCATTTAAAAACCGCAAGTTTAGTTACACTATGATAAATTCTTGAAAAATTATCTGGTTCATCAATATGCTCCAATACTTCAGCAGCCATAATAATATGATCCTTATGAATACCTTCTGTAAATGAATCTGGAATATTAACACAAGAACAAGCTTGACTCAACGTTGGAAGGAAAAACAGGACAAACAAGAAATGTATTTTCATTGTTATAAAATTTGTTTTTTTAAAGTCTCATTTATCCTTTACGACGTTGATATGGAATAAAAAGGTTGGAGTAATTTCGTTTTCAATTTAACTAAGAAACCAATTGCATAAATATTTATTTTTCATAAAAACTACTAACATACTTTACCCATTTCTCAGGACTTCCCAATTGGCAAAAATGCCCTAATCCTTTCATAATGGTAAGCGTCGCATTTGGACAAATTTTCTCTTTTAAATAGTAGGCCATCTCTACTTTAGCCACAGCATCTTCATCTCCCCAACAAATATGAATAGGTAATTTCGTTTTTGACAAGGCCGGCAACCAACGTGTTTTTTCAAAACGTTTTCTATCATTTAAATACTTGATGGTTAGGTAAGATTTCCGATGCCCATCTTGCAAAACATTTCCCTCCCAAAGGATTTGAATTTCTTCTACAGATAAATTATTATTGCCATGTGCACTTCGGACTTGTTGATTGAAGAGTTTAAAAGTAGTTAAGTTTTTTAAAAACTCCCCATAATTAGAAAGCAATATTTTTTGAGTAATTCTGAGACTTGCTAATTCTAAAACCATACTCCCATTTGTAAATGTCAAACTTTTCAACCCATCAGAAAACCAGGATGGCATCAAATCGTTTTCATGTCTTGCAACAATTTCTGTAGCAACACTATCCCCCATATCATGTGATAACAGATGCCCACCTTTTATCCCAAAATATTTCCAAACTTGAAAGACAGAATCCGCTTGCTCAAATAAAGAGTAAGTATAATTTTCAATTGGCTTGTCACTTAGTCCATAACCTAACATATCGAATAAAATAATTCGATCAAATTTTTCCAACAAACCATTTACAACCGCATGAAAAGAATAAGAAGATTCAGGAAAACCATGAATAAGCAATAATGTTTTATCTGAGGATGCTGCTGAATCACCGATTTGTTTGACAAATAGTTTATGTTGAAATGGGCCGTAAGAAATATACGTTCCTGAGTTTTTCCAATTTGTTAATTGTGGTGACATCATTATTATTTTACTTTCCTCTGAAAGTATAAAAAATAATGAGAACCTTGAAATTTATTTTTCCCACAAAGCAAAATAAAGATTCAATCACTTTCTTGTCCTATAAAAAGAATATTTAAATTCTCTTACTAAAGAGACTTCCCTAACAATTTCACAATAAAAATATATGTTTTATTCATTCTACATATGCTTATTTATTAAAATATTTTGATTAAATTTACAAGACTCGAGAAGAAATCATTTTACTTAAAACAAAGAAAAATGATAAACTAAATGAGTAGAAGAGGACGCATTAAACTCAAACATTTTCCTCCACTTTCTATTGATAAAGTTTCGACTTTATTTTTTAAAACACGCAACAAGCATACTCTTATCACTCGTACAACTTATCACGATTTTTTTGTGAGGTAATACTTCCGTTTTGTTATTAATTTAATTAGCCCCAATACCTCATTTATGAAAACATTAGTTTCTTTTAAGAAGCAATTAGTAGATTTATTAGTTTATGGAGAACTGTCAAAGATATTTTACATTCTTAAACAACACATTGATAATCAATCTGATAAATATGATAGTCTTTGCTTAATCCATGCTCAACATACCACCGCTAGCCACGACCAAAATGTCAAAGGCATTCTAACTACTGAAGACGCCAGAATCACTTTTAATAAAATAAAATCATCACTTTTAGATTTAATTAATAGTCTAGAAGAAGAAGAAGATTTATATATTGGATGTTCTTTTTCTCTAGCTGCTCCAGAACAATTAAAAATTCCTTCCCACTCTGAAACAAAAACAGCTAAACCAGACCAATTAAGGGGAAAAATTTTATATCGAATTCCTGGTGTGATGGCGATAAAAAAACAATACAAATGTATTGTTAGAATTGCTTTTACTGATGAAGAATTAGAATACATTAATAAACGTGACAACGCAACTAAAATTGAACCGATTAGAGTTGCTCAAATAATGGAGGTTCAGTTTATTGATACCAATCATTGCAATGCTTTTAATATAAAGACGCTCACAAATACTGAACAACTAATAGACCAAGGTGACTTTACGGAATGGATTTTTTATGTAGAAACATTGTTAGAAGGAACTTATGACTTGATGTTAAAAGTATCCGTAATAGAAAAAAGGTATGATCGAGAAGTCCGTAAAGATATTGTTTTAGAGAAAAAAATAACCGTCGTTGCGGAAGAAGAAAAGCAAACTCCCATATTAGGAAAAGCAACCGCAACCCAAGAACAAAACTCAATCATCGCTGGTAACGCATTTTGGTTGGTAGGAGGTTTTGAAGAATTGAATGTTCCATTTTTTATGGATCGGCAATTCATTCCAGATTTAAATCCTGATGGTTGCGCACCACCGCCACCACCTCCGCCGCCGCCACCTCCTCCCGTTTCCCCCCCTACTATTTGGCCATTATTTCTAAAATTGGCTGGAGTTTTAGTTATAGGTGGTATTATTTATACACTATGGCCTAAAGATAATCTGGATTTAAATTATTCTTTAGATAAAGCCTTAAGTTTAAATATCGAAGGAAACAATCCTCCTTTTGATTTGACAATTAGGAACTATGAATCAGATAAAATTTTGCACACAATCCGAATGGATACTAGTAGTAAAGAAATATTTGATTATAAAAAAAATGACCCTATAACTGATAGTCTTCCACTTTTTGTTTCCCTCATTGATAATAAAGGGAATAAAAAAGATACCATAATTACGGTAAATAAATTTAATAAAAAAGGTATTGGAGTGGTTTTGGGTTGTCAAGCATTGAAGGATAAAAAACTATTAGATATAAATATTTCAAAAGGTGAGATGCCTGTAGAGATTGTAGTCACAAAGGATATTCCCAACTCACCAGTTTGGAAATTTGCTTTAGAAAAAGAAAGAAGACAACTAATATCCTTTGAAGGTATTGATTTTTTAGATCAAGGAAAATTTCTAGTAAAGGCTATCGATAGTCTAAATGAAGAGGATACAAGTAGTTTTATTTTAGAAAAATATATACCATCAGTAATAGTTTCTAAAGATTCTGAATTTAGGTTCGACTACTCACATGACGCAGAAAATGCAACCATAAAAATTACTATTCTAGAAGGGGAGCATCCACCATTCAAAATTTTTATAGATGGAAAACAAGAAGCTACTTTGAAAACGCTTGGATCTCATTATTACTCTTATCAATGTGGTGCATATAAAGTAAGGCAAAAAATAACCATCAAAGCATCAAACAATCAAGATCAAAATTCATCAGAAGATATAACTCTTCAAAAGGTTTGCAAAAAAACTAGTGTAACTGTCGATCCAATTCCTTCTCCACAAGAAAAAGTACTTCCTCCAATTAACCCTCTCCCTATGCCGCCATGTGTAGACTTTTCAAGTTTTAAAGGATGCACCATGTTATATGTCTATAAAAAAGGAAGCCGTGCTAATTGGAAAATGAGAAAACAAACATTCGCAAATATTATCGTTAGAAAAAAGTTAGACGATTTTAATATTTATTCTCTAAATGTAGATACCATTAATCCAAAATGTTCTAACAAAGAATTAATAGGTTTAAGAGATTCAGAATGCGATGTAACCACTTTTATTTTTCAAAAGAAAAATAAAAAATTTCATAGATATGATTGTTTTATTTCACCTGAAAAAATGGATAGTATTTTAACATGCAATTCTGTATCACCACCACCACCGCCAACTTCACGCAAAGGAAAGAGTAAAACAGTCCCAATTCGCTTAACAAAAGGGGTAACCTATCTTTATAAAAAACAAAAAGGAGAGGACGGATTATCTCTAATAAAAAGTATTCCGAAAACAGAGAAATACTGGCGAGTGCAGGTAGCATCTTTTTCAGAAGATAATTCCTTTGAAAATTTTATTACAGCATTAGAAAGACTTGGATATAGCGAAGTTTATGTTCGAATAGATAAAAAGGATAATAAAAGTAAAGTTTATCTCGGTCAATTTCAATCAAAAGAAGAAGCCAAGGTTGAACTAATTAAATTAGAAAACAATTCCGATCTTATAGAAGAAATAAATACTGAACTAAATGGTAAAATGATGCCTAAGGAAGTATAATTAATTATGGAGATGACATATTCTAAGATGTCATCTCCCTCTCCCACCTAATATATTTTTCGCAAAATTCCACATTTTTTTTTTCAACAACATTTATACCTATATACTTCAACACATCAACATAGTGTGAAGGCTTTTTCCAAATGTCTTGTTTTGTGATTTTTGAAAATTATAATTTTTTGAAAAAAAACATTAGTTTTATTTTTTCTTATAACTAAAATTCGAAGAAATATAAATCAAAACAAAATCATGAAAAACAATAGAAGAAAATTTTTACAAGTAGCGGGAACACTTACAGCTGGTTCGCTCATTTTACCTCAGTTTGGATGTGGTTCAGGTACTGCTGATTCAAAAAATACAAATACTACAACTGTAGTTACACCTCAACCTAGTTTAGATCAGTTTGGAATTCAGATGTACACACTACGTGATGTTTTTCCAAAAGACCCAAAAGGGGTTTTAAAAAAAGTAGCAGGGTTAGGTTTTAAACAAATTGAAGGATATGATGGAGAGCAAGGTTTATTTTGGGGAATGAGTAATTTAGATTATAAAAAATATTTAGATGATATCGGATTAAAAATGGTTTCTAGTCATTGCGATATCAAAACTGATTTTGAAACAAAAGTTACCCAAGCTGCTGAAATAGGAATGGAATATTTAGTTTGCCCATGGGTAGGCCCACAAAAAAGTATGGATGATTGGAAAAAAGTTACCGATAACTTTAATGAATGTGGTGCGCTATGTAAAAAGCATGGAATTAAATTCGCTTACCATAATCACGCTTATACTTTCAAAGCATTTACAGGAATGATTCCTCATGATTTTATTATGGACAATACCGATCCTGATTTAGTCGATCATGAAATGGATATTTATTGGGTAGTAACGGGTGGCGCTGATCCTATTGAATATTTAAAAAAATACTCTAATCGTTTCCGACTTTGTCATGTTAAAGATCGTTTAAAAACTGCTACTGCTGAAGATCGAGAAGCTTCTTGTGACTTAGGAACAGGTATGATTGACTTCCCAAAAATTTTAAAAGTAGCCAAAGAAAATGGGATGAAATATTTTTTCCTAGAACAAGAACGATATGATAATTCTACACCTATGAAAAGTGTAGAAGTTGGAGCGGAATATTTGAAAAAATTAGTTTTCGCATAAACACACGATTTTCGACGCGTCCCACGTAGCTGCCGGGCTTTAGCCCGCAGTAAAAAAAAATCACCCCCACAGTAAAAAGAATACGTTATTCGATCACTTTTGTAATCTTTTTTTTACTGCGGACTAAAGTCCGGCAGCTACATTAGACGCATCCAAAATCGTGACAAATCAAATCTTATGAAACGAAGACAAGCTTTAAGAAACATCGTAGTAGTATCCGCAGGAGTCGTCATTTTCCCAACCTGTAAACCTACCGAACAACCAATCTCTATTCCTGTATTCAACAATCTTTCCATTGACAAAACGCAATTCAACCTAATCGAAGAACTTGCAAATGTATTGTTACCTTTAGAAAACTTGGAAGTTTCAAATCCAGAACCAACCAATGAATTTATCTTAAATATGGTCAACGATTGTCACCCAATTGATGATTGCGAAAAATATGTCGAAGGTTTAAAAGAGTTTAATGAAACTATTCAAGAAAATTTTAACACTACATTTACGGAATTGGAGCCTGAAAAAAAATTAGAATTCCTTGAATACTTATCTGAAATTAAGGATAATAAAAATCCCCTAAAATTCTTTTTCGACACTACCCTCAGATATACTAAACAACATTTCACAGGTTCTGATTATTTTTTAACCAATCATCTTGATTGGAAATTTCTTCCTGGAGAATACAAAGGTTGTGAACCAATATCATAATAGTATTGGGATTATGGATATTGAGACTCAAAAAATTAGAAAATCTCAATACACAATACCCATAATCTCAATACTCAAAAAATAAAAAACATGTCAGATACAACAGATCATCATTTTGACACCATAGTTATCGGGGCAGGGATGACAGGCGGTTGGGCAGCAAAAGAATTTTGCGACAATGGGTTAAAAACATTATTACTCGAACGTGGTCGTGATGTAAAACACCTCACAGATTATCCCACTACCAATATGCAACCTTGGGAATTTAAACATAGGAATAAAGTCCCTCACGAAATACAAAAAGACAATCCTGTCATCAGTCGTTGCTACGCATACAATGAAGATGCGATGCATTTTTTTGTAAAAGATACCGAACATCAATATGTTCAAGAGAAACCATTCGATTGGATTCGAGGGTATCAAGTAGGTGGAAAATCTATCATGTGGGCACGTCAAGTTCAACGTTGGAGTGACTTTGATTTTGAAGGACCAGCAAGAGATGGTTTTGCCGTAGATTGGCCAATTCGATATAAAGATTTAGAAAAATGGTACACCTATGTCGAACAATTTGTAGGAGTATCTGGAAATTATGATGGTTTAGATACATTGCCTGATGGTGATTTTTTAAAGGCCTGGGATTTGAATTGTGTAGAGCAACATTTCCAAAAATCAGTCAAAGACAATTATAAAAAAAGACATGTCATTTATGGACGATGTGCACACTTAACCGAGAGCAAAGAGATTTTTAGAAAACAAGGACGAGCACTTTGCCAAGCCCGAAATCTTTGCCAACGTGGTTGTCCTTTTGGTGGATATTTTAATGCCAATTCCACTTTGATTCCTTGGGCAGAAAAAACGGGCAATCTTACTTTGCGTCCTCACTCGATTGTTCATTCTATTATTTTTGATGAAAAAGAAAATCGGGCAACGGGTGTTCGAGTCATTGATGCCAATACGAAAGAAACTACAGAATATTTTGCAAAAATCATTTTTGTAAATGCTGCAACTTTAAACTCCAATGCAATTTTATTACAATCCACTTCAGAGCGTTTTCCAAATGGATTGGGAAATGATAATGGTTTGTTGGGGAAATATGTAGGCTTCCATAATTATCGTGCAAAGATAAATGCTGACTATGAAGGTCATAAAGATATTCGAACGATAGGCGGAAGAGCAACTAGTGCATACATTCCAAGGTTTCGAAATATTTATAAACAAGAGACCAATTTCTTAAGAGGTTATGCTGCTGGATTTTGGGCAGGGCGAGGTAGAGATGTCAATGGAAAAGGATTTGGAGAAGACCTTGCAAAAAACCTATTGGCAGAAAAAGGATTTAAACCTTGGCGAGTAGGCTCACATATGATGGGGGAAACCATTCCTAAAGAATCAAACTATGTAGAGCTTGATGAATTCCAAAAAGATGATTACGGAATTCCATTGTTAAAAACTTCAATAGATTACGATGACAATGATGAAAAAATGATTCAAGACTATTTCGAGCAGTTTACGGATATGTTTAAAAAAGCTGGTTTTACCAATATCTCAACTCGTGATACCAAACAAGCACCTGGTCTTGACATTCATGAAATGGGAGGTGTCCGCATGGGGCATGACCCCAAAACTTCACTCCTCAATAAATGGAATCAAATGCATGAATGTAAAAATGTATTTGTAACTGATGGAGCTTGTATGACTTCGATGGCGACGCAAAATCCTTCTTTAACTTTTATGGCTTTGACAGCAAGAGCTGCTAATCATGCAATAGAAGAGATGAAGAAAGGGGAATTATAAATTTTCGTTTGTAACAATGCATTGTTATGGAAAATGAAATACTTGATACACCATTCCATGATTCTTTTAACGACCTTTTGGAAAAAGGAGAAACGATAATATGGACAGGACAACCCCAAAGGAACTATTCATTAGATCGTTTTGAAATAGTACCCGCCCGAAAACTACTGTTTTCCATTTTTGGTCAGGTTGTAATTTTATTGTTATAATTTTTCTGTGCGACCTTGCTTCTATATTGTCACTATAGAGGCAAGTTATTGATGGATGAGCGGGCTGATACCAAAATTTTCCATAAAAAAACGGGGCATCTGCTTTTTTTCTTTTATCACTTGCACCTCTATCCCTTAGCAATCTCTTTTGTTGCTTTATTGCTTCTCTTTACTCCCTTCGACTTACTCTCACTTTGAGACTATGCTCGCTGCTTCCTTTCAGACTTGACTTCAGTCTTGCTCAAAGACTTCTTTTTAGACCTCTTTGAGTTTTCATTTTCCAGTTTTTGTCGTATCAACAGCTTGCCTAATTTTTGTAGATTGTAAGACAATACTGCCAAACCAACATAGCGTTTCAATCCTTCCAAACCTTTATCTGGACATCGGTCGGCACCATGCTGTTCCAAACAGTTAATATTCGCCTCTACTGTACTATGTTTCTTTTTTAGCAATTGGAAACGCTCTTGAGATTCTGCTTGTTCTACTGCTATGGATTTTTTCCCAGGCTTCGGCATCACTACTTCTTCATAGATGCCTTGCAAAACTGTCTTTGCCGGTCCCGAATAAAATCCTCGGTCATAACTGATACTCGATAAATTATATTTTAATTCTCCTTTTGTTTTGATTCTTGACGAAGACTCCTCTTCCTTAAATTTTTCCTTTATCGATTCTCCTATCGGTTGCGTCAAATCGCTATCACTTTTCTTTTTCTTGGCTTGCTCATCATACATCAACTCATAATCAAGAATAAACTGATACTGGTCTGTCGCTATCACTAAAGGAACCCCCAATTCCACAGCTTTGCCCGATTTGCCTTTCGTCACCCAACAGGTGTGCGGTTCAAATATCGAAAACACTTTTTCTTCATGAGGTATCCTTTCTCCATTTATTATCCGACGATCCACCAAATCAATATGCTTGTTCAGCATCCCTGCATAGTAGTCTAAGGCTACCAGTTGGACTTCTGCTACTATGCTTAACTCTTTCTCTTGCAATCCTGTTATCGTCTTTTCTAGCTTGATGTTTATTTTTCGGGCACACTCCAAATATAGTTGCGTTACTCTTTTCAACCGTGGTTTATAATCTTTGCCTTTCTTTCGATGTACCTCCGAACTGCCTCGATAAGCCCTCCGTAATTTCCTGTACCAATCATCTCGTTCTCGCCATCCCGACAATCCTCCCAACTCTTCTTGCAAATGCAATATCATGTCCAAACTCTTGCGTCCACTATCCCATAACAGGTTGAGGTCTGTTGGAAAATGCACATTCGTTTCCACAACAAAACTATCTACCTTCACTTCCAGATTGAAAAATCCATCACCCCCCTCGGCTTCTTTTTTTTTATCAATTGATGACCTGCTTTTATCGCAAAGTCGTTGATTCTTTTTATCGTCTCTTCATCTAATAAACTCACATTATCCAAGACCGTTTGATATTTATAGGTTTTGCCTTTCGTAAAATCACTCTTACCTACTCCTAATATTCCGCGCAGTTCTTCATGATTATTCGCTAAATCCAGCAAAAAATCATAGTCTACATCCAATCCTAATCGCATCATTCCCAATACTAATATTTCCCATAAACTCATCCCTAACCTTCCTGTTTCCTTTTTTCCTGACAATACTTTCTCTTCTAATATTTCAAATATTTCTTCGCTTAATTCAGCATGGGTAAATAAGTATTGCAACCCTAATAATATTGGGGCACTTTGGTGACGTGTTTTCATATTAATTTTCACTTCACTTATTGGTATGACTCCGATACTCATTTGTTGGTCGAATCTCTTTCGCATTTTTGATACTTTTTCGATGTGAGTTTTTACTTTTTTTTAAACTTGTAAAATCATTGTTATCGTAACAAATTACTAATAATCAATGGTTTACATATCTAAAAATAATAAATAAAATACAGATATCACAAAAAACTCCCGACATTTTTTCTTCATAATTTATTGAAATTCAATGAGTTATGTGTTTTCGGGCAGGTACTAACTATATTAATTGCTCTTCTTTTTCTTTTATTTTCTTCTTGGGCATCTTCAATGGACACTTTTATTTTTATCATAGCTGTTATCGTTTTTTTTTCTTCGTTAATTTTTAGTTCAAAAAGAAAAGATATTAATGAAGGGAAAAATACAGTTTATGCTTTGACCCAAAAAAGAATTCTTTTTGAATTTAAAAATAAAAAAACATCAAGGATCTTTTTTATTCCTATGGAAAACATCAAAGAAATAAGAACAACTCAAAATATAATTTACATCAATACTAAAAAACCAGAAGTAATGCCTTTTGATGTTTTTGAATTTCAAGAACCAACAAAACGTCGCCAAATTCAGTTGAGAAAGGTTGATGAAATAAAATTAGTTGCCCAATTAATTGAAAATGAAATTATCAAAAGAGAAAATAAGTCACACTAGCCAATATCATTTATAAACTTTTGAAATCGTTGTCCAAATTCCAAATAAATATCATACTCCTTCTCTGGATTCGATTCTTGATCTGATAGATGAAACACTTTTCCCATATGCGGTTCAATCGCAACAAAGCCTTGATAATTCGATTTTTTTAAATCGGAAAAAATTAATTCAAGTTGTCCCTGCCCTTCTCCTGCAAAAGTATATTCAGGTTCGCCTTCTTCACTAATCATAATTGCATCTTTAACATGAATATGAGCGATCGCATGTTTTATTTTTTGATAAAATTCAAAAGGTCTTTGCCAAGGATGAGGCTTAGGTTTCGAACGGTCTCTTTGAAAAATAGGATTCCCTGTATCAAAAATCAATCGCATATCAGGTACTTCATCCAAAAGTCGTAAAGTATGCGCTGCTGAAAAACCTCCCCAGTTCATACAATTCTCATGTAAAGCCTCTAAGCCTGCATCTTTAAAACGAGCAACAATTTCTCGTAGTCTTCTAAACCGTTCTTTTTCAGCCTGATCTTCACCCCATTTATTTTGAGCATAAGACATAATCCGTGCATATCGAACACCTAATTTTTGCATTCGTGGAATACATCTTTGAACCTCGTTCAAGGTGATCTCCCATTCAGAATCAATCGGCTTCGACCAACTCCCAATTAAAGTTCCAAATTCTGCAATTTTAATATTAGCATTTATTAACTTTTCACAAACCTGTTCAAATTCCGTTTCAGAAATATCATGAATATTTTTTTCGCCAATAGTTCTTGCTGATAAATATTCCCATCCAAGTGCTTTTGTCACTTTAATTTGTTGATCCAAATCATTAGATGCTTCATCTGTAAATCCTGTAAATACCATGTTATATGTTTTTTAACCAAATCAAATATTGACGAATAGAATTCATCGTTTATTATTTTGATTGATATTTTATTTCAAAGAAATCCATTCTCCCCTATTCTTCGCACTTCGATATATTGCATCTATTAATCGAACCGAACGCATAGCCTCTTCCCCCGTAATCAATGGTTTCCGTCCAGATTCAATCGCTTGTACAACATCTTCAAAATTTCGTTGATGTCCAATAAAATTAATAGCTTTAGGATCATTAGCCCCTAAGCCTGACTTATTGGATTGCATCATTTTTTCTTTTACGTAAATGTCTTGTTTATTTTTTTCTTTAAAATCCCAAACCCGAAATCCATCATCTTGTAAAAAGACAGAACCTTCATTTCCACATAGTTGTATTTCCGCTGGGTGTCCTGTAGAGGACCAACAAGATGTTGATCCTTGAATCGTACCTCTAGCTCCATTTTCAAATTCTAAAATCACTACAGCAGTATCTTCTACCTCGATGCCTTCATGCGTCAATAAAGCCATTGAAGCAGAAAGTCTACTTACATTTCCAACCAAATATAACAACAAGTCAATGGTGTGAATAGATTGATTCATCAATGCACCACCTCCATCTAGCGCCATAGTCCCACGCCAAGTGGCAGAATCATAATAAGCTTGACTTCGATACCATTTAATTTGAGCATCACATAATGATAAAACCCCAAATCGATTTTGCTCAACAGCTTCTTTTAATGCAATTACCGCAGGATTAAATCTTCGATTAAAAATACCTGAAAGAATCACACCTTCTTCTTTTGCAACATCAATCATTTCTTGAATTCTAGCTGGAGTTACCTCCAATGGTTTTTCACAAATAATATGTTTCTTTGCTCGAGCTGCTGCTATTGCAGGTTCCAAATGTGCACCAGAAGGTGTTGCTATCGTAACTATATCTATGTCATCGTCTGCTAAAAATCCATCAAGATTGGAATAGAATTTACAATGATATCGTTCGCCTAATTCTTTTGCTTTTTGTGGATTACGAGCATAGATCGCACCAAGCCTCCCCCTTGTCATACTATGTATGGCCTGAGCATGAAAAGCGGCAATCATTCCTCCGCCTATAATTCCAAATGTTTGCATGTATATTGTTATTATTTACTGATGTTACGTATAAACGATAAATCGTTTATACGTAACATCAGTTATTTATTTTCTTTTTTATAAAAACTAAAAACACCAATTACCGCCAATAAAGTTACTCCAATAATTCCAACTAGACCAAAGCCTTGTTCGTAAACATTATTGCTATCATACTTTCCACTCAATGCCCAGTAGGAAGCAAAAAAGGCAATAAAAGTAGCCAAGCCCATCAATATGTTTATCAGTATTCTTTGCTGGGGTAATTCTTTACCTAATGCTTTTTTAGAATTCATCAAAAGAAAAAATACTAAGTATGCAATCGGTAACAATGTAGTTGCAATCACCGAGGCGGGAACGACCAAAGCTGCTTTTACTGTTCCAGCCCAGATGATAGGAGAAAACAAACCTGTCAAAGCGGGAATCGATGCACCAATCAAAAATAATTTACGCTGGCCAGGTTGTCCAAGTGCTTCACTTACAGCGTAACCATTCATCATCATATGTACTAGCATCGTACTCAATGCCATAGCTAAAATTCCAATTCCAAAAATCCATTGCGACCAATTTCCCAAAAATGGAGTCAATGCTTTTGCCAAATCATTTGCATTTCTTTTAGCCAACATTACACTTAAATCTTTATCGACTTGTGGTACGTTATTCCGAAGTTTAGTTATTTTATTTTTATCAAAAGAAGAAAAATCAGCATACTCGGCTTGAAGTCTTTTATCTAAAACTTGATGGTAGGCCGTCTCATTTACAATCCCATCTTTCTTTGCATGAAATTGTGAAGCCGTAGAAATAATCAAACAAGATGCACCTAAAATAAATGGAATCAATAATCCTAAAACCAAATCATATCGAGCTAATTCCCGATGTTCTTTACCCCATTTTTTTTTCATCAAAGAATAAGGCAATAGGAAAGTCATATTAATTCCGACTGCTGTACCGAATGCTCCGATGATAATATTTCGCTGGCTATTAGAAATATAATCATTCCAAAAACTACTATAAACACCTGCTTCTGAAAGATAGGTTTGATAAGAATCCGTAGGTCGAAACAATGCAGAAAAATCTGGAATCAATCCTGAAAACAAGGCACTCCAATCAATTGCTTGACTCCACATTAACTTGACCACGACTCCCATAAATGCGAATACAATAATTGCTACCAAACTTTTGATTACAGTATCTATAACTTTAGAAGCCTTGCCTTCTCCTGAAAAAAGCCAAATCAAAAACATACTA
Organism: Caprella mutica; assembly: GCA_947561585.1. Lineage (NCBI taxonomy): Eukaryota > Metazoa > Arthropoda > Malacostraca > Amphipoda > Caprellidae > Caprella > Caprella mutica. The sequence continues at coordinate 464,551 of CANNZV010000010.1, forward strand.
ATTACAAAAAGAGAAAATGTTATCACATAAGGATTGATCTCGCCGCCGCCTAGATTACCTGTTATGGCATCAGCACCTAAAGCAAATTGAGCTGCACAAAAAACCACATTTGCAACAATCGTTGCTATCAACCAGCCCCATGCTAACAATGGAGATACATGTTTTTTTGCCAACTCAAATGGACGATCTTCTAATTTATCTTTACTTAAAGTCACATAGCTAATTGCTGATAACATGATGATTCCACAAATCATCGCTAGTGGTTGCAACCATAAAAATTGATATCCACCAATAACTCCCAAATATAATGCACCCACCAATGTGCCTCCTCCAAGCGTAACCGCTGCTTGTATCCAACCAGGGCCACTCATTCGAGTATATAAAGTTATTTTTTGGAAAAAATTCTTGGATGCGATGTCCTTCAATCTATTGTCATGTTCCATTTCGTTTTGGTCTCTATTCATCTTGCATAATGTTATAAAAAATACTAACGCAAGTGAATTTAAGTAAAATCGTAGATATGACCTTACAATTTCTTTTTTAAAAACCAATCTTATACATCAAAGAAGGTAATAAAGGCAAGGCTCTACTTTCTTTCAACATGGTAACATCTGGATCAAAAACATCTTCTTCCAAATAAGAAAAGAAAACATTTTTTCGATTATACACATTTTGAATTCCAAGATTCAACTCTTGATGAAATTTAGAATTCTCTTCTCTCCAAACAATTCCCACATCCAATCGATGATAATCAGGCAATTTATTTCCATTAACTTCTGATAGGCTAATATCGGGCGGAGGTATAAAAGTATTCAAAGGTTCAAAAGTGCCATAACTTGAATACAACGTCTGTTGAAGTCCATTATAAAAATTCCAATTTGCATACAACCAAAAACTTTTATTTAATTTTTGATAATGGTTGATCGTTAATTTATGTCGTTGGTCAAATTCAAATGGAAACGTTTTACCATCATTAAAATCCTCAAACGTTCGATCTGTTTTTGAAAAAGTATAAGCTAATGATGTTTTAAATTGTTTGGTTTGGTAAGCGATTTCTGTTTCTATTCCTTTTGAAATTCCATATCCAGTTACAACTTCTGATTCCCAAAAATCACTAAAGAAATTAAAAAGCGATGGAAGCGAACTCATCTCTTGAAACTTGATGAGGTTATCCATTTTTTTAAAATATCCATCAATTGCAATGCTCAATCCATCCTTCGATCGGTAGTCAATCCCTAAATTAATTTGATTGGCTTTTGAAGGTTTTATATTTTCAATGGAAGGTAACCATAAGTCATTTGGAAAACCAATGTTAGCAGTTGACAATAAATGAACAGGCTGTTCGGTATGATCCAAAGAAAGTGTTGAAGAAAATTCTTTTGACAAAGCCCATCGCAATGATAGATTCCCTTGGTAAACATTAAACTCTGAATCTGAAATAAAAATCAAATTACTCGACTTAAAGCGAGCAACTCGTCCACCAATGTTTAAATGAATATTTTTTCGAATCTTCCATTTATCATTGACATAAAAATGAACTTCATCACTTGAATATCCATTATCTAAATTATCATTAAAATAATCCAAATAAGGATCTTCAACACTAGAATTTGAAAATGCATTTGTAGAATCCTGTCCAACTCCTGGGCGATATATAATATTATGATAGCCCACCCCAAAAGTAATATGGTGATTATTATTTGGGAAAAAATCAAAATCTACGTCTCCTCCGATATCAGTTATTTTTGAAAAAAAACGAATCAAACTCCTATCTTCATTTTCTCCAAATCCCAACTCCCAATCATACAGATACTGTTGGAAGGTACTTTTATATTTATGATTGGTATAACTTAAAGTCACATTAGAAAACAATTTTTCATTATACAAGTGATTCCATTTTATTGCTCCTAATTGATTTTGCCAATCAGCATAATATCGTGTCGTATCATCGAATAGAAGTGTCTCATCCTCATAATAAAAATCTGTTCGATCTTCATAATCATCTTTTCCACTATACATTGTTAGAGAAAATTTATCCTTCTTCCCTACTCGATGATTTATCTTTGCATTTACGTCATAGAAGTAGTGATTGGTATATCCTTCTTCCCAGTATTCGTCTTTTTTATTTTCTGAAACACTTTTAAAAATAGGATCAAGATGAGTTCGACGAGCATAGAACGAAAGCCCAGTTTGATTTTTTTTAAGAGGGCCGCTTACTCCAACATGAGTTGCAAGTGTACTAAAACTAATATTGGAATTCCAATTATTGACATCACCTTCTTTGACATTCATTTCCAAAACTGAAGACAACCGTCCACCATGTCTAGGATTAAAACCATACTTAGAAAAGTTTGCATGCTTCAATTGGTTCGCATCAAAAATCGAAAATAATCCCAAGCTATGAAATGGCATATAAACTTTTACTCCATCAAATAAAAACAAATTATGGCTCGCATCTCCTCCTCTCACATGTACTCCTCCCAAGCCATCTGGGCCAGTTGTAATTCCAGGTTGAGTATATAAAAATTGAAAAACATCAGGTTCTCCCCCTGTTGCAAAAAGTGTTTTGATACCATTGGTAATCAAATTCTTTTTCCCTAGTTCTTGCTCAACGGCTATTGTTTCTTCGTCTTTGGTAACAATAATATCACTTAATTTTCCATTTCTTTTCATTGTGATATTTATAGGAAATGCTTGAGTGGCATCAACTTTAATTTTCTCAGTTGCATAACCAACATAGGACGAAACCAAAAATTTATTTTCAAAAGGAATTTCTAAACTAAATAAACCAAAGTCATTAGTCAATGTCCCAATACCACTCAAAGGATCATAAACGGTTGCAGAAATCAAAGTTTCTCCGGAATCCGCATCAATAATATATCCATAGACTTTTCGTCGTTTGGTAAGGATGATATTTTTTCCTTTGATAGAAATATCAACTTTGGTATCCACTAAAATTTGTTGGAGAATAAATGAAATAGAACGGTTTTGTTCTTTTACTGTAACTGTTTTTTCTTCAAAATAAGAACTATTGAAAACAATCTCATAACCATGTTCCACAGCTAAATCAATCAGAACGTCTTCAATTTTTTCATTTTGGACATCTACGGAAATGTTTTGTTTTTGGGAAAACAAAAACTGGGGGAGTAGGATTAATAAAAAACATAACAATTTAATTACAACTCCCGCCGGAAAGTTGGTACGCATCATCATTTGTTTTCTTAATCTCACATTTAACCGCATTGGCTACTTTATTTAAAACTGTTTGAAAGTCGTTAGCATTAACAACAAAAGAAATTCCACAAGTTGATAATGCTTTATTTTCTATATCTATATTTTTTGAAAAGATCTTTTCTAATTGATTAATGACCGATTGAAGAGATTCATTTTTATAGGTAAACACTCCTGTCTTCCATGCTAATTCATTCTTATTTGAAAGTGAACTTTTAGAAAGTTTTTGAGTAGAGGAAGAATAAACTGCCTTTTCGTTTTTTTCCAAAAATACAGAATTATCTTTATTTTCTACTTTTACTTTTCCTGAAATCACACTTACTATTTGCTCCTCATCACTTTTTTTAATATTAAAAGAAGTCCCCAAAACAGTAACACTAATATCTTCTGCTTGAATAATAAAAGGCTTTTCTTGATTTTTAGCTACATCAAAAAATCCTTCTCCAGTCAATTTCACATTTCGTTGTTCGTTATTGAAATCGGCAGCTACTTCTAATTCGCTACCTCGATTTAACCACACAGAAGTTCCATCCTCTAGTTTGATTTCTTTTACAGCATCTGTTGCTGTATAATTTATGATTTGATTTTGATTTAAGTTTTGAAAAATAAAAACCCCAATCCCTAACAATGGAATTACAACTGCTGCAATCGTAGCTAGTCGTCTCCACATTGGAACCACTTTCGCAGTTGCTTCAATTTCCTCCGAATGTCCCAATGTAGATTTTACTTTTCCCAAGTCAGCCTCCACATCAATATTTAAACTAGAAACATCTCCTCCACCTTGACTCAACATCCAAGTCAATTGAATCTCATCACGGAGCGTTCGATTGGCTTCGCTTTCATCATAGAAGGCCTTCAATTGGGTGGCCTCTGAGTCTGAAAGTTCACCTTTTAGCTCCTTGTAGATTAATGATATGTAAAAATCTTTTTCCATTTTTTTATGCTTTAGTTACTAATGCCTACTAGTATCATTTATTGGTTATTCCCCCTATAAGTGAATAAAAAATAATGCAATTAATCCTAGCAATCCATGTTCGCTTAATTCCTTCCGTAAAATTTTTAAAGCTTTAGTCATTTGATTTTCAATAGTTTTTACTGAAATATCAAGACGTGCAGCTATTTCTTTATGACTCAATTGTTCGAATCTACTCAACTTAAATATTTCCTTACAACGCCCTGGAAGTCCTTCTACCGTTTTCTTTATTAATTGATTGGCATCATTATAATCAACTTCTTCATCTACAAATTTCCTTGAAGAGCTATCAAATGTCACCATTTCATCTTCATATGAAATCCTACTATTCTTTCGAATACTTGCCAAACATTTATTGACAATTGCTCGTCTCAAATATGCTTTGGGATTTTCGATCACTATATCTTTTCGTCTTTGCCACACATCACAAAAAATCTCTTGAACCATATCTTTAGCTTGATGATCGTCTTTGACATATTGATACGCAGTCACTACTAAATATTTGTAGTACTTCTTAAAAAGGGTATCAAATCCTTTTTGATCACCAGCTTTTATTCGTTCTATTAATTTTATGTCTTCTTCCAATCTTTTATTTGTGTTCAGCTTGTTAGAAAAATGTTCTCAAATGTAATCTTTTTCAATATTAAAAGAAAATGTAATTTTTGAAATAAGAAAGCCTCTCTAAAATTATTTGATCACTGTTAAAGGTTCACCGCTATTCGATCACTGTTATAGGATCACCGTTATTCGAGCGGGAAGCAAGGCTTGTACTGTCTGAGCATGAGATGGTTTGCGAAGCAAAAAGAATAAGGAAAAACGAGTTTACAAGGCTAGACTTTTTGGTTACTTTTGGGGCAATGCCAAAAGTAACAATCTCAGATTTTGAGCATAATTATAGAATTAAAAATTGATGTTAATGAAGCATTTTGCAATTATTGAATTATGTAGAAATTTGTCGCATTTGTTACTTTTGGCATTGCCCCAAAAGTAACCAAAAAGTCTAGCCTTGTAAACTCGTTTTTCCTTATTCTTTTTGCTTCGCAAACCATCTCATGCTCAGACAGTACAAGCCTTGCTTCCCGCCCGAATAACGGTGAACCTTTAACTGTGATCGAATAACGATGATCCTACAATAGTTACGAGTGATCGAATAATATGCAATTTTATTTTCTAAAAACAACACCCCTAATTAACTGATAATCAATACTTTACATTTTTAAATAAAAATAAATTAAAAAAAGATAGGGGGTAATCTCTTTTCATGAAACTAGTAGTTGTTTGTATGCATACACACACTATTTTTAAAATCAAAAAAATCCAATTTAAGTCATGAAAAAGATTCAAGTATTTATCGCAGTCCTATTTTTACTTTGTGGACTTTACTCGTGTCAGAAAGATGAATTAGTTCAAAAAACCGATACAATCGACATCCCAACTTCACACCCACAATCCAAAAGAAGTTGTGCCACACACGATCATATGGAAAAATTAATGGCAGATCCAAATTACAAAAGACTTCATGAAATTAAATTTGAACGACTAAAAAAATACAGTAAAAATTCTGCAAGTACAAGAGCGCTATGCGCCAACCCTCCAGTCATCCCAGTAGCTATTCACTTTCAAGGAGTAACTAATCCCGATGCTACTTGTTTAACACAATTAGCACAAACTCAAATTGATATTTTAAATAAAGATTTTAATGGAACCAATACTGACATTTCCAATTGGATCAATAATGCAGCATCCAGTTTCCCTGGAGTTAGCTATGGAGAAACATGCGTAAGATTTTGCCTTGCAGATCAAAACCACCCTTCAGGTTATGGTTTAACCAATGGACAAAAAGCAGTAACCATAAATACCACCACAGGAGACAATGACTCACAATGGAGTGGGTACTTAAATATTTTCGTACAATTTAATACAGGTGTTTTAGGATATTCTCCACTTGGAGGTTCTGGAAATGGAGACGGTGTTGTAATTGATGCTAGTGCATTTGGAAACGGAACAACTTGTGGTACAATTGGAGCCAACGCACCTTACGATTTAGGACGAACTACAACTCACGAAGTAGGACACTACTTACTACTCGATCATATTTGGGGAGGCGGATGTGGCCAAGATGATGATGTAGCAGATACACCTGATTCTCAAGCCAGCTATAGCGGTTGTCCAAACATAGGAGCAACATCTTGTAGTTCAGTTGATATGCACATGAATTATATGGATTATACAAATGATGCTTGTATGTATATGTTTAGCGCAGGTCAGTCTACTCGAATGGAAAATTATTTTGCAAGTTCATTAACTAATTTGACTAACAATGCTTCAAACGTTTGCTCTGGTGGCGGCGGAGGTGGCGGTGGCGGTGAGCCAACTGATACTGACGGTGACGGCATAGCTGATACAGAAGATAATTGCCCTACAGTTGCTAACCCAGGTCAAGCAGATACAGATGGTGACGGAATAGGCGATGCTTGTGATACTCCTAACCCTCCAGTAGATACTGATAATGATGGTATTGCAGATGTTGAAGATAACTGCCCTGACGTATTCAATCCTGACCAAAGTGATATTGACAATAATGGAGTAGGTGATGCTTGTCAAGATCCTCCAACAACAACTGACTGTGGAGCTGATGCAATCAATTATTTCACAGGTGAACCGCTTGAAATCAATGATTGTTTTGAAAATGTAATCGCAAGTGATAGCTACTGTTGTGATGTGGAATTTGACTACTTATGTCAAATGGCTTACGACGAATGTATGGAAGATGGACAAACAAATCCTCCTTCAAATGATGAATGTACAGCAGAAGCAATTGATCCTTGGACTGGAGATTATTTAGAGGATGATGAATGTATCGCTTTTGTACAAGAAGAAGATCCATACTGCTGTGAGGTAGATTGGGATGGTATCTGCCAAAGTTCATATGATGAGTGTTCTGGCTTATACTACAGAACTCCTTCAAACAAAAATGACGCTGCGAAATTGATTACGATTAAAAACAAAGTGACTGGTAAGTTATCCATTTCTTATCAAATCAAAGATTGGACTCCAGGTATCAAGTTGAATATTCAATCAGATGAAGGTGGAAGAATCTTCCAGAAAACACTTACCAAGAGAAGAGGTACTATTGAGTTAGATGGTAACCAAGCTAAATTCAAACCTCAATTAAATATTGCTTTAGATAAAGGCAGTAAACGATTGGCGAAAGTTGTAAAAACAAAATAGTAATAGATTAATAATGCACGACCGAGACCTGTGGTAAATTAATTTCTACTACAGGTCTTTTTCCAAAAAGAGAGATAACATCTTAGCATCAATGTAAAGTCTAATGCAAAGGTGTTATCTCATTTTCCATTTTGTAAATAAATTGTTATGAAATTTTCATTTTTTTCGATTATTTTTTTTACGTTCCTTTCTTTATTAGAAATGAACTGTAGTTCGCAAAAAGAAATTCAAATTTCTAATGACGAACAACCGATTATTGCTTTTTCAAAAGGAAGATGTAGAGGCTATTGTCCAGCTTTTACTATTGAATTTTTTGAGCCTAATAAAATTCGATATTCAGGTGAAGCGAATATGGATATTTTAGGAGAAAAAATTTATATCATATCTAAAAGTGATATTGCAAAACTAAAAGAAGCATTTGAAGAAAATGATTTTAAAAATATGGAGAATGAATATTTAATAAAGAACATCATGGATATTCCTAAATTTTCATTGAGTTATGATGGACACATTATTAATTATCATGAACGAGAAGCTCCTAAGAAAGTGAAATCTTTAAGTGAATTAGTAGAAAAATATGTTCCAAAGAAAAAGTAAGAGAAATGTTTTTTATTTTTCAATATTCATAAATTCCAAGGAAATAATTTTGAAAAATCTGTAAGCAGGAAAAATTATTTAAAAAGAGTGCAGAAGGTTGATACCTTTTGCACTCTTTTTATTGGGTCATAAATTTTAGCATTATGGAAAATAAAATTTATCATTCACCCATTTTTCTGGATTTGTAGAAATGTAATTTGAGATATTGAAAAAAGAATCCATATTTCGAATAATGTGTTCATAATAATTTCTTTGAAATAATTTTCCATAAAATCTTTCCCATCCTAATGTTTTCACCCCATGTATATATTCAAGCGTAACAATAGATTTAAATGCCCCAATCACATCACCCAACCGTTTTTGTTTATCTGCATCCGTAGGGGCAATCCCTTGTGGTTGCCCTTCTCCATGCAAAAACTCTCCTCCATGTAAATGAAAATTTCCAGTTTTGCAATCACATTTTATTGGTTTGCATTTTGGGCAATCGTTGGGTGTAAGGTTTTTGGGATGTTGAGGGCAATCGGGATGGTGAAGACAATCAGGGAGGTGAGGGTAATCGGGGCGGTGAGGGCAACCACAAGGGATTGCCCCTACGAGTACATTATTGGTGGTTTCGACAATTTCAATGATGGCATGAAAATGATTGGGCATTACAATGTATTCATGTAATTCTATTTTTGGGAAACGTTTTGGGATTTTTAACCATTCGTTTTCTACCATTTGCCCTGCTTGATTTAATATCATTTTTCCATCGTTGATATTCCCAAACAAACATAATTTACCCTGTACGCAAATGGTAACAAAATATAGTCCTTCCTGTGAATAATCATAATCTTTTAATCGAATAGAGCGTCGATTGTGTTTTTTAAATTTCATATTATGCAGGGCAATCCCTTGTGGTTACCCACCTTCGGTTACCCATTTTTGGTTATAGTATTTCCTTATCGCCTTGTCATTATAATTTTCGAAAATACATTTTTTTTATAAAAATTTGAAATTGGGTTTCAAAAAAACGTATATCCATGCATTGTAATAAATACGGAGGCAATTGAACGTGGGCAACCACAAGGGATTGCCCCTACTATTGTGTATGGCAATTTTTTCAAAAAAAATTCAATCCATTATTCTATTTTTACAAAAAAATAAAACAATAAATGGACGAATTAAAAACGGCAACCTTGCCAGGAGATCCTACTCTACCCTCTTCTTCTGAAGAGTTACAACAATTAGTTAAAGCTTCAACTGGAAATCACAAATACTCCGTCGAAGACTTTTTTCGTAATCCTGAAAAATCAGCATATCAATTATCGCCTGATGGAACGCATTTCTCATTTATGAGTCCTTACGAAAGGAGAAAAAATATCTTTGTTCAAAAAATAGGTGAAGATCAAGCAACTCGAATCACTTCCGAAACAGAACGAGACATCGCAGGTTATATGTGGGCAAATGATAATCGAATCATTTTTATCAAAGACAGCGGCGGTGATGAAAATTTCACTTTACTTGCAGTTGATAAAGATGGACAAAATTCAAAAGATCTCACTCCTTTTGAAAATATTCGCATTCAAATCATTGATGACTTAGAAGAGGAAGATGATGAAATCATCATAGGCATGAACCATCGTAATCCTCAACTTTTTGAGCCTTATCGATTGAATATCCAAACAGGTGATCTAAAACGTTTGGCAGATAATATCGACCCAATGAATCCACTCGATGGTTGGATGACTGATCACGAAGGCAAAATCAGAATTGCTTCAAAAGTTGTGGGTGGAACCAACACGACTATTCTTTATCGAGATAACGAAGAAGAAGATTTTAGAGAAGTTATAACAACAGACTTCCGTGTGAACATTTCACCATTGTTTTTTGAATTTGATAATGGAAGCGAAATGTATGTGGCCTCTAATTTAGATCGAGATAAAAGTGTTGTCATCAAATTTGATATGGCAACGGGTAAAGAAATAGGAGAACCTATTTTTTCTCATGATAGAGTTGATGTCTCTAATTTAAGTTACTCTCGAAAGCGAAAAGTGATCACGGCTGTTTCTTACAATACAGATAAAACACATTATCATTTTTTAGATAAAAAAAGTAAAGAGAGTCGAGAATGGTTACAATCACAATTAGGTGATTATGAAATTGCCATGACCAGTAAAAACAAAGATGAGAATAAATTTATCATTCGAACTTATTCTGATCGGTCCTTGGGCGCTTATTATTTTTATGATTCAGAACAAAAAAAATTAGAAAAAATTATTGAGGTAAGTCCATGGATTGATGAAAATGATATGGCTGAAATGCATCCAACCATGTATGCTACACGAGATGACTTAATCATCAATGCCTACCTCACATTGCCAAAAGGTGTCGAAGCTAAAAACCTTCCTGTGGTCATCAATCCACATGGTGGCCCTTGGGTTCGCGATAGTTGGGGATACAATCCTGAAGTACAATTATTGGCAAGTCGAGGCTATGCAGTTCTCCAAATGAACTATCGAGGAAGTACAGGTTACGGAAGAGATTTTTGGGAAATGAGTTTTAAGCAATGGGGAAAAAAGATGCAAGATGACATCACAGATGGTGTCCAATGGCTCATCGACAAAGGTATCGCAGATCCTAAAAAAGTAGCGATTTACGGAGGAAGTTACGGAGGTTATGCAACACTTGCAGGCGTTACTTTTACACCAGACTTGTACACATGTGCGATTGATTATGTAGGCGTTTCCAACTTATTTACGTTCTTAACTACGATTCCTCCATACTGGAAACCATATCTTGATATGATGCATGAAATGGTTGGGCATCCTGAAAAAGACAAGGAACATATGACTGCTGCATCCCCAGCATTACATGTTGATAAAATCAAAACTCCGCTCTTTGTCATTCAAGGAGCCAATGATCCTCGTGTAAATATTGATGAAAGCGATCAGATAGTTCGATCGCTTCGAAGTCGAAATATTGATGTGCCATACATGGTAAAATATGATGAAGGACATGGTTTTCACAATGAAGAAAACCGCTTTGAAGTGTATAATGCGATGTTAGGATTTTTAGGAAAATATCTGTAACACGGGTTTCCAAACCCGTCACATCATACACTATCCTCAAAACCGACGCTCAGTTGTCAGAAGAATCATCATTAAATAAAAATAATTTTTTATTTTTGAAAGGTTCATCTGACAACTAAAAACTAAAACAAAAAATGAAAAAGCTTCCCCTCTATTTATTCCTATTTTTCTTTCAAAATTCTTTTGCTTGTACTTGTTCTGGAGACTGGTCTTTTTGCGAAACTATCGATGCCTCTAGTAGTATCTTAGAAGTAGAAGTCATCGCTAAATATGGTCTACCTCAGTTAGAACACATGGATATTAAAATTTTAGAAACTATACAAAATGGAATAACTGAAGATTCACTCACCGTAACTACCAATGGAATTCTTTGCGAATACCCATTGGAAATGTTTAACATTGGTGATACCCTTCTGATAAATTTAAACCAAATTCATCCTTCTGACTCATTAGAAAACCACTCTGGAATAAAATTCTCTTTATGCTATACCAACTTTCTAAAACTATCACAATTTACACTTTCTGGTTTTATCTCCCCTGCCCTCAATGAACAAAACTATGATGATTTTAAAAATAATTTAACTGCGTGTAATGATTTAATTGCTTCAGATGATGACTTAGAATTCTTAAAAAATAACATTTCAATTTCACCAAATCCTTCTTCAGAGAACCCAACAATGCTCTTACAAGAGATAGTTTTATCAAATATTGCCATAGATATTTTTTCAAGTACTGGCCAAATCATTTTTTCAAAGACTAGTTTTCAAAATTCAAATATAGTTTTGCCATTAAATGATTCTCCAAAAGGAATTTACTTCATAAAGATTTGGTACGAGGGTAATTTTATTTTGAAAAAAGTAGTAAGAATTTAAACCCAACGTTTTTCAAAAATGAGGAGTCTAACTTATAAAATATATGGTTTTATCTAAAAAAAAGAAAATGAAAAACTTAACAATCTTAGTAACTATTTTTTGTTCTTTTTTTACTTATAATTTATTGGCCTGTTCATGCCTTTATGGTCTAACTTTCTGTGAAACTGCAAATACAAATTCTAAAATAGTAGAAGTCGAAGTTCTCGAAAAATATGCCGGAGCCAATGTTGATACTTATATGGATGTAAAAATAGTGGAAACTCTTCAAGGAACAGTTACCCACGAAAAACTGACTATTAAAAGTCATGGAACCTCATGTGATGTATTTTTTGACGGTTTTGAAATTGGAGAAAAACTAGTTTTAAATTATACAAACTTAGAGTCAATAGATACTATTGCAAACTTTCCGAGCTATTCATTTGCTTACTGTTCCACAAGTTATTTGAGGTTGTCCAATAATGAATTAACTGGATTTATCGAACCTGATGTTTCCGCAAAAAATTATGATGAGTTTAAAAACACAATTGGAGCATGTACTGATTTATCTCTATTTGATAGAGCACCTGAAGCGCTAGAAAAAAATATTTTTATTTCACCTAATCCTACCACAGGTATTGCTAATATTTATTCTTCCATATTAAATCCTGAAGAGCTTTCAATTGAATTATTCAGTAGCAATGGTCAATTAATGACTTCTATCAATAGTATTCCAAACAATTATTACCCACTTGATTTGAGTCGTATGGCGAAAGGTGTTTATTTTGTAAGAATAAAATATCGAGAACTTTCTCTGATAACTAGGATTGTAAAGATTTAGTTTTTTTAGCCACAGACTTACGCTGACTTTTATGACTGTCGAATAACGCGTTTTAGAAAAATGATAAAAAAGTCTGCGTAAGTCTGTGGCTAAAAAAATCAAACCTTACTCAACAACCACTCCCGCTCTGTCAACACCTCTTCATTTTCAATCTCCTCTCGTAATGCCTTTCTTCCTTTTTTATCCATCTCTGCCAGCCCCACTATTTTTTTCACAAAACGTATAATACTCATAAAATTATTTCGATGGAAATCACTTACCTCTTTCCTTCTGATATAAATTTGAAAGTTATCGAGATGAGAAAACAGTAAATCATATTCCTCCAACTCATAGTAAACTTTCATCAACATCGTTTTTGCAATTAGATTGTTAACCAAATCCTTAAATTCTGTATTTTGTAATTGCATCATCACTTCCCTATAATTCTCTCGACTATATGCAATCCTTGCATTATTAAAACTTACCGTAGCATCTCGATAATCAGGCTCTAGTTTTTCAGCATAGGTAGAAATAAAATTCTCTAGCCATTCAAATTCTTGCAATATAATTCCAGATGCAACTATATTGTTATAAGTGAATCGAGAAAGTTTTTCGTTTTCTAAAAAATAATCCAATTGCAATCCATCTTGATACCATTCCAAAATTTCACGACTATATTCTCGATCACCTTGATTGAGTTTTCGAATACAAAAATTAATCGCAAACAAATAAAATCCTTTCATCTCCACATCATCAAATTGTTCTTTTTTTTCAGAAAGAAGCGTTTTAAATTTTTCAAAAAAATCAACCTCATCTGGGTTTCTTAAAAATCGATAACAATAATAATAAATCGCAACTGCTGGAATTTTTAAATATCGTTCGTCTTCCATCTTTTCTAAAAGATGTGGCAACAACCCAAAATCATAATCTGTTTTAAAAACTTTTTGGTGAGTAAACTGAGTACAAGTATGTTGGAGTTTTTGAATTAAGTATAAAACATCCATCGTTTCAGATATCTCTGCTAAATTAAAAACTTTAGTTCTCTGATTTTTTACTTGAAATTCTTTTTCTTCTATTTGAAAATCTAACAACTGGCGATAATAAAATTCATTTCTCAATGGTTGTTTTTCCAAAACCTTCTCCGTTTTCCGAACTACTGCTTGATAAGATTTGGAAAGATTCCTTTGTCGATAAATCTCAGCTAAGAGATGACGAGTCTTGATTTTATCTCCACGTCTTTTTATGATTAAAAAATACTCCTCAATCAATTCATACAAGTCACTCATTGTTCCCCTCAATAAAGTATAATCAAAGTTCTTTCCTGGAAATACTTTTTTAAAAACCTTTTCTTTTTTAGGAAACGGCTTGCCTTTAAGATGGAATTGAATCAAGTACTCAAATAAATCACCAACATCATTTCGCAATACAAAAAAAGGAGATCGAAGGATTCTTTTAATATGCAGCGCCTCTTTTTTGTCTATTGATTTGAGAGTTTCGTAGAGTTTATAGTTTTCAGCGTTATCCATTTATATCATTTCATTTCCACAAAAAATATTAAAAATCCCTTTATTTTATTTATAATCCACTCAAATATAGTCAAATTATTTCCACAAATCAACTTTCATGTTATTGTAAACATTAAGAAAAAGCTCAACATTTGTAAATGTAAACACCATGATTTTAGGGAACGATGGATAAATAAATTTCTATTCTTTTATTGACCATCGTTCCTCATACTTAAACCCAATATTTACAAACAATTCAAATCAAAAAATTTAATTCATGAAAAAAATCTTAATTTCTACCACATTTATTTTTTTGGCTTTGACGCCGTTTTTATTTGGGAATCACGGTTTCTATCAAAATTTTAAGGCTGCTCAAAATGGCGCAGAAGGATCAAATGATAACACTTCAAAGCTTCGAAATTGTACCGTAATCGAAGATGCTATCCTAGTGCTGGATAAGAAAAATCGTCTAAGCAAAACTTCAAAAGACGAAGAGGAAGAAATTGACAACTGGAAAGATCTTGACTTTGTAACAATACTCTCACAAAGATCAAATTCTGAAGATAATAAAATATTATCTCAACCGAATCCTTTTGAAAATTTTGCAACCTTGGAATTAAAAACTGCCACCAAAGAAGGTGAGATCAAATTATTTGATGAACTAGGCAATACTATTTTACATAAAAATTTTAAAGGAAAGCATTTTGAAATACAACGAGGTGGTTTACAATCAGGAGAATATTTTTATACTATCTCTGATCAACAACAAACCATCAATGCAGGAAAATTAATTATCAACTAATACTTCTGTGTCACGGTTGGAATCGTGGCTCAGATAATTTTTTGAAACTATTCTCATCTGTGCCACAGTTCCAACCGTGACACAGGAAGTCTTGACCAAATACTCCTGATTAAAAAAATTGTTAATTAGTACCTGCCCGAAAACACATAACTCATTGAATTTCAATAAATTATGAAGAAAAAATGTCGGGAGTTTCTTGTGATATCTGTATTTTATTTATTATTTTTAGATATGTAAACCATTGATTATTAGTAATTTGTTACGATAACAATGATTTTACAAGTTTAAAAAAAAGTAAAAACTCACATCGAAAAAGTATCAAAAATGCGAAAGAGATTCGACCAACAAATGAGTATCGGAGTCATACCAATAAGTGAAGTGAAAATTAATATGAAAACACGTCACCAAAGTGCCCCAATATTATTAGGGTTGCAATACTTATTTACCCATGCTGAATTAAGCGAAGAAATATTTGAAATATTAGAAGAGAAAGTATTGTCAGGAAAAAAGGAAACAGGAAGGTTAGGGATGAGTTTATGGGAAATATTAGTATTGGGAATGATGCGATTAGGATTGGATGTAGACTATGATTTTTTGCTGGATTTAGCGAATAATCATGAAGAACTGCGCGGAATATTAGGAGTAGGTAAGAGTGATTTTACGAAAGGCAAAACCTATAAATATCAAACGGTCTTGGATAATGTGAGTTTATTAGATGAAGAGACGATAAAAAGAATCAACGACTTGGCGATAAAAGCAGGTCATCAATTGATAAAAAAAAAGAAGCCGAAGGGGGTGATGGATTTTTCAATCTGGAAGTGAAGGTAGATAGTTTTGTTGTGGAAACGAATGTGCATTTTCCAACAGACCTCAACCTGTTATGGGATAGTGGACGCAAGAGTTTGGACATGATATTGCATTTGCAAGAAGAGTTGGGAGGATTGTCGGGATGGCGAGAACGAGATGATTGGTACAGGAAATTACGGAGGGCTTATCGAGGCAGTTCGGAGGTACATCGAAAGAAAGGCAAAGATTATAAACCACGGTTGAAAAGAGTAACGCAACTATATTTGGAGTGTGCCCGAAAAATAAACATCAAGCTAGAAAAGACGATAACAGGATTGCAAGAGAAAGAGTTAAGCATAGTAGCAGAAGTCCAACTGGTAGCCTTAGACTACTATGCAGGGATGCTGAACAAGCATATTGATTTGGTGGATCGTCGGATAATAAATGGAGAAAGGATACCTCATGAAGAAAAAGTGTTTTCGATATTTGAACCGCACACCTGTTGGGTGACGAAAGGCAAATCGGGCAAAGCTGTGGAATTGGGGGTTCCTTTAGTGATAGCGACAGACCAGTATCAGTTTATTCTTGATTATGAGTTGATGTATGATGAGCAAGCCAAGAAAAAGAAAAGTGATAGCGATTTGACGCAACCGATAGGAGAATCGATAAAGGAAAAATTTAAGGAAGAGGAGTCTTCGTCAAGAATCAAAACAAAAGGAGAATTAAAATATAATTTATCGAGTATCAGTTATGACCGAGGATTTTATTCGGGACCGGCAAAGACAGTTTTGCAAGGCATCTATGAAGAAGTAGTGATGCCGAAGCCTGGGAAAAAATCCATAGCAGTAGAACAAGCAGAATCTCAAGAGCGTTTCCAATTGCTAAAAAAGAAACATAGTACAGTAGAGGCGAATATTAACTGTTTGGAACAGCATGGTGCCGACCGATGTCCAGATAAAGGTTTGGAAGGATTGAAACGCTATGTTGGTTTGGCAGTATTGTCTTACAATCTACAAAAATTAGGCAAGCTGTTGATACGACAAAAACTGGAAAATGAAAACTCAAAGAGGTCTAAAAAGAAGTCTTTGAGCAAGACTGAAGTCAAGTCTGAAAGGAAGCAGCGAGCATAGTCTCAAAGTGAGAGTAAGTCGAAGGGAGTAAAGAGAAGCAATAAAGCAACAAAAGAGATTGCTAAGGGATAGAGGTGCAAGTGATAAAAGAAAAAAAGCAGATGCCCCGTTTTTTTATGGAAAATTTTGGTATCAGCCCGCTCATCCATCAATAACTTGCCTCTATAGTGACAATATAGAAGCAAGGTCGCACAGAAAAATTATAACAATAAAATTACAACCTGACCAAAAATGGAAAACAGTAGTTTTCGGGCGGGTACTAATTATATACAGCTATGTTTATCAACCTTGTTAGGTTCGCTTAACAAGGTTCTTTTTTGCCACAGATTTGTTTTGATTCTATTGATGACTTTTCAATTAACATAAAGGAATTGTTAGTTAAAAAAATTCATTGCTAAGTCAAAGAGAGGATGAATTCAAGTCTGAGGCAAAAATTACATTTTACTCAACAACCATTCTCGTTCCGACAAGACTTCCTCAGCCTTGATTTCTTCTCGCAATTGATTCCTCATAACTTTATCCAACTCAGGCAAAGCTACCAATCGCTTGACAAATCGAATGATACTCATAAAGTTCTTTCGATGAAAATCACTCACTTCACGTCTTCTAATAAAAATTTGAAAACTATCAAGATGAGAAAATAGTAAATCGTATTCTTCCAATTCAAAATAAATTTTCAATAAAAGTGTTTTTGCAATTAAATTATTCACTAAGTCTTTATACTCTGCATTTTGCAAATGGAGCATTGCCACGCCATAATTTTTTCGAGCATATTCCAGTCGTGCAAGGTTAAAACTAATCGTTGACTTTCGATATCTTTTTTCCAAAAGATCAGAAGAGTTTTCTATAAAATTTTCAACCCAATCAATTTCTTCTAACTTAATCGCTAATGCAATCATATTGTTATAAGAAAATCGAGGAAGAAAATTATTTTCCAAAAGTATTCCCTCCGCTAGTCCCTCTTTGTATAACTTCAATCCTTCTTCAATGAAAAACTTCTCACCTGTATTTAATTTTCTAATACAAAAATTAATCGCCAACCGATAGGGATCTTGTAATTCTCTTTTGGAAAAAAGATGACGATAATTCGCAAGCTGTTCTCTGAATTTTTGAAAAAAATCAAAGTTAAATTCATCGGCCAAAAAACGATAACAATAATAATACATTGCTATTGCAGGTACTTCAATATATTTTTTTTGTTCCACAGTATTTACCAAATCCGAAAGTAATCCAAAATCATAATCCTGTTTAAAGATAGATTGGTGAGAAAGTTGGGCACAAATATGTTGGAGTTTTTGAATCAAATAAAGAACATCCCAAGTATCCGAAATCTCTTGAAAATTTAATCCTTCTGTTCGCTTCGTTGCTATTTTAAACTCCATTTCTTCAAATTGGAAATCTAACACATTTTGAAAGTAAGCAGCATTGCGTTTTGGATGAATCGAAATTAGTTTCTCTGTTTTTTTTATTGTACTTGAATAATTCTTTTCCAATTTTCTGTTTCGATAAATTTCAGCAAGTTGAAGTTTGGTTGTTATTTTATTATTCCTTCGATACTGAATCAATAAAAATTCTTCGATGAGTTCTACCAAGTCGCTCATCGTTCCTCGAAGTTGGAGGTCATTAAATTTTTTATTAGGAAAAGTGTGCTGAAAAACAATTTCCTTTTCAGGCAGTTTTCTCTTTTCTAACCATTCATCAGCAAGGAAATTAAACATTCGTCCTACATCAGTTCTTTCCAAAAAGAAAGGAGAAATCACCATCTTTCTAATCTGCCGAATCTCAGATTTGCTTAAAACCTCAATTAAATGATATAATTTGTATTTCGATTTCATCTTCTAATAAATATTTGCTTCCACTTTTTTCTCCTAAAACCTTTTAAAAACAACCTTTTAAAACCATAAAGCTATAATTCATTTCCACAAACTACTTTATTTGTCATTGTTTTTTTTTAAAGAAAGACCAAAATTTGTATCAACAAAAAAAACATGTACCATGAAAAAATTTAAACAAACTTCGATTATACATTTTTTGCTTTTAGCAATCCTATCATTCTTTTCCCTTGGAACTCTTTCTGCACAAGGTTGGGAAAAATCAATTGCAGGTATTGGCACTAGTTTAGACAGAGCCTATGATGTAGTCAACTCAACAGATGACAATATCATTATGGCTGGCTTTAGTACTGATGGATTTGGCTCTGACACTTTGGACAATTTCATTATGAAATTAGATACCAATGGTAATATACTATGGACTACATTTATTAACTCCAATTATTTTTCTCTTGGAGGTGCAAATAATGATCTTGCACACACAGATGATGGAGGAGCAATTTTTGTGGAAGGTTATAATGGGAGTAGTATTGCAGGTCTTAATGGTTTTGCTTATCCTAGATTATGGAAAATAGATACTGATGGTAACATTGAATGGGAGATTTATTATAGCCCCCATTTTGGGTCAATGACTCTTGGTTTTACTACTGCAATAGAGGTCATCCAACTAACAGATGGAGGTTATCTTTTTACTGGAAAAACTCAAAGCGAGCAACCCTATCTTTTAAAAGTAGATGCTCAGGGAAATATCGTTTGGTTTCAACATTACAATGTAGGATGGTTCCCAAATAAACTGGCAGAAACATCTCAACAAGAGATTCTTATTGGAGCTGGCATAAATGGTTCTGGTGATCTAACAATTATTAAAACTGACGCTGCTGGGAATATTATTTGGACACAAACTCATATTGATGAAACTTATCCAAGATCAATAGCAGAAGCTCCAGACGGAAGTATATTAATTGGAGCTAGTAATAATCAAATTAAGCTTGACAATCAAGGAAACTTATTGTGGTCAAAAGAACTCCCTGTAGGAGGAAGTTCAAATTATATTTCTAATGAAGGATTTATTTTTTCAAATATTTTAGTCGATCCACCTCTTCCTGGTTTCCCTTTTGATATGGGTATTCATATGGCTAGAACTGATATGGATGGGAATGTCGTTTGGGAAAAAAAATATAATTACCGTTCAGGAGAAGACCAACCTAGAGGAGTCATTCAAACCTCCGATGGTGGATTTATCACAGTAGGTTATACCTCCAGTCCTATTACTTCCCAGGATATTTATCTTATCAAAACTGATGAAAATGGTAATGTATATGACAACGAAATCAGCGGAAGGATAAAGTTAGATGAGAATCAAGATTGTATTTTTGATATAGCAGAACCCTCACTTGCGGGTTGGATTGTTACTGCAACTAATTCCAATAGAACGTATTCAACATTGAGCGATAATAATGGAAAATATTTCCTTTCAGTTGACACAGGCAGTTTTGAAGTGACACTTACTGCACCTATAGATTATTGGTCGATTTGTTCTAATAATATTCCTCTAAATTTTTCTTCTACCTCAAATAAGGATACTGTAAATTTTTCAGTTCAATCTGTTATTGATTGCCCATACCTAGAGATTGGAAGTGCAATTCCATTCCTTCGACCTTGCTTTGATGATTCGCCTTACAAAATATCTTATTGCAATCATGGAACTGTCGAAGCTCAAAATGCTTATATCGAAGTGATCCTCGATTCTTTGATTACACCTATCTCTAGTACTGTTCCTTGGACGAGTCAAAATGGAGATACTTTGGTTTTTGATTTGGGAAATCTTGCTGCGGGGGAATGCGGTGAAATCAAAATGGATCTCATGCTAGATTGTGATGCAACACTAGGCGCAGCTTATTGCATTGAATCTCATATATATCCTGATTCACTCTGTAGTCCTCCTAACGTCAATTGGAATGGCGCCTTTATCGAAGTAAGTGGAGTGTGTCAGGATTCTCTTGTTCTTTTTCAAATAGAAAATACGGGACTAGGAGGAATGACTCAAGATGGCGATTATATTATTGTAGAAGATGCTGTTTTAATCATGATGAGTGATTTTAATTTGGGAAGTGGTCAATCCTCTACTAATAGTTTCCCCGCCAATGGATCAACCTATTTTTTAATGTCTTCACAAGAACCATTTGCACCTGGCAATCCATTCCCTATAGCTGCACTTGAAGGTTGTGGAACCAATGGTTCAGGAGATTTTAGTGTCAGTTATTTAAATCAATTTGGGCAAGGAGACAATGATCCATTCGTTGATATTGATTGTAGGGTGGCGACATCTTCTTATGATCCGAATGACAAACAAGGTTTTCCGCTAGGCTTTGATGAGGAACATTTTATTGAACCTAATACAGATTTAGAATATTTAATTCGATTTCAAAATACAGGTACGGATACTGCTTTTACGGTAGTCGTTCGAGATACGATTTCTGATCTTTTAGATATCTCAACCATTCGACAAGGTGTAGGAAGCCATGATTATCAATTAAGAATAGTAGGTGAAAATGTTTTGGAATATACTTTTAATAACATTATGTTACCTGATAGTAATATCAATGAATCTGCTTCACATGGTTTTATCGAGTTTACGATTTCACAAAAAAGAGATCTTCCAGTTGGTAGTGTCATTAAAAATAGAGCAGCTATTTATTTTGATTTTAATGCTCCAATTATTACCAATGAAACTTTCCACACCATTGGACTAGACTTTGTAACAGTATCTTTACAAAATCCAATTCAAGAGGAAAACAGAATTCATGTTTACCCAAATCCACTCCAAGATTATGCGATTTTCAAGATGGAAAAAGAAGTAAAAAATGGATACATTGAGGTCTTTGATCTTACAGGTAAGCTGGCTTGGCAACAAAAATTTAGTGGAAAGCAATTTGAATTAAAACGAAATGATTTGAAGTCAGGAATTTATTTTTATAAAATCTCGGAAGAAGAGAAAGTGATTAATTCTGGGAAAATTATAATTAATTAGTTGATTTTTTAGCCACAGACTTACGCTGACTTTTTTATGATTCTTCTATAACGCGTTATTCGACAGTCATAAAAAAGTCTGCGTAAGTCTGTGGCTAAAAAAAAATTAAACCTTACTCAACAACCATTCTCGCTCCGTCAAAACCTCTTCATCCTCAATTTCTTCTCGTAAAACTTTCCGCCCTTCCTTATCCATTTCAGGGAGGCCCACTATTTTTTTTACAAAACGAATAATACTCGTAAAATTTTTTCGATGAAAATCACTTACTTCACGCCTTCTTATAAACACTCGAAAATTATCTAGGTGAGAAAATAGTAAATCAAACTCTTTTAGTTCGTAGTATACTTTCATCAATATTGTTTTTGCAATTAGATTGTTAATCAAATCTTTAAATTCTACATTTTGTAAATGGGTCATGACTTCACCATAATTTCCTCGGCTGTATTCAACCCTTGCCATATTAAAACTTACCGTTGAGTCTCGATAATCCATCTCTAATTTTTCGGCATAAGTTGAAATAAATTTTTCCAACCAATCAAATTCTTCTAATAAAATTCCTGCTGCAACTATATTGTTATAAGTGAACCTAGAGAGTTTTCCATTTTCTAAAAAATAATCTGCCTGCAACCCATCTTGGTACCATGTCAATACTTCTTGTTCAAATTTTTTCTCTCCTTGATTCAATTTTCGAATACAAAAATTTATAGCAGATAAATAAAAGCCTCTCATTTCTAAATGATCAAATTGTTCTTTATTTTGAAAAAGTAAGGTTTTAAAATTTTCAAAAGAATCACTTTCATTGGGGTTACTCAAAAAACGGTAGCAATAATAATAAATCGCAACAGCAGGTATTTTTAAATAACGCTCTTGCTCAATTTCTTCTAAAAGATGAGGTAATAATCCAAAATCATACTCTGCTTTAAATACTTTTTGATGTGTAAATTGAGTACAAGTGTGCTTCAGTTTCCGAATCAAATATAAAACATCAATCGTCTCTGAGATGTCTGCAAGATTAAAATCTTTGGTACGTTGATTATTCACTTTAAATTCCATCTCCTCCAACTGAAAATCCAAAACCTGTCGATAAAAAAATGCATTACGCAAGGGTTCTTTTTCTAACATCGTTGCCGTTTTTTTCACCACAGTTTGATAAGCCTTAGTGAGTTTTCTTTCTCGATAAATTTCAGCTAAAAGATGCCTTGATATAAGTTGACTTTCTCTTCTTTTTTTGATCAGAAGATACTCTTCAATAAGCTCGAATAAGTCACTCATTGTTCCACGAAGCAGACTATAATCGTATTCCTTTTTGGGAAATATTTTTTGAAAGATAATCTCTTTTTCAGGAAATGGTTTTCCCCTCAAACAATATTTTATCAATACCTCAAATAGGTCTCCTACATCATTTCGCAACAAAAAAAATGGGGATCGTAGAAATCTTTTGATGGGAAGGACTTCCTTTTTATCAATAACTCGTAGCGTTTCGTACAATTTATAGTTTTCAGCAGCATTCATCTTGTTATTTTTTTCCACAAAAAAAACCTCTACTTTACTGATATTATTACTAATTTACTCAGAGGCCTATCATATTTTCTCCACAAAGTAAAAAAAAAAGTAATTGAGATTGGCTAGAAAAAAGGAAAGATTTGTAACATCAAACAACAAGAGTTGATACTTACAAATTATCAAAAAATTAATACCATGAAAAAATTATTACTACTCATCTCCATTTTAATATTTTCCATCCCTCAATTACTTTCTGGACAACAAGGTTGGATTAAACAATTAACACCCTCTGATAGCGTAAATTCAAATCGTATCGTCGAGACCACAGATGGAAACATTGCTTTTGCAATGAGAGCTTTCGAAGATTTAGGAAGCGGATTAGGTACAGGGAATTATCTCATAAAATCTGATCTTGATGGTAATTATATTTGGACCAAAAAATTCTCCGAAGAAACGTTACCATGGTCTACTCGACAAGTTATATCAACTATTGATAATGGATTTTTAATAAGAGAGGACAGGTTACATCAAGGAAACTACAAGCCCTATTTCACAAAACTAGATGAGAATGGTGACAAATTATGGGATGGTTATTTTTCATTTGGAAGTGGTTCTACTGTCATTCCTATTGTTGAGGATGTAGTAGAAACGAATGATGGAGGGTTTTATATATTGCATAAAGAAATGTTGATTAGAAAAGTAGATAGTGACTTCAATGAAATCTGGACTTTTGAAAAACCTAATGGTAATTTTTACTTACCCAAAGCTTTATCTAAATATGATAACGACGAGCTTGTAGCACTTAGCCAATTTGATGATGGCAGCACAATCCAACATTCTATTATTAAATTAGATGCTGGAGGCAATGAAATTTTTGAAACCATAACTCCCATAAATCAATATGACGCTTCCTATATCTTAAGTTTAGATGATGGTGGCTTTATGGTTTTTAATTCTGGATTAGGAGCAAGTAATACGAACGTAGCCTTTGTAACAAGATTTGATAATAGTGGTAATGTGGTTTGGGAAAAACTAAGGGAAGATCTTTTCTCCAATATTCCAAATCAGTTTTTTCATCAACTTGTTGACCCTGTTCAAGTGAGTGATGGTTTCGTTTTTTCATCTAGACTCTTTAATGGTGGAGTAAGTTACGATCAGATATTTTTAGTAAAAATAGGTTTTGATGGAAATATTATTTGGCGGGAAACATTAAATGCTCTACCATCTGGAGGAGCTGTTGCTCCTATTATAGGAGTAGGAAATGATGAAATTATAGGAATAGCAAATGTTGATACTTATACTGGTACTTATTTTTATTTATTTAAAACAAATGCTGAAGGATTAATTTTCCCTAATGTAATCCTTGGAAATGTAGGACTTGACGAACAACCTAATTGTGTGGTCGATACCAATGAAGTTGAAATTACAAACTGGATAGTAACCGCTAGTAACAATATAAATACATTTTATTCTATTACAAATAATTTAGGGGAATACAAATTCTCTTTGGATACAGGAGACTATGTTTTATCTATCCATCCTCCAAATAATTTGTGGACTCCTTGCGAAAATGATATAGATATTAACTTGACTTCGGATACGATTATTGAAAAAGATTTTCCGATGGAGGCTGTTATTATTTGTCCATCATTGACCGTCAATGGTTCACTTTCAAGAGCACGACCTTGTTTTACTAATCGATATCATGTTAACTATGCCAATCAAGGTACAGACAAAGCAGAGAATGCTTACATTGAAATAGAAGTCGATTCCAATTTTACTTATATGAGTTCTTCTATCAACTTAGTTTCTCAAAGTGGGAATACCTACACCTTTGATTTAGGTGATATAAGCATTGGAGGTTCAGGTTCTTTTTCTGTCGATTATTTTTTGGATTGCGATATGGGTATTGGCGAAAATGTTTGTATAGAATCTCATATTTATCCTGATTCTATTTGTTTACCCAATCCCAATTGGGGTGGAGCATTTGTAGAAGTAGATGCTCATTGTCAAGATTCTACTATCCAGTTTTATTTAAAAAATACAGGAACAGAAGACATGCCTCAAGCTAGTGATTATGTCATAATTGAAGATGCGATACTTTTATTAACAGATGAGTTTCAATTACTTCAAGGTCAAATTGATAGTTTCTCAATTTCCACAAATGGTGCTACATTTCACATGGTTGCTGGCCAAGTTGAAAATGCTCCAGGTAGTCCATTTCCAACCACTTGGGTTGAAGGATGTGTAACGAATGGTTCCAGTAACTTTAGTATGGGGTTTATTAATCAGTTTCCATTAGGCGATAACGGTTTTCGACATCTCGACATTGATTGTGAAATCACTACAAATTCATATGACCCCAATGACAAAATAGGTTTTCCTCTTGGTTATGGTGACGAACATTTTATTCGTTCTAACACGGATTTAGAATATAAAATACGATTTCAAAATACAGGTACGGATACTGCATTTACAGTAGTGATTCGAGATACGATTGCTTCTACATTAGATCTAACTTCAATACAAGTAGGAGCATCAAGCCATCCTTATAGTTGGAGAATTTATGGCGATGATATTTTAGAATTTACATTCAGTACCATCATGTTACCTGATAGTAATGTCAATGAACCTGCTTCAAATGGTTTTGTAGAATATAAGATTGCGCAACAAAAAGACTTGCCAGATGGAACTGTTATCAAAAACAAAGCAGCCATTTATTTTGATTACAACGATCCTATTATTACTAATGAAACTTATCATACTATTGGTTCAGATTTTATAACAGTATCTACACAACGACCACTTTCTGAACAAACTCGGATTCTTGTTTACCCAAATCCACTTCAAAAATTTGCTGTTTTTGAAATGAAAAAAGAAATAAAAGATGGAGTAATCGAAATCTATGATATTTCTGGAAAATTGACTTGGCAGCAAAAGTTTAGTGGAAAGCAATTTGAATTAAAACGAAATGACCTGAAATCTGGAATTTATTTTTATAAAATCTCGGAGGAAGGAAAAGCGATTAATTCTGGAAAAATTGTAGTGAATTAATTTTTTTTAGCCACAGACTTGCGTTGACTTTTATGACTTCTTCTATAACGTGTTATTCGACAATCATAAAAAAATCTGCGTAAGTCTGTGGCAAAAAAAAATTAAACCTTACTCAACAACCACTCTCGTTCTGTCAGGACTTCTTCTCTTTCAATTTCTTTTCGTAATGCCTTCCTTCCCTTCTTATCCATCTCAGGCAATGCTATTATTTTTTTCACAAAACGAATAATACTCGTAAAATTTTTTCGATGAAAATCACTTACTTCTTTCCTTCTGATATAAATTTGAAAACTATCAAGATGTGAAAAAAGCAAATCATACTCCTCCAATTCATAGTATACTTTCATTAACATTGTTTTTGCAATTAGATTGTTAATCAAATCTTTAAATTCTGCATTCTGCAAATGAGTCATTACTTCGCCATAATTTTTTCTTTCAAAATCTATTCTTGCTAGATTAAAACTAACTGTTGAATCTCGGTATTCGAATTCTAATTTTTCAGAATAGGTTTCAATAAATTTTTCCAACCAATCAAACTCCGCAGAATAAATTCCAGCAGCAACAATATTATTAAAAGTGAATCTTGATAAAATTCCATTTTCTAAAAAGTAATTTGCCTGTAAACCGTCTTTGTATAATTCTAAAATTTCAAAAGTAAATTTTTTATCTCCTTGATTAAGTTTTCGAATACAAAAATTGATGGCAAATAAATACATCTCTTTCATTTCCAAAACATCAAATAATTGTTTTTTTTCAAAAAGTATTTTTTTAAATTTTTCAAAAAAAACAGTTCCATCTTCGTCTGTCAAAAAACGATAGCAATAATAATAAATCGCAATAGCAGGTATTTTTAAATATTTCTCTTGTTCAATTAATGGCAACAAATGAGGAAGCAATCCAAGATCATATTCTGTTTTAAAAACTTTTTGATGTGTAACTTGAGTGCAAGTATGTTTTAATTTTTGAACTAAAAAAACGGTGTCCATCGTCTCTGAAATTTCTGCAAGATTAAAAACCTTTGTCCGTTCGTTACTCATTTTAAAATTCATCTCTTCCAATTGAAAATCCAACAACTGCCGAAAATAAAATTCATTACGCAACGGTTGTTCCTCCAAAATTATAGCGGTCTTTTTTACAACAGAATGGTACGCTTTGGAAAGTTTCCTTTCTCGATAAATTTCAGCTAGAAGGTGTCGGGTTTTGAGTTGTTCATTCCTTCTTTTTTTGATTAAAAGATACTCTTCAATTAAATTAAACAAATCACTCATCACGCCTCGCAACATACTACCATCGTATTTTCTTTCAGGGAAAATTTTTTGAAAAACCACTTGATCATCAGGAAACGGTTTGCCTTTTATTTGAAATTGAATCAAATAATCAAACATATATTTCATATCTTTTCTTAAAACAAAAAAAGGAGATTCCAAGACTCTCTTGAATTGTCGAACCTCTTTTTTATCCAAAATGGCTAATGATTGGTAAATCTTATAGTTATTAGGCATAGAGAATTGGTTTTTTATTTTCGCAAAAAGCATTCACAAACCTTTAATTTACAATAAAAAATAACGAAATGCATCTTTTTTATTTTCGCAAAATGCATTAAATGTCATTGGATATGGAATAGAAAAAGAGAAGATTTGTAGTATAAATACTCAATCAAAATATTAGAACCATGAAAAAAATATTGTTTTACATTACTATTCTACTATTTGCAGTTCCTAGTTATCTTTTTGGGCAAGATGGATGGATCAAAGATTTTCCTGGCCCAGGGAAGGAATATGTTGGTAACATGATCCATACTTCTGATGGTAATTATGTATTCACCCTTTCCGCGGATGAAGGACTTGGTAATAGTTTAGATACTGGAACTTATTTGGTCAAACTAAATGTCAATGGAGATATTTTATGGCTGCATCAATTTCTTCCATATGCGCTTCCATCCACAAGACAGGCTAACATAATTGAAACCAACGACAATGGCTTTTTAATTGTAATTAAGAAAGAATACAATGGTGGTACTGACCAACCTTATTTTATAAAATTAGATGCCAATGGAAATGAAGAATGGTCTCAAAGTTACCTTTGGGGAAATTCAACTGTAGCTTCTAATAATATTTATGACTTTATTCAAACTGCTGATGGTAATTATTTGATATCGGGATCTGATACTGATTTCGGCTCATCCATTTTTTATATTAGAAAACTAGATTCCGATTTTAATGAAATATGGACTAATGAAATTACCTCTTTATATGGTCGCGTTATAGAACTTCCTAGTAGTGATATTGTTTTTGCTGGAGAAGGTAAAATTTTAAAACTAGATGCAGATGGCAATGAAATTTGGTTAAAAGATATTCCAAGCGTTCAGACCAGAATCTTTAATATCTTCCCTCTTCAAGACGGTAATTTTATTGGCTTCACATTAGGCATAGGTACTGTACCACCTGATAATGAACCAATACGACAAATAAAATTAGATAGTCAAGGTGACTTAATTTGGGATAAAGAAATACTCCCATCAGTTGCTGGAGGTTCACTTTATAAAATTATCCAAATAGATGATGGATTTATTAGCTCTTATTTAAGTATCAATAATAATCCTTTAAATGCTTTTTCAACTTATTTATTTAAGCTTGATTTTGAAGGGAATATCATTTGGGAAAATCAAGTTATTGATCATCATATTGGAACTGGAACAGCTAGAACTATTTCCATTGTACCTACAGTTGATAAAGGAATTATAGGATTATCATTCAATAGTTTCATTGGTGGTGTAGGACCCCATGCCTATAAAACGGATTCTTTAGGATATATTTATCGCAATCAAATTATTGGAAATATAGCTCGTGATGCACAACCCAATTGCGTGGTTGATTCTTTGGAAAATAAGTTGTCAGGATGGGTAGTCTCAGCAGAAAATTCAGAAAATATTTTTTATGGCGTAACGGATACGACAGGACAATATCAAATGCAAGCTGATACAGGAGACTATGTGGTATCTGTCCATCCTCCTAATGTAATTTGGGAATCTTGTGACAATAATATTGATGTTTCTATCAACACTAACAATACAATTACGGAACAAGATTTCCCAATGGAGGCTATTGTCGATTGTCCTTTATTGGTAGTATCCTCTGCCCTCCTTTCTGCTCGACCATGCTTTGATAATAATCTTTATGCTGTCAATTATTGCAACGAGGGAACCATTACTGCCAACAATGCCTATATCGAAATTGAGGTTGAAGATGATCTATCTTATGTAAGTTCAACTGTTAATTTAACGGCGCAAGATGGAAATAAATATACCTTCAACTTGGGAGATATTGCCTCCAGTGAATGTGGTAGTTTCAATGTTTATTTTATGATAGATTGTGATGCGACACTCGGTGCCAGTACCTGTATTACTTCTCATATTTTTCCTGATTCTTTCTGTGTAGTTGATCCAAGTTGGGGCGGAGCATTTGTAGAAATAGATGTGGAATGTGATGATACACAGGTTAATTTTTCTTTGGAAAATATAGGTACTGCAGATATGCCAACGTCTAAAGAATATATCGTAGTTGAAGATGCAATCCTTATCATGATGAATAACTTCCAGCTTTTGAGTGGACAATCTGATAGTTTTTCAATACCTGCCAATGGTTCTACATTTACATTGTTAGCAGAACAAGTAGAAAATGCTCCTGGTGATCCTCTTCTAGCTGCTTGGGTGGAAGCTTGTGGAACGAATGGTTCAGGAAGTTTTAGTTTAGGATACATCAATCAATTTTCATTAGGTGATAATGTTCCCTATTTGGATACCGATTGTCGAGTCCTTACTGGTTCTTATGATCCGAATGACAAACAAGGTATTCCACTAGGTTATAGCAACGAACATTTTATTCGTCCAAATACAGATTTGGAGTACAGAATTCGATTTCAAAATACTGGAACAGATACTGCTTTTACAGTAGTGATTCGAGATACACTTGCTGCGGAGTTGGATTTTCCTACTATCCATGTGGGGGCTTCTAGTCATCCTTATAGTTGGAGACTTTATGGAGAAAATATATTAGAATTTACATTTAATTCCATCATGCTTCCTGATAGCAATATCAATGAACCTGCTTCTCATGGTTTTGTAAAGTTTAAAATTGCACAACAAAAAGACTTATCAGATGGAACTGTTATCAAAAACAAAGCAGCCATTTATTTTGATTACAACGATCCTATTATTACTAATGAAACTTATCATACTATTGGTTCAGATTTTATAACAGTATCTACACAACGGCCACTTTCTGAACAAACTCGGATTCTTGTTTATCCAAATCCACTTCAAGAATTTGCTGTTTTTGAAATGAAAAAAGAAATAAAAGATGGAGTAATCGAAATCTATGATATTTCTGGAAAATTGACTTGGCAGCAAAAGTTTAGTGGAAAGCAATTTGAATTAAAACGAAATGACCTGAAAGCAGGAATTTATTTTTATAAAATTACGGAAGAAGGGAAAGCGATTAATTCTGGGAAAATCGTAGTGAATTAATTTTTTTTAGCCACAGACTTGCGCTGACTTTTTTAGGACTGTCGAATAACGCGTTTTAGAAAAGTCATAAAAAAGTCAGCGCAAGTCTGCGGCCAAAAAAAATTACAACTTACTCAACAACCACTCCCGCTCCGTCAATACTTCTTCATTTTCAATCTCTTTTCGCAATGCCTTCTTTGCCAACTTATCCATCTCAGGCAACGCTACTATTTTTTTTACGAAGCGAATAATATTCATATAATTTTTTCTATGAAAATCACTTACCTCTCGCCTTCGAATAAAAATTTGAAAACTATCCAAGTGAGAAAGTAAGGCATCATATTCTTCTAATTCAAAATAAATTTTTATCAAAAGTGTTTTTGAAATAATATTATTTACCAAATCTTTGTACTCTGCATTTTGAAGATGTAACAATGCTTTTTCAAAGTTTTCACGAGTGAATTCCAATCGAGCCAAATTAAAACTAACCGTCGCATTTCGATATTTGTCTTCTAATTTTTCAGAATAGTTCTTGATGAAATTTTCTAACCAATCAAATTCTTTTAATACAATTCCCGTAGCAATGACATTATTAAAAGTAAATCGCGAGAGAATTCCATTTTCTAAAAAGTACCCTGCTTGCAGTCCATCTTGATACAATTTAAAAATCTCAGCAGTAAAGTTTTTATCTCCTTGATTAAGTTTTCGAATACAAAAATTAATAGCAAACAAATATAATTCTTTCCGCTCTTGCACATCAAACATTTCTTTATTTTCAAAAAGTATTTTTTTAAAATTTTGAAAATAAACTGTTCCTTCTTGTTCTGTCATAAAACGATAACAATAATAATAAATCGCAATAGCTGGAATTTTTAAATACTTCTCTTGCTCAATCACTTCCATAAAATGAGGTAGCAGTCCAAAATCATATTCTGTTTTAAAAACTTGTTGATGTGAAAATTGATGACAGGTATGTTTTAATTTTTGAACCAGGTACAAAACATCTATCGTATCAGAAATTTCTTCAAGGTTAAAAACTTTAGTTCGTTGATTACTCATTTTAAAATTCATTTCCTCCAATTGAAAATCAAGTAATTGTCGGAAGTAGAATTCATTTCGTAATGCTTGTTTTTCTAAAATAATTGAAATGCCTTTTACTGTAACTTGGTATGATTTAGTCAACTTGCGTTGACGATAGATTTCTCCTAAAATTTGTTGGGTCTTAATAGAATCATTTCTCCTTTTTAAAATAATAAGATACTCCTCTATCAATTTCAACAAATCGCTCATCGCACCTCGCAGTTGTTGGTAGTCGTATTTTTTTTGAGGAAAAATGTTTTGAAAAACAACTTCATTATCAGGGAAAGACATCCCTTTTATTTGAAACCCAATCAAATATTCAAACATTTCTTTCATATCTTTTCTTAAAACAAAGAAGGGAGAGTCCAATACTTTTTTGAATTGCCGTATCTCTTTTTTATCTAAAATGGCTAAGGTTTGATAAAGTTTATAGTTTTTAGGCATAAATGTTTGATTTTTTATTTTCACAAAAACCCCAATTAATACTTTAATTTAATACAAAATTAAATCAAAAACTGGTTTTTTATTTTCACAGAACCGATTAAATGTTATTGGATATGGAAAGAAAAAGGGGAAGATTTGTAGAAACAAACTAGGAAGTCGTAAAAAACGAACCAAACAGTTTGAATATGAATCTCAACAAACATTTTAAGCAACTTCCATAAAAAATTTAACCCATGAAAAAAATTCTATTTTTAACCGGCATTTTATTTTTAATCTTCTCTCAATTTACATTCGGTCAACAAGGTTGGATAAAAGAGTTTCCTGGCCCAGGAATTGAAATAAGTGGAAATATTATCAATACCTCTGACGGAAATTATGCTTTTTCAATAACTGCAACTGATGGATTCGGAAGTGGATTAGATACTGGTAGTTACCTCATCAAAGTAGATATAGAAGGAAATGTTTTATGGACTCATAATTTTCTTTCTTACGTTCCTGCTTTTTCTGGTTTTCCTTCCATAATTATCGAAACAAATGATAACGGGTTTTTTATCCAATCTAAAAGATCTCCAGGCCCAGGTAGTGCGGATCAACCTTATTTAATTAAGCTAGACGAAAACGGAAACGAACAAGCATCAAGTTATTACACTTGGGAATTCCCAAATGTTACTAATTTAATTTCAGATGTTATTTTATTATCCGATGGGAATCTCATCATAGCAGGAAGAGATCTTAATACCGTAGCGGGTTCTTCTCATATTAGAAAAATCGACCAAAATTTTAATTCAATTTGGGAAATCACGCAACCCAGGAATAATGGTTTTTCATTAAAAGAAACATCAACTGGTGAAATTTTAGCATGCGGTAGAGATGGTAATATTTTAAAATTAGATACTGATGGAAATGAAATATGGCAGACTACACTCCAAGCCGCAAGTGGAGGTAATGAATCATTTGTAGGTATTTACCAATTTCCTAGTAATGAGGTTGCACTTTTTACTTCAAATTTCCCTCCTCCTTTTCCTGCACACAAAATGATTAAGTTAGATAGTAATGGAGATTCCATAATGGAAATAGAAATAACTGATGATAATTTTAATGCTGGTTTTTACTCACCTCTCCAAATAGCAGATGGATTTGTATTTCCTGCTATTATTCAAAGTAATCTCCCAGGGGATGGCTCAAATGTACTTTTATATAAAACAGATTTCGACGGAAATCTTATTTGGCAAAATCAAATAAACCTTAAAATAATTAATAATGAAACTTGTAAGTATCTAGTTCCTACTGACGATAATGGGTTAATGGGAATTGCCTCAGCTAATAATGAAGTTTATGTTTTCAAAACGGACTCTTTAGGAAATATCTATAGTAATAAATTTATTGGAAAAGTACAGCAGGATGAACAAATCAATTGCCTTGCTGATTCTGCTGAAGCCAAATTGACCAACTGGGTTGTTTCGGCAGAAGGTATATCTCAAACTTATTTTACGACTACAGATAATTTTGGAAATTATATTTTACCTGTTGATACAGGTGACTATGTATTATCCATTAATCCGCCTAATAATTTGTGGAACTCTTGCAATAATAACATTGACTTTACAATGTCTGCTAATTCAACTATTGAGCAAGACTTTCCAATGGAAGCAAATATAGATTGCCCCATGCTAGTAGTGAATGGAAGTTTTCCTATTGCTCGTCCCTGCTTTGATGATAATAGATACCATGTCCAATATTGTAACGAAGGAACAGTCCTCGCTACAGATGCATATATAGAAATCCAAACAGAAGATGAGTTATCTTATGTCAGTTCTTCGATCAATTTGACTAGTCAGGTTGGAAATGTTTATACTTTCGATTTAGGAGATATTCCTGTAGGACAATGTGGAAGTTTTTATGTTGATTTCATGTTAGATTGTGAAGCTAGATTGGGGGCTACCTCTTGTATTACTTCGCATATTTATCCTGATACATTTTGTGTATATGAACCAAATTGGGGTGGCGCATTTGTAGAAGTAGCAGTAGAATGTAATGATACCTTAGTCAATTTTTATTTGGAAAATATAGGTACTGAAGCAATGCCTACAGCAAAAGAATACATGGTGGTTGAAGATGCTATTCTTTTAATCATGAATAATTTCCAACTCCAAAGTGGCGAAACAGATAGTTTTTCATTACCTGCAAATGGTTCTACTTTTACTTTGATTGCAGAACAAGTGGAATTTGCACCTGGTGATCCTTACCCTACTGCATGGGCAGAAGGATGCGGTGTGGATAATCTTAGTTTTGGAATACTCAATCAATTTTCACTCGGTGATAACATTCCATATTTTGATAATGATTGCCCTGTAATTTCATCATCTTATGATCCCAATGACAAACAAGGCTTTCCACTAGGTTATGGTGATGAACATTTTATCCGCCCAAATACTGATCTCGAATATAAAATTAGATTTCAAAATACAGGAACAGATACGGCATTCACAGTAGTCATTCGAGATACGATTGCATTGGAATTAGATATTCCTTCTATCAAATCAGGTGCTTCAAGTCATCCTTACACATGGAGAATTTATGAAGGAAATGTTTTAGAATTTACTTTCAGTAGTATAATGTTACCTGATAGCAATATCAATGAAGCAGCTTCTCATGGTTTTGTAGAATTTAATATTTCTCAAAAACAAGACTTGTCAGATGGTACAGTCATCAATAATAAAGCAGGTATTTATTTTGACTTTAATGATCCTGTCATCACTAATGAAACTTATCATACCATTGGACTAGATTTCATAACAGTATCTTTACAAAATCCAATTACGGAAAATACTCGAGTCCATGTTTATCCAAATCCACTTCAAGATTTCGCGGTTTTTGTAATGAAAAAAGAAATGCAAAATGGGTTAATCGAAATCTATGATCTTTCAGGGAAATTGACTTGGCAACAAAAGTTTAGTGGAAAGCAATTTGAATTAAAACGAAATGATTTGAAGTCAGGAATTTATTTTTATAAAATTTCGGAGGAAGGAAAAGCGATTAATTCTGGGAAAATTGTTGTGAATTAATTTTTTTTAGCCGCAGACTTACGCTGACTTTTTTATGACTTTTTCTAAAACGCGTTATTCGACAGTCATAAAAAAGTCTGCGTAAGTCTGTGGCTAAAAAAACTAAACCTTACTCAACGAAAAGCAATTTGAATTAAAACAGAATGACCTGAAATCTGGAATTTATTTTTATAAAATTACTGCAGATGGAAGAGCGATTAATTCTGGAAAAATCGCAGTGAATTAAACATTCATAATTATACCTAATTTTTTATCTCAAAAACTTAAAACCATAAAAAGCTAGAGAATTATAGCTATTTGATAAAACCTTGTGGAGTTCGATTCACAAGGTTTTTTTTATTTTTATAAAAAAATTCCTCCTAACTTGTAACCATTCAAAATATCAAAAGTTAGCCTTACCAGAAACATTTAATTAATTAAGAATTCAAAAAAAGCCAACAAAACTTGAACTCTTTTTCAGATAACATATTGATGCTCAAGGTCAAAGAAGGAAATCTCGACCAACTCGGGTTGCTATTCGAGCGCTACCACCGTCAACTGTTTCGGTTTTTTCAAAACTATCACCAGTCGACGGAGTGCCAAGATTTAGTACAAACGGTCTTTCTACGCATCTTGAAATATCGTCAGCAATTCAACGAACAAGAAGGTGAATTTAAAACTTGGATGTTCAGAATTGCACGAAATGTGAATATGGATTTTTTCAAAAAACAAAAAAGAACACGTACCGAAGATATCAGTAACCAAGCCTTCAAATTTAGCACTTCAACAGATTTTTCATTAGGAGAAGAAAAGGAAGAAATCATGAAATTACGAGCTGCACTCAAAAATTTGGATGAGGAAAAAAGAGAAATCATAGTCATGAGTAAACTCGAAGGCTTGAATTATAAAGAAATTGGGGAAGTCCTCAACTGTTCAGAAGGAGCTGTAAAAGTTAGAGTTTTCCGAGCATTGAAGGGACTACGTAAACAATATTTTCAACTAGAAAAAAATAATTCCCGATGAATAAAGAAACGGCTAAAATATTAATTCAAAAATTCCAAGAGGGAATTCTTAGCGATCATGAAAATGAATTGTTAGAAAAGTATCTGGAAAATGATTGGATTCAATTGGAAGAATTGGAAGACTTGAATGCCATTCATCAAAATCTAAAATTGGAAGAAACAGAAATTCCTTCTGATGATTTGCGAAAAGATTTTTACAAAAATTTAGCAGCAGAAAAACAAACTATTATAGCTTCAAATAAAAGTGACTCTAGTTGGTGGAGCAATATTTTTTCTCAAAATTTTGCAAAAGTAAATTGGGGATTTGGATTAGCGACGTTGTTGATTGGACTTCTACTGGGAAACTTTTTTCAAAGTAATTCTAATGACAGAATAGATTTCCTTGCTCAACAACTTCAAGAGACTCAAGAGACTATGATGCTGGCACTTTTAGAAAAAGAATCTTCTCGTGATAGATTAAAGGCAGTCAAGATCACCTACAAAATGGATGGTGTAAGCAATGCAGTAATTGAAGCCATGCTTACCACCTTAAACCATGACGAAAATGTAAATGTGCGATTGGCAGCGGTGGAAGGTTTATCTCAGTATGTCAATAATCCTATCGTGAGAGAAGGTCTTATCAAATCTATTCAAAATCAATCTGCTCCCATGGTGCAGTTGGCATTAGCAGAACTAATGGTCGAACTTCAAGACAAACAATCAGTCAATGAGTTCCAAGAATTGATGAATCAAAAAGAAATGCCAACTGAAATCAAAGCCGAAATAAAAAAGAAAATAAAAGTACTTCTATAAGACGGTAGACGATCACTTTGCTTGACGATGGACGGACGCTGCGCTTGACGGTTCAATAATTTTGAACTCGATTTACGCACACCGTCAAGCACAGCGACCGTCCGCCGTCAAGCAAAGCGACCGTCCGCCGTCAAGCAAAGCGACCGTCCATCGTTTCTTAATTATTAAAATTTCAAATTATGAAAAATCTAACATTTGTATTTATATTGTTTTTAAGTTTTTCAACTATTGCACAAGAGCATACTGAAGTGATAAAAAAAGAACTTCAATTTGGCAAAAAGAGTGATGACAATTTATTAATCATCAATAATGTCAATGGAAATATTACGGTAGAAGGTTACAACGGATCGACCATTCTTATTGAGGTAGAAAAATTGATCCGAGGAAAAGATCAAAGAAAATTAGCACAAGGAAAAGAAGAACTTCAATTTGGCGTCCATGAAGAGGGAAATGATATTGTAGTCTACATGAAAACGCCTTGTACGGAACTACAATCCAAATTGGATGATCATGGAAAATGGCATTGGCGAACTTGGAAAAACAATTGCAATTGGGGTAACGGAATTCACTTCAATTTAGATTATGTGATCAAAGTTCCTTTCAATACTAATATCGAGCTTTCAACAGTTAATGATGGAGAAATCGTTGTCAATAATGTATCAGGCAAAATCAAGGCAAACAACATCAATGGTGGTATTTCTCTACAACAGATTTCAGGAAAAACATTTGCTCATACTATCAATGGAGATGTAGATATCAAGTATAGTAAAAATCCATCCGAGGATTCTCGATACTACTCTTTGAACGGTGACATCAATGCTTATTATCAAAAAGGGTTGGCAGCAACTATGGCTTTTGAATCTTTTAATGGAGATTTTTTTACAAATCTTGATGATGTGCAAATGCTGCCTACTGTCATCCAAAAAATAAAGGTTAAAGACAAAGGAAAGAAAAAGTATAAAAACAAAAAGAAAAACAAAGGAATCAAATATAAAATTGGAGGAAAATCTAAGATGCAAGTAAAAAATGGAGAAGTCTTGTTAGATTTTGAAACCTTCAATGGTAACGTTTACATTAAAGAATTTTAAATAAAAAAAAAGAAAAATGACTTATCTAAATAAAATTGCATTTATATTGTTAGGAACTATCCTCTCAATAAGTATTAATGCTCAAGATTTTGAAGAAATCACAATTGACTTAAGCGAACCAAACGAAGTTGGCTTCCTAGATGTAGGGATCAAAAGAGGTACCGTAAAAGTGATCGGTACTGCTCGAAAAGATATCTTAATAAAGTATGCATCTCTTGAGGAAAAAAGAAAACACAAAAAAGATAACTCCTCAAATGGAATGAAAAAAATAGTGGCGGCCAGTATGGATTTGGAAATTTCTGAAGACGAAAACCATGTCAAAATAGATTCTGATGACTGGAACAAAGGACTCATTTTGGAAATCGAAATTCCTCAGGTAATGAACTTAAAATTAGATACCTACAATAATGGAGACATCGAAGTTGATAATGTAACAGGAGCTTTAGAATTAACTTCTTATAACGGCCCCATTACTGCTACCAATATTTCAGGTTCTGTAATTGCCGATACATACAATGGAAAAATCAAAGTTGCTTTTAACAAAGTTACTCCCAATGAACCAATGGCTTTCACCAATTATAATGATGGATTGGATTTGACTTTCCCAAATGATATCGCTGCCACTTTTAAAATCAATAATAAAATGGGTGATGTTTACACAGGATTTGATATGGAAATGGTTAAACAAAAACCAAAAACTCAAACCAAAAACGGAAAGAAAAAGAAATTTGTGATTGGAAAATGGGTAGTTGGAAATGTGAATGGTGGTGGCGCGGAGATTACGCTGGAAAATTACAATGGAGATGTTTATATTCGTAAAGCGGGGCAAGAATAGTTAGTGATTGGTAACTGGTGATTTGTAATCAAATCAAATCACCAGCTACTAATTCACTAATCACAAAAAATCATTGTACAATCATTTTTCCACTCGAAATCAATTGCCCCTCATTCTCAATAGTGAAAAAATAAATTCCAGTTTTCAAGCCTTTATTATAAAATGTAAAATTATTGTTATTAAATTCTTGCTGATGCAATAATCTTCCTGTAGCATCAAATAAATTAAATACTCCATCTCTAATTTTTAATTCCTTTATATTAATATTTACAGATTCAGAAAATGGATTTGGAAAAACTTCCACCTCTGATAATGGGGTTCCTAACCAATCTATACTTACTGGCAATAAGTTTTCTCCTATGGTATGAAGGGTTTGATTAGTAATGATTGGGGCATTAAAATCAAAAAAGATTGCAGCAGAATTATGGATCTGAGTTTCTAAAGTCAAGTTAGGTTGTTGTGCTATTTTAAATTTTACAAAACCATGTGATGCAGGTTCATTAATATTACTGTCAGGCAACATAATATTATCAAATGTAAAACTCAACACACCATTTCCCGAAATATCAAACTGATAAGGGTGACTAGAAGCACCTGCCCGAACGGTAGTAATATCTAGCAGATTACTCAAACTATCTCTAATGACTACATTAAAAGCAGTATCTGTTCCTGTATTTTGAAATCGAATTAAATATTCGATATCCTGGCCTCTATCAATGTAATTTTCATCTCCATAGCCAAGAGGAAATCCTTGTTTATCGTTAGGATCGTAAGCACCTATATTTAATTGACAATCAATATCTACAAATGGATCGCCATCATCTTGAGCAAAAATATTAACAAATCCAAAAGTAAATAAGGTGCTATCAGTCCCACAATTTTCCACACTTACACTTGGCATACTCATTCCAGGGTGATTAGGTTCTTGCTCTGCTTCTAATCGAAACGTAGAACCATTTGTCTCAACTGTAACCGTTTGACTTTCGTTAGGATTTAAGTTAAATCCGCCATCAAATAAAACAACATTATCTTCTACTACAATATAATTTAAGTCAGACTGAGTAGGAGCCGTTCCCACATTTGTAATAATAAATTCGACAGAATCACCAGTACATATAGCATCTACTTCCACACTTGCACCAGACCAGTTTCCACTTGGGAAACAAATTGAGTCGGGATAAATATGTGCTTCCACACAATGTGTCGCACCAAAAGGAATAGAATCGCAATTTGTTGAATCTCCAAGTTGAATATTCATTGAAAAAGAACCACATTCATTGATACCAATATCTCCAAGGTTAAAAGTATAATCCAATCCCATTATAGATTCAATTGGCAAACTTGTAGAATTTACTTCCATATCAGGATCAAGTGTCACTACTACATAAGCATCTTCTGCTATTGTCGTTCCGTAATTGCAATACTGAACAGTATAAAAATTTTCAAAACAACGTCGTAAAAATGGGGTACCAATAGAGACATCTAAAAGTGGACAATCTATGATTGTTTGAGCTGCAATCTCTTGTGTAATAGTATCATCAAAAGTTAAAAATTCAAAAGAAAAAGTTGCATCACATAAATCCCAATAAGGAGATATTGGGAACACTTGCATCTGATATGCCCCTGTATCAAGATCAAATGAATAATTTCCCAGAGTATCAGAAAGCGTCAAATAATGTTCAGTTCCTTTTTGAGCTTGTATTAACCATTGCCCCAATCCATTTTCATCCATTCCCAAGTTACAGTTCAAATCTTCATCATGGTAAACATTTCCTGAAAGTTGATTGGTAAAACTAAAACCAAGGCTATCTGTTTTTATCAAATAAGCTGCAGTACTATTATCTATCTTCTGAGTTCTTCCAGCTAAATAAAAACCACCATCAGAAGATAAAAATACATGTTCACTATATTCACTTTTACTCCTCCCATAATCTCTATTCCAAATCTCATTTCCACTTGAATCTGCTTTTACCATATAAATATTGGTCTGCTCATTGGCTGAAGTTTCATATGTTCCAATAACAACAAATCCACCATCTGAGGTTAATTGCAGGTCACCTATTGATTGATCTCCTAAACTAGGAAACGCCTTAAGCCAGATTTGATTTCCACTCGAATCTATTTTTAATAAATTCAAAGTTCCTAAAAATGATCCAAATACCTGATCAGGAACAGTAACAGCTAAGACAAAATCACCATTCCCTAATTCCACAGATCTCCTAGATAAATGTCCTGTAAATTCAGGAT
This sequence comes from Caprella mutica, assembly GCA_947561585.1. Classification (NCBI taxonomy): domain Eukaryota; kingdom Metazoa; phylum Arthropoda; class Malacostraca; order Amphipoda; family Caprellidae; genus Caprella; species Caprella mutica. Next base: position 506,021 of record CANNZV010000010.1, read on the forward strand.
AAAAATTCTCCCAAATAATATCACCATTATCTCCATCTAATTTTTTTATAGAAGATGTTTGAACAAGAACTCCACCTTCGTAGTTACTTGTAAGTAAAATGTCACCTGAAGCTGTCATCGTTATACTTTCCACATCTCCTACTTGCCACATAAGATTCTCTAACCCTTTTTGCCATTTTATATTTCCTCCATTATCTATTTTTACAATTCCAATATAAATTGCTCCAGAGAAATCAAAGTATTCACCTGCCATAATAAATCCTCCATCATCTGTTGCAACTATAGCATGTACCCGTTGCAAAAATTGAGTAGTAAAATCATTCTCCCAAATGATATCTCCTCCTGGAGCTCTTTTACAAACGGAGAAATTATTTAGAGGAAAAGTAGTACACGAAAAATAATTTCCATCAAAAGTACTTATTGCTTTAAATCCATTAGAGTTGGAAAAATTAATATGAGTTGAATCGTAGAATTGCCATTGGAGGTTACCGTCTATATCCGTTTTGTAAAGAAATGGATATTTAATATTGGTTACCGTATCGGTATGTGCGCCTGCCATAAGAATTCCACCATCGGGTGTTCGATCAGCAGTAACAACAATATCATTACCATTTGCGTCGTAAACTTTTTCCCAACCTTGACCATTAGAAATAAGAGGTAAAATCAATGAGAAAAAGAGGGCTATTAAATTTATTTTTTTCATAATGTAATATTTTATTTCAAAGCTTTATTTTCTCTATTAAAAAATGATTTTAAAAGGTTTCATTTCGTCGACAATTCAAAAGTCCAAATAAATATTCCAAACTTCAAAAACATTTTAACAAATAACCCATTCATTTAAAACCAAAAACATATTGATAATCAATTAGTTATAGTTAATTTTGCCGCACATAATTAAAAAACAATCATGCAAAAAAATAACTTAATTGCCTTTTTAAAGCGGTTAGATAAACGAGATTGGAGGGAATTTCGAAAGTTTGTACGATCTCCATATTTTAATCAACGAGAAGATGTCATTCGATTGTTTGAATATTTGGATGAAGCATTGCATTTTTTACCACCTATCGCACTACATCGGAAAAGTGTTTTTTCCAAGATATATCCACAGGAAATTTTTAATGAAAAAAAATTAGGTTACACGACTTCGGCTCTATTGAAGGTATTAAAAAAATACCTTGCTCATGCAGCATTAGAAAATGATACTATTCAATTCCAACAATACCTTTACAAATCCTATAGAGAAAAAGGATTAGAAGTTTTTTTTGAAAAAGGAATTGCTCAAAGTAGAAGCATTTTAGAAAATGATATTTTTAGAGATAGTAATTTTTATTTTAGAAAATACGAAATAGGAATTGCTGAAGCTAGTTTTAGTAAAGCACAAAGAAGGGACGAAACCAAAAACTTACAACCCATCTCTGACGATTTAACCATTTCATTCATGGCAAATATGCTGCGACTAAGTTGTGAAATACAATCCTATCAAACATTGTCAGAACAAACCTATGATTTAAAATTATTACCAAAAATCTTAGAATTAATTGAATCAGGTGCTTACTCAGATACGCCTACTATCGTTTTGTATTATCATTGTTATAATGCTATCAATTTTTTATATAACAATGAGATTTCAAAATCAGAAATCCATTTTCATTCTTTAAAAAAATTACTTCAACTACATTGGAAGATACTTCCATCTAATGAAGTGCGTAATATTTATTTGTATGCGATTAATTATTGCATCAAAAGATTAAACTCAGGAGAACGAAATTTTATAAGAGAAGCATTCGATTTATATCGAGCAGGTTTAGAAAACGAAACCCTTTTAGAAAACGAGATTTTATCTTCTTACACTTATAAAAACGTAACAGGCTTAGGAATAGCATTATCAGAAAATCGATGGGTAGAAGACTTTTTAGAAAATTATAAAAAATATTTACATCCAAGAGAAAGAGATAACAATTGGCGGTTTAATTTAGCTTATTTATTTTTTCAACAAAAAAAATATTCAAAAGCAATGCAGTTGTTGATAAGGGTAGAATTTAAAGACTCATTAAATAATTTCGATGCGAGAAGAATCTTATTAAAATGTTATTTTGAGCTTGGAGAATTTAATGCATTGGAGTCACTATTGGATAGTTTTTCAAGATACATTCAACGGCAAAAAGATATTGGTTATCACCGTGAAAATTATTTAAATATGATTCGGTTTGTAAAAAAAATAATCCATACTAGAATGGAGGATAAAAAGAATGTTCAACAGTTAAGAAAAGAAATTGAAGCAACGAAAGGTGTAGCAGAACGCAAGTGGTTATTGGAAAAATTGCAATAATGCCTTAGGAAAGATCACTCATAATTTTGAATAACTCCATCCAACCAACTCTTATTCGCAATCGGTTCTAATTCTTGTAACAATATATTTACTTTTTCTTTTTTTTGTAAAAAAACCTTTCCTCGTTTATGTTTTAGTTGGTAAAGTTTTTTAGCTATTTTTAAAAAATTAGCATTCGCCTCCTTTCGATATTTACTTAAATCTTTACTTCGTAAAATATATTTTTTAAACGCTTCGATGAGCGCATAGAAGGCTTCCTCTTCATTTAATTCATAGTAACTTTTCAATTGAATAATCTTGGCACCTAAGTGATAATTTGTATCTGTAAATTCTACGTCTTGCAATTGTAGCAACGTGTTTCGATAATCGCCTTGAGCATGATACAAAGTAGCCAAATTATAAGCCAATGCATTTTTTCTTTCCTTAGAGACGAGTGTATTTTGATATTCGTAAATGAATTGTTTTGTCCATTCAAAATCTTTGAGTCGAATACTTGTAGTTACAATATTTTTATACGTCCATTGAGAAAGGTAGCCATCTAAGAAAATAATTTTTTGTTGGAGCAAAACTTTATAAAGTTCTAGAATCTCTTGATAGAAAGATTCCTTCCCGCTGTTTATTTTTTTTATACAAAAATTCAAAGCATAATTATAAAGCGTAAATAATTCTTCTTTTGGAAAAATAGCATAATGTTTTTCCAATAATTTTTTAAAATCAAAATAATGAGACTCCTCCCCTTTCCCTTGCAACATCTGAAGTGTTTTATAATAAACTTGAAGTGCAGGATGATTTTCTAAATGCTTATTTTTTTTACAAAAATCTAAAATCTCATCTAAGAAATGACATTGGTAATCGGCGTTGATTACAATATTACGACTGACCATATTACAGGCAATATGCAACTTGTTGATAAAATAACTAAGGTCTAAAGAGTCGCTTTCAATTTGGAGATTTTCATCGTATTGTCTTTTCACCTTAGTTTGAACATATTGGTCGAGTTGGCTATAGAATTCTTTTTTTTCTGAAAAAAATTCAAAACTTCGTTCGTTATTTTTCCCTTCTAATTGCAGATACCTTCTTGTCACTCTCTCAAAATGTTGAGGCTCATCCTTTTGAAAAAGTTCTTTTAACAAATATTTCTTTTGTAAAATTTTCTGTTTGGAAAAATGTTGTTGTGCTAAAAAATCATACAATAATTGTAGCAAATCCGAAATGACATTATTAATTTGTAACTCATTAAAATCCTTCAGCGGATATATTTTTTTAAAAACTCTTCTTTTATCTAAATCTTCCGATTCAAAACTTGGCGCATCATTTAATACGATTTCTCCTAGCGTTATCAGCTTTTGATTTTTATTAAAAAAAGGGGAAAGTAAGTATTCATGAAATTTCCGTAATTCCGATGGAGACAACTTTTTTAGTAAGGAAACCAGTTTCGTATTTTTCATAAATGAAGAATAAGGGTAAATAAGTCTATTTTTATACAAAAAGGAATGAGCTTCTTTTTCCTTTTATTTCTATAAATTTCTAAAAAAAACATCAAAAATCTAATATTTACAATACAATCGTTAAAAATATTTATTTATAGTGTTCTATAAATGCTCACTATTGTACTTTTTATTCGAGAATCAAGGAACTACATTTGTAATGTGAGATATGCACATTTACCTTTTTTAAATAAATAGTTTATGAAAAAGCTACAACTACTAATTTTATTATTCCTTTTTTCATTTTGCTTGAATGCTCAAATCAATGCTGAATTTAGCTATTCAACAGACTGTGGATTAACTTTCGAATTCACAGACCAGTCGACTTCAAATGGAAATATTGTAGATTGGGTATGGGATTTTGCAGATGGAAGTACTTCCCAACAACAAAACCCTACGCACATTTATACTTTTGTGAGTACTATTAATGTTTGTTTGGAGGTCACTGATGATCTAGGGCAAATGGATATATTCTGTGATTCCATTTCTGTTACTACCGGAGGGCCGGTTTGTATCATTGATCCAAACATTCCTGTCCTTAGTTGTACTAGTTCATCTGCTACACTTGATGGAAGTCAATCTAGCTCGGGTCCTAATATCACTTATGAATGGACAACTCAAAACGGAAATATTCTTTTTGGAACAGAAAACCTTCAAAACCCTATAATCGGGGCAACAGGAGATTACACCTTGGTAGTAACTGATCTTACCTATGGATGTAATGCAAATTCTACTATTACTGTAACTGGTGATAGTGAGTTTCCAGTAGCAATTGTTCAGTCTTCTGGATTGCTTTCTTGTTCCAATCCAGTTGTCACTTTGGATGGCTCAGGTTCTTCACCAAGTCCTGAATTTACTTACAAATGGAGTGTAGGAAATTCAACTCTTTCAACAAATAATTCTATTGATGTAAATACCATGGGAACTTATGAATTCGAAGTAACTCGTACTGATATGCCATGGTGTAGCGTCAGTAATTTTGTAGAAGTTGTAGGCGATGGTTCAGATCCAAGTATCAATTTACCTGTTACTATTTTTAATGATACGATCTTCACTTGCATGGAAGATATTTCTTATTCTGCCGATTTAATAGATGCGAATTGTACTAATTGTTCTGTAGAAATTCGAGATGCAAATGATAGTTCACTCACGACTAGTTTACCATGGACATTTAGCTATGGAGATTTTTTAAATGCACCAGCTCCATTTTGGCCAGAACATCCATTTACATTGGAAATTACTGATAATGATTTAAATTGTTCTAATGCTACTTTCTTACCTATACCTCAAGGTAACACTTCTTCTTTTGCACCTAATAAAATAAATGAATCTTGCTCTGGCGCAGCTGATGGTAGTATTACACCTACATTTTCGGGAAACTCTGGTCCTTATAATTATAACTGGTTAGACTTACCTGGAACAAATGATCCATTGAACCGCACGAATCTTACAGCAGGTGTTTATGAAGTAATTATTACCAATGTGGTTGGTTGCGTTATTGGTGGTTTTGGCCCCAATGGAGGAATTGAAGTTGAAATAAAATCATTACCAATTGCCAATGTGGCTGCAACTGAAAATGTACTAAATTGTAACAGTACTTCTCCGTTTACATTGGATGGAAGTTTTTCTTCTAATGGAACGTCTCTAGTTTTTGAATGGGCTGATGAAAATGGAAATATAGTAGGAACAACTGAAAGTGTTGATGTGAATGATATTACTGTATTCTATATTTTAACGGTTACTGATACCAATACAGGATGTGAGAATTCGGATACATTATTTTGGGAACAAGATATGACACTAGTTGCTGATGCAGGTCCCGATCAAACATTAAATTGTGCACTTAACACTACTGTAATCTTGGATGGTTCAGGTTCTACTAGTGCAGGAAGTACTTTGACTTATGATTGGTCTACCAATGGAACCGTTATTTCAAATACTATTACAGCAGTAGCCACTACGCCTGGTGTCTACACTTTAGTGGTAACAGATGTAACTACTGGATGTACTTCTTCTGATGAAGTAGTTGTCTTCGCTGATCCTATAAATTTAGCACTTGACATGAGCCCCATAACCTGTTCTGGTGACATAACACTTAGTTTTGGCACTACTTATAATGGCTGTGAAGTACAAGTCACAGATGCGATGGGCAATGTGGTCTGCAATCAACTATGTACTGATTTCTCATGCATAGTCAACCCTGATAATGGTCCATTTGAAATAACACTTATAGATTTATCTACAGGCTGCGCAAACTCAGATACAGTTTCAACCTCTATCTCTACTCCACAACCTATTGAATCTTTTAATGAAATCATCACTAATGTTAGTTGCAATGGAGAATCGGACGGTTCTATCGTATACAATGTCATGGGAGGTTCTCCACCCTATACTTTTGAGTGGTCAACTCTAGATATGACACAAAATAATTTCGACCTAGCAGCAGGGAATTATGAGGTTACAATAACAGATGCAAATGGATGCCAATTAGTCGAGGTATTTACTGTCCTTGAACCATTTCCGATAGAAATTACAAATGTAATTATTACACATGCTACTCCTGGAAATAATGATGGAACTATTGACTTGACTATAACTGGAGGAGTTTCTCCATATTCATTTCTATGGTCAGATGGAGCAGTTACAGAAGATAGATTTAATTTATCATCAAATGACACACCTCAATCTGTAACTATTACCGATCAAGTTAGCTGTGTCTTAATTTCTCAACCATATATTATTCCAGAGGTTGTAATTACAAATGTCCTTTTTGGTTTGTCAAATGATACGACTATCTGTATGGGAGAAACTATTCAACTAGCAGATAGCATTGCTACAGGATATTCAATTGCATGGACACCGGCTGTCGACTTAGATGATCCTAATATTCCAAATGCAATCGCTGCTCCAACAGGTCCAATAACTTATTTTTATACCATCACTACTCCGAGTGGAAATACATTTAATGGTACTGGCCCAACTATAAACGTTCAAATGTATCTAGATTTTGGATTGCTTCCATTTTCTAATACACCAATTTGTGAAGACAGCACGCTGGAACTTTATTCTAATCAAGGAATTAGTTTTGTTTGGACTGGACCAAATGGTTTTACTTCAAATTTAGAAAATCCAATCATCCCAAATGCTTCTGCAATTTCCTCGGGAGATTATAATGTTACGATTACTGATAATTTTGGATGTACAGCTGTAGGCGGGTCAACTGTATTTATTGATGGTGATTGTGTTTGGCCTGGCGATACTGATACCAATAAAGTGGTCAATCATTTTGATTTACTAAATATTGGCTTGGCTTTCGACTCAGTAGGAACAACTCGCCAAGGTGCTTCATTCAATTGGATTGGACAACCTTCATTGGACTGGCCGCAAAGTACTCCAAATACCAATGTTAATTATAAACATATTGATTCCGATGGAAACGGAATAATCAATTCAATGGATACTTTAGCGATTACTCAAAATTTTGGTTCGACCCATAACCTTACGAGTAGTGTAATTTATAATCAGTTTGTTGGGGGAAATATTCCTCCTGTTGTAAGTGATGTTTTAACGGTTCCTTTCTTTGTCGAACCTGATACTTTGATTGAAGGTGCGACGATTGGATTGGATATTATTTTAGGAGATGTGACTAATATGGTAACGGGATTGTATGGAATCGCTTTTAGTATTGAATATGATAGTACGGTGATTGTACCTGGAAGTCCTAAAATTAATTTTGCAAATTCATGGTTAGGAAATATTAACTCTGATGCTATTGCGGTTCAGTTTGATTTCCCTAGCCCTGGAAGAATTGATGCAGCTATCACTAGAATTGATGGATTAGAGATGGATGGTTTTGGTGTTTTTGGAGAATTAATCATCACGCTAGAAGATGATATATTATTGTGGAATTCTCAAGCTACAACTAGAAGTGATAATCCTACTGCTGAGTTTAGAATTACAAATTATCATCTTATTAATTTTTCAGAAGAAGAAATATTGGTAAATGCAGTTGCCACTACAGCTGTGCTTGATGGAACAACCAATCTTTCTAAAGTGGAACTGGATGAGTTAATTGAAGTTTATCCAAATCCTGCAAAGGCATTGTTTTATGTTGCGTCAAAAGATTTGGAAGTGGAACGAATTAGAATTTATTCTGCTACGGGTGAACTAAAAGGTCATAAAATTATAAGTGATGAGGTCACTACATTTTCTACAAATGATTTACCAAGCGGTATTTATTTTATAGAAATACAAACAGAGGAAGGAGTTGTTACAAAGAAATTAAATGTTTTAAAATAATATAAATGGGTATTGAGACTGTGAGTATTGGGTATTGAGGAAAAACAACAATACTTAAAGTCCAAGTATCAATACCCAATACGAAAAAAACTAGAACTATTCTTAATATTGAAAAAGGCGCTAACAAATTCAATTTGTTAGCGCCTAATTTTTTTTATAAAAACTTTAAATCGAAATATTATTTCAATCCAAATGCTTTTTTCACTTTTTTCACGTAGTCTAATTTTTCCCAAGTAAAAGTTTCAACATTCATGGTTTTTACTTTTCCAGAACCATTTGTAAATGAAACTTTTTTCTTCTCAGGAGTTCTCCCCATGTGACCATAAGCAGCAGACTCAGAATAAATTGGAGTTCTTAATTTTAATCGTTTTTCGATATGGTAAGGACGCATATCAAAAATTGTTTCGATTTTATTTGCAATCTCACCATCCGACAATTCAACATTTGCAGTACCGTAAGTATTTACATAAATGTTAGTTGGACGAGCTACTCCAATTGCATAAGATACTTGAACTAGAATCTCTTCACAAACACCAGCAGCTACTAAGTTTTTAGCGATATGACGAGTTGCGTATGCAGCAGATCTATCTACTTTTGAAGGATCTTTTCCAGAAAATGCACCACCTCCGTGAGCACCTTTTCCACCGTAAGTATCTACGATAATTTTTCTTCCTGTCAAACCAGTATCACCGTGTGGGCCTCCAATAACGAATTTTCCAGTTGGGTTTACGTGGTATGTAATTTTATTGTTAAATAATTTTTTAACACTTGTTTTACATAGTGCTTTTACTTTAGGCATCACAATGTTTACTACATCTTTTTTAATTTGAGCTAACATTTTAGCATCAGCATCAAAGTCATCATGTTGAGTAGAAACAACAACTGTATCAATTCTTACAGGCTTATTATCATCAGAATATTCGATAGTTACTTGAGATTTAGAATCAGGTCGAAGGTATTTCATTTGCTTCCCTCCTTTTCTAATATCTGCAAGAACTTGAAGAATTTTATGAGATAGATCTAATGCCAATGGCATGTAGTTATCAGTTTCGCTAGTTGCATAACCGAACATCATTCCTTGATCACCAGCACCTTGGTCTTCCGCTTTTTTTCGCTCAACACCTTGATTGATATCAGGTGATTGTTCGTGAATAGAAGAAAATACGCCGCAAGAATTTGCTTCAAACATATATTCAGATTTGGTATAACCAATTCTTTTAATAACGTCTCTTGCAATTTGCTGTACATCTAAATAGGTCTTAGTCTTCACCTCTCCGGCAAGAACTACTTGTCCTGTAGTAACTAAAGTTTCACATGCGATTTTTGATGAAGCATCAAAAGCCAAAAAGTGATCAACTAAAGCATCTGAAATTTGATCCGCAACTTTGTCAGGGTGTCCCTCAGAAACAGACTCAGAAGTAAATAAGTATGGCATGATTTTAATAATTAATTGTGGTTTGATAAATTATCAACCCTTCAATCAAGGGTTTTATTTTTAATAAAGTTATATACGCAGGTTTTGAAATTTTGTGCAAAAATAGGAATATTTTTTCAATAAAAAATATTATCGAATCTCACATTCTAATAACTTCTCTCCTTCAATAAATCCTTCTAACTGATCTCCAATTTTTACTGGACCAACTCCAGCTGGTGTACCTGTATAAATTAAGTCTCCCATTTGTAATTTGAAAAACTTAGAGATGTAGCAAATCAAATAATCAAAATCAAAAATCAAGTCTTTTGTATTTCCATCTTGAACCACTTCTCCATTCTTTTTCATTTGAAATTTGATACCCTCTTCTTTGTTTACTTTTTCCAAAGAAATAAACTCACTTAATCCTGCTGAGTTATCAAAAGCTTTAGCTATTTCCCAAGGATGTCCTTTTTCTTTACATCTTGCTTGAACATCTCGTGCTGTAAAGTCAACTCCAAAAGCAATTTCTTTATAATATTTTTTTGCAAATGCAGGTTGAACTTCTTTACCATTTTTACACACCTTTAATACAATTTCTGCTTCATAATGTAAATCCTCTGTAAACTCGGGATGATACAAAGGCTTATTTCTTACCAACAAAGCTGATGGTGGTTTCATAAAAATAAGTGGTTTCTTAGGAACTGGGTTATTTAATTCCTTAGCATGATCTCGGTAATTTCTTCCTATGCAAATGATTTTCATTTCTGAGTATTGAGATGATGTGTATTCAGTATTGAGACTTGAGTATTGGGATTTTTCAATACCCAATACTCATAGCCCTACTACTAAAATCTTACATTAAGTAATCCTGTTAAATCCTTCACATCCTTTATGGTTTGCTGAGCCACTTTTCTGATTTCGTAAGAGGATTGTTTAATTTGATTTTTAATATCTTTTTTATTCGAAGTGATTTCGGATTTTCTTTCTCTAAATTCATTACTGATGGAAACCAATCCTTCTGCTACAGCTTCTTTTAAATCAGAGTACCTCAAACTTCCACTCAAATAATCCTCCATCAATGAATCATGTGCTTCTTGACGACCACTTGCTCTAAGTAAACCAAATAAGTTTTCAACACCTGCGCTCATCTCTCCATCTTTCACTTCTCCAGTATCTGTTACTGCTGAACGAATCTGTTTTCGAATTCTTTTTTCCTCTTCAAATACATTGATATAATGTTTCTCTCCAGCACTCTTACTCATTTTTCGAGTAGGGTCAGCAGTAGATTGTACCTTTGGAATTTCAGTCAATAATGGTTCAGGCATCACAAAATATTCTTTCCCCATTTGATTATTAAATCGTTGAGCGATATTTCGAGTTAACTCTAAATGCTGAATTTGATCTTTTCCAATAGGTACATAGTCCGCTCGATAGATCAAAATATCCGCAGCTTGCAATACGGGGTAATCCAATAGTCCTGCTGAAATAAAATCATCACCTCCATCTTTGTTCTGCGCACTTTTATCCTTAAACTGAGTCATCCGTTGCAACATCCCATAGGAAGTAAAGCAGTTAAAAATCCAGCACAACTCTGCGTGTTCTGGAACTAAGGATTGGATAAATAAATTATCGGCTTTCACTCCTGTTGCCATCAAATTAAAAATCAACTCCCAAGTTGCGGTTCGTAATTTTTGAGGATTATAAGGCATTGTCATTGCATGATAATCAACCACACCGTATGTACAATCATACTTTTCTTGAAGATCAACCCAGTTTTTCACAGCACCAAAGTAGTTACCAAAATGCATGTGCCCAGTAGGCTGAATACAGGATAAAACTCGCTTTTTATTTTCCATAATTTTTTAATTGTGTAAAGGTGTTAAGGTGTATGTGTTTCATGCGATTTGTGAATATTTATTTGACAAGTTATTTCATCAACATATACACCTATACACTCATACACCTTAACACATTTTAATTAACTGCTACAATTACTGATATTTCAATATTTACAAACTTAGGAAGGTTAGCTACTTCCACTAACTCCCGTGCAGGTGCTGTTGCTTCATCAAAATATTCTGCATAGACCGCATTGATTCGGCTATACATATTCATATCAGAAACAAATACACTTGCTTTTAATATATTTTCAAAAGTCAAACCTGCTTCCGTTAATATTGCATTTATATTTTTCATGACTTGATGCGTTTCCGCTTCGATATTTTCATTAATGATACTACCCGTTGCAGGGTCGATTGCAATTTGGCCACTTACATACATTACGCCATTGTGAATGGTTGCTTGATTATATGGGCCGACTGGTGCGGGTGCGTTTTTAGTATTGTGGATTTTTTTCATTTTGTATTTTTTTCTAAAAATGTTGAATAGTTGTTACAGAAATTTGAATATAGAATAATTCTGATATCGATCAAACAGAATATCGAACACGGATTTACGATATAAGATTTGAGAAGTTTTGACGAATATTTGTGAACACGATAGTTTGTCAAACTTCTCAAATCATAAATCGTAAATCCGTCTTCCCTTTTTCCCATCCTTCTAAACGACAAAGCCCCACACCCCGTCAATTCGGGATGGGAGCTTCGTAATTTCTTTAAAATGACAATTTGCTACTAGTCTTCGTCTTCTGCTTTAATTACAAGTTTCCCTTTGTAGTACATATTGCCGTCTACCCAATGTGCTCTATGGTAGATGTGAGATTCACCCGTAGTTTTATCTGTAGCAACAGTTGGAAGTGCTGCTCCTAAGTGTGTACGTCTTTTACGTTTACGTTGTTTAGATATCCTACTCTTTGGATGTGCCATAACTATTTTGTTTAATGTAGAAATTCTTTTGAAAAGAAAATTCTACTAAATTATATATTCAATTTTTATTAAAATCTTTTAATGCGTCCCAAGGAGATGCGCCATCTGATGGCTTTTCTTCTTGTTTCTCTTCTGCTTTGCTTTCCAGATATTTTAACATTTCTAAATCACAAACATTCTCTTCTTCCTCTTCACAGTCATAAATATTGGTAACAGGCATTGCTAAAATGATACTTTCATAAAGATATTTCGCCACATTTAGTTCCGTAGTTTCTCTAGAAATATAGATAATTACGTCTTCTTCCTTCGGCTCATCTGCATATTTTACAATCATATCTTCATTTCCTTCCATAGGAAGGTTAATATTTGATAAGCAACGATCACACTCTGTTTCCATACTTCCTTTGAAGTCAAAAGTGAGTACTAGCATATCTTCTCGCTTATCGAGAATAAATTTCACCTTATATTTTCCTCTTTGGATCGGACTTCCTTCAAAATTTGAAAAGAAATCTTGATCTATCGAAAAATCGTATTCGTGAAATCCTGTTTTTAGGCCCCGAATCGGGATATTAAATTGCTTTAAAGCACTCATAACGCTGTGAAATCAATCAGGTGTCAAATTTAGCGGGGCAAAGATACGTTTTTTTCAATAAAATAGGTAAGTTTTTTTTGTTAAAAAGAAGGATAAGCTTTAAAGGAATAGTGGGCTATTTTGAGGGTAAAGATTGATAGGATTTATACGGTTTGAGATAGTTTGAAGTGGTTTGAAATTGTTGTCCGATAATATTGAATTTTATAAGACTAGTCCTCAACATTATTGGACAACAATTTCAAACCACCTCAAACTATCTTAAACCATCCCAAACTAATTAAAAACTATTTTAACATTCATCGTAAGAAACCATTTTTTTTGAAGCATTATTGAAGTTTAACCGTTTACAATAATTATAAAAACATATAAATTTGCGCCTCTATTAACTGACAAAAATGAATAACTATCAAAATGCGTAAATCAATCACCTTTTTAGAAAATTATTCATTTTTAATTATTCATTGTTCATTTTACTATTATGCCTAATATATCCAAAAGAGTATCTGAAGCCTACTCCTCTCCTATTCGAAAATTGACACCTTATGCTAACCAAGCAAAAGCGAAAGGGAAAAAAGTATTTCACCTTAATATTGGTCAACCTGACTTGCCTACACCTCAAGTTGGTTTTGATAAAATTAGAAATACGGACATTGAAGTCTTAGCCTACGGTTCCTCAAAAGGAGCACTTTCTTATAGAAAAAAATTAGTCGAATATTATCAACGCTTTGATATTAAAGTGACTGCTGAAGATATTTTAGTAACAACGGGAGCATCAGAGGCCATTTTATTTTTAGCATTAAGTTGCATGGACAAGGGAGATGAAGTTATCATCCCAGAACCTTTTTATGCAAATTATATTGGCTTCTCAGAAATTGCAGATGTTTCCATTAAGTCAATTACATCATCCATCGAAACTGGTTTTGCACTTCCAAATGTTGAAGATTTTGAAAAAATAATTACACCTAAGACTAAAGCCATTTTAATCTGTAATCCAAATAACCCTACAGGATGTTTGTACTCAAAAGAAGATTTAGAAAAATTAGGAGCCTTAGTCAAAAAATATAATTTATTTCTATTTGTTGATGAGGTGTATCGTGAGTTTTGCTATGATGGATTAGAATTCTTTTCGGTTTTAAATTTGGATGGATTGGAAAACAATGTTGCTGTTGTCGACTCCATTTCCAAAAGGTACAGCGCATGTGGTGCAAGGATTGGAGCAATCATTTCTCGAAATCAAGAATTAATTGAAGCAATTACAAAACTAGGACAATTCAGATTGTGCGCTCCTATTTTAGGTCAAATGGTCGCAGAAGCCATTTTAGAGAACGATGGCAATTACCTTTCTAAAGCACAACAAGAATATGCTCGTCGCCGTGAATTATTATTTAATCGGTTAAGCAAAATGGATGGTGTGACTTGTTACAAACCTGGAGGTGCATTTTATATTTTTGCAAAACTTCCAATTGATGATGGGGATAAATTTTGCCAATGGCTGTTGGAAGATTTTTCTTATAATAACCAAACAGTTATGCTATCACCTGGCGCTGGATTTTATGCAACAGCAGGTTTGGGAAAACAAGAAATTCGAATTGCTTATGTTTTAAATGTAGACGATTTGAACCTTGCAATGGATTGTTTGGAAACAGCTTTAAAAGAATATCAAGTTTTGAGAATTGATTTAAAACAAAATACACACGTGATTAATAAATAACTTAATTGTGAATTAAATAGTTTTAAAAAAATGCGCAAATAAAAGCCTGATTGAAAAAAGTTTTAAGAATTAACAAATCATCAAAATGGTTTTGAAAAAAAGAGACAATTAAATAAATATTTTTTTTTCTTAATTATTTTTTTGATCTTCATTTCTGATTCTAAAACAAATATAATATCAACAAATGCGCTTTCTAAAACTAACACTACTCTTTGCTATTGCTATTTTTCAAATAAATTTCAGTACCGCTCAAGTAGATAAATCAAATTATAAATTACTATGGGAAATTAGTGGCAATGGCTTAACCAAGCCTTCTTACTTATTTGGCACCATGCATGTAAAAGACAAACGTGCTTTTGAATTTAGCGATTCATTATTATATAAATTAGAAGAATGTGAAGCTTTCGCCAATGAAGTCCATCCTGATTCTGCTTTCCTTTTTTATTCTAAAATTCATTATGGTAGAGATACTACAGATTTTCTAAAAAAAATGCTTTCTCCCGAAGCTTACGAAAGATTAAAAAAACAACTTAAGGAAGAAGAAGGGATTTCATTTGATTCCCTTAAAAATAAAAATCCATATTTTATTGAATCTTTATTTGACAAAAAGCCTAAAGAAAAAGAAGACGATAAAGAACTTTTTGTAGATTTCTATTTATATAAACTTGCCCGCAAAGCAGGGAAGCATACCTTTGGTTTAGAAAAAATGGAAGATCATCGAAGCATGGTAGATTTATTTTTTCAAAATTTCGAACAATCTTCAAATCAAGATTCCTTACCTCAAGATTCTTCCTTTCAATTCACCTATGACCAAGGCATAGAATATCTTCTTAGTCTTTACCGAACAGGTAACCTAGATTTAATTCATGCTTCAGTCAGTTCTCAAGACTCACTATATAATGATGCATCTTTAACCAAACGAAATATCATCATGGTGGATAATATGGAAAAAATCATCCATAAGCATAGTTTATTTGCTACCATGGGAGTTGCACATTTACCTGGAGAAGACGGTGTAATTCAATTGTTACAAAATAACGGATACACTTTACGCCCTGTGACAGCAGCCTTTACAAGAATGGCTGAAAAACATAAAATAGAAGAAAAAGAAATACTTTGGAAAACCTACAGAGAAGAGTATCATAAATTTAAAATTGACATGCCGGGGAAACCATATGTTTGGGAATATGAAAAATTAGGGTATCGATTTTTTGAACATTTTCTATTTTATACTGACATCATAGAAGATATTGATTACTCCGTAAGAGTGAATACTGATTATAAAGAAGACAGCATTTCTATTGATTCCTTTCTTTATCGAGCTATTCATTTAAACTTCTTCAATGGCAAAAAAAATACGAATATCGCTACTAAGAAGATTGAACTTAACGAAATGCAAGGTTTAGAATTTTCAGGAAAGGTTGATTCTTTTTTTCTTAGAGGGCAAATATTTTTTAATGGTTCTGCTGCATACTCCGCAGTAACAAGAAAAAAGGATGACCAACCCAACCATCCTGATATCAATCGTTTTTTTGCTTCATTTCGCATTGCTAAACCAAGGGCTTTTGGATGGGATAAATTTACTTCGGAGGAAGGAGCTTTTTCCATTTCTACACCTTATGACCCTGATTATACAGCATTGGATTTTCCAGTTGCCGATCCAAATGGTGGTACTTATAATATTAAAATGCATGTTTTCACTATTCGAGATTTCGAAAATAACAGAGTTTTATTTGCAAGGTATAATGACCTTGGAGAAGGTAGATTTATTGAAGATGATTCATTGCTTTTTGATTTAGCATTAAAAGATTTTGAATCCAGACAAGGAATTCCTGACACTATTTTCACTATTGAAAAACAAGGGTATAAAGGAAGAGAAATAATTTATGTAAAAAAGAATACGATGCTAAGGATTCAATATTATATAAGAGGATCTAGAATATATTTACTACTTGGCCAAAATTTAAAGACAACAAAAAATGATACGGACTTAGATGAATTTTTTAATTCTTTTGATTTCGAACCTTTTAAAGAAACTACTTTTAAAAAACATATTTCTAAAAAAGGAGGCTTTAGCGTAGATTTTCCAAAAGAACCACGCGTTACTTTTGACACCCTCCAAAATTTCAACTACCCCTTAGAAACATCAATTAATAATTATGCAGAAGATGTAAATACAGGTACTAATTACTTTGTTTTTACAACAAAATTTTCTCCTTATTTTCAAACAGATACTCTTGATAGTTACATTGAAGAATATGCAAATAACATACTGCAATATACTGATACAATACTTTCAAAAGATACGATTTCAATTAATGGTTTTCCAGGTCGGTATTTAGTTGTAGGTTCTAGTCTTCATCAAAATAAGCTTCATCATTATTTTTGTTTTAAAGGAAATGAGTTGATGGAAATTTATGTTTATGCTAATAAAGAAGCACAGGATGAACAGATTTTGGCCTTCCTGAATTCTTTTCAAATCACAGATACTACAGTAACTCATAGTTTGACTAGTCGGAAAGTTGACAAAATCATGGAAGGATTTTATTCCAAAGATTCATTGATTCATTCAAAAGCTGAACTTGCAATTAGTCAACATCCTTGGGTGGAAAGCGAGTTGCATCATATTTATAAAGCAATTGAAAATGAGTACCCAAATGATACGCTTGAATACTCTTCTACAATTGGAACGCTATGCAATGTTTTTCAAACGGTACACGATTCAAATACTGTAAATATCTTAGTTGAAAATTATCATAAATTCCCTAAGAATGAGATCCGCAAAAGCAAAATTCTATCTACACTAAAATATAAAGATCTAAATGGTCTTGAAGAATATTTAAAACTATTCAAAGAGTACACTCCAAGTGAAATTAAGGGTAGTTATTATGGATTGAATTCATTTATGTTTCCATTTAGGGATTCATTAGAATTATTGGTTGAAAACTATGAGGTCTTAATTTCAAAGTATCAAAAGGATTCTATTTGGCAAAATTACATTTCAAATCTAATCGCAGGCTTTGTTGAAAATGATAGTATTGATTATTCTTTTGTAAATAAAAATCGTTCGATTTTTATGAATGATATAAAGGCTATTGTTCTTGAAGAAAATTTGCTTACCAAAGATTCAATAAACATAATCGAAAGGCAATGGCAGCTAACTAGTCTACTTAGAATAGCTAAGAAATTAGACCTAGAAAAATCAGATATTAAATATCTAAAAGGACTATTAAAAATTAAAGATCACAATATTTGTAAAGATATTATTCGAACATTGGTTAACCACAAACAAAAAGTTTCTAAAAAACATTGGAAATATGTTGGTCAAAATCATAGCTCAAAATTGAACTTACTTTTCAATCTTCATTCCGATAGCCTATTACACAAGGCACCTAAAAAATGGTTAGACAAAAAAGAAATAGCATTGTTACAATCCTTAAATTTGGTTAATGACGAATTCTATATTTCGCTAAAAGAAGAAGATTTTAAATCTGTAAAATCATTTCCTTTTACTTATAAAAAAGAAGAATATAACATTTATGTTTTTCAGTTCACCCATCCTACCGAAAAGACTAATCACTTTGCTTTTGGCTCCATTCCGATTAATAAAAATATTTTTCACCAGAGTACTATTTACCCAACATTATATCATTATTCATATGATAATATTGAAAAAGATAAATTAGAAGAATGGATTGAAGAAGGATTGGATTGGTATAAAAAAGAAAATATTAAATTCGCTGAAGAAGAACATAAAAAATTGGAAGAAGTTGAAGAGGAATAAAATATTGGGCGTTAAGGAATTCACATTTTAAAAACGAGACTATTCTATAAAACTATGTTGATTTAAATTGTTTCGCTTCGCAACTATTATCGAAAAACCTTGATTTACAAATTTTTGATAACAATTTTACCATCAGCAAAGCGAAACAATTTTACCATCAAAATACAAATTCCAATTAGTCCGCAAAAGACTCATGATTATTCCCCTGCATCATCATCAATCGTCAATCCCTCTTTTTTCGCCCAAATTTTGATCCATTGCATTTCATGATCTTTCGCAAGACGATTATTCTTACCATTAATTTGCGAAATCTTTTTTTCTTTTTCCTCAACCTCTATCGTCAATAATTTTTTAGATTTTTTATGAGGAAAAATTTCACGTACAGACCAGATTGAGGATTCGCCTCTTACACAATACTCTCCATACGTGCCTACACAATGATTCATTTCTGTTCCCTCCAAAACCAATTCTTTTAAGGATTTAATTTGTCGAAAACGAACTTCATTTTTATGATATTTTACTTTAAATGGTTTAACTGGAGAAGTTTTAAATGCGCCTTGTATTCCAACTTCTTTAAACATATTGACATAGGCATTCCACTTGTCGACAAATTTCATTACTGAAGCCAAAGTCCTTCCTTTAAAAGAAAAATCAGGATAAAGAGCAGGAATTGAAATCGACTCTTCATAATTTGGAATTTGGATTTTTTTGTCTCCATGTTTTTGATTGATCAAAAAATCAAAAATTAAATTCAATTCTTTTTGAGGAATATCAGAAACACGATTAATAAAAAATATAAAATCATCATACCAATCTACCCAACTTATTTCTCCATAAAAACAAAGATTGTCTGCCATCTTAGTAGCCATAGAATAGGAAACACCTTTCCCTCTAGCTTTTGCCCACCATATCGATTTCTTTGTATTGAATTGAAGTGGTGCATTGTGAAAATGAAAATTCATTTTGCTATTCAATCCAAATTTTAATTCAGAAAAATTATGAATTCCATTTCCTTGAATCATATGGAACATCAGTTTTGCTCCATACTCTTCCAGCCTAAGATTATTCAATGAATAATTGTAAATATCTTGTTCAATACATTTCGGAATTCGATATTTTACAAAAAGATGCATCACCAAACTTTTAAATAATACAGGATCAAGTTTAGATTTAGGCATTCTCCATGTTTCAAAACTCCTGCAGATTTCTAACTCAAAAAAACAATAGAGTAGGTTCTCATAATACCACAAATGTGAAAATAACAACTTTGGATGATGAAGTATTTTTATAAATACTCGATACTTCTCAGGGTAGTTATTGGATAAAGATTCCTTTTGCCTGAAAATGTATTTTAACTGTTTATTTTTTAATGGACTTGTTGTAATATCATTAAAAGTTTTAGCTGTTAACAACAAATCTATAGAAGGACGCAAATTAGTTTTACGCTGTTTTTTCTTTTTATTAAAATGCGTTTTGATTGTTTGCTCTTTTTCTCGCAATGCAATTTCTCTCGCTATTCTTTTTTTTCTATTTGCCATGACAATTCTTTTTTAAGATGCCAGCATTGGACATCTTTTTCAATAAATTGATTTCTTTGAGATGTGAAGTGACACTTTGTTAAAAGCATTGTTATTTTTTTAGATTTTAAAAATTAAATTTTCTTGTATCGCCCATTCCTTTATCCATTTTTCCTCAACTAATTCATATGGCCGATTATGTTTTCCTTTTACTTGTATTATTTCTTTCTTGTCTTCTTGTAGCTCGATCGTTAATATTTTTTTTTCTTCGCCCGCTTCATAATATTCACTCATTGACCAAATGGAAATGATTCCTTTCCAACATCTCGGTACATAACTTCCGACACAATGTTTCATCAAAAAACCTTCTTGTATAATATCATCTACCGTCAAAACCTGTTTTATGGTAATGCATCTAAACGTTTCATTTTTTTGAAATGGTTGTACTTTTGAAGGCTCCAACTCTCCAAGATTTTGCATTTCTTTTTTTAGTTCCACATGCTTTTTCCATTCTTCAATATGTTTGCAAACAGATGCAAGGTTTCTACCTTTTAATGAATACTTAGGAAAAAGAGGATCAATTTGTACTGGGAGGCCATAAGGCAATTGACATACTTTTATTCCATTCCCGTTTTGTGTTTTTACAAAACTTAAAATACGTCTCAGCTCTACTGCTGTAATATTAGGCGTTCGATGGAGAAAGGAATAAAACTCGTCTGTACAAATATCTGCTATTTGGTTTCGAGAAAATTTGTATTCCACGACCAATCGGTTTGCCATCCATTCAGCGTAACCTTTTGCCCTTGCCATTGCCCAACAAATTGCACGATTGGTACTTAGTCCTTCAGGTGCTCTATGAAAATAAAAATTTCCTTTCCCATTCATTTTAAGAACCCCTTCATCAAACTGGTGCACTCCTTTCCCATTTACCAAATGAAAAAATAATTCAATGTTGACATTATTTACTTTTTGAGAAAAAGCATAAATATCTCGTTCAATACATTTAGGAATTTCATATTTCACAAATAGATGAATAAACAAACTTTTAAATATTTCGCATTCATCATTTGATCTAGGTATTTTCCAGTTCTGAATAAGTCTAGCATTTTCAATATGCTCAAAGCATAACAATAGTTTTTCATAAAAATTAAATTCCGAAAAACTAAGTTCCGAATGCTTTAATAGGTGTACAAAAATGCCATGATTATTAGAGTCCACTTTCTCCAATTCTCGTTTTTTACAAAACAAATCTCTCATTGGTTTTGTATCTCGTAAACCATTCAAATGCTTAGAAGAAGGAGCTTGAAGTATCTTCCTAACCATTCGTTTTACACCAGCCTTATTGCGTTCTTTTTGTCTTTCTAAATCTGATTTTAATGCTTCGAGAAGTTGTCGTTCTCTTTTAATTTGTTTCTTTCGATTTGCCATAAAATTTGCGTTTTATGATGCCGCCAAAAGGTGCATCTTCCTAGTATTTGCAAATCATTATGGCATTCCTGTGAATGCATTGTTATAGATTTCATATCAAAAAAATGAAATATGTAGGTGAAGTAAATTTTTCAAGATTCATTCATTTAAAATTCAAACAAGACCGTTTTCTTATTTTTTGAACAACGAGGTTTTAACAACAAAAGTGTAAAAAATAGTTCCCGCCAATTTGATTTTCAACTGAATCAAATGTTTTTTAATGAAATCCCACAATGTTTTTTTAATGCTTTTGTGATGAATATAAATTCACAAGGAAAGAAGTCCGAATGGTCATTTTCTTCAATAAAATCAAGGGTTTTTCTTAGTTGGAAAAAATATGACTTGTGACTTGTGGGAAATTAAAAGGAATCGTTAAGTACCCCAAAGCAATGAAATTTTTTTGAATTCTGAATCGTATTAGTATCAAAATTATTCAAAAATTAAAACAGGAAAATCATGAAAGAATTTGGTAAAATAGTTTTAGCAGTCATAATGGGAGGCATTATTTCATTTGCAGGTACTAATGTTTTTGTCAAAGAAAATGTTTCTACTGTCCAGGAAGATAAACAACATAACCATGTAAAATATCCTTCTAAGTTAACCAATTACGATGCAACCGAAAAAGAAGTTTTTGAAATTGATTTTTCGGCAGCAGCAGCAATTGCTACACCAAGCGTAGTCCACATTAAATCTACAATGAGCGAATCCACTCCTCAGCAAGCGGGAGAAGTTCCAGATATTTTCAAGCACTTTTTTGATGATAAATCTTTTAGAGGACAAATGCCTAAAAGAGGAAATCCTCAAGCAAGGATGGGTTCAGGTTCAGGAGTAATCATAAGTCAAGATGGATATATCGTAACTAACAATCATGTCATTGACAATGCAGAAAAAATTGAAGTTGCTTTAAATGATAATCGAATTTTTGATGCAACAGTTGTAGGAACTGATCCGACTACAGATTTGGCATTATTAAAAATTGAAGGGAGCAATCTGCCAAATATGAAAGTAGGGAATTCTGATAAAACTAGAGTCGGACAATGGGTTTTAGCAGTAGGAAATCCTTTCAATTTAGAATCAACTGTGACCTCTGGAATCATCAGCGCAAAAGGAAGAAGTATTAATATTTTAAAAGAAAACGCAGCGGTCGAATCTTTTATCCAAACAGATGCTGCGATCAATCCTGGAAATAGTGGAGGCGCCTTGGTCAATCTTAAAGGAGAATTGATAGGAATTAATACTGCGATAGCAAGTCCGACAGGTTCTTATTCCGGATATGGATTTGCAGTACCAAGTAACTTAATGAGCAAGGTCATCAAAGACATCATGGAATTTGGCGGCGTGCAACGAGGATTCTTAGGAGTGTCTATTCGAGAGTTAAATAGTGATTTTGCAAAAGAACACAATGTTGATTTGATTGAAGGAATTTGGATAGCGGAGGTATCAGAAGATGGTGCTGCTTACAAAGCAGGGATTCAAAAAGAAGATATTATCACAATGGTAAATAATAAAAAAATAAATACTGTTGCGGAATTACAAGAGACTATTGCAAGACACCGGCCAGGCGATGTTGTTTCCATCACATTGGTACGAAATGGGACAGAGAAAATAATTGAAGTTCCATTAAAAAATAAATACGGTACTGCTGAAATGGTTAAAACCAAGCAGACCAAGAAACTAGAGTCACTGGGTGTTGAACTCGAAGTTTTGCCAGAGGAAGAATTAAAAGAATTTGGAATTGAGGGAGGTATAAAAATCAACCAATTATACCCTGGCAAACTTCGAAACTCTACAAAAGTTCAAAAAGGATTTATCATTACTAAAATTGGAAATCAAAAAGTAAGTACAGTTGAAGATGTTGTTAAGGCTTTGGAACGGGCAAGAGGAGGAGTTTTAATAGAAGGTTTTTATCCTTCTGATCCAAACGACAAACTGTATTTCGGCTTTGGAGTGTGAATTAAATTTTCTTAGGTTTTATGGATGATGTACAAAGGAGGGCTGATTAGGATACGCAGCCCTTCCTTTTTTAAAACTCATAACCTTAAGATTTGATAATAAAAAATAGGTTTTATTAGGTTTTTACAAAGTTTGTTAGGTCAAATATCAAGGAGGGCAATTTAGGGCAACCCGCCCTCCTTATTTTCAAAAACTAAAATAATTTTTTCTTAAAATAAAATACAAATATGACAATAAATTACACTTATGCTTAAATACAGATTTTTAGTTTTCATAGTTGTTGTTTTAAAGTTGATTGATTAATAAGGAGGGTTGAAATGGCGATAATTCAGCCTTCCTTTTTTTATGTAATTACGTTGTTATGATTTAAAATTTAAATTAAACTGGACTTCTCGTTTAAGCCAAATAAAAGGAAGATAGTGAATAAACTCAGGAGGAGCATGTTGAGTGTAGGTTGCAATATCAGCATCTAGTTTTTTTAAAGACTTTGTAAATGTTTTGTTTTTCTTTACCATTAAATAATAAAACCGAATAAAGAAATTCAAAATATCTCGAATATCAAAATGAGGAAATTTGTTTCGTAGTGCATTTCTAAAATTAATACATTCCCGATGTGCTTGCTCAAAATTCCCATTCAAATAAGATTCAATACTGAATAAAAACCGATAAAGATAATATTCTTGATCTGGTAATCCTTTGAGAGAATTAGGTAAGAATTGGCTAAGTTTTTTGACATTTTTATTAAAAGCTAAAATCATCAATCTCAAAACTTTTAATTTAAGAAAATGAGCGGGATCTTTTTCAAATAAGGTCAAATATTCATCGATTAGCGTTTGTGCTTTTTTTAAGTGGTTAAGGTGTACTAAGTTATTGAGGTAATCACAAATAGTGGATTTCAGAACAGGACTATTCAATTCACTACTTTCAGAAATAATTTCTTTATAAAGCGCATTCGCTTTTTTTAATTGACCGATCAGAGAAAATTCATGAGCAAGGGTTGTTTGACAAAATATTTTTTCCTCTTTTATTTTTTGCCCTGTGCCTTCCTTTTGAGAAAGTAATTTAAGGCATTGGTGCAGGGTATTAATTTTTTCTTCTCCTGTATTAAAAAACAGGCTTGTTTTTAATTGTAAATACTCAGAGAAAGGATCATTAAATATTGGAGTGTTTTCTCCAATCAAAGGAGGGTGTGTTTCATTGATTTCAAATTCAGGGTGCAAAAGTTGTTTTAGATGCAATCGATTATTCTTGGAATTATAATAGGAATTCAAATAGAAGGCAGTTAAAAATAACATTTGCCGTTGATCAAATTCAAGCGCTTTTTGAGTATTTCCTTTGTTGGGAATAAGGTGTAGCATATGACTATTGACTTGCAATCCTGCGATGTGACTAGCTGTCAAATAATCAGAAGTGTCTTCAGCTTTTTGCAATGCATGCTTGGATTCCACATCAAACAGTCGATGCAGTTTATGATGTTGAAAAGATTTTAGTAAAAAATAATTATGTGTATTCAGGTTCTTATGAAGCTCTTTGTGAAACTCTTGGTCTATCAAAAAATGTTCAACTCTTCGAGTTAAATTTCTAAAAAGGTTTCTTAACAAATAGTCTTTCGACTTTGTAAATGGTTTGTTATAAAGTTGTTCGTAAATGAATGGCTTATTGAGTTTGGTAGCTTTGGTAGCTTTGGTATGAGCGATTAATTTAAATAATTGTAAAAGCAAAGCAGCCTGCTGGTGATGTTGAAGTTCTGCCTCAATATGTTTTTTCTCACTTGGCTTGAGTGATTTTATGAGCTGAACTATTTTTATTTTTTTCATATAAATAACTTCTTACAATGAGGGTACAGTTTACTTTTTTTTAACATTCAAACAGGTCAAATCAAATTATTTTGACCAATTGCAGGTATCCCATTTGGATATCTTTTTTACAAACATATTTTAAATAAATAGAAAAATGAAAAAAACATTTGTATTAATTTTCGCAGTTGTCTTTTTATTCTCTTGCCAAGATTCATCTTCAAATGAAAAGGAAACTCCAAAAGAAAATGTAGTACTTGATGAACAAGAAGTGGTTAGCGAACTCCCCAACAAATCTGATATTGATTTTATGGCAGCTCTTGATGACTATGAAAAAGAAGATTTCAAAGCATCAGCCCAACACATTAGAGAAGGTATTGAAGCATTAAAAAAAGAAGGCGATGATTTAAAGGATTCTTCAAAAACACAACTCAATTCCACTCTTGAAAAACTGTCGGAGCTTGCCGACAAAGTAGAAAAAGGAGAAGAAAAAGATTTACTTTCTCTTTCTCAAAGTTTTGCTAATGCTGAAATGCTAGTAGCACATGATTACATTGTTTACACAGTCGTTACACTCGTAGAAGAACCTGTGAAAGGAACTTACTATTTTCATAAAGCATTAAATTCCTTAAATGAGGCGGTACTAAAATTAGAAGGTGATGCTAAAGGTGAAGCTGAAGAAATTAAAAAAGAATGTGGTAATCTTTTGACTAAAATTAAAAATGGAGCAAAGGATCTTGCTGATGATTTAGATGAGCAAACCAAAAAAATTGATTCCTTTTTGATTAAAAACAAAACACCTTTTTTTAAGGGATAAAGGTATTATTTATTTGGAGTACTATATTTTGCCTAACCAAATATTACGATTTTTGGTTAGGCAAGTTTGAATCTTTTTTCTAATTTTAATATTAAACAAACTCAAAAAACTATGGCATTTAATTTTATTGCCGAGTTAAATTATAAAAATCATAAAACAAGAAATGAGGAACTTAGAACATCTTAAACAATTATTAGAAAAATGGGAACTTACCTTAATTGACTATTTGCCCAAAATATTACTAGCGATTTTAGTCCTGGTTGCTTTTTATTACTTGGCAAAATCGTTTCGGAAATCAGGTTTAAAGTTTTATTCAAAAGTTTTTAATAAACAGATGGATGTCGCTAGAATCTTAGCTGCTTTCATTTATTTCTTTTTCTTACTCTCAGGTATCTTTTTAGCTTTAGAAATTTTAGGATTAGAAGGAGTCGTCACAAAACTTTTGGCTGGTGCAGGAATCATTGGTATTGTTGCCGGTTTTGCTTTTAAAGATATTGCTTCGAATGCATTTGCAGGTTTTTTATTAAATATGCAACGTCCATTTAAAATTGGAGATTGGGTGACAATTGATAATAATTATGGGTTGATTACAAAAATGGATTGGATTACAACCTCCATTAAAACTGTCGAAGGGCAAGAAGTTTTTGTACCGAACCAATTAATCTACAACAATACATTTACAAATTTTTCAACTTACGAAAAACGTCGAGTTGTTTTACAAAGTGGTGTTTCTTACGGTGATGATTTAGATCATGTTAAAACTATTGCCCTTGATGAAGTAAAGAAGGTAAGTTCATTATTAAAAGATGAAGTAGTTGATTTTTATTTTACCAGCATTGGTAGTTCAACTTATAATTTCGAGGTTCGCTTTTGGATAAATTTTTCACATCAAAAAGATTTCATGGAAGCAATGAACGAAACCATCATGCGAATCAAAAAACGATTTGAACAAGAAGATATTTCATTAGCTTATTCTGTGATGACGTTGGATTTTGGAGTAAAGGGTGGTGTGAATATTTTTGATAAACCAATCGGAATTTCATCAAATGATAAATAGGCAAAAGTAATCTTCTTTAAAAAAGAACATCAAATAAAAAGACTTGGATATGGATTTTTAAAATTCATATTCAAGCCTTAAGTTTTTTATTTAAAAATATTCTTAAGAAATTTTATTCCAAACTTTCCACATCACTCCCCCACTTATAACTGAAATAACAATTCCAATCAAAGCATTCATCATATTCCCATAGAGCAAAAATCCTATCGAAAAAAGTACACCATAAACTAAAAATATTCCAGCGAACATTCCTAACAATTCAGAAGGCAATTTCCCTATCGTAATATCACTTTGAGTTAATTTATTTTCTGCCAAACCTTGCTCGATAACAGGTTGCCATCCATAGTTATGAGGTTTAATTAATTTATAAAAATCAACTAATGTAGATTGGTCAACTGCTGATGTCATAAATGTTGCAATCAGCCAACCAACTGTAGTTATAAAAACGCCTAACAATAAATCTACATGATTTGGAAAAGCATCTGGAATTATAAATTTAAATGTAACCGCAACCAAAAAAGAAATGATCATCGCTGCAATTTCACTATATGCATTGATTCGCCACCAAAACCATCGAAGTATAAAAAGTAAACCTGTCCCTGCTCCCATCATCACAATAATATCAAATGCCTCTTTTGCATTTTGTAAAAACAAAGCAAGGATGGCTGCAAAAACCATTAAAACAGCGGTTGACATTCTTCCTATCGCCACCATCTTTTTTTCACTTACTTTTGGATCGACAAATCGTTTGTAAAAATCATTTACGATGTATGAAGAACCCCAATTTAAATGAGTAGAAATTGTAGACATAAATGCAGCAATCAAAGATGCAATAACCAACCCCAAAAGACCAGATGGCAAAAAAGTTAACATCGCAGAATATGCCAAGTCATCATCAACTACACTTTTATCTACATGAGGTAAAGCTGTTGTAATCGAGTCCAAATCTGGAAAAACAATTAGTGATGCTAATGCAATTAAAATCCATGGAAATGGGCGAATGGCATAATGAGCAATATTAAAAAACAAAGTAGCTCCAATTGCATTTTTTTCATCTTTAGCAGCCAGCATCCTTTGCACCACATATCCACCACCGCCAGGTTCTGCTCCTGGATAATAAGCTGCCCACCATTGTACGGCAATAGGAATAATAAATAAAGTAATCAATGCAGAAGAGTCATTAAAGTCTGGAAGGAAATTAGTTTTACCTACTACATTTTCATGCGCCATTAAATTTTCTAAACCTCCTACTTCTGGTAAGTTAACAATAACGATTGCCGCCCAAATCGTTCCTATCATTGTGATGATAAATTGGAAAAAATCCGTTAGAATAATTCCTTTCAATCCTCCTATAGCAGAGTAGGTTACCGTGACGACTGAAGCGATGAGTAATGTTTGAACTGGACTTAATCCTAACAATGTATTTCCAATTTTTATAGCGGCCAAACAAACTGTCGCCATAATCAACACATTAAAAACCACTCCTAAATATATGGCTCGAAATCCTCTTAAAAATGCTGCCTCTTTCCCACTATACCTCAATTCATAAAATTCTAAATCAGTCATAATTCCTGATCGTCGCCATAGTTTTGCATAAACAAAAACAGTCAACATTCCTGTGATAAGAAAAGCCCACCAATCCCAATTTCCTGCTACACCATTTTTACGAACAATATCTGTTACTAAGTTGGGAGTGTCCGCAGAAAAAGTTGTAGCAACCATAGAAACACCTAATAACCACCAAGGCATATTTCTTCCTGATAGAAAAAAGTCAGAGGAACTTTTACCAGCTTGCCGAGCCACAATAACCCCAATCAATAAGGATACAATAAAGAACAAGGCAATAAACGACCAATCCAAAGTTGTAAGATTCATAATGATTTGATTTTATAAGGGGGAAATCTCCAATTATTATTTTAATGTAATTTCATCTACGAATAACCATGCTTTGTTTCCTCCTCCTTGTTGACCTAAAGGAATGACTCCAAAATTTTCAACTACGATTTTAATGTATTGAGTTTCTATTTGCTCAAAAGGAATGGTTACTTCTGCTACTTTTTTTGTAGAAGCAATATTACTTTTTGAGGCGATCTCTTTAAATGTTTCGCCATCATTGGAAGCATATATTTTGATACTTTTAGGTAAATAAATCCATTGTCCTTCTCCTTTAAAAAATCGCATATTGGCAGTTGCGATAGTTTCTTTTTTTCCTAAATCAATCACCGCTTCAAAATCTACTCCATCAAAACCTAACCACTCCGCATCGCCATAGCGTTCATCACTTCCCTTTACACCATTAATGACTGAGCCATTACCGCCTCCTGTATATTTGGGATGAGGATTGTTTTTCAAACGGATAGATTTGCCCGCAGCTTTATGTATTTCAAAAGTTTGCTGCCACCCTCTTCCCACTTTTTTCCCATCTAAATACGCTTGAGCTTGAACAGTACCTGATTCTGTAATTTTAATTTCAGAATCATATAATGAACTCTCATTTGTTGGTAATTCGCCATTTGTAGTAAAATATATTTTAGCATCTTTTGCTAGAGTTTCTAATTGGACTGTTGTGTGTTTTCCATTGGGTTTTATTTTAGTCGCCAATTCATAAAGATGATTTGCTACGTTTACGCCTCGACTTTCTAATCTTTTGATATGTTGCAAAAGTCTTGTTACAAAATCTGGAAAGTTTTTGTTTTCTTTTGAAGTCCATGCAATTTCTGCTAATGCACTTGCTCTAGGATAAGCCATGTATTCTAGTTTTTCAACAGAAGGAATATATTCCGACCAAAGATTACCTTGAGTTCCAATGACATATTTTGCTTCCTCTTTATTTAATTCTTCAGGAATAGGTTCATAAGAATAAACTTTTTCTAAAGGTAAAAATCCTCCTATCGCTAATGGCTCATCTGGATGATCAGATTGGTAATAATCAAAATAGCAATGAGAAGTAGGTGTCATGATTACATCGTGCCCACTTTTAGCCGCTTCGATTCCTCCTTCAATTCCCCGCCATGACATCACCGTTGCATTGGGTGCCAAGCCGCCTTCCAATATTTCATCCCAGCCTATGATTTGACGCCCTTTGGAGTTGAGGAATTTTTCGATACGTTGAATAAAATAACTTTGCAATTCATGCTCATCTTTTAATCCTTCTTTTCGCATTAGTTTTTGACAAAAAGCACTTTCCTTCCATTGTGTTTTTGGGCATTCATCTCCTCCAATGTGAATATATTTACTTGGAAAAAGTGGAATCACTTCCTCCAGCACATCTTCTAAAAATTTAAAAGTTTCTTCTTTTGGACAGTACACATTTTCAGAAACACCCCATTTTTGTAAAACTTCAACTGGCTCGTCCGTACAACCAAATTCAGGATACGCAGCCAGCGCTGCCTGTGCATGACCTGGCAATTCTATTTCAGGAATAACCGTAACAAATCTTTCTTGAGCATATTTCACGACTTCTTTGACTTCCTCTTGAGTGTAAAACCCACCATATCTTTTATTATCAAATTGATGAGGTTGGTCATTATAATGTCCTATCAAAGTTCCATTTCTATATCCTCCAATTGAAGTTAACTTAGGGTATTTTTTAATTTCAATTCGCCACCCTTGATCTTCTGTTAAATGCCAATGGAAGGTATTCATCTTATGCATCGCTAATAAATCAATATATTTCTTCACCTCTTTTACACTAAAAAAATGACGTGCAACATCAAGATGCATTCCTCGATAAGCAAAACGAGGTTCATCAGAAATACTAACTGAAGGGATTAGCCATTTGACGCTTTCTACTTTTTTGGAAGAAAATATTTCATTTGGCAAAAGTTGTAACAACGTCTGCACGGCATAAAAAGCACCTTGAGGATAGTTTGCAGAAATTGAAATTTTCTGAGGTGTAACTAATAATTCATAACCTTCAGGGTGAGTAATCGAAGTTGATTTTTCAAAAACAATATTATTGTTATTTTTTTCTTTTGTTGTAGTTAATTGAAAACCAGTTGCCGTTTTTATTTTTCCTAAAAAATATTTCCCTACCAAATTCCATTCTTCATTTTCTGATGGCAATACGATAGAGGTATTTTTATTCAATTCAAATTGACCTGATTGTTTTTCAATTTTTAAGGGTTGAGGTATAATTGATATTGACAAAGTAGAATCGGAAGAAGAAGAATTGCATTGAATAAATAACAATACAATTACAATGGTAATGCAAAATATGGTTCTCATTATGTTTGTTTTGGTTAAAAAATTAAAAATAGAAGAAAGTGATAATAAACCACTTCCTTCTTAAACAAAACTGTATGTATAATAAATCTTTAAGGATATTGCTTATTACAAATTGTGATTTGATTTATTTTAAAAGAAAAATGTTCTAAACTAATTTTTTTAAAAAAACTTTCCTTTTCTTTTTTATTCAAATTTCCACCTAACAAATGCTTCCATTGCTTCATATTCAGCCAATCCAAGATCTCTATATTTGTTGGCAGTATCTCGATTTCTGTCCTCTGCTCTTACCCAAAATTCACGTTCATCATCCCCTGGAAATGGAGGACTATCTTTTTGAGATTGATGCATAAATACTGCTTTCCTTTTATTGAATAATTCAATCGGACTAAGCGGAACAGCCATTTCGATCTCATATGTTGACCATTCATGCCATGCTCCTCGATACAACCAAAGCCAACAATCTTTCATCCATTTTTTTGAGTTTAATTTTTTAAAAGCACCAAGTATTGCATCCAGACAAACTCGATGTGTTCCATGAGGGTCTGCAAGGTCGCCTGCTGCATATACTTGATGAGGTTGGATTTTTTCCATTAAATCTATTATGATTTGAATGTCTTTAGCACCTACAGGGTTTTTACGTGTACTTCCTGTTTCATAAAAAGGAAGGTCAAGAAAATGAATTTGATTTTCTTTTAATCCACAAAATCTTGCACCTGCTCTTGCTTCTCCTCTTCTTATCAATCCTTTAATATTAAGAACAGCGTTCGAATCTTTTTGATCCGTTTTTTTATTTTTAATAAATTTTTTCAAACTCTTTAAAAGATTTCCACCTTCGTCATTTAGCAGATTCTGAGTAGCACCAAACTCTTCAAAGAATTCTAAAAATCGAGAAGCATCATGATCGTGAACCGCAATGTTTCCAGAGGTTTGATAGGCAACATGAACCTCATGTCCTTGCTCTACCAATCGTTGAAAAGTTCCTCCCATCGAAATTACATCATCATCAGGATGTGGGCTAAAAATGATTACTCGTTTTTTAGCAGGAGTAGATCGTTCCGGTCGATACTTATCATCTTCGTTTGGTTTTCCACCTGGCCATCCTGTTATGGTTCTTTGCAGGCGATTAAAAATTTCAATATTAATACTGTATGCTGAATGTTGCTCTACAACCAAATCACTCAAATGATTTTCATTATAATCGGAGTTGGTTAATTTTAAAATTGGTTTTTTCACTTGTTGTGATAACCAGACTACGGCATTACAAATCAAATCCTTATTCCAATTACACATCCCTACCAACCAAGGTGTTTTGATCCGTGTCAATTCTGTTCCAGCCTCTTTATCAATAATTAATTTTACATTAGGATGGTTTTGTAAAAAAGTAGAAGGAATCGCAGGTGTTATTTTTCCTTCTACTGCTTTTTGAAGAATCGGAGCTTTGTGTTGTCCCCATGCCATCAAGTAAATAGTTCTTGCTTTTCGAATACTTGCGATTCCCATTGTGATGGCTCGATGTGGAACTTTTTCTTCCACCACAAAATCCTTTAGTGCATCTTGCCTTGTAATTGCATCGAGTCTCACCAAGCGAGTTTTGGAATCCTCCCATGATCCTGGTTCATTAAAACCGATATGCCCAGTTCTTCCTATCCCTAAAAGTTGAATATCAATCCCTCCATAGTCATCGATCTTTTTTTCGTAAGCATTACAAAATGCTTCCACCTTATCCATTGGAAGGGTACCATCTGGGATATTGATATTTTCAGCAGGAATATCAATATGATCAAATAAATATTCCTTCATGAATCGGACATAACTTTGTTGCGATTCAGGAGGCATTGGATAATACTCATCTAAGTTGAAGGTTACCACATTAGAAAAACTTAATCCTTCCTCTTTATGCATTCGAACTAATTCATCATACACCTTAATCGGAGAAGATCCCGTAGCCAAGCCTAATACAATATGTTCACCGTCTTGTTGTTTTTGACGAATTGCTAATGCAATTGAATGTGCAATATGGATAGATGCATCCTTTGAATTATCCCATATTTTTACGGGCATTTTTTCCAACGATTTAAGTTGGTACTTCAAAACTGGGAGTGTAGTCTTTTTTGCCATTTTTGTCATATTATATTTAATTTTTAATTTTCCCATACTAAGGAAGCTGCACCTAATAGAGCAGCATCGTTAGTATTCAATGAAGAAAACAATATTTTTACATGTCCTTTAAAAAAAGGTAGTATGTTCTCCTCTATAGAATTAATAATTGGTTTTAATAAAAAATCACCTGATTCAACTAATCCTCCTGTCAGGACAATTGCCTCAGGATCAAAGAGTGTAAATAAATTTGTTAGTTTTTTTCCTAAAGTTTTCCCCATACTATTAAATGCTTGAATAGCAATAGGATCACCTTTTGTTGCTGCTTGATAAATTAACTTTGGAGTTAGTTTTTGAAAACTCATTTCTCTAATTATACTTTCTTCGTTTGAGTTGGCAAGTGTTTCCATTACTGTACGAATTAAACCTGAACCAGAAGCGTAAGTTTCCAAACAACCTCTCTTTCCACAGCCACATGCTCTACCATCTTCAACGATTATCGAATGTCCAAATTCTCCTGCCAATCCATTTTCACCTTTTAATATTTTGTCATTAACCACAATCGCACACCCCAAACCAGTACCTAAAGTAATTACAATAAAATTTTCCATTGAAGTAGCTACACCATATTTTTTTTCTCCTAATGCAGCCACATTGCTATCCTTAGTTAAGAACACAGGTACATTATATTTTTCTTGAAGAATAGAAACAAGGTTTAAGTTTTGTAAAAAAGGAAGGTTAGCTGTGCCTTTTATTTTTCCCTCTTGCGAGCTAAAACCAGGAGCACCAATCCCGATACCTTCTAAATTTAAATCTTCATCTTTTAGTGAAATCATGTTATCAATCTTTTCATAGAACAACTGAAAAAATTGTTTCTCACCTTGAATATCCGAGGTTTTCAGATTGTCTTTTCTGACAATCATCCCTTCTTTATCAACTAAGGCGAACTTCAAATTTGTTCCTCCTATGTCAATTCCAACCACCATTTCTCTAGATATTTTTTTCATTTTAGTTTTAAATAATTTTATTTCTACCATAAATGTAAGTTAAAAAAATCAAAAATGCGTGTTCGCACACACAAATTTATAAAAAAATGTGCGCGGACACACAAAAATAAATAACTTTATGTGCGCGGACACATAAAATTTAACACTTTTGCATTCAAATATTGAATTTCTATATACTTTGTCATGAATAATCTTTAGTTTTACTTATTAATATATAAATCTCCATTTTGAACTCATGAAAAAAAATGTCAGAATAAAGGACGTTGCAGAAAAAGCTAATGTATCGACGGGAACAGTTGACCGAGTTATTCACAACAGAGGTCGAGTCAAACCAGAGGTAAAAAAGAAGGTTTTGAAAGTGATGAAGGAATTGGGTTATGAACGTAATCTTATAGCTAGTGCTTTAGCAAAGAATCAATCCTTTCGATTTGGAGTATTGATTCCTGATCCAAAAATTGATCCTTACTGGAAACTTCCCTACGAAGGTATTCAAAAGGCTGTCAATAAGGTTAAGCACTATGGTGTCATTTTGGAAATGCATCATTTTGAGTTAGAAAAACCTAGTAGTTTTTTAAAAGCTGCAAAAAAAATAATGAAGACATCATATGATGCCATTCTTTTTGCGCCACTTTTCCTTAAAGAGAGTACATGGCTTTTGGAGGAATGTAAAAAGAAAAATATTCCAAATGTGATGATAAATACGAATATTGAAAGTTCGGAATCATTGTGTTACATAGGCCAGGACTCTTACCAAAGTGGAATACTTGCTGCCAGACTTTTAAATTCTGAAACAAAACAAAAGAAAACTTTTCTAATTCTTAATCTTACTACAGGATCCACCAATGCTGTTCATCTAATCGAAAAGACCAATGGATTTAAGGATTATTTTAAAAATAATAATATTAAAAATGTAAAAATTCTTATTGAGGAATTTGAAGAGTTTGATAACAAAAGAAAACTCAAGAATTTTTTAAAAAAGATTCTTAAACAAAATCCTAGTCTTGGAGGAATTTTCTTTACTAATTCAAGAGCGCACTATGCGATGGAATGTTTGGAAGATGAGATTTTAAGTAAAATAAAGATTGCTGGGTTTGATTTGATTGAGCCTAATATCAAATATCTCCATGAAAATAAAATTAACTTTCTCATTAACCAAAATCCGCTTGAGCAAGGTTATTTAGGAATTTCACATTTATATCAACATCTTGTTTTGAAAGAAAGTATTCCAAGAATACTTCACTTA
The DNA here is from genome assembly GCA_947561585.1 of Caprella mutica. NCBI lineage: Eukaryota > Metazoa > Arthropoda > Malacostraca > Amphipoda > Caprellidae > Caprella > Caprella mutica. The sequence goes on from CANNZV010000010.1 coordinate 541,643, forward strand.
CCGCTTGATATAGTTGTCAAAGAAAATGTAAAATATTATTTAGAAAGAAAACAACATATTTACATTATTTAGAAATGAGGCAGGATTGATGGCCCAGGGAGTTATAAATTCTTTTATAAGAAAAAAAGAGGAGTTTAACTTTTTGCTAATTTATAAGTTTCAAAAAATTCATTGCGAGCAATTCGATAAATTTCCTCTGCTCCAATAGGACACACCAAAAAATCATTTTCTTTTACTATCATTTTTGAGCCCCAAGAAGCCATAAAATAAAAACGATATTTTACATTAAATTTTTTCAATAACCGCTGATTTACTTCTACTGCTCTAATCTTACCAATAGGCTCATATTCTGAATATCCTCCTTTTGACCGTTTTAAAAAACGGTACCTAGAACGAAATTTTTTAGCACTTAAAATATATTCTTCTCCCGCAAGAGTTCTATTCTTTACAATAAAATCTCCTGGTTTTGCTCGGTTAACTGTTTCCTTTCCATCGCTTGTTATGGTCGTAATCCTTTCTCCCCCTTTTGCTCTACGTGCTAAAATTCTTTTGAATTTTCGATATGTTTTACCTTTGGTATTAATTAATGGTAACAACATCTGCTTCATATCACTTTGCGTATGCATCTCTTTCTATTTGTCTGTTTAAAAATATAACCTTCAATAGTTTATGTCAAAAATAATAAAAAAGTAAATAACATGATTAATGGTTAACTGATTACGATGAACTATTAATCAATAAATGGTGATTTTAAAATGTTAAGCAGCTATCCATTATAAATTATCTCGGGCTTCCATCAATGCAAACCCCAATAAATTCTTTCCTCTCCATTTTTTAGGATTCTCTGCGTTTTCATTATTTTTCCCCATTCCTATTCCCCAAATTCGATCACGAGGACTTGCTTCTACTAGCACACGATTTTTAGTGGTTAATAAAAATGTTTTTAAATCTTCGTTTTGACCGAATTTATAAATATTTCCAATCTTTACAATTTCGTAGCGATGATCGTTCCAAACTTCATTATCAAAATTACGTACTGCTCTCCCCCATTTTTTTGCTTCAGCAGGAGTATCAGAATTAATAATTTTTTCCAACATCTCTTCATCTTTAAATAGTCGAGCCTTCTCCGCCATCATCCAATGCTCTGCTGATTTGTAAACGATTCCATCCACTTCAAAATTGCAAATCCACCATTGACTCAAACAAGAAGCGGTAATACTTCCATCCTTTGATGGTCGATGTCCCCAGAAAAAAAGATACTTAATTCTATCTTCAGAAGAATGTTGTTCTTTTAACCAATCAATATTGTATTTCATAATTTTATTTTTTGTTAAACAATATCCTCCCAACAAAAAAGGAGTCACGAAAATTTCGTAACTCCTTTTTTTTATTTAAAATAAATTAATAGCGAATCCTTCACTATTTTTTATTTGATATTTCTAAGTATCTTTTTAGAGCGGTAGTCATAGATGGAACATCTGGCACAGGTGCAGGAATATTAATAGTTAATCCTTTTTCTGTTACTGCCTTTTGAGTTGTTTTTCCATAAATAGCTAAACGAGTTTCATTTTGTTTGAAATCAGGAAAGTTTTCATACAAAGACTGAATCCCTAGAGGGCTAAAGAAAACCAAAACATCATAAGTTACATTTTCCAAATCCGACAAATCTGCACTTACAGTTCGATACATCATAGCATCTTGCCAATTGAAATCATGCTCTACTAAGAAATCAACAACTGCTTTGGCACCTAGGTTAGAACAAGGCAAAAGGAATTTTTCCTTTTCTCTATGTTTCATAAACGCAGGTTTTAAATCAGTAATTAATCGCTTACCAGCAAAAACTTTCCGTTTTCTATAAACGATAAATTTCTGTAAGTAATTAGCAATTGCCTCAGTCAAGCAGAAATACTTTGTATCCTGTGGCATCTTGATTCGCATTTCTTCACACATTCGGAAAAAATGATCTATAGAGCCTTTAGCTGTGAAAATAATTGCAGTATACTCATCCGGACGGATTCGTGTTTTTCTGAATTCTTTCTCAGTTACAGGTTCTACTTCAATAAATTTTCGCCAATCTATTTTAAGATTGTACTTTTTTTCAAGATCGTAGTAAGGGGATCTCTCTGGTTTAGGTTGAGAAATAAGAATACTCTTGATCTCTTTATAAGATTCCTCCTTTGCTTTACCGTTTGTTGACATTCAAAAATGCTTTTTCATTAAGAAATGTGCTTGGCTTCGTTTGCGAAAACCCAATAATCTCTTCTAAAACTTATTGAATCCCCATTCCACTTTCAATCATTTTCCACAATATCACGACAGGGGCTATTTCGACGGTGCAAAGGTAAAGAAAAAAATGAAATTTATTACGATTTAAGAATTTTGTGCCTATAGAAAGTCCACGAATTGACCTAAAAAAATAGATTGCTCCTACTAAAAAGAACGAAATGTAGACAAATATGGATAAAATCGAGACTGGAGCATGGGCGATAATGAGATTTGAAACAAAAAGAACAATGCTCAATACGATTCCAAAAATGGTAATCGTCATATTATACATGCTTGTTTCTTTCTCAATAGGAAAGATCGTCCCCAATAAACCTATTACAAAATGCTTCAAAAAAAATGCTAGACTCACTCCGCCTAAGGTGTAAAGCATTAATTGCAAATTGGGAATCGAAGATAGTTGATTGTAGTGCCGTATCAAAAGGTAAATATATATTGCGGCATTTAATATAAACAATACATATAATACATAATATGGTGCATAAGCAACTGTACCTTTTTCTCGGTGAAGCATTCGCATCACATTTTCATTGGTAAATGCTCGGTAAGCACGTATTAATTGTGTTCGATAAAAAGAGGTTATTAATGCGATTAACATTAACATTGCCAAGGTCACTCCAAATAAGAAATTTTTATCATCAACGACAAGGTCTTGTTGGACTTCTTTCTTTACTGGTTTCTTTTTGGCTACAGGTGAAGTAGTAACTTTATGAGGAGTACGAACTATATTGAATGGATTTTCATTTGCAAGATCTTTTTCTTCTATTACATCATTTAGATCTGTTGCTTTTAGTTTTTTATCTGCACGATATTGTATTTCAAAGGGGTTGCTCTCATTTTGGGCACAAAGCTGAGCACTCAAAAATAAGAGCAAAATTAATCCTACAATATTTATTTTTTTGATAAAGTTCATATGTAGGACAAAGTTATATTTTCATTTGAAAAAAACAATTGAAATCAAAATCAAAATGACAATCAAAATCAAAAATTGAAACGTACAATCATCATTCTACGCTTTGATTTTGATTGTCATTTTAATTTTGACTTTAGTATTTGTTTTGTTAACGGGTTGTTAAGCATTTTACTTTCCATAAAATAAGCACCAAATTTGAAGAAAATAAATAGAACCTCTATTTTGAGAATAAGGGAATCTACAACTTGTTTCAGAATATTCCGTTCAATTTTATAGAAGAATAAAGAGGAATAGAAATTAAAAAATTTACTCCATGTCTAACAATGTAATTATCAGAGTAGTCATTTTGGGAGCGATTGCCATACTTGGTATTATCGGCATCCAAAGTTATTGGGTACTTCAGACATGGGATATCAAGAGTACAGAATTTAATCAAAGTGTACGAATTGCATTACGTAATGCTACTGAAAAATTAGCAGAAGCAGGACCATTCGAATTGCCTTCTAAAGAACTAATCACTCAGGTTTCCTCCAATTATTATGTTGTCAATACAGAAGCCAGTATTGATCCCAGTTTATTGGAACATTTTCTTCGAACAGAATTAGAAGCGCTCTCACTCAATGAAGATTTTGAATATGGAATCTACGATTGTTCGAGTCAAGATATGGTTTATGGAAATTATTGCAGCTATGATATTGGAAATTCTAAATCATCGCAAGAAATTGGTCCTAAGCGATTACCCAAACACGACAAGTTCACTTATTATTTTGGAGTAAGTTTTCCCAACCGAAAAAGTCACCTTACAGGAGAGATGCAATTATCTATTTTCTTTTCTGCAATTTCATTGTTATCAATTTTCTTTTTTATTTATGCCTTAGCTGTCATTTTAAAACAACGACGACTTTCTCAAATGCAAAAGGATTTTATCAATAACATGACGCACGAATTCAAAACCCCGATTTCTACAATAAAGATTTCGTCAAATGTTTTTATAAAAAATGAAAATATTCAAAAAGACGAACGCCTACTCAGGTATGCCAATATTATCAAAGACCAAAATGATCGTTTAAATAATCAAGTAGAAAAAGTATTGCAGATTGCGAGAATTGAAGGGGAAAGTTTTGAATTAAAGAAAGAAGCACTTGACATCAATCTTGTGCTTCAAGAGGTCGTTAGAAGTGCAGAAATAAAGGTCAATGAAATGGGCGGAAACCTCACAACAAAATTACAAGGAAATTTATCTAATATTAAAGCAGACAAATTACACTTGACCAATATCATTCATAATCTACTCGACAATGCAATTAAGTATTGTAAAAAAACTCCTCAAATTAATATCGAAACCAAAGACGTTGGTGAACATTTAGAGTTAAGTATTGTCGATAAGGGCATTGGTATTGATAAAGAATTTCAACCTAAAATTTTTCAAAAATTTTATCGTGTTCCTACTGGGAATGTTCATAATGTAAAAGGATTCGGATTAGGATTGTTTTATGTAAAAAATATTTGTAAGGCTCATGGTTGGAAAGTAAATGTCGATAGTGTGAAAGGAGAAGGGACAAAGATTTTAATTAAAATGGCGTAATCAAATTAATTAATAATTGAGTTTGATGAGAGAAATAATATTTAGAATCCACCCCCTAGCCCCCGCCAGCGGAGGAAAAGAGAGTAGATTATTTTAAAGATACTGCTACAATTAGGCAGAATGTTTTCCCCCGCTGGCGGGGGCTAGGGGGTGGATTCTAAATATTATTTCTCTCATCAAACTCAATCATTCAAAATTTTCAAAAATGAAAGCACACCTTTTTTATGTAGAAGATGATGAAAGTTTAAGTTTTGTAACTCGTGACAATTTAGAATTGGAGGGCTACAAAGTTACCTATTGTGAGACTGGATCTAAAGCAATGGAAACTATCAAAGATCAAGATTTTGATCTTTGTATTTTGGATGTGATGCTTCCTGATTTTGATGGATTCACCATTGCTCAAGAAATACGAAAACGCAATAAACAAGTCCCAATTCTTTTTCTTACTGCCAAGTCATTAAAGGAAGATCGTATTCATGGATTACGATTGGGTGCTGATGATTATATTACAAAACCATTTAGTATTGAGGAATTGATTCTTAAAATCGAAATTTTTCTAAAACGTAGCCAAATTGTTACAAAAGTAGAAGAAGAGAATTTCACATTAGGAACTTATCAGTTCGATCATAAAAATTTATCACTTACCAATGTTGGTTTTGAAAAACAGCTTACTCAAAAAGAAGCTGACTTACTGAAGTTTTTTATTGAAAATCAAAATGCAGTCCTCAAACGTTCTGATATTTTGGAATCACTTTGGGGGGAGGATGACTATTTTCTAGGAAGGAGTTTAGATGTCTTTATTTCTCGTTTACGAAAATATTTAAAGCAGGATGATTCTTTGAAAATTGAAAATATTCATGGGGTTGGGTTTAGGCTTAACTCTACAGTTAAAGCGTAATTTAACTTATTTTGTTTGAAATGGTTTGAGGTGGTTTGGGATCGTTTGAAATTGTTGTTGAAATAATATTGAGTTTTTTCAACAACAATTTCAAACCATACCAAAACTCCTCAAACCAAAATAAAAAAAGTTATTTTTCAATAATATGCGGAACCTCTTCTAAATTCCAATCAATCACTAATCCACCTGCTAGGCTTTTCGCAATTTCTTTTCCATATAAATGTTCACATAAATACAATGCTGCTTCAAAAGATTTTGCTCCACCAGCGGAGGTAATATATTTTCCATCATGTACAAATAAAACTTTCTCCTCTCCTATTTTATCATACACTTTAAGTTGAGGGAACATTTCTTTGTACTTTGGAATATCACTTGGAAATGTAGTTGAAGCCACGTCATTTAGCAATCCTGCTTTTGCTAAAACAAATGCGCCGTCACAATATGAAGTCACAAACTGCGCCTCTGTAGCTACATTTTTTACAAAATTAATCATCGCCTCGTTTTCCAAATCTGTATCCAAATGATGCTCTGCACTTGGAACTACTAAAATATCCCATTTTGGCATTTCATCTTTTAAATAATTAAAATCGGGCAATAATCGCATTCCTTCAAAACTAACAATTGGCTCATGAGTATCTGCTACCAAAAAAGTATTCATCGGTTTAATATTTTTCCTAAAAATCGTATGCTGAAAAATATCAAAAGGAGCAGTCAGTTCTGTATTGTAAACACCATCCATTATCAGAAAAGCAACATTGTAGCGATTAGGAATCACTTCAGGTTTGGGAAAAGGGATAGAAATTTCATTTTTGGAAATGTTTTGTTTTGGATTTGGAGTATTGCAATTTTGCAATAAGATGAGAGATAAAAAAAGGAAGAAATATTTCATGATTTGTTTTTTAACAAATCTATTATTTTTCGATGATATTGTATAATTCATTTTCCATCACCATCCTAAAAAACCGAATCGTTTCTAATTCAAAAACTAGAAACGACTCTGGTACGAAAAACAGACTATGAGAAGAAAATTCTTATTTTAAATGAATCGAAAGATGGTGATTTTTTTAGCCGCAGACTTTATATGACTTGCTTAGGACTTATTATGACTTTTTCTATAACGCGTTATTTGTCAGTCATAATAAGTCTGCGGCTAAAAAATTAATTCGCATCCAAATCACTTAATCCATATTGCTCAATGATTTTGATAATATTTTTTGATAAGTTTTTAGAGTCAGAGAAATTAGCCTTTTCTAAACCTTTTGCCCATCCTTTATAATCCGTTGAGCCTAATTCTACAAGGTGAGAAAATTTCCCCGTAGTAATATATTTGCTATGATCTCTAAAACTCATCCAAGCTGTTTCGTAAGTTCGATAGCAGACTCCATTATCACTTCCTGTGCCGCCATCCCAATCTCCATTACAAGGAATAGAAAAATGATTTTGATAATTTGAGGCACAATTCCCTTTACCAGCTTGGCTTTGTAACAATGCATTTGCTAAAATAATAGATGCTGGAATTTTGAATTTTTCTTGTTCGCTAACTGCTACTTTAGCAAATCGTTTGAGGTAACCTTGTTTAGTTGCTTCATCAATTTGATCTAATTCATTTTTCAGATCTTTCCGTTTTTTCGTTTTTCCAAAATTAAAAATATTGAAAAAAGAAGTTCCCCTCTCATTAACAGCAGAGGCCTCTTTATAGGAAGCTTTCTCTGTTAATTTTCCTTCTTTTTTCTTTCTTGGAGATTTTGCTTTTTGAGTAGGTGCCTCGTATTTACGTGGGGTTGCTTCCTCTGATTTCATCGGTGCATTAAGATTAAAATTGAGACTGAGGTCTTTTTGTATAAAAACAAAAGCAAGAACTATAAAAAGTACTAAGGTGAACCAGTTAACACCAAATATTCCTTTTGTTTTTTTTGTGGTTGTGTAAGATTGATTTGCCATAACTATGCTTTTAGAATGTAAGTTTCAAATTAGTTCCTTCATGGTGAAACAAATTTAAAACAAAATGTTTTTAAAAACAAATATTGTTTTAAGTTTTTAAAACATTTTGTGTTTTTAAATTTTAAACACTTGAATCCTTAAAGCAAAAATAAGCCATAAACTACTGATAATAAATGAGTTAAACTTATTGAAAATAAAAATACATGGTGAGTTTTTTAAAGAAAAAATTTGATAGATCTCGAATACCTGAGAGATATTCGAGACCTAAATTTAAATTTTTACTGCCCTAACATCTGTTTAATCTCTAAAAGATCACGCTGTAATACAGGATCATTGGGCGCAAATTTTAAACCTATATTAATATACTTTAAAGCCAATTGAGGATTTGGACTCCTCTGTATAAAGGTCTCATATCCTATGTGATGACAAAAGTTAACCAGCAATTGAACATCCTCTTTTCCTCCTAAATAATCCAAATATTGATTAATATTGGAGTCTTCTCCTTTTACGTAAATGACTTGTTTAAAGTCCTCGTAAAGTTGAGCAGGGCTTCCTCCTTTTCTGTATCTTTCGACACTTACTATAACTTGCATTGTCAGAGCAGAACCATATCTAGGATAAATAGATAATGACTTATTTACAAGTTTTTGTATTTCATCTAGGTATTCATTTTGGCGTTGTGGGTTGTTTTCTTTTTGATAAAAATCTTTATAAAGTGCTGTTCCCATGTAAAGATTTGCACGAGCACTATTGGGAGAATATTTTACTGCCGCAGAATTAAGGCTATAAGCATTTTTCCAATCAGGTACTCGGGTAAATGTTTTGGCGGAATATCCTAACAATAAAATTACAAATAGGCTTAAATTTAAAACTGGTGCTGGTAATTTTCTTGAAATCCAATATGCAACAATAATACAAAAGCCGACTGACGATATAAAAATAAATCGATCATTCATAAATGTTCCTACTGATATCAATAGATTGGAAACAGGAAAGAGTGGCAACAAAAAGAATAAAATACCAAAAGCAACAATACTTTTTTTCCGAAATCCCCAAAGGGCAAACAGTCCCATTGCAGCATACAATAAAAACGAAAAGATGGATCCCATTTTTCCCCAATTCATAATTGGAATTTGATATGGATAATAATCATGAGTCAAAGGATGTGGAATAAACAATAGTTTTACATATAATCCTAAAGTATAGAAAACCGTGGCGAACCTCTCTGAAACACTCATTTCTGCAAACGGATTATTCATCAAATCGACTGAAGCTTTACCTGATGAAAAATCAAATAAATGATCTGCTCCTACCGCTTCTTTTCTCATATAAAGAAAAACTAAAGTTGCAATCACTAATGGAATTAAAGTGATTCCATTTTTCTTTAATGAACTGTTAGTAAAAAAATAATTCATCAAAGGAATCACGGCAAGAAAGGTAATCACATGTTCCTTAGCCAATGCACCTAAAAGGAAAGTAACTCCTGAGAGTATGAGGAAGATCATATTTTCTTTTTCGATGTATTTTAAGGTAAAGTACATCGCAGAAAGTGCCCCCATCAATGCTAGAATTTCATCTCGTCCTTTGACATTTGCAACCACCTCCACATGAATAGGATGCAATGCAAATAACAATGTTCCTACAAATGATAATGTCAAATACCAATTAGTTTGTTGTGGTGGGAAAATAATACTCATGACTCGAAATAATAAGATCACAACCAATGCATACAAAAGAATATTGATAAAGTGACTCACTTTTGAATTAGAGTATGCTGCATGATAAAGAATAGATTCTTTATTTTGTTCTATTTTATCAGCAGATATTTTTGAAGAGAGCGCATTTAAGAAACTTTCTTTATCCGAAAACTTTACTTCATAGATATTGGCGTCATCCATGATTCTATTTACAGAGGGAGCTATGTCCCCATTTTTTTTCATTTCCTTCGTCCAGAAATCTTCAATTTTATAACTGTCATTTCCAAAAAATTCCTGTTCTATTGCAAACGTAGCAATCGAAAGTGGTCGATACCTTCCCCCTTCTAAATAATCTTTTTGCTCTCCCAAGTACCCCACCATACTTTCTTTTCCAAAAACATCACTCAGTCCTGCTGTCCCTTTTTTTACAAAACTATTTTGAGTGTAAACTATTTTATCATCTAAAACATATTCATAATTAATGGATTGGAAATAAAACAAAAACGATAATAGAAATAATAGCAAGGCAGGAATACCATTTTTTTTCCAAAAATCATTTGAAATTACTAAGTCAGGAATATTAGATTTGACTTGCTTTGAAGTTGAAGCCGAAGAGGTTTTTTGTTTTTTGGAAATCTTTTTCTTTGCCATTAGACTTAATTATGAATGAGGAATTTTGAATTATGAATATATCGAGAACCTTGTATTACCTGATATTAAATTTTCATTACAAAATTCTTAGAAAACCACTATTGTTATTGAGATTAAATTCAGGAACAATATTAAAATTTTAAAATATGTTTTTTGTAAAATAGGCAACCTTTTATTACTAAAATACACCAATTAATTTAAATCAAACTATAATCAATTTTGTATTTTTATGGAATTCAAATACTGAAGAACTCGTTTTACGTTGAACCTTACATAAGTTTTCCAATATTTGATTTGTATTTTTATAAAGATCTATTTACAATATTTTTAATTCTTTTCTTTAGGTAGATCATTTCCTACTCTAAAACAAAAGTCAAAGCTATTCTAAAATCAAAGTTAAAATCCACCTGATGAATAAAAAATATACATTTCTCTTTTTTATCATTTTTTTCTTTTCTCAAAATATATTTGCGCAGCCTGATCCATGTGTAGAACCAGCAGCCATGACTCCCCTATGTGAGGATGCTTGTATTATATGTGATATAGATGGATTTCAAGGGCGACATGAAGGTAATGCAACTGGTTCAGGACCTCCCGATTTTTGTACTGTTGTTCAACATAATATGCGATGGATTGGATTTATAGCAGGAAGTGTTGATTTAGAAATTAGTCTAGCTGTATCTAATTGTAATATTGGAGGAGGTTTGGAAGTGGGTATTTATGAAGCTATTAATTGTCAAAATTTCCAAAAAGTTTCACAATGTTGGGGCGCACAAACTGCCGTACAACCTAATACAAGTAAAACGTTTACCAATACTCAACCTCTTGTTATTGGTCAATATTATTATTTAGTGATGGATGGTGCATTTGGAGATAATTGTGATTGGGTTTTTACAGTAGTAAGTGGGGATACAAGAGTTGATCCTTTAGATACTTCAGGTGATATTTTAGGTAATCTTTCAACCTGTCCCAATTTAGCAATTCCATATGCGGTCAATGCGCCTGTAGGAGCAACAGAATTTGAATGGACCGTAAATGGCAGTTCTATCAATATGAATAGTGACTCTATCGAATATACTTTTCCAAACGATGGAACATACACCGTATGTGTAACTTCTAGCAATGTATGTGATGAAGCTCCTCCTACTTGCACAGTTGTCAATGTAACAAGTGTTCCTCCTACTAATATTGTAGATATTTTATGTCAAGGTGATTCTTTTGAAATTGCAAATACGGTAATTTATGAAGGTGGTTATTATGAATTTATGCTACAAAATGTAGAAGGTTGTGATAGCTTGGTTACGTTGGATTTAGAAGAGTTGGTTACACCTCTTTTGAATTTGAATGTGGATATTTGTGATGGAGACACACTCTATATTGGAGATACTCCTTATACTCAAACTGGTAGTTTTCAAGAAGTTCTGACCTCTGTGGATGATTGTGACAGTATTGTTAATTTAGATTTATTTACCATCATTTGTAACATTACTAGTGCGGATAATCCTACCCCTCCAATTTGTTTTGGAGAGAACTCAGGTATGATTGAATTTAATGTTATCAATGGAACGCCACCTTTTACTTACACTTGGCAAGAGTTAAATAATATGGTTTCGGGATCGGGAAATATTTCAACAGCAGGAGAAATTATTGCTATCAATAATATTCCAAAGGGAACTTATATTATCACTATTCAAGATAATTTTGGAAATAGTGATATTATCATTTCTGATGTAACGGAACCGCCTGCAATGTCTTTGGATTTTATTCCTTCTGATTATAATGGTTCCAATCTGACTTGCGATGATAGCAATGACGGTACATTAGAAGTCATAGCTTCAGGTGGTGTCCCTTCCTACACTTATGATTGGGTTTCCAACCAATCTACTTCAAGTATCAATAATCTTTCCGCAGGAAATTATACGGTTACTGTTAACGATCAAGTGGGCTGTTCAATAGTTGGGAGTTTTGAATTATCTGCTCCTACTCCATTAAGTTTTATTGCAGATTTTAATGATCCTACTTGTGATGGTCCTTCTTCAGGATTCGCAGAAGTATTACAAAGTGATGGAGGTTCTGCACCCTATACTTTTGCATTAAATAACAATAATTTTACAACGGATCAATTTTTCGCATCCCTAAATGAAGGGATATATGAATTACAAATGATGGATGCTAATGGATGCCTCACTTCTACTACTGAAACTTTAACAGCTCCAGCTATTCCTGAAATCAATTTAGGAGTTGATACTTTTATAAATTTAGGGCAACCATATACTTTCAATCCAGCATTCAACAATGTTAATTTGGAAACGATTATTTGGACTCCTTCTGATGATTTTGATTGCCAAGAATGTTTGAATCCAAGTTTTGTTCCATTGAATTCAGGAGCATACACCTTAGTAGTTATTTCAGAAGATGATTGTGTAGATTCTTCAACCGTCCAGATTAATGTCAACAAATTTCGACAATTCTATGCTCCAAATGGTTTCTCTCCAAACTTCGATGGATACAATGACTTCTTTACTTTGTATGGTGGTTCTGAAGTTGATGTGATACAAAAACTTACAGTTTTTAATCGTTGGGGAGCTGTCGTTTTTGAAACTAAAGATATTCCGTCAAGTGTAGAAACCAATGGCTGGGATGGAAGATTCAATGGCAAATCCGTAAATCCAGATGTTTACATTTGGCTTGCTGAAATAAAATTTATTGATGGAGAAGTAATTTCTTACTCAGGTGATGTGACGGTCTTAAAATAAAGAGTGCCATACTTTACAGTTTAAAAAAATTGAGAAGCAACGATTATTGAACCGTCAAGCGAAGCGTTCGTAAATTAGGTTATTAAGGAAAAAGTTTAGACCTTCGTGATTCGTTAAAAATAAAAATTCGAATTCCTATGCGATCTTTTCTTTTAATCCTTTTGGGATGTTTTTTCAGTTTTAATTTAATAGCACAATTCAATGCTAGAGTAGGTTATCAATATGGTTATTTTGGATTGGGTACGGATGTTCATAATTCTATTATTGATCTTCTTAATACTAACAATAACAGCACTCTTGAGAACTACCAAGAGATGGATCAACTAAAAGGATTCCATGGTTTGCTATTAGGTGTAAGGTATAGGTTTGAGCCTGTTGCTGTAAATTTTGAACGAACAGCTATGTTCCAAAGAATAAAGAATGAAGGAATAGATCCTACCTCAAATCAAACTTTATTTAATGAAAATTTCTATGGTATAGTAAGTTATTCTGCGGGATTAGAATTCTTCATAAAGAAGGTGTCTTTTGGAGGAACTATAGATGTGAATAGATTAAGAATTCGATCTGAAAATGATGTACGTACTGATCGTCATATCATCTTAAAAGAAAATAGCTTTAGCAGTCGTTTTTTTATTGGACTCAATTATGATAGTGATAATGCACTATCAATAGCTCTTCAACCTTATGTACAAATCCCTTGGTCAAATTTTGATTTGACTGGATTAGAATCTCAATTGGATTCAGGTATCAATGAAAATAATCTTGAGGATGGATTTTTAAATTTTGGAGTAAGAGTAATTTTCTCCAATGGTTCTTTTGAAAGATAATACCTCTTGCTAAAATCAGAAAAGCAGCTCTACCGGATTGGCAAACTGCTCTTCAGTTTTTTGTCTTGTCAGGAGGAAAAGCTAGCAGCCTTACTGATTCTAACTTATTTCATTCTGACTTAGGATTAAATTTTGACAATTTGGATAATCGATGGGATAACCGAGTGTTATCTTGAAATCGAATTTCTACATGCAGAACGCCCCTATAACTATTTTCGCTGCCTTCTCGTTCCTTTTTTTTTATTTTTTTTATAAAAAAAAATTACACTCTTATTTTTTATAAAAAAAGGAAGCCTCTATACACTAGGCACAGAGGCTCTTCCCAACTAAACTGTTCCAAAAAAATCTTATATATCGTTCGTTAAGTAATTGAATTATTTTAGTAAAAATTCAAAAACTTATCTTTTACAATAATGCAAAAACCTTTAACAATACTATTGTAGCTTGCTAGGTTACCTAATGTTAATTCAAACTTATTTTTATGAATACAAAACATGGTAAGTTTTGAAGTCATTTGGTTTAAATAAAATTAGGAGTTGTGCCAGAACCAATTATAGGTATAGAATAAAATATCTTGTGTGAGGTAAGTGGGCGGTTTTGTTTATTCATGGGAATTCTAATTTCGGAAAAAGGGATAAATTAATTTCTTGTTAGTTTAAAAATGCTTAACACAAAGATAACAGATACATCGCAAGCCTAAATACCCTTTTGATGGTATTTTTTATATCAAAAAAAAACACCCATTATTTCTTCAAAATGACTTTTTGTAACTACTCAGGTCAATTAAAGGCCTAAGCAAATATTTTTTCCATTCTCAACAGCTTGCAAAGTATTAAGAATAGGTTTATTGTTTTTAATTAATGTATCGATGATAGATCTGATTTGAGCGTAGGTGTTTTGCTGAGATTTGAAGAACCCTGAGACCTTCATTTTGACCTTTGCATTTCTGATGGCTTGTTCCGAACTATTGTTGTCAGCTGGTACTTCTAGGTAGTATAAAAAAGTAAAGATGGCATGTCGGTGTTTAACCAACGACTTTTGAAAAGTGTAAGTTTCTTTTTGTTTAGCTGGATCGATCTTGAAGAGTAAAAGTTGATTCAATCGTTTTTCTAATTTCCTGGCTGATGGATCATATCTTTTTCTCTGTGGATTTTTCAGTTTCAATTTTTCGGCATTTTTCAAAACGCTTTTTATATCTGCTAACCAGGTGGATGGTTCGGCTTGTTGTAAATAAACAAGTCTTCGATATAAATGTGGGTAGCAAATTTGATGACCTTTAGCAGGTGTACTTAACTGAGCAGCATATTGATCAGAACTCAAAATGGCTAGAGGAAAACCATGGTAGAAAAATTCTCTGATGTGATCTTTCCGTTTGGTAGGTGTAGCTTTAATGAAGGTGGCTTTCTTGTTTTGCCAAACCCAATTAAACCAATTCTTGCCATTGACATAAATCCCCGTTTCATCACTCCCTACCCAAGTTGATTGTTGCAAGTAAGCTTTGATTGTTTGAAAAATTCCATCCGTATTTTTGGCAGTTCTTTCCAAGGAGTTATAAATAGTTCCTTGACTGATTGGCAGTTCAAAACAATCTCGAAACAGTTCTTGCATTCGCTGATAAGGAACAAATTGTCTGACTGAAAGATAATTAATAAGAGCTCTGACCCGAGGGCCATATTGGACGCTAGCCCTTATTCCATAAGGAAATTGAGCTACATTAGTGCAGCCACAAGAACAAGTATTTGAGTAAATGTCAAATTGTTTGACAACAGGTAAAATAGGCGGAATATCAATTTGTTGTCGACTGGCTTTGAGGATTGCATTTTTTTGTAACAATACATTCCCGCATTTATTACAATGACTTTTGTGGATAGGAATTATTTGATCAGGGTGCTTAGAAAACTCTAAGGTAGATCCTTTGTGACCAGGTTGCCCACCTGTTTTTCGAGAAGTTTTTTTTCTTAAAGATCGTCTTCGATCTGGTCGGAATTTATCTTTAGATGGAGGAAGGTTACTATTGGAACTATCTTTTTGTGGAACTTGGCCTTTAGTTTGTGCCAGTAAATCTTTGAGTTGTTTGTTCTCTTTTTCAAGGGTAATAATTCTTTGGGATTGAATATCTAACATCTTTACAGCTTCTTCTAAAACCAATTTGACTTGGTTAAGTCCTGCTTGTAATTCTGATATTTTTTGATTCGTTTCCACTTTTTAAAGTTAATCTTTTTGATGGATTTTTCAAATTGACCTGAGTAGTTCCGACTTTTTAAATGAGATCAACTGTCTATGTATCTTTTACTTGTTACAGTTTTATAAATATTTTCATTTTTTCATTCTTAGTCGATGCGGGCTCGTCTTTGGAATTCGTTCAATAATTCCTCGAGCCTCCAAGTCAAGTTTTACTGTAACTACATACCAAATGACTTTACCTTCAAATGTATCTTGCAAATTTTCAATTAATCGATCTGATAAATCTTCATAAGATATTTCTTCTTCCTTTCCAATCACCTCCAATATCGCATCTTTAATTTGGTTGTATTTCGCTAATGAAATGTTAGTTCCTTTTTTACCCGCAGGATGGAGCGTTAAAATTTTATCTTCTTTTTTTGCCATGCTAAAGGTTTGATAGTTTGGAATAGTTTGGAATAGTTAAACAACAAAATCAAACTATTCCAAACTACCTTAAACCATTCGTTAATTATTTGTCCATATAATCAATCGTTAAATTACAAAGCGTTCGAACTCCTAATTTCATACTACTTTCATCAATATAAAAATCAGGAGTATGATGTGAAGCTGCTTCTTTAGGGTCTTGCCCTTTGGGCATCCCCCCTAAAAACAAAAAGAGTCCAGGTACTTTTTGTGCATAAAATGAAAAATCTTCAGCACCTGTTCTTGCATCAACTAATTTCACATTTTCTGCTCCAGCTACTTCCTTTACTGTAGGAAGCATTTGGCTAGTCAAATCAATATCATTAAAAGTAATAGGATAACCTCTTGTGATCGTTACTTCAGCAACAGCTCCTGCACTTTCTGCAATCTTAGTTGCCGTAAGTTTAATTTTTTCATGGATAATCTTTTGCATTTCTACATCCAATGTTCGAATAGTCCCAATCATTTCTACCTCTTCCGGAATTATATTACTACGAACTCCTCCTCGAATTAACCCAATACTTATCACAGCACCTTCTTTGGTCAATTCCGTTTGGCGACTAATTATAGTTTGCAATCCTGAAATAATCTGCGAAGCAGTTACGATCGGATCCACTCCCGCCCAAGGTGTAGAACCATGTGTTTGTTTCCCTTTCACTTTTACTTCCAGTCGATCTACGGCCGCCATAGTTCCACCTGGTTTGTAAGTGATTTTTCCTACTTCAGTTTTAGAATTAATATGCAATCCAAAAATAACATCAACGTCAGGGTTTTTTAATACACCTTCTTTGACCATTAATTCTGCACCACCTTCTTCTCCTTGTGGAGCTCCTTCTTCAGCAGGTTGAAAAATAAATACCACCGTTCCTTTTAAATCTTTTTTTATAGAAGACAACACTTCTGCTGCACCCATCAACATCGCAACATGGGTGTCATGGCCACAGGCATGCATCACACCGACTTCTATATCATTGTAAGTTGATTTTACTTTCGATGCAAAAGGAAGGTCTACCCTCTCGACGACTGGAAGTGCATCCATATCAGCACGTAGCGCAACAGTTGGTCCAGGTTTTCCTCCTTTTAAAACTCCAACAACACCTGTATGAGCAACCTCTGTTTGTACTTCCATTCCTAAAGAACGCAAGTGAGCTGCTACTTTTTCTGCTGTTTTAAATTCTCGATTAGAAAGTTCTGGGTTTTGATGAATATGTCTTCGCCACTCAATAACTTTTGGTTCAATCTGGTTTGCCATTGCATCAATCTTTCCTTTTAAAGCTTTATTGGAAATACTTGATTTTTTATTTTGAGGTAACTGGGCAATACTAGTTATACTCATCCCTATGAAAAAGGCAATTAGGAAAAAAATACTGGTTGTTCGATTCATGATATTTTGTATTGAAATTGGTTTTATTTATTCAAAATTAAAGTTTACAATTCGTTCTGGATTATGGGTATTGAAACTTTGCTTTTGATTTTAAATCCCAGATCGAACCATCAGCAATATTTCTCTATTAAAAAAATATTAATTATTATTTTTTTAATATTTATAACATTTTCCTTACATTTAATTTTCAATAAACGACTTCTAAAAACTAAATATAAAAGCTATATAAAATCATATTATTCACACCCGAAATCCTATCACTTTTTTTTTCTAAAGTAGAATTAAAAGTAAAGAAACTTTTGAAAGGTTTCTTTACTTTCAAAAATAACAACATTTTTTTAATTAATTAATATTACAGCTATGTATTCAATCAACGCACTCCGTTTATTAATCTTTTCATTTTTATTATTTGGATTCACCTTTTCAACATCCGCACAACTCCAAAAAAAACCTAAGTTCGGAAAAATTTCAATTGAACAATTACAAAAGGAAGTGGATGAAAAATTTCCAGATGCACATGCAGTTGTTCTATTTGATTATGGAAATGCGTACTACCGATTTCTCCCAGGAGCAGGTAAGTTACGCGTCAATTTTGAACGACATATTGCCATTCAGTTTTTTGATAACACCATGTTTGATTTGGCTACATTTGAGGAACGACTTCATCATAATGGATCCACAAAAGAAAGTTTAGGAAAAGTCAAAGCTGTTACCTATAATTTGGTTAATGGTAAAATTGAGAAAACCAAACTTTCAAAAAAAGACATCATCAAAGAAAAAGTATCGAAGACACTTGACATCAAAAAATTTACACTACCTAATGTCAAAGAAGGTTCTATCATCGAAGTAAAATATGACATCTCTTCTGATTACTATCGATACATCAATCCTTGGATATTTCAAAAATTAGGAGCACCTACTCGCTATAGTGAATTCAATATGGAGATTCCTGAGTTTTATACTTTTAATAAAAACTTTGTAGGCTCTTATTACCCACATGTCAAAGAGGTCAAAAAGAAAAATTCTACTGAAGGAAATTTTCTAATTTTTAATCAAGGATGGGCAATGACCGATGTTCCTTCATTTGAAGAAGAAGACTACATGAGGTCTCCAAGAAATTATATTTGTAAAATTGAATTTGAATTAAAATCATTTCAGTTCCCTGGTTATACCACCGAATACTACACTCGTAACTGGGATGACATTCGAAAGGACATGATGAAGGAATCTGACTTTGGAGGTCAGCTCAAAAAGAAAGGTGTCAAGAAAAATATCATTGCTCAATTTCAAGATGGCCCTAACGATATTGAAAAACTAGTCAAAATTTATGAGCATGTAAAAACAAGTTTGAAGTGGGATAGAAGTAAGAGTGCTTTTTCAAGAAATGGAATCGGTGCTACATGGAAAGAAGGTGGCGGGAATTCCGGAGATATTAATCTTACTTTAATTGCTGCATTAAAAGCAGCAGGATATGAAGTTCATCCTGTAGTACTCAGTACACGTGACAATGGAATGTTACCATTTACAGCTCCTACTGTAAATAATTTAAATTATGTCATTGCGAATGTTCAGTTGGATGGCAAAAATTTATATTTAGATGCAACTGAAGATGTCGTACCTGCATTCCTGCTACCTATCAGATGTTTCAATGGGCAAGCTGTTGTTTTTGAAAAAGATAAAGCAACTCGAGTTAATTTTGAACCTACTGGTAAGCAAAGAAATGTAACTCAAAATAAATTAAAACTAGATACAGAAGGTGTACTTACAGGTATTGTAAAAAAAGTAAAATCTGATTACTCTGCGATGCAATTTCGGAAAGAGCTAAGCAAAGCCGCTAGTGAAGATGCTTTTATTGAAGAAATGGAAAATGAAAATGAAGGGATGGAAATAGAGAGTCATACTTTCGAAAACATCAATAACATTTACAAAGATAGCAAAGAAGAATACACCGTAACCATTGAAGATAAGGTAGAAGATGCTGGAGGTTTAATTTATTTAAATCCAATGCTTTATAGTGGTTTTGACGAAAATCCTTTTAAGCTTGAAAAACGTCAATACCCTGTTGACTACGCTGTTCCTTACGAATCTACCTACATGCTTATTTTAGAAATTCCAGAAGGTTACGTTCCTGAAACCTTACCTCAAGAAGCAAAAGTTGCCCTTCCAAATAAAGGAGGTTTATTTTCTCATAGTGCAAAAGTAAAAGGAAACAAAATCACAATTCTTAGTCGAATAAAAATTAATCAAACCGTTTTCCTTGAAGATGAATATGCTGGATTAAAAGAGTTTTACAATTTTATCGTTAAAAGTCATGCGGAGCAGATTGTATTGAAAAAAATATAAATAAAAAATATTTCTATGAAAAAAATAATCATTTTACTTTTTGTAAATGTATTGTTTCTAGTCAATACATCTTTTGGAAATCATAATACAGAACCTGTAGTTAAGGAGGAATATGCAGTTTCAAATATTCCAGAAGAACTACTAAAAGATGCCATTGCAGTAGTTAGAATAGATGAACAAAAATTTAAATTAGCATCTCCTAAGAGCGCAACGTTAACCCATAAATATGCCATCACAATCCTTAATCCAAATGCTGATGGCTATGCTGACTTTTCAGAATATTATGACAAACTAGATAAAATCAGTTCTATTAAAGGAAGCATTTATGATAAATATGGAAGACTTGTTAAGAAAATAAAAAAGAAGGAGATTATTGACCAGAGTGCGGTTTCAAGTATTTCATTGTATGAAGATAGTAGGATAAAAGTAATTGATGTTTTAAGTAATGATTATCCCTTTACTGTCGAATTTCAATTTCAAAGAAAATATTCAGGACTTCGAGGTTACCCTATTTGGTTTCCTATGCAGGGTTATAATTTAGCAGTTCAAAATTCTAGTTATCAAGCCATAATTCCTAACCATCTTAAGATCCGTTATCAAGCTAGAAATTTTTCAACAGAAGCCCAAATCAATTCTGAAGACGGTCATACAGTTTATTCTTGGGAAATGAAAAATGAGCCCGCGATGGTAAAAGAACCTTATGCACCTCACTATCGAGAAATATTTCCAATGGTTATCGTTGCTCCAAATCACTTTGAATATGATGGCTATAAAGGCAATATGGTAACATGGAAGAGTTATGGTCAATGGGTGCACACTTTAACTGAAGGGCGCGATGAATTACCCTCTGAATCAATACATAAAATTAAAGAATTGGTAAAAGGGATTGATGATACTGAAAAAAAGGTTCAAGCAATTTATGAACATTTACAATCCAAAACTCGATACATCAGCATTCAATTAGGAATAGGTGGTATGCAACCTTTTGAAGCCAAAGAAGTGGATGAGAATGGTTATGGTGATTGTAAAGCTTTGAGTAATTATACTTTAGCAATGCTTAAAGCTGTTGGTATAAAATCTTATCATGTGTCCATTGGTGCTGGACAAGGAGAGCCATCTATTGATCCTGATTTCCCTTCTGCTTATTTTACAAATCATAGAATTTTATGTGTTCCATTAGAGAATGATACGATCTGGTTAGAGTGCACCAGTCAAAATGATCCTTTCGGATTTATTGGTTCTTTTAACCATGATAGACCTGTTTTATTAATTACTGAGGAAGGTGGAAAAGTAGTTAGAACACCTACTTATAAGCAATCAGATAACACTCAAATTAGAGAAGCAAAAATAAATATTGATCCTGATGGTAATGCAACCCTAGACGTTGTTACAAAATATCAAGGACTTCAATATGAAAATGTAAATTTCCAATTTTTAAGAAATGAAAAAGAGCAAAAGGAAATTTTATTTAATCGACTCGATATTTCAAATATGGAAATTGAAGATTTTTCTTACTCACAAGTTAAAGGTCGAATACCCGAAGCGACTGAAAATTTAAAGTTAAAAATAAGAAACTATGCTTCTGCCAGCGGTAAGCGCATTTTTATTCCACTTAATATTTTAAATAAAAAAAGGAAGGCTCCCAAAAAAATAAGGAATCGAAAAACAGCTGTCGTTCAAGAACTCGCTTTTATTGATGAAGATAAAATCACCTACGAAATACCAGGCTATTTTAAAATAGAACATTTACCAGAAACGGTAAATATTGAATCTGATTTTGGAACTTATAATGTTACAGTCACACAGGATGAAAATAAAATTACCTACACTCGTAATATTAAAATCCATAAAAAAACATTTCCTCCTGAACGTTATAAAGACTTACGAGCTTTTTATAAAAAAATTGTAAAAGCGGATAAAATGAAATTGGTGGTTATCAAAGAAGATCGACCTTAGGTGGAGATCGCTTCGCTGTGAGAGGTGAGAACGTCACCTGTGGTGACTGAGAGACCGCTTTGCTGACAGACTTACGAATATTCGATTTCTACGATTATTCGTAATTATGCCGGTATGATAGAATGAACATTTTTTTATTAACGAGCACTTTCTCTCAACTAAAAAACCGCTTTGCCAACAGACCTAAGAATAATCGTAAAAATCGAATATTCGTAAGTCTGTCAGCAAAGCGGTCTCTCAGTCACTACAGGTGACGTTCTCACCTCTCACAGCGAAGCGATCTACTATTTAATGTACAATCACTTTTAAACTTTTCACTTCATTTCCTTCATTCGTCACTTGCATATAATATAATCCAGGAATATTTGGTGCAGTCATTTGATGTACCTCTTCTCCTTCATTTACATTAATAGTTTGACGCTCAATCATTCTTCCTACTGAATCAAATACTCTGATTTCAAAGTTTTGATTTTTATCATTCGTTAATAAAAGATTTAAAGTTCCATTATTCAATACAGGATTAGGATGTACAGTCGCACTAAATGTTTTGTTCTCTTCTGGGTTAAATAACCCAGTAGAATTATCCACACTATAAGTAAATGTTTCAGAACATCCATTAGCATCACTCACTACCAAAGTATAAATTCCTGAACTCAAGTTAGTAAGATCTTCTGTATCCGCTCCATTATTCCATTCAAATGAATAAGGAGGTGTTCCGTTACTTACTGAAATATTGATAGCACCTGTTCCAGTTCCATCATCATTAGTAATCAAGGCTCCACCATTAATATCGATAACAGTAAGATTTAATGTAACAATACTATCACATCCTGTTGCAGCCATAACATTTGTAATATGAGTTCCAGTATTTGCAAACGTTTGATCGCCTACTGTATAAATATCTCCTTTACAAATCGTTTCAAATAATTCATACTCTTTTGTAGGATTTACATTTAAAGTCAAAGTAACTGTACTATCACATCCACTTACTGTATTAAAGTTTCCAACGTAAGTTCCTGCTTCACTTAGCATTTGAGTTCCAAATGGATATTGCTCCCCTTCACAAATCGTTTGTTCCGTCTCAGCAGTCTGAGGCGTTTGAACAGAAAGCGTCAAAGTCACCATAGTTTCGCAACCATTTGGACTACTAAATGCACTTGTATAAATTCCACTTTCAGTATAAATATTATCTCCAAAATTATAAGAATCACCTTGACAAATTACTTCATTCAATGAAGGAGGCACACCTGGCAATACGGTTAAATTTAAAGAAACTGTACTATCACATCCGCCCGCAGTCATTAGGTTTTCTGTATAAACTCCTTCTGCTGTATAATCAATTCCATTGAAGTTGTAAGCTTCGCCTTCACAAATCGTTTCATTAACCAATACTGCAATACTTTGCTCAACTGCAAGGTTCAATGTAACAACACTATCACATCCTGTTGTAGACATAAAAGTTTCTGTAAATACTCCAGCACTACTCAATGTTTGCGTTCCAAAATTTAAACTTTCACCATCACAAATAGTCTGATTTGCATTTTCAGAAAATGAACTTACTACGGCTAGTTGTAATGTAACAATACTATCACATCCTGTTACTGCTGCAAATGTTTCTTGATAAGTTCCACTTGAAGAAAGCATCTGAGAACCAAAACTATATTGATCGCCATTACAAATCGCAACGTTATCACTATAAGAAACTGGATTAACCGTAAGATCTAAAGTGATGATACTATCACATCCATTGACCGTTGTCAACATGTTTTCATAAGATCCAGATTCAAAGAATGTATTGGTTCCTACTGTATAGATTTCACCTTCACAAATTTCAGCAGCCATCGACACTTGCGTAACAGGTGTCACCGTAAGATTTAATGTAGTTGCAACTTCACATCCTAAACTATTCATCACCATCTCATTATAAGTTCCTGAAGATGTAAAACTTTCTGTTCCCAGCATATAAGCATCTCCTTCACAAATACTTGCAGTTAAACTTTCTGAAGCTGCTAATACTGTTAAGTCTAATGAAACAATACTTCTACATCCGTAAGTATCTTCCAACACATCTTGATATGAACCAGCTTGCGTATAAGTATTTTGTCCAATAGTAACACTACCACCTTGACAAATTTCTTCAGTCATTGATTCATAATAAGTACAACTAAAAATAGACACAGCGTCGTCATCCGCTCCTGCTACATAAATATGCCGACCAAATGGACTCACAGCTATTCCACGTGCTCCCGATAATCCATCTATATTATTAATTCCATCTTCATGCTTCATATTATAAGTTAATGCACCAGTTGCATCATCTCTTTCAAACAATACAATTGCATTTTCTCCTCCACTTACAGCATAAAAATGAAAGTCATCAGGGTTCAAAGCTACTGCTCTTGCTCCTGCTAATCCATCTACACCATTCACACCATCTTTATACATTTCTATAAATGTCAATTCTCCATTAGATGGATTTCTACTGAATGCAACTACAGCATCGTCATTATAACCACAAGCATAAACACTATTTCCATCTCTACTGATGATAACAGAGTGTGCACCATTTAATCCATTAATAGCTCCAACTCCGTTATTGTATTTTTCTATAAAAGTCAAAGTACCTGTAGTAGTATTTCTTGAAAATAATGAAATCGCATCATCTGTATATCCTGTTGTATATGCTGTCATTCCATCTGCTGAAATTGCAATAGAATTAGCACCATTCAATCCATCAACTCCATTGACACCGTCCTTAATCATTTCTACAAAAGTCAATAATCCGGAACTTGCATCTCTTTGGAAAACAGCAATCGCATCATCATAATAACCAGTTGTATAAACAAAATTTCCATCAGGACTTAGTGTTACATTTCTAACTCCGTTCAACCCATCGACTCCCGCAATATTGTCTTTTATTTTTTCCATAAAAGTTAATTCACCAGTAGTCGCATCTCTTGAAAAAATCGCTAATGCATCATCATTATTTCCAGTTGCATAAGCATGTTTTCCATCAGGGCTTACGATTATAGAATATACTCGGAATAATCCATCTACACCATTTTCATCATCTTGAACCATCTCAACAAAACTTAAATTACCTGTAGTTCCTGATCTTGAAAAAACCGCCAATGCATTATCATCATAGGCCGCAGCATAAACATGCTCACCATCTGGACTTACAGTAACACCATAAGGTCCACTCAATCCTTGCACTCCTGCTCCACCTCCAGCTTGACTTTCTACAAAATTCAAATTACCAGAATTTTGTTTTTGAAAAACGACAGCCGCACCAGTTCCATTTCCTGCTACATAAATATTTTCACCATCGGGGCTTACTGCAATATTTACTGGAAAATTCATTCCAGTTACACCAGTATTTCCTTCTACTAATGCTTCTTTAAATGTTAAATCACCATTCGTTTGATTTCTTTCAAAAACGTTGATCGCATTATCATTTGAACCCACAGCATAAATATATTCACCATTTGCACTTCCTGATACATGAAATGGAAAAGCCATAAACTGTACATCGTCTTGGTTGTCTTCCATGATTCTCATAAAGCTCAAAGTTCCATCATTTGCATCTCTTGCAAAAATCGCCAATGCATTATCATAGACTCCTGTCACATAAACATTTCCTCCATCCGCACTTACAAATGTTGAAAACGCTCCTCCTATACCATCTACAAAGTCAACATTGTCTTCCATAATTTCTACAAAACTTAAAGCTCCTGTAGAAGCGTTTCTGGAAAAAACAATAACTTTCCCTTGTGCATGACTAGTTGCATATATATTGTTACCATCAGGACTAATATCAAATCCTAAGGCAATACTCAAATTAGAATTAGTTACTTTACTATTAAAAGTCAAAGCACCTGTTGTTGCATTTCTGTCAAAAACTGAAATTGCATTGTCATCCGTAGCACTTACATAAACATGATTTCCATCAGGACTTATCTTTACCATATATGGAGCATCTAAACCATCTACCCCACTTAATCCGTCCTTATGCATTTCTACAAAAGTTAATGTTCCATTTACATGACTTCTAGTAAATGTAACTAATGCATCGTCATAAGTTCCTACAGCATATACATGATTTCCATCAGGACTTACTATAACGGATTGGGCTGCTGTTAATCCTTGAACTCCATTCAATCCAGTTTTGACTACTTCTACAAATTCTAGTTCGCCAGTAGGACTTGATGAACTTCTGTTGAATACATTAATAGCATTTGAAGCAGAACTGGTAACATAGACATAATCTCCATCAGGGCTTACAGCTACAGAAGTAGCTTCATCCATTAAAGCTCCTCCACCAGAACCATTGTAGACAAAATTTTCAAATTGCAATTGTGCAGTAAGAAAGGTAGTTAAAAAGCAGAATAGAAATGCAGCAAATAATTTTGCGCGATAATTTTTAATAGCCATTGAATTGTTAGTTTTTTTCTCTTTAGGAAAGTTCTTTTGGCTTAATAAAATTTTATGTTTTTAAAAAACCTTAAACTCATTTCCCCAAATAGAAATCAAAAAATAAGTTGGATTCTATTAGAGAATTCAAAATTTATACCATTAAAGGGAAAAGGAATGTTTATTCCTTTTTCCAGTTTGTTTTTATAAACACTTAATAATCAAGTATTTACATTTTTAAAAAAATTAATATGATAAAATTAGTTTTATTAGTACCTAAAAGCAGGGCAAATGATCTTATTACTACGTCTTCGTTTCTTTTGGTAGTCAAAAATCTTGATGATTGATAACTCTGGTCCTCCATTTCCTGCACTAACCCTCTTTAGTGAAGATATATTTGCATCAAAAGAAAAAGTGATAAATGTCTTTTTATAGTCAAAACGAACAGCTGCTATAAAAGCATCCGTTCCTCGTATATCATGTTCTAAATATGCTCGAAGCCATCCTCCGAAATAAAGTGATGCAGGTTGTCTTAATCTGGTACGCAATTTTTTATATTTCCAAAAAGTACCCACTAAGATTTCCCTGTGTGGACCTTGATCTTTAAATACAAAATTAGGTTTCAATGAAGAGTTATCTGAAATCCGAATATCAGCTCCTCCATGAATCGTAAAGTTTCGATATTTTAAAATATCTGTATCAGCAGTAGGATCCTCTAAAAATGATACTCGTGGTTCATTGATATGAGATAAGGCTACTCCAAGATAAACTGAGTTAAAACGATCAATACCATAAAACCATCCAAGCCCTGCCGAAACATCCCAAAAGTTAATCCGATCAGGAGCTCCTCCTTGGATTAACGGCTCATTGTCAAATGCGATTATATTGCTATAGTTAACGCTATTACTCATATATGCACTCTGCAAACCAAAAGAGATAAAATTCTTCCCTTTGTCATCAAGAGATTTTAATACAGAAAAAGTAAACGCACCATAGCTGGTTGTAAATTCTAAATCACCTGCTACATCTTTATACAATTGAAATCCAGCACCAAAGAAATCGTGTCTTCCAATTTTTACTAATTTAGTATCTGCTGATGCTGAAAAAGTTTTATATCCGTTAGTGAAATTATTCCATTGAGATCGGTAGTTTCCGATAACCCTTAAATCTCCATCAAACAAACCTGTCATCGCAGGATTTAAAATAGTCGGAGAAGCATGAATATGTGAGAAGTGTACATCTTGTGCTTTAACAGCAAAAGATAATAGTAGTAAAACTACTACGTAAAAGTGTTTCATGGTAATGTGTATTAATGGTTACTTTCTTGTGTTAATTATCAGCGGGGGAATGCTTATGAAGGGATATTTTTTTGGAGGAAAGTCTTTTATATTATTATTGTATAAAAGTCAATTTTTATGCCAAGAGTCTTTTATTTATTTTTCATTTTTAATAAAAAAAGAAAAGGCATTTACAAAATGTAAATGCCTTCCAATTATACAAATTTAGGTTTTTGACTATTTATTTAAATTTATTTTAAAACGCTGAAAATCAACTAGTTACAACGGATTTCATTATTTCAAAATCGTTACATTACCTGTGTAAATAGATGCTTCTTCGCTCAAACAAATTGCTTCAAGATAATAAACATATACACCAGGATTTAAAGCTCTACCTCTAAATGTTCCATCCCAAGTAAGGTCTACATCATTGGTTTCAAATACCAATTCTCCCCAACGATTATAAACTTTCAATGTCTTAATTTGTGAGAACCCTTCATGCCGTATTTCAAACCGATCATTGAAACCATCACCATTTGGTGAGAACATATTTGGTATTTCTAGTTTCGCACTTTGACATCCATCATTTACATTTACGACCACCTCTTCATTGGCTTCACAACCATTTTCATCAATAGTAGAAACGTAATAAGTAGTTGTCTCTTCTGGTGATACATCTAATTCTCTACAATTATCACAAAGGACTTCACCTGTTTCCAATGTCCAAGTAACAATATCTGTAATGTCATCTGTAGATGCAACGAGTTTTATAGAACCACCTTTCAGTATAGTCACATCATCCGATACAAATAATTCAGGTGGTGTATTTACATATACAACTACACTAGTTTCAACAGTCCTTCCTAAACAACTTTGTGCGGACACTTTATAGGATGTGGTTTTGGTAGGTGAAACGATTGGATCTGGGCAATCATCGCAACTTAATCCCGTAGTAGGTGACCATTTAACTGTAGTTGCTCCTTCTACAAATAATTGTCCCTCTTCACCCAAACATAATTCTAACCCTTCTACAAATAATTCTGTTGCAGGTTCTACCAAAAGTTCTGTTGTAACAATACTATCACATCCTGTAAATGCAGAAGGATAAGTATCAATAAATTCGCCTGCTTCATATCTAAAGTTTCCTGCCAAGAAAATACTATCTCCTTCACATATCACTTCTTGTACAAAAGTATGAATGTCATCTACAATGGTCAGGTAAGTATATACTGCACTATCACAGCCTGATGCAGATAGATACATATTGGTAAATACTCCTCCTGATGTTTGATAAGCACCTTCAAGCAATATACTATCTCCTACACAAAGGCTTTGGTAAACTACAGTAGGTTGTACATTTGATACTGCTAATGATAATTTAACAATACTATCACAGCCATTCACACTTGGGAAAGTCTCGGTGTATAGTCCTGGTGAAGAATAAACATTATTTCCTATTTGAAGGGTCTCTCCTGAACAGATCGTCGTATCAATTAATGTTTCGGTACTTTCAATAACATTTAAGTTCAACATTATTATACTATCACATCCTGTTACTGAAGATAAACTATCTAAATACATTCCACTCTCTGTATAGAAAATATCTCCTACTTGGTAATAATCATTACTACATATGGTAGCTGAAATTTGTTTTTGATAATTAACATTAACGGTTAAGTTTAATGTAACAATACTATCACATCCAGCAAATGAGGTCAAAGTATCTACATATACTCCTGGATTTTCATAAGATGAATTTCCTACAGTATAACTTTCTCCTTCACAGATTGCTGCATTAAATACATATCCTTCAGTAGGTATTACACTCAAATTAAGGTTTACAATACTATCACAACCTGTTGCTGCAATCAAGGTATCCGTATAAGTTCCAGATTGTGTTAGGATTTCTCCATCTAGTTCATAACCTTCTTCCTCACAAACTGTTACTACTGGGTTCATCACTATCTCAGGTGTAACTGTTAACACTAAAGTTACTATACTATCACAGCCGTTTGCTGCTTCAAAAGTTTGCACATAAGTATTAGGTTCATTATAAGTCGTAGTTCCTAATGTATAACTTGAACCATCACAGATTACTTTATTAAGAACTGTTTGTGATATTGGTATTATCGTTAAATCAAGTGTAACAATACTATCACATCCATTTGCAGCAGCAAGTGTATCGTAATAAGTTCCTGCCGAATACCATTCTACTCCCGCAAAGAAATAAGAATCTTGCTCACAAATCTCTTCTGTAAGATTCGTAATGGAGTTAGGATTCACATTTAAGGTAGTAGTAATAATACTATCACAACCATAAATATTCATCAATGTATCCATGTAGATTCCTGCTGTAGTTTGGCTCTGCCCTCCTGCTATATAACTTTCACCTTCACAGATAGTTACCTCAAATGCAACTCCATGGGTTGGTAAAATATTTAATTCAGTTGTAACAATACTATCACAATTATTTACAGTTAATAAAGTATCAAAGTAAATACCTTCAGTCATCTGATAATCTCCACCTAATAGAATTGAATCGCCTTCACAAATATTCGTCGTAACTGAAATATTATAAATTTCATTTACTGTCAAATTTGTAATGATAATACTATCACATCCTCCTGTAGAAGATAATGTATCAGTATAAATACCACTTATTGTCTGATCGATTCCTGCAAGTAAAACAGATTCGCCTTGACATATTGCAGTATCTACATTTACAATAAATACATCTAGAACAGTTAATGTAGTTATCAAAACGCTATCACAACCATTCGTGGCAGTTAATGTATCTTGGTAAATACCACTTGTATTTTGCATTGCTCCACCTGCAAAGTATTCTTCGTCTTCACAAATACTTATTGTCAATGGTGTTTCAAATGTTGGCAATACTGTCAAGTCTGTAATGATGATGCTATCACAGCCTGTTGATGAGGTCAATGTATCTTGGTATACTCCTGTTGTAGTTTGGTTTGCTCCGCCTACAAAGTATTCTTCATTTGAACAAATTGTAATTACCTCATTTGTAATCTCATTTGGATGTACTGTCAACGTTGTTGTAACAATGCTATCACATCCTGAAACTGTTGTTAAACTATCCTGATATGTTCCACTTATCGTTTGGTAAATTCCTCCTAGTAAGATTGAATCGCCTTCACAGATGGAGGCTGCAATTGGTGTTTCTTCGTAGGTAGAATTTACCGTCAATGTCGTTACGATGATACTATCACAACCACTTTTGGCTACTAAGGAATCTGTATAAATTCCACTTGTAGATTCATAATTTCCATTAATCATTATCGAGTCACCTAAACAAATTGACTCCGTTATATTTAATACAAATCCATCTTCTACTGTCAACGTCGTTGTAACTATGCTATCACATCCATTTGCACCTGATAAAGTATCTTGGTAAATTCCTGACATCGTTTGATAAATGCCACTTAACAATATCGAGTCGCCTGTACAGATTCCCATTGTTATTGCAGTCGATGTTGTTGGCAATACTGTCAAGTCTGTGATGATGATGCTATCACAACCTGTTGATGAAGTCAAGGTATCTTGGTATACGCCTGTTGTAGTTTGATTTGCTCCGCCTACAAAGTATTCTTCATTTGAACAAATTGTAATTACCTCATTTGTAATTGCATTTGGATGTACTGTTAACGTTGTTGTAACAATGCTATCACAGCCTGAAACAGTTGTTAAACTATCCTGATATGTTCCACTTATCGTTTGGTAAATTCCTCCTAGTAAGATTGAATCGCCTTCACAGATGGAGGCTGCAATTGGTGTTTCTTCGTAGGTAGAATTTACCGTCAATGTCGTTACGATAATACTATCACAGCCACTTTGGGCTACTAAGGAATCTGTATAAATTCCACTTGTAGATTCATAATTTCCATTAATCATTATCGAGTCACCTAAACAAATTGACTCCGCTATATTTAATACAAATCCATCTTCTACTGTCAATGTCGTCGTAACTATGCTATCACATCCATTTACTCCTGATAAGGTATCTTGGTATATGCCTGAGGTCGTTTGATAAATGCCACTCAATAATATCGAGTCGCCTGTACAGATGCCCATTGTTACTGCTGTCGATGTTGTTGGCAATACGGTCAAGTCTGTGATGATGATGCTATCACAGCCATTCGTACTTGATAAGGTATCTTGGTAAATGCCTGTTGTAGCTTGGTTTGCTCCGCCTACAAAGTATTCTTCATTTGAACAAATTGTTACTACTTCATTTGTAATTGCATTTGGATGTACTGTCAACGTCGTCGTAACAATACTATCACAGCCTGAAACTGTTGTTAAACTATCCTGATATGTTCCACTTATCGTTTGGTAAATCCCTCCTAGTAAGATTGAATCGCCTTCACAGATGGAGGCTGCAATTGGTATTTCTTCGTATGTAGAATTTACCGTCAATGTCGTTACAATAATACTATCACATCCACTATGGGCAACTAAAGAATCTGTATAAATTCCACTTGTAGATTCATAATTTCCATTAATCATTATCGAGTCACCTAAACAAATTGACTCCGCTATATTTAATACAAATCCATCTTCTACTGTCAACGTCGTTGTAACTATGCTATCACATCCATTTGCACCTGATAAAGTATCTTGGTAAATACCTGACATCGTTTGATAAATACCACTTAACAAGATCGAGTCGCCTGTACAGATGCCCATTGTTACTGCTGTCGATGTTGTTGGCAATACTGTCAAGTCTGTGATGATGATGCTATCACAACCTGTTGATGAGGTCAAGGTATCTTGGTAAACTCCTGTTGTAGTTTGGTTTGCTCCGCCTACAAAGTATTCTTCATTTGAACAAATCGTTGCAGCGTCATTTGTAATTGCATTTGGATGTACTGTCAACGTTGTTGTAACAATACTATCACAGCCTGAAACTGTTGTTAAACTATCCTGATATGTTCCACTTATCGTTTGGTAAATCCCTCCTAGTAAGATTGAATCGCCTTCACAGATGGAGGCTGCAATTGGTATTTCTTCGTATGTAGAATTTACCGTCAATGTCGTTACAATAATACTATCACATCCACTATGGGCAACTAAAGAATCTGTATAAATTCCACTTGTAGATTCATAATTTCCATTAATCATTATCGAGTCACCTAAACAAATTGACTCCGCTATATTTAATACAAATCCATCTTCTACTGTCAACGTCGTTGTAACTATGCTATCACATCCATTTGCACCTGATAAAGTATCTTGGTAAATACCTGACATCGTTTGATAAATACCACTTAACAAGATCGAGTCGCCTGTACAGATGCCCATTGTTACTGCTGTCGATGTTGTTGGCAATACTGTCAAGTCTGTGATGATGATGCTATCACAACCTGTTGATGAGGTCAAGGTATCTTGGTAAACTCCTGTTGTAGTTTGGTTTGCTCCGCCTACAAAGTATTCTTCATTTGAACAAATCGTTGCAGCGTCATTTGTAATTGCATTTGGATGTACTGTCAACGTTGTTGTAACAATACTATCACATCCTGAAACAGTTGTTAAACTATCTTGATATGTTCCACTTATTGTTTGGTAAATTCCTCCTAGTAAGATTGAATCGCCTTCACAGATGGAGGCTGCAATTGGTGTTTCTTCGTAGGTAGAATTTACCGTCAATGTCGTTACGATAATACTATCACAGCCACTTTGGGCTACTAAGGAATCTGTATAAATTCCACTTGTAGATTCATAATTTCCATTAATCATTATCGAGTCACCTAAACAAATTGACTCCGCTATATTTAATACAAATCCATCTTCTACTGTCAATGTCGTCGTAACTATGCTATCACATCCATTTACTCCTGATAAGGTATCTTGGTATATGCCTGAGGTCGTTTGATAAATGCCACTCAATAATATCGAGTCGCCTGTACAGATGCCCATTGTTACTGCTGTCGATGTTGTTGGCAATACGGTCAAGTCTGTGATGATGATGCTATCACAGCCATTCGTACTTGATAAGGTATCTTGGTAAATGCCTGTTGTAGCTTGGTTTGCTCCGCCTACAAAGTATTCTTCATTTGAACAAATTGTTACTACTTCATTTGTAATTGCATTTGGATGTACTGTCAACGTCGTCGTAACAATACTATCACAGCCTGAAACTGTTGTTAAACTATCCTGATATGTTCCACTTATCGTTTGGTAAATCCCTCCTAGTAAGATTGAATCGCCTTCACAGATGGAGGCTGCAATTGGTATTTCTTCGTATGTAGAATTTACCGTCAATGTCGTTACAATAATACTATCACATCCACTATGGGCAACTAAAGAATCTGTATAAATTCCACTTGTAGATTCATAATTTCCATTAATCATTATCGAGTCACCTAAACAAATTGACTCCGCTATATTTAATACAAATCCATCTTCTACTGTCAACGTCGTTGTAACTATGCTATCACATCCATTTGCACCTGATAAAGTATCTTGGTAAATACCTGACATCGTTTGATAAATACCACTTAACAAGATCGAGTCGCCTGTACAGATGCCCATTGTTACTGCTGTCGATGTTGTTGGCAATACTGTCAAGTCTGTGATGATGATGCTATCACAACCTGTTGATGAGGTCAAGGTATCTTGGTAAACTCCTGTTGTAGTTTGGTTTGCTCCGCCTACAAAGTATTCTTCATTTGAACAAATCGTTGCAGCGTCATTTGTAATTGCATTTGGATGTACTGTCAACGTTGTTGTAACAATACTATCACAGCCTGAAACTGTTGTTAAACTATCCTGATATGTTCCACTTATCGTTTGGTAAATCCCTCCTAGTAAGATTGAATCGCCTTCACAGATGGAGGCTGCAATTGGTATTTCTTCGTATGTAGAATTTACCGTCAATGTCGTTACAATAATACTATCACATCCACTATGGGCAACTAAAGAATCTGTATAAATTCCACTTGTAGATTCATAATTTCCATTAATCATTATCGAGTCACCTAAACAAATTGACTCCGCTATATTTAATACAAATCCATCTTCTACTGTCAACGTCGTTGTAACTATGCTATCACATCCATTTGCACCTGATAAAGTATCTTGGTAAATACCTGACATCGTTTGATAAATACCACTTAACAAGATCGAGTCGCCTGTACAGATGCCCATTGTTACTGCTGTCGATGTTGTTGGCAATACTGTCAAGTCTGTGATGATGATGCTATCACAACCTGTTGATGAGGTCAAGGTATCTTGGTAAACTCCTGTTGTAGTTTGGTTTGCTCCGCCTACAAAGTATTCTTCATTTGAACAAATCGTTGCAGCGTCATTTGTAATTGCATTTGGATGTACTGTCAACGTTGTTGTAACAATACTATCACATCCTGAAACAGTTGTTAAACTATCTTGATATGTTCCACTTATTGTTTGGTAAATTCCTCCTAGTAAAATAGAATCGCCTTCGCAAATTGATGTTGCAACTGGTATTTCATAAGTTGAATTTACCGTCAATGTCGTTACAATGATACTATCACATCCACTCTGGGCAACTAAGGAATCCGTATAAACTCCACTTGTAGATTCATAATTTCCATTAATCATTATCGAGTCGCCTAAACAAATTGACTCCGCTATATTTAATACAAATCCATCTTCTACTGTCAACGTCGTTGTAACTATGC
Organism: Caprella mutica; assembly: GCA_947561585.1. Taxonomy (NCBI): domain Eukaryota; kingdom Metazoa; phylum Arthropoda; class Malacostraca; order Amphipoda; family Caprellidae; genus Caprella; species Caprella mutica. Next base: position 576,895 of record CANNZV010000010.1, read on the forward strand.
TATCACATCCATTTGCACCTGATAAAGTATCTTGGTAAATACCTGACATCGTTTGATAAATACCACTTAACAAGATCGAGTCGCCTGTACAGATGCCCATTGTTACTGCTGTCGATGTTGTTGGCAATACTGTCAAGTCTGTGATGATGATGCTATCACAACCTGTTGATGAGGTCAAGGTATCTTGGTAAACTCCTGTTGTAGTTTGGTTTGCTCCGCCTACAAAGTATTCTTCATTTGAACAAATCGTTGCAGCGTCATTTGTAATTGCATTTGGATGTACTGTTAACGTCGTCGTAACAATACTATCACAGCCTGAACTCGTCTGCATAGTATCAGAATAAATTCCAGATTGAGTATAAACCACATTTCCAAAAACAATACTATCTCCAAAACAAATATTTTCTGAAATATTTATTTCTAATATATCATTTACAACTAAGTCCAAGATTACTACGCTATCGCAATTCGAAGCGGAAGTTAATGTTGTAGTATATGTACCTGTTTGATTATAAACTGAATCACCTACCTCATAGGTTTGACCAGAACAAAGGAATTCATTTATTGTAATTGTATCAATTGGAAGTACTGTCAATATTAATGTAACAATACTATCACAATTATTTATACTTGTATAATTTTGAGGGTAAGTTCCACTTGCAGTATAAATAGAGTCGCCTATTGCATAAGCATCTCCTTCGCAAATAGTCTCTTCTAAATCTAAATCATAAATATCATTTACAGTAAGGTCTAAAGTAACCGTACTATCACATCCTGACATGCTCGTCAACGTTGTAGTATAGTTTCCACTTGTGGAGTAAGTTGAATCTCCTACTTCATAAATATCTCCAGCGCAAATTGTTTCTACTAATGTAACAGCAATATCATCATTTACAGTAAGATCTAAAGTGACTATACTATCACAACCCGCCACACTCATAAGAGTCGTCGTATAATTTCCACTTGTGGAGTAAGTTGAATCTCCTACTTCATAAGTTTCCCCAGCACAAATCGTCTCTGTTAGTGAAACAAAGAAAGTATCATTTACAGTAAGGTCTAATACGACTATACTATCACACCCACTAAGTGTTGCCATTGTATCTTGATAGATACCTGTTTGAGTATAGATTGAATTTCCAATTGTAAAGGATTCTCCTGGACAAATATTTTCCACTAAATCAATTATCAATACATCATCAACTGTAAGATTTAAGGTAATAATACTATCACATCCTTCGGCCGTTTGTAATAAATCTATATACGTTCCCGTTTCACTATAAGTATTATTTCCAATAGAAATCGTTTGTCCAGAACATAAGAATTCATTTAGGACAATATCTGCAGATGGATTCACAGTAAGATTTAATGTAACAATACTATCACATCCTGAAATCGTAGTTAGATTATTTACAAAAATTCCACTTTGAGTAAATGTAGAATCTCCAACATTTACAAAACCTCCTTCACAGATTGTTGAATCAATTACCAATTGATAAGGATCATTTACAATCAAATTCAAATTAATAATTGCACTATCACATCCACTTATCGCTTCTAATGTATCAATGAAAACTCCTTCTTCGAAATAAATTGCTCCTCCAACTGAAATAGAGTCACCTGCACAAATTTCAAGATTCAAATTCTCTACAATTAATTCTTGACCTACAACACTTAACAATTGAGTATTTGAAATAATACTACATGATGAATTATCTAAATCAGCAGGATCATTTGCAACGATTACCTGATACATTCCTGAATCAGATGAGCTTGCTGCTAATGTATAAGTTGCTCCAGTTGCCCCTAAGATATCAGACCAAACTGTACCATCATTACTATATTGCCATTGGAAATTAGGCGTATCATATCCAGCTGTCAAATTGGCTGTAAAAGTAACTTCTGTTCCTTCGCATACTACATTTATCGGTAAAATATCAACTGTAACTTCTGGACCACAATTACTGAATACTATATTCTGAGTGGCAATTGTTGTATTTCCACAAGCATCAGTTGCAGTCCATGTTCTTGTCAATAATTTTAAATCAATACAATCACCTTCTGTTTCAACCTCTGAAAACAATACATCAACATCAGTACAATTATCAGTTACAACAGGTGCTATAATTTCAGGAATCGAATCACATGCTATTGTTATATCTTCAGGTACAAATGTGAACACTGGAGCTTCTGTATCTAAAATAGTAATCGTTTGAGTTACAGTAGTTTCATTATCACATTCATCATAAGCTGTCCATGTTCGGGTAATGGTGAAAGGACAATCGTTGGTAATTTCTTCACTAAAATCAACATCTTCAATTGGATCTTCTGAACAATTATCCATTGCTGTCAATTCTATTGGAGCAGGAACTTCCTCGCCACAATCTATAGTAATATCCGCTGGAGGTGTTTCAATAACTGGTCCTTCTTCATCAATGACAGTTATAACTTGTGTCCCACTTGAAGAGTTTCCACAGCTATCTGTTACTGTCCAAGTTCGAGTAATAGTATATGGACATCCACTTGAGGTTACTTCTGTTAAAATTGGTTCCAGAACATTTCCTAAATTATCTGTAGCGGTAACGTCCGCTGGGTCTAGAAGATCAGCACAGTTGACTGTTACATTGGCAGGCACATTAACTAATGTAGGTAATGTATTTCCTGCAACCGTAAGATCTAATACGATGATACTATCACATCCTAATGCACTTGTCATTGTCGTGGTATAAATTCCACTTGTCGTATAAGTTGAATCACCTACTTCATAACTCTCGCCAGCACAGATCGTTTCTGTTATTAAAACTGAGGAAGTATCATTTACGGTCAAATCTAAAATAACAATACTATCACAACCAGCAATACTTGTTAAGTTAGTCGTGTAAATTCCACCTGCCGTATAAATTGAATCCCCAACCTCATAATCCTCGCCAGCACAGATCGTTTCTGTTAATGATATTGAGAAAGTATCATTTACCATCAAATCTAAAACAACCACACTATCACAGCCTGTTACACTTGTTAATGTTGTGTTATAAATTCCACTTGTTGTATACATTGAATCTCCAACCTCATAATTATCACCAGCACAGATCGTTTCATTTAATGATATTGAATAAGTAGTGTTAACGGTCAAATCTAATACAACTACACTATCACAGCCTGAATTTGTTTGCATAGTATCAGCATATATTCCTGACTGCGTATAAACTGAATTCCCTACAACTACACTATCGCCTAAACAAATATTTTCTACTAAATTAATTTCTAAAACATCATCTACGGTCAAGTTTACAATCACAACACTATCACAGCTTAATGATGAAGTTAAAATCGTTGTATAAATTCCACTTGTTGTATAAACTGAATCCCCTACTTCAAAAGTTTGCCCTGAGCAGATAAACTCAGTCAATGTAACTGTATCAACTGGCAACACAGTCAAACTTAATGTAACTACACTATCACAGTTATTTACACTTGCATATGTTTCTATATAATTGCCACTTATTGTATAAGTTGTATTTCCAAACTCTACAGATTCACCTTCACATATCGTTTCTGTTATCACAGTATTGAAAGTATCATTAACTGTCAAATCTAATATAACAATACTATCACAGCCTGAAGTCGTTAATAAGTTAGTGGTATAAATTCCGCTTGTTGTATAAATAGAATCGCCTACTTCGTATACATCACCATTACAAATTTCTTCCGTTAATGAAATTGAATAGGTATCATTTACGGTCAAATCTAATACAACCAAACTATCACAGCCCGCTATTGTTTGCATAGTATCAGCATATATTCCTGACTGCGTATAAACTGAATTCCCTACAACTACACTATCTCCTAAACAAATATTTTCTACTAAATTAATTTCTAAAACATCATCTACGGTCAAGTTTACAATCACAACACTATCACAGCTTAAAGATGAAGTTAAAATCGTTGTATAAATTCCACTTGTTGTATAAATGGAATCGCCTACTTCAAAAGTTTGCCCTGAGCAGATAAACTCAGTCAATGTAACAGTATCTACTGGCAAAACAGTCAAACTTAATGTAACTACACTATCACAGTTATTTACACTTGTATATGTTTCTGTATAATCGCCACTTATTGTATAAGTTGTATTTCCAAACTCTACAGATTCACCTTCACATATCGTTTCTGTTACCACAGTATTGAAAGTATCATTAACTGTCAAATTTAATGTAACAATACTATCACATCCTGATGTACTTAATAAATTAGCGGTATAAATTCCGCTTGTTGTATAAATGGAATCGCCTACTTCATAACTCGATCCTTCACAAATGGAGGCCATCAATATTTCTGAGTAAGTTTCATTTACCATCAAGTCTAAAACGATTACACTATCACAACCCAACGAACTTGTCAGCGTCGTCGTATAAATTCCACTTGCTGTATAAATTGAATCGCCTACTTCATAATTCTCTCCAGCACAAATTGAGGCCGTCAATGTTTCTGTGTAATTTTCATTTACAGTCAAATCTAAGACTATTACACTATCACAACCCAATGCACTCATCATGGTTGTTGTATAAATTCCATTTGTAGTATAAATGGAATCGCCTACTTCATAACTCGCCCCTTCACAAATTGATGCTATTAATGATTCCGAATAAGTATCATTAACTGTCAAATTTAATGTAACAATACTATCGCATCCTGATGTACTTAATAAATTAGTGGTATAAATTCCGCTTGTTGTATAAATGGAATCGCCTACTTCGTAACTTTCTCCAGCACAAATCGATGCCGTCAATGTTTCTGTGTAGACTTCATTTACGGTCAAGTCTAAAACGATTACACTATCGCAGCCCAATGTACTTGTCAATGTCGTCGTATAGGTTCCACTTGTTGTATAAACTGAATCGCCTACTTCATAACTCGCCCCTTCACAAATCGATGCCGTCAATGTTTCTGAGTAATTTTCATTTACCGTTAAGTCTAAAACTATCACACTATCACAACCCAATGAACTCATCATGGTTGTTGTAAAAATTCCATTTGTTGTATAAACTGAATCGCCTACTTCATAACTCGCCCCTTCACAAATGGAGGCTGTTATTGTTTCCGAATAAGTATCATTAACTGTCAAGTTCAATGTAACAATACTATCGCACCCTGATGTACTTAATAAATTAGTGGTATAAATTCCGCTTGTTGTATAAACTGAGTCACCAACTTCATAAATATCGCCGTTACATATTTCTTCCGTTAGTGAAATTGAATAAATATCATTCACAGTCAAATCTAATACGACTAAACTATCACAACCTCCAGATGTTTGCATTGTATCTGTATACACTCCCGTTTGAGTATAAATAGAATTCCCAATAACAAAACTATCTCCTAAACAGATATTTTCTACTAAATTAATTTCTAAAACATCATCAACCACCAAGTTTAAGATTACAACACTATCACAACTTAAAGATGAAGTTAAAGTCGTTGTATAAAGTCCACTTTCCGTATAAACCGAATCGCCTACTTCAAAGGTCTGTCCTGAACAAATAAATTCATTTAATGAAACAGTATCAACAGGTAATACTGTCAAACTTAAAGTCACTAAACTATCACAATTATTCACACTTATATAAGTCTCAATATAATCCCCACTTATAGTATAAGTTGTGTTTCCAAACTCTACAGATTCTCCTTCACATATCGTTTCTGTTATTGTGGTATTGAAAATTTCATTTACTGTTAAGTCCAATACAACTACACTATCACATCCAAACGAACTTGTCAATGTCGTCGTATAATTTCCACTTGCACTATATGTCGAATCGCCTACTTCATAATTTTCGCCAGCACAAATCGAGGCAGTTATTGTTTCTGTGTAAACTTCATTTACCGTCAAGTCCAATACAACTACACTATCACATCCAAATGAACTTGTCAATGTCGTCGTATAATTTCCACTTGCACTATATGTCGAATCGCCCACTTCATAATTTTCGCCAGCACAAATCGAGGCAGTTATTGTTTCTGTGTAAACTTCATTTACCGTCAAGTCCAATACAACTACACTATCACAGCCAAACGAACTTGTCAATGTCGTCGTATAATTTCCACTTGCACTATATGTCGAATCGCCTACTTCATAATTTTCACCAGCACAAATCGATGCCGTCAATGTCTCTGTGTATACTTCATTTACTGTCAAATTCAATACAACTACACTATCACAGCCAAATGTACTTGTCAATGTCGTTGTATAATTTCCACTTGCACTATATGTCGAATCGCCCACTTCATAATTTTCTCCAGCACAAATTGAGGCAGTTATTGTTTCTGTGTAAACTTCATTTACCGTCAAGTCCAATACAACTACACTATCACATCCAAACGAACTTGTCAATGTCGTCGTATAATTTCCGCTTGCACTATATGTCGAATCGCCTACTTCATAATTTTCACCAGCACAAATCGATGCCGTCAATGTCTCTGTGTATACTTCATTTACTGTCAAATCTAATACAACCACACTATCACATCCAAATGAACTTGTCAATGTCGTCGTATAATTTCCACTTGCAGTATATGTTGAATCTCCTACTTCATAATTCTCGCCAGCACAAATCGATGCAATTATTGTTTCTGTATAAACTTCATTTACTGTCAAATCCAATACAACTACACTATCACAGCCAAATGAACTTGTCAGCGTCGTCGTATAATTGCCACTCGCTGTATATATCGAATCGCCTACTTCATAACTTTCTCCAGCACAAATCGATGCCGTCAATGTTTCTGTGTATACTTCATTTACTGTCAAATCCAATACAACTACACTATCACAACCCAATGTACTTGTCAATGTCGTCGTATAATTGCCACTCGCTGTATATATCGAATCGCCCACTTCATAATTTTCGTCAGCACAAATTGAGGCAGTTATTGTTTCTGTGTATACTTCATTTACTGTCAAATCTAATACAACCACACTATCACAACCCAATGTACTTGTCAACGTTGTCGTATAAGTTCCACTTGCACTATATGTCGAATCGCCTACTTCATAATTTTCTCCAGCACAAATCGATGCCGTCAATGTTTCTGTGTATACTTCATTTACCGTCAAGTCCAATACAACTACACTATCACATCCAAATGAACTTGTCAATGTCGTCGTATAATTTCCACTTGCAGTATATGTCGAATCGCCCACTTCATAATTTTCGCCAGCACAAATTGAGGCAGTTATTGTTTCTGTGTAAACTTCATTTACCGTCAAGTCCAATACAACTACACTATCACATCCAAATGTACTTGTCAATGTCGTCGTATAATTTCCGCTTGCAGTATAAATCGAATCGCCCACTTCATAATTTTCGCCAGCACAAATCGATGCCGTCAATGTTTCTGTATAAACTTCATTTACCGTCAAGTCCAATACAACTACACTATCACATCCAAATGTACTTGTCAACGTTGTCGTATAAGTTCCACTTGTCGTATATGTAGAATCTCCTACTTCATAAATATCCCCATCACAAATCGATGCAGTTATGGTTCCTGTATAAACTTCATTTACCGTCAAGTCCAATACAACTACACTATCACATCCAAATGTACTTGTCAACGTTGTCGTATAAGTTCCACTTGCAGTATATGTCGAATCTCCTACTTCATAATTCTCTCCAGCACAAATCGATGCCGTTATTGTTTCTGTGTAAACTTCATTTACTGTCAAATCCAATACAACTACACTATCACAGCCAAATGAACTTGTCAGCGTTGTCGTATAATTTCCACTTGCAGTATATGTTGAATCGCCTACTTCATAATTCTCTCCAGCACAAATCGAGGCAGTTATTGTTTCTGTGTAAACTTCATTTACTGCCAAATCCAATACAACTACACTATCACAGCCAAATGAACTTGTCAATGTCGTTGTATAATTTCCACTTGCAGTATATGTTGAATCGCCCACTTCATAATTTTCGCCAGCACAAATTGAGGCAGTTATTGTTTCTGTGTAAATATCATTTACGGTCAAATCTAATACAACCACACTATCACATCCAAATGTACTTGTCAATGTCGTCGTATAATTTCCACTTGCACTATATGTCGAATCGCCCACTTCATAATTTTCGCCAGCACAAATCGATGCCGTCAATGTTTCTGTGTATACTTCATTTACCGTCAAGTCCAATACAACTACACTATCACATCCAAATGAACTTGTCAATGTCGTCGTATAATTTCCACTTGCACTATATGTCGAATCGCCCACTTCATAATTTTCGCCAGCACAAATCGATGCAGTTATTGTTTCTGTGTAAACTTCATTTACCGTCAAATCCAATACAACCACACTATCACATCCAAATGTACTTGTCAATGTCGTTGTATAATTTCCACTTGCACTATATGTCGAATCGCCCACTTCATAATTTTCGCCAGCACAAATCGATGCAGTTATTGTTTCTGTGTAAATATCATTTACGGTGAGGTCTAAAACAACAATACTATCACAACCCGAAATACTTGTCATTGTCGTGGTATAAATTCCAGTTGTGACATAAACTGAATCACCTACTTCATAACTTCCCCCTTCACAAATCGATGCCTCCACATTTTCAGAGTAATTTGGAGCAACAGTCAAATCTAATGAAACAACACTATCACATCCATTTATTGTTTCTAAAACATTCCAATAATTACCACTTGTAGTATAAGTCGAATCGCCCACCACAATTTCCTCTCCTTGGCAAATAAGCTCTACTAGATTAATATTAAAAGTATCATTTACTGTCAGATCTAGATTCACAATACTATCACAGCCACTTAGAGTTATAATAGTATCTTGATAAGATCCTGTTTGAGAATAGATCGAACTTCCTACTGTAAAAGATTCCCCAGGACAAATGTTCTCAACTAAATCAATTTCTAAAATATCATCAACAACAAGATTCAACGTGATGATACTATCACAGCCATTTATAGTTTGCAAAATATCGATAAATGTTCCTGTCTCGTCATAAGTATTATTCCCAATTACAATTGTTTGTCCACCACATAAAAATTCGTTTCTTACTATTTCTGGAGAAGGATTCACCGTAAGGTTTAATGTAACAATACTATCACATCCATCGATTGTATTTAAATTATTTACAAAAGTTCCATTTTGATTAAAGGTAGAATCTCCTACTGTTACAAACTCTCCTTCACAAATAGTAGAATCTACTATTAGATCATAATTTTCATAAACCATCAAATTCAAGTTAATAATAGCACTATCACATCCACTAACAGCATCTAGCGTATCTATAAATGTTCCTGTCTCAAAGTAAGTTGAAACACCTACAGAAATAGAATCTCCTCTACAAATTTCAATATCTAAATTCTCTACACTTACATCCTGTGGGATCACACCTAATGTTTGAGTATTTGAAATAATACTACACAATGGATTATCAAAGTCAATAGGATCATTAGCAACAATTACTTGATACATTCCTGAGTCAGAAGGACTTGTTGTCAATGTATAAGTGGAACTATTCGCTCCTGCAATATCTAACCATGCTGAACCATCATTACTATATTGCCATTGATAATTAGGTGTATCATAACCATCAGTCAACGTTACTGTAAATGTAACTTCTGTACCTTCACATACAATATTGGCTGGTGATAAATCAATAGTAGCATCAGGCCCACAATTATTAAACACTATATTTTGAGTAGCAGTAGTTACATTTCCACAAGCATCTGTTGCAGTCCATGTTCTGGTCATCAGTCTTAAATCCACACAATCTCCAGGAACTTCTGTTTCTGAAAATACAACTTGCACTTCGCTACAATTATCAGTAGCAATAGGTGTAACATTTTCAGGAATAGAATCACATGGTAATATAACATCTGCAGGTACGCCTGTAAATACAGGTGCTTCATTATCTTCGATTTGGATATTTTGAGTATGTGAAGCTTCATTTCCACAAGCATCTGTAAATGTCCAAGTACGAGTTATTTTAAATGTATTCTCGCAAGTACTATCTGAATAAGTTTCTTCAAATAACATATCTAAATCAGTATCACAAATATCAGTAGCAACTACTTGTTGTGTATCTGGAATCTCACCACAATCTAAGGTAAGATCTTGAGGCAGATTAGATAAAGTTGGAGGAGTATCATCTATAATTGTAATCGTCTGCGTTACCGTAGATTCATTATCACACTCGTCATAAGCCGTCCATGTTCGAGTAATTATATATGGACAATCTCCTGTAGTTTCTTCAGAAAAATCAATATCTTCAATTTCTTCATCAGAACAATTATCTGTTGCAGTCAATTCTACTGCATCCGGAATTGGAGTGTTACAATCTATAGTAATATCAGCAGGAGGTGTTTCTAAAACTGGCCCATCTTCGTCTTCTACTGTCACAACCTGAATGCTGCTTGATGAATTTCCACAATTATCTGTTGCAGTCCAAGTACGAGTAATCGTATATGGACATCCACTTGAAGTCACCTCTACCAAAACTGCTTCTAATCCATTCCAACAATTATCTAGAACTGTAACCTCCGCAGGTTCTGGAATGGCAATACAATTAACAGTTACATCAGCAGGTACACCTACTAATGTTGGAAGAGAATTATCTTCAACTGTAATCACTTGACTATCTATAAAAACATTGTTACAAGAATCGGATACTGTCCAAGTTCGAGTAATCGTATATGGACATCCTGCACCTACTGTTTCATTAAAAGTAACTTCTAAATTTGAATAGCAATTATCTGTCGAAGTTACAATTGCAGTATCTGGTATGGCATCACAACTTACTGTAACATCAGCAGGTACTCCCACTAAAGAAGGTGCAATATTATCTTCAACTGTAATGGTTTGTTGTTCAATAACTCGATTATTACATTCATCTATAGCCGTCCATGTTCGAGTAATAATATATGGACATCCATAAGTTCTTTCTTCTTCAAATTCAACAACTAAGTCACCCGAACAAACATCATTCGCAGTGACTGTTGGAGGTGTAGGAATATTGTTACAATCAACTGTTTCATCTGCTGGCACTCCAGTTAAAACTGGGAAATTATTATCTTCTACACTAATCACTTGCACTACAGAATCAACAAAACCACAATCATCTTCCGTTTTCCAAGTACGAGTAATTGTATATGGACATCCTGTTGATCTTACTTCAGTAAATTCAATATTTAAGTCAGAGGTACAATTATCTGTCGCAGTAACTACTGCCGTATCTGGTATAGCATCACAACTTACTGTAACATCTGATGGTGCTCCATTAAAAACAGGCCCTTCAGTATCTTCTACTGTTATGACTTGAATAACCGAATCCATATTTCCACAATTATCTTCAGCAATCCATTTTCTCGTTATGGTATATGAGCATGCTCCTGTTGTTTCCGTTTCACTAAAAACCAAACTCACATCAGAAGTACAATTATCCGTTGCTACAACTATTGCCGTATCTGGTATTGCATCACAACTTACAGTAACATCAGCTGGTGCATTAGATAATGTAGGTAATTCTGTATCTGGTAAAACAGTAAATGTAGCCGTTGTTTCTACCGTATTTCCGCAATCATCTGTTGCCGTAAATGTTACTGTCGCTGAACCTGAATTTCCACAACCATCACTTAGTACTGGCGGGTTTGGTAAATATGACCAAGTAACATCACTACAAATATCTGACGCAGTCGCGCCACCTTGGTTTGCTAACCATCCATCCAATTCAGTTTGAATATCTGCATCACAATTAACATTCATATTTTGCGCAGCGACATCTATCGTTGGAGCAATTGTATCAATAAATGTTACTTCAAAAACTGCTTGTGTTTCATTGCTACATAAATCTGTTGCTACATAAATATATTGCATTACATAACTACCATCACAATTACCACTCACTTCTATACTATCTGTTAACTCTACTGTCGCTCCAGAACAATTATCTGTTGCTGTAGGAAAATTATAAGTTGGAATGGTTCCTCCACAATCTAATGTAATATCTGTTGGGAAAGATGTAAACGTTGGCCCTTCCGTGTCATTTACAGTTATCACCTGTTCATCTGTAACTACATTGTTACAAGAATCTGTAGCACTCCATGTTCGAGTAATTGTGTATGGACATCCTGTACCTATTGTTTCACTAAAAGTAACTTCCAAGTCTGGATAACAATTATCATTTGCAGTTACTATGGCTGTATCTGGAATGTTTTCACAATCGACTGTTATATCTGATGGTACTCCAACAAGGGTTGGGGCTACATTATCTTCTACTGTAATTAATTGACTTGCGACAGTCTCCGTTCCACATGAATCCAATACTCGCCATACTCTCGCAATATAGTATGGGCAACCGTAAGTTCGTGTTTCACTAAAATCTATAGTTAGGTTTGAAGTACAATTATCTGTTGCAGTTACAGTTGCAGTCGCTGGTATTGCATCACAGTTTACTGTTACATTTTCAGGTACTCCATTAAATATTGGGCCTTCTGTATCCTCTACCGTTATCACTTGCATTACGGAATCTATATTTCCACAATCATCTTCAGCAATCCATGTTCTTGTTATGGTATATGAACACGCTCCATCAGTTTTATTTTCACTAAAAACAACATTCACATCAGATGTACAATTATCAGTTGCAGTTACTACCCCTGCATCTGGTATTGCATCACAACTTACAGTAACATCAGCTGGTGCGTTAGATAATGTAGGTAATTCTGTATCTGGTAAAACCGTAAATGTAGCTGTTGTTTCTACCGTATTTCCACAATCATCTGTTGCCGTAAATGTTACTGTCGTTGAACCTGAATTTCCACAACCATCACTTAGTACTGGCGGGTTTGGTAAATATGACCAAGTAACATCGCTACAAATATCTGATGCTATTGCGCCACCTTGGTTTGCTAACCATGCATCCAATTCTGTTTGAATATCTGCATCACAATTAACATTCATATTTTGCGCAGCGACATCTAAAGTTGGAGCAATCGTATCAATAAATGTAATTGATAAAATTTGCTCAGTTTCATTTCCACAATTATCTGTAACAGTATAAATGTGATGTACTACATAACTACCTTCACAACTCCCAGCAATCTCATCATCTCCTGAAAATTCAACATTAAATTCTGAACAATTATCTGTAGCAACTGGAAGGGTAAAATCAGGAAGTGCATCCCCACAATTCAATGTTATATCATTTGGGAAAGAAGTAAAAACTGGAGCAATCGTATCAATAACAGTTACCACTTGTTCATCTGTAACTACATTGTTACAAGAATCCGTAGCACTCCATGTTCGAGTAATTGTGTATGGACATCCTGTACCTATTGTTTCACTAAAAGTAACTTCCAAGCCTAGATAACAATTATCATTTGCAGTTACTATGGCTGTATCTGGAATATTTTCACAATCGACTGTTATATCGGATGGCACTCCAACAAGAGTTGGAGCTACATTATCTTCTACTGTAATTAATTGACTTGCGACAGTCTCCGTTCCGCATGAATCCAATACTCGCCATACTCTTGCAATATAGTATGGACAACCATAAGTTCGTGTCTCACTAAAATCTATAGTTAGGTTTGAAGTACAATTATCTGCTGCAGTTACAGTTGCAGCCGCTGGTATTGCATCACAGTTTACTGTTACATTTTCAGGTACTCCACTAATTACAGGAGCTTCTGTATCCTCGACTATTATTATTTGTACTACTGAATCCTTATTTCCACAAGCATCTTCAACTAACCATTTTCTTGTAAGCGTATAAGAACATGCTCCTTCCGTTTTTTCCTCTATAAATTCAAAACTAAAATTATCATCACAATTATCATTTGCAATAACATTCGCAGTATCTGGAACAGCATCACATGACACCGTAACATTTGAAGGAATATTTGAAAATGTTGGAGCAATTTCATCTAGAATAGTTATTACTTGAATGACTGTAGTATCGTTATCACATTCATCTGTTGCTGTCCAAGTTCGAGTAATTGTAACTGGACAATCTGTACTTATTTCTTCACTAAAATCTACTTCAATATCTTCTGAACAATTATCAGTAGCCGTTAAGTCGACAGGAGTAGGAACAACATCTACACAATTTAATGTTATGTCCGCAGGAGCTGCTTCAATATCAGGAGCAGAAGTATCTTCTACAGTAATAATATGAGTAACAGTATCTATATTTCCACAAATATCTTCTGCATACCATCTTCTTGTAACAGTATACGGACATCCATTTGAAGTTACCTCATCAATAAATATAACTGAAATATTATCCACACAATCGTCTGCTGTCAAAGTAGGAAGAGATGGAATATTATCACACTCAACTGTGATATCTTCTGGCACATTAATTACTGGAGGAGTAGTATCTTCCAAATAGATAGTTTGTGAAACATTAGTTGTATTTCCACAATCATCAGTCGCTGACCATTTTCTTAAAATCACTCCTTCCTCTAAACAAGAATGGTCACCAATTATAAAGTTGAAACTTTCAAATTTTAACAACCCATTTGCAGTTTGATTTTTACGACCATAAAGTTGCCATTGGCCGTTCATTGCCCCTGCAAAATCTTCAAAGCAATCTACAAATTCTGTAACACCAGGAACAGGATCTATAGGTGTACCTCCATGTGGTAAAAAATCTCCTGGAGCAGCAGGAATATTATCTTCATTGCTCCATTGAGGAAACCCAGTATCACATCTGTAAAAAGAAGGACTCCATACTTTAGTAGTTGAATTATTACTTTCACAATCACCAGTTGTACAATGCTCACCTACTAAAAAGATTCCTTGTCCCGCTGGATTTATCAAAACAAATTCTGCTCTCCCCTTTCCTTTATTAGATTCAAATGACAATTCAAACTTTAGAAAATCACTTGCATTTAATCCATCATACCCAGTTACATCTATATTCCATACTTTAGCTGAGGCAGGAACTGTAACCATATTACTATCTGCATAATTCCCATTAGGCAAATAAGTGTCTTCATATGTTAATTCAATATCATTATCGCAATTATCCGAAACTGTAACATTCGCAGGATCAGGTAACTCAGTACACTCTACTGTAACATTTGCAGGAACTCCTACAAAAACGGGAAAAATAGTATCCAAAACAGATATATTCTGAGATTGTGAATAGGTATTATTACAATTATCTGTAGCAGTCCAAGTTCTTGTAATTGTAAATGGACAATCTCCATTTGTAACAGTTGAATCCGTAGTGATTTCTAAAACCCCAGAACAATCATCAATAGCTATTGCATTCGCCCAATTTGGAACCTGCTTATTACAATCTACGGTTATATCAGATGGTATACCTGTGAATGTAGGAGGCGTGTTATCTTCTACTGTAATAATTTGTGTATCTATAACTTCATTCCCACAATCATCTTCGGCAGTCCATGTTCTAGTTATAGTATAACTACAAGTTCCTGTAGTTTGGGTAAAAGAATAATCTACAGTAATATTTGAAGTACAATTATCACTAGCTGTTACACTTGGAGGATCAGGAACATTATTACAACCTACTGTAATATCAGCTGGAACGCCTGTCAAAACAGGAGCTTGAGTTTCACAATCTGATACAAGAAGAGAATCCATATTATTTTCAAAATCACATTCCCCTATTGTAGTAGCTGGAAAATCATTTGCTAAACTTAATGGTAAAGGTAAACTACCATCATCATTTCCAATTGCAAAAAGATTGCTTGGCAAGGTCAAACCTGAAAGAGCAATCGTTATCGTAACATCTACAGAATCTCCTGGGATAATTGCTGTAGGAATTGGATAAGTACCAATAAGGGTTCCATCTACTTCTGGATTGCCTTCATATAAAGCAAAAGGAATTTCTGCAGGAAAACTTAAATCTCCATAATTATAAAATCGGATAGTAATATCTATACTATTTTGAATTACACAATTATCAGAGCCTGCTTCTAATATATTTGTTTCAATATTGGCTGCTGGAAAAGTTGGATTTCCTTCATTATCATATGGTCCTACTTGTTTTAAAAAACTATTCATCCTTCCTGTTGAACCAAGTGGAGGATTTCCAACTAAGTGATGAGGTTGTTGAAGAGGTGGTATATATAAGTTATCATTTACATTGGTAATAAAATAAGCATATTGATTCCAAACATCACGAGTCGGAACCCAAGGGTATTGATCCGACTTAAATGCTTGAACAAATCCATTTCTATCATAGTTACCTGTTGATCCACAAGTACAAACCAATTCCGTTTCATTATCATTATCTATATCCAGAACAATTGGATACTCTACACCTGTTCTCGACCCACAAGGAAATGTTGATAAATTAATACCTGAAGATCCAGAGATTATTCTTAAATCATTTTCATCTCGATATACTACCTCTGTTAATCCATCTGCATTAAAATCAAATGCAGTAGCTCCTGTCATTCCAGATCTATCAGTTGTTACTAAACTCCACGCAACTCCTCCTGTATTACTAATATCAAACTGGTGATCTTCAATAACCTGAAATACAAAATTGGCACAAACACCAATCTCTGGTTTATTATCTCCATCAAAATCCGCAATGGTAGCATTACTTACACTTCGATACCATATTTGGCTTGTATCAATATCTGTAACAGTATGACTAGCCATTAAAGTTTCGGTCTGTAAATCCCAAATATATAAATAGGAACCATCAACATCTGTAGTAGTTATGATTCCATCAACATCTCCATCCAAATCATAATCTGCAACTGATACTTGACCATCTTGATATCCTGGAGAATTACTCAATTCTCTTTCTACATTCATTGTACCTGAAGTCAAGTCTACAGAATAAACTTGATTTCCTGCTACTAATTCTAATCCCTTACAGTTGGTACAATCGTTAGATGGAATGGCATCTATCGCAACTGGATTTGCATGAAAGTGTTCATGTAAATAAAAATCATAAATACTATTACCAATATTATTTGCTCCTCCAGAAGCTAATCTTGCTCCCGTAATCGCATCATAAATTTCATTTCCAACATAAACTTCAGGAAAACCATCAGAGTTAAAATCTGCTAAATTTACTCCAAATCTATCTGTTACTGTATTTAAAGGATAACTTAATCCACAAGTAACTCGCTGACCTGAAACCCATTTCAATTCAAAAGTACCTGTCCCTGTTCCACCTAAATTAGTGGCTGAAGGATTGTATTCATAACAAGCTATTTTTCTATAATCTGTTGGATCAGAGTTTCCTATCATATAATAAATCTCTCCATTCCCATCTCTATCAGCATCTGCCAATGCAATACCTTTTGCAAAAACATGCAAAGGTTTTGATTCAAAAGTGTATTTAGTTTTACCATTAGATCCATCAACAACAAATAATGCATCATCAGTATATGAATTCCAGCCTCCCTTAAATGCAATTATCTCAACAGAAGAAGGGTCTCCATCAAGATTAGCTCCAACCACAGGAGTAAAAGTATTTACACTATCCTCACTAATCCATTCTGTTGCTACATCAAAATTAGGTACTCCTGGTGGAAAATACTCACATTGAGGATCACAAAGCCCAAAGAAATTATCATCATCACATGGACAATCTGGATCAAATAAATCTACCAATCCATCCCCGTCATCATCTATCTCATTACTACAAATTTCTGTAGAAGAAGAAAATACAATTGCAGTAACAGTCGTTTCTGCACAATTTGTATTGGATCCTGCTCCTAAAGTTGTTATTTCTAATTCCCAATTCTCAAGACTTCCTCCATCCCAAAAAGCATCATCTGAGATACTTAATACCCAATCTCCTGTACTATTTTCATTATCAAATGCTGAAAGGGCTCCATTAGGTTGATACATATCACCATCATCTGGAGGGCATGGAATGTCACCATAACCCGATGGGCTCTCATCATCAAATCCTAAATCTATATTTTCTTCTTCGCACCATAATTTATCGGCCAATGTAACAACTGTTCCACTTGGACTAGTCAAGGTGATGGTCAAGTCATAAACATAAGAGTGTTCTATAAAAAGGTTAGGAATATTTATATCCATTATACTTCCTCCAGAAGGCACAGTAATGGTAGATGTTACCGTAAAATTTTCTCCAAATTCTGTAATTACAACAGGTATATCTTCAGCAGAAAAAGAACTAGTTACTTGCTCTGTTATAGAACCATCACATATTTCATAAGAGAACTGATCTGTACCTACAAAGAATGGAAATGGTGTATAAGTAAATGTTCCATCAGAATTTATTACTACTGTTCCATTAGTAGGATTATTACTTGGAGTCGTATTCACAACTATGACATCTCCATCTGGATCACTATCGTTAGTTAGGATATTTCCATTACCTGATGTTCCTTGCAAAACATTTATAGTATCTGGATTTGCAATAGGTGCATTGTCTCCTCCCACAGAACATATTCCATCGATCCATGTAGAACCACCATTTCTAGAAATAGTAATAGTGTTTGTACTTTGTCCTGTAATAAAAGATATCTGTTGTAATTGATCCTGTGATCCACTATTAAAATTAATAGTATTTGTACCATCAGTAATATCACAATTTGAACCGCTATTGTCTTTTGAAATACTTATTAATAATTCTGTACCAGATGGGATTGTATTAGCAAAGGTGAGTGTGATGGAAGGATTACTTGAATTAATTCTTGCTGAGTTACTATTATTTGGAGTAGTTCCTATACTTTCTGTTGTGCCTATCGTATTATTAGGATTGACACCTCCTGTTGCTGAAGAAATACATTGTGAAGCTATAATGCTAAAAGACGAATTACTCGTATTCGAGGTATTCGAGTAGGTAGATTTAAAATAAGAATTTTCTCCTCCTGAATCCGAAGAAGAAAAACTGCTTAAAATAGAAACACTTGCTAGTAACAAGAATGTCCCTATTAAAAATCTTACTCCAATTCTATTTTTAAAAAATTTGTAAAACCTAATTTGCATGTTAACTCTTTTTCTTATTCTAGCTACCATTACACTTAAAAAAGAATCAATTATTTTACTTGCTTAAATTGATTTATCTCTTTGTTAAGTAAAAGATGGCCGAATGTTCTTTTCGGCTTAATTATATTTATTCATCCTTTTAAGGATGCTTCACTTTTCTTTGCTCTTTCTTAATTGGTGTTGAATCCCATTAATTTTCAATGAAAATCAATTGATCTCAAAGAATAGATAATGTAAGTAGACAGGAAAAATCAATATGAATTGTAAGAAATCAATACAAACTCTAGGCGTGCAATAATAATTAGGTTTTATTACTTCCGATAAAGTCTGGTTTATATTTAAAAAAGGGAATTTTATAGTCGATAGTGAAGATGCACAGACTATGCCAATCTACCCTAAAAAGGGTAGGTTTCATATATCCGAAATATTAAAACAAAAAAAGATGGCAAGTTTTGTATATGGAAAGGTTACACTTAAATTATTTTATTTTATAATGTCACATTTAAAAAAATGTCGACACAATAAGGAAGGATTAGATTCTAACAAATATGACTGATTCTAATTTTTTTTAGAAAAGGCAATATTTAATTCAGTCTCTTTTTGATAAAACATTGAAAATCAACTACTTAATTCAAGTTATGGATAACAACTATTTTCAATTCTATATTTAGGGAAAAGTATTGAGATCGTGAGTATTGGGTATTGAGAATGGTTCGAAATTTCAATTTGCAATACCGATTATCCCTAATCAGATTACCCACAAATGGCGTTACTTAAAAGCTTTAATATATTTTTTTGTTTGTCTTTGCAATAACTCATTAATATGAGTTGTTACTTTCCCTCTTTTTCCATTTCCAATTTTAAAATCATCAATTTTCACAACGGAAAGCGCGCCTTTAGTTGTACTCGTCATAAATGCCTCTTTAGCATTTTTTAATTCTCTAAAAGTTATGTCTTTTTCAACCACTTTATAATGTTCCTTTGCTAAGGCTATTGTTCTTTTTCGAGTAATTCCTTTTAGAACAAAATTTGTTGAAGTCACAATCGTATTATCTTTTTTTACTATAAAAAAATTAGATCGGGAGGACTCTGAGATTTTGCCATTCCAATGATATAATACATCTTTAGCTTTAGCAGTTTTTATGGCTTTTGCTAACCGAATTGGTACAATATAATTTGTGGTTTTAACGGTGGAGATATTTCTAAAATGTTTATGTAAAAGTAGTTTAACTCCTTCTTGATAAACTTTTCTACTAGGAACTTTAAAGGTGCTCAATAAAATAATAAGATTGGTTTCTTTGGAAGGAAGATAACCATCATCGGAATATCCTCCTGTCAAAATGATCTTCATTCCACCTTTTTTAAAATCATTTTTAGCAATCAATTTCATCACCATTTTCTTCAAGTCCTCCACCGAATATGATAATTCTAAACCCATTTCTTTTGCTGAATTTTGAAATCGTTCCATATGAGGCTCGATAAAAAGAGGAATACTTTTTTCCACTTTTAAAAAATCAAAGATTCCATACCCTCGTATCAGTCCCAAATCTGTAACTTTTAATTTCGCATTTTCAGCTTTTACAATTTTTCCATTTACACAATAATAATTTATCATATCTTGTTCTTTAGAAATCCTATGAATCCGTTCTATAAAAAAGAAGCAAATTAAAAAAAGAAAAATGAATCTACCTTTTTTCCCTTATAAAATTTCGATACTCTTTTTAGGATTGTTTTTAATTTTTACAAGTTGCAAATCCAAAAAAAAATTAACAACACAAACTACTCCTAAAAAAATCCCAACTACTATAAAGGAATTTATTGAAGGCTCAGATGTATTTGATAAAAGTTTTACGGGGTTTGCACTTTATGATCCTAAAAAGCAAAAAATGCTGTATCAATATGATGCAGACAAATATTTTACGCCAGCATCAAACACTAAAATCCTAACACTTTACACTTCCCTCAGCATCTTAGGGGATTCCATTCCAGCTTTAAAATATATCATAAAAAATGATTCTCTGATTTTTTGGGGAACTGGCGATCCTTCCTTCCTCCATCCAGAACTACCTGAAAATCAACGAGTTATTGACTTTTTAAAAACTAGAGAAGAAAAATTATTTTTCTCTCCAAGCAATTATATGGATAAAAGATTTGGGGCAGGGTGGGCTTGGGATGACTACAGTTATTCTTTCCAAGTTGAAAAATCACCCTTTCCAATTCACGGAAATATAGTGTTATTTCAAAGCAAGCCAGATGATGAGGCTATCGACATTTCCCCAAATCCTTTTAAAAGTTTAATAAGAAACACACCTGAGATGAGTGGGGCAACTGCTCGTTTTCAAAGAAGGGAATTCGAAAACGTTTTTGAATACAATCAACAATCACCTCCTCGTAATGGATTAAAAAAGGAAATTCCTTTTCATTATTCGCATGAGTTTTTTGTCGAACTACTGAGTTTAATTTTGGAAAAAGACGTAGAACTTTTGAATGAAAATTTATTACCTACAGAAAAAAGTAAAACGATTTACAGTCTACCTGTCGATGACGTGTATGAATATATGATGCAAGAAAGCGATAATTTCATGGCGGAACAATTACTACTAACTTGCTCCAATGAAGTTTTCGACACCATGAATACTCGAAAAATTATTACTCATACTATTAAAAATTATTTAAAAGATACACCTGACCTTCCACGCTGGAGAGACGGCTCGGGATTGTCTCGATATAATTTATTTACTCCACGAATGCAGGTAGATGTTCTAGAAAAAATTTATAAAAAGATTCCTGAAGAACGTGTTTTCAGGATCTTCCCAACAGGTAAAAAAGAAGGTACTATTAAAGGTTGGTATGCACCATACGTCCATGCTAAAACAGGAACGTTGAGTAATAGGCATTGCCTCAGCGGTTATATTCAAACAAAAAAAGGAAAGACTCTAATTTTTAGTTTTATGCATAACAATTATACTACATCTTCAAAACCGCTCAAAGAGGAGATGGCAAAAGTGTTGCATTTTATTCATATGAAAATGTAACAGGGCTTTAAGTAACGTGACTCTCCCGAGTCGCGACGTTATAGAGAAAATACGCTTGTTTTATTTTTTATAAAAATGTATATGTCCTATAACGTCGCGACTCGGGAGAGTCACGTTACTTAAAGTCGTACTTCCAACTTAAATATTTTTATTATTTTCGCTTAAATAAATTTCTATCCAAATGGCGAAAAAAAAATCCAAAAAGACCGCACCTAAAAAAAAGATTTCAACTCTCTCCACAGATTATAGTAAATGGTACTATGCGGCATTTATTTTTATTTTCGCATTTGCATTATATTCCAATACTCTTTCTCATGATTTTGTTTTAGATGATGATTTAGTTTGTAAAAAAAATAATTACGTACAGACAGGTATCAGTAGTTTAGGCGATATTTTTAACCACTCATGGTATCATGGATTTACAGGAACAGAAGGGAGGTATTACCGCCCGATGATGCTTGCAGGTTTTGCAGTTGAAACCTCATTTTTAGGAAAAGATGCAAGTGCATATCATTTTATGAATGTGTTGTATTATGCATTGGGTTGTGCAATTCTATTTTTAATACTGATGCATTTTTTTGAAAAGAAATCTTTACTACTTCCTTTTGGAATAGCATTGTTATTTACAGTCCATCCTTTACATACTGAAGTGGTCGCCAACATCAAAAGTCGTGATGAAATTTTTACTTTTTTAGGATTACTTGGAGTGCTCTATGGAATATTAAAGTATTCCAAAACAGAAAAAATCCAATATTTCATTTTAGCATTATTGGGTTACACCTTTGCTATTTTTTCAAAAGAAGGAGCACTTTCAATACTAGGAATCGTACCACTCACTTTGTATTTTTTTACTAAAAATTCTTTTCAAAAAATTGCTATTCAAACTGCCATTTTTTTAGTTCCTGCATTTTTATTTTTAGGAATTCGACATAACATTATCAACCATGAGATGGATCCTTTCGAAACTATTGACAATAGTCTATTGGCAATTAATGGAACCTCTGGAAGATTAGCTACGGCAATAGGAATGTTAGGTGAATACTTCAAATTATTAATTTTTCCGCATCCGCTAAGTTTCGATTATTCTTATAATACTTTTCCAGAATTAAGTTGGACAAATTGGAAAGTACTCGGAAGCCTTGCTGTGTCAGGTGGACTTATCTATCTGACTATCAAAGGATTACGAGATAAAAACATTATTTCTTTTTCGATTCTTTTCTTTGCCATCACATTTGTAATTACGAGTAATATTTTCTTTTTGATAGGAGCTACATTTGCAGAACGATTTATGTTTATTCCATTGCTAGGATTTTGTATAGTTGTAGGTTATTTGTTACATAAATTTTTAATTAATAAAAATCCTGAATCCACGACTACTTTTAGCATTGCTCTAGGCATCATTGTGTTATTATTTTCAGTTAAAACTTTTACCCAAAATAAGGTTTGGAAAAACGACAATACGTTATTTGAAACTGGAATTTACACCGCTCCAAATAGTTCTCGTACTCAAAGTTTTTATGGTGTAATGAATTATCGAAAAGCTTTAGCATCGAAGGATGTCAATCAAAGAAATGAATATCTTAAAACCTCTGTAGAATATTTACAAAAAAGTATCAATACCTATCCTAGTTTTACAGAAACGCACCAACACCTTGCTCTAACCTATGAAGCACAAAATCAAAATCAATTGGCTTTGGAGAGTTATAAAAATGCTATTAAAACAAATAGTAAATACTATCAAGCAATGACGAATGCAGGCATTCTCAATTACAAATTAAAAAACTATAATGAAGCTGAAAGATTTTTACAACAAGCTTTAGAGTTTGGTTCTAACAATCCAATTACACAAAGATCGATGGGTTTAGTTTACAAGGCAAAAGGTCAATATGATTTAGCGATTACTTATTTTACCAATGCCTTAAATTTACAATATAATCAAACTCACCTTGCGGACTTAGGAATGTTATATGAACAGATGGGAAATCAAGAAAAAGCAATGATGTATAATCAGAAAATAATTGAATTGAAAGGTCGATGACATTGTGCCTATCACTAACTCACTCCCCCACTTCTCTGTTTTTCTTAAAATAATCTAAGACTTTTTTAGTTGCGGAATGCCCAACCACCATTTCTATTTCTTCCAATGGAGCATGCTTTAATTTTTTGACTGACTTAAAATGTTGTAATAACTTTTGAGCAGTCTTCTCGCCTATTCCAGGAATGTCTGTTAGCTCAGTTCCCAATGCATTTTTGGAACGTAAATCTCTATGGAATGTAATCGCAAAACGGTGCGCTTCATTCCGTGCTTGTTGAATAACTTTAAGCGACTCTGATTTTTTATTGATATACAATGGAATAGGATCATTCGGAAAAAATATCTCTTCTAATCGTTTTGCGATTCCTATCAAAGTTACTTTATCTAAAATTCCTAACTCTTCCATAATCTTAGTCGCAGAGCTCAATTGGCCTTTTCCGCCATCAATAATTATCAAATCTGGAAGTGGTTGATTTTCTTTAATTAATCGAGTATACCGACGACGAACAACTTCTTCCATCGAAGCAAAATCATTTGGCCCTTCAACAGTTTTGATATGAAATTTTCGATAGTCTCGTTTTGATGGTTTTGCATTTTTAAAAACAACACATGAAGCAACAGGATTTGTACCTTGGATATTTGAGTTATCAAAACATTCAATATGCAAAGGTGGTCGATCCATTTGCAAATCTTCCTGCATTGTCCGAAGGATTCTTTCGGCAGGTGTTTGTTTGTTGGTATGTGAGATCTCTTGCTTCCGTTTTTGTAATAAAAAATATTTTACATTTTTTTCAGAGAGTTCTAGAAGTTTCTTTTTATCACCGATTTTAGGAACGGTAATACTTAAATTATCTTCTAATAATTTTATTTTCCTTGGTAAAATTATTTCCTCTGCATTGCTCTTGTATTTTTTTCTTAACTCATCAATACCGTATGCTAACAATGCATCTACATCATCATCCAAATTCATCGTCATTTCCAAAGTGTAGGTATGAATGATCGCACCATCTACAATTTTCAAGTAGTTAACAAACGCTTCTTTTTCATCAGCATTAATTGAAAATACATCTACATTCCGAATAGTAGTACTTACAACTGTAGACTTACCTTGGTAATCTTCGAAAGCAGAAAGTTTCTCTTTTGCTTGTTGCGCTTTTTCGAATTCCATCAATTCAGCATGACGCATCATCTCTTCTCTGAGGTAATTTTTCACTACTGCAAAATGTCCTCGAAGAATATTTTTTATTTGCTCAATTTTAGTTTTGTATTCTTCTTCTGACTCGTAACCTACACACGGTCCTTTACAATTTTTGATATGATATTCTAGGCACACTTTAAATTTGCCTTTATCAATATTCGCTTGCGAAAGATTCAATGTACAAGTTCGAAGTGGAAATAAATTTTTGATTAAATCTAAAATTACACCTACTTGATATTTGGAAACATATGGTCCAAAATATGTGGAACCATCTTTAATCACTCGTCTTGTCAAAAACACTCTTGGAAATCTTTCTTTTTTGATACAGATGTAGGAGTAACTTTTTCCATCCTTTAGCATCACATTGTATCGAGGTTGATATTTTTTGATGAGTGTACTTTCGAGGAGGAGTGCGTCGTGTTCCGTTTCGACCATGGTGTATTCAATATGGTCTGCTTTTTTGACTAAGATTTTTGTTTTTCGACGACGATCTTTTCGTTCACCAAAGTAGGAGGCGATACGGACTTTTAAGTTTTTTGCTTTACCTACATAGAGTATTTTTTCGTTGGCATCAACGAACTTGTAAACTCCTGGATTGCGAGGAAGTGTGGAGGCTATCTTTTTATAATCGTCTGTAGTCATTGACTTTTTTTATAAAAACAATTGAATTGTTATAAAAGTTGTATACGTCAAATAAGTTGTGTTTTTCATCTGTAAAATTAGTAGAGTTATCTGTAAAAACATAACTTATTTATATGCTAAAAAGAAACACCATAAAATCTCAATTTCATAGCCAATCATTTGATAAAAAAAGATTTTGGTTAGGAATTATTGTGGGATTTTTGAGTGCTTTTGTTTTTTATTGCTTCTTGAATTTAGTTTATTTCTCTTTCGATTTTGCTTTTTATTATGACTGGATTGGGTATACATTAATTGTTCCTTTAGAAGTTAAATATTATCATTTTCTTTTTGCTTTTACTGGATTAATAATGGGCCAACTTGTTTTCCTTGATTTTTTTGTGAATAAAAATAGGGCATTCAGAGAAAATCGATTTAAGAAATTTAATGCTTTTACAAATATTAGGTTTTCTATTTGGAGTACTTTTTATGTTGGATTTTCTTGGGTTGTTTACATAGGGCTTTTAGCCTTTGCTAATTTATTTACTTTATTTAAATTTCAAGAAATAGGATGGTGGACAAGTTTATTAACAATCATTTGGCTCCAGTTATATGTTGCTTCTCAATTTCATAAAATATTTAAGTTCGGTTTAAAAAGAAATTTATTTTGTCTTGTCGGGTTTTGTTGTATCGCATTTTTATTTTCAAAAATCCAACTGGTAAATTATAATGAATCTTATAAATCTAGAGTTGAAAATTTTCCACATTATAAATTAAAAATAAATCCTCCTGTAATTTCTGATAAAAATGCTACGACAAAAATAATTCATAGAAGTTTGATTACACATCTTTTTGTTGGAGACCCTGAGCAGGATGGCATTCCAAATTATAGTACTTATTGGGGGTTCGAATTTCCTTATAGTTATGAAAACATAAAACTTCATTTAGAAAACCATAAAGTACAAATTAGGGAATCAAATCAACATAGAATCATTGTTTCTCTTTTTATGGATAGAAATTTAAAAATGAAATATGTTTATGAATTATTTTCTGAACTTAGTTTAAATAAAAAATATAAAATTTCTTTATCAGCATTAACTACCTCTCAAAATATCCCTGATATTTATTATAAAGAACTTGATAAAAGTCTTTTACTTCGTCTTCCACCTTTTTGCTTAGAATTTGATTCTTGGAAAAATTATCTAGAAAAGAATCCAAATATTTCTTTCGAAAGCTTTAAAGACATTTTTGAAGGAAATAATCATAATCAATTATGTTATGTCGACTTTTTAAAACCTACTGAGAATGAAATAAAAATCGAAACCAATGGTTCTATCTTTTTTCAAAACGCTTTGGTTTCAAAAGAAGATTTATTTGAAAAAATAAAATCAAATTTGGTCGATAAAAACAACTCGAATCCAATTGTATTAAATGTTGATCCAGATGTTAATTATGGTTTATATTTTCATGTTCGTCATGAATATAAAAAAGCATTAAATGCTATTAGAGATGAGCAGGCTTTGATTGATTATGGAACGAAATACACTTATTTGGAGAAAACTCAACAAAAGGAAATTAGAGCAGATTATCCTATATCTTTAATTGATTTATTTAATTCTGAGGAACGATTTATTTATAATTTTTTCAAAGAAAAAAAACGGCTTTAAGTAACGCGACTCTCCCGAGTCGTGACGATTTTCGACAAACAAGCTCTCAGTACTGAATTTTTCGAAGAACACGTTCGGGATGCTGTTTTTTTTGAAAAACGTGTTTGTCGAAAATCGTTACGACTCAGGAGAATCGCATTACTTAAAGCTGTGAAAAAACGGGCATTTCAAAATTAATTGAAATGCCCATTTTTATTTTTTTTCTGCAAATTAAAATCCGAAGCTAGGTAGTATGTGAATTAAAACAATTCAATTGTATCACCTGGCGACAATTTATCCTTTTTATTCGCATCCACTTCTTTCACTCCAGTAAGTCGTTGGTCGCTTAATTTGTTTCCTAATGCCTTCCATCCTTTCACTCCTATAAACTCTGCCAGTTTTACAGTACCTGCCATCTTTTTCGATTTCACTTTATAGTTATATTCAATCTCAGGATTTTCCTTGATACTCGCGTAAAGTAATTTCGAACTTTTATGTTCAGAGAGGAAACTATAAACTTGATTCAAGGTTGTCGTTTCTACTTGAAAACGCTTGACCATTGTCCATTTTTTAGCACCATCAAAGTAGACTGCATTAATCACAGTATTGGTATCAAATTTTTGAATATTCAATAATTCCTTTGGATCAAACCGTTTGGTCATATCGAAATCTACTACTTCGTAAGTTCCATTTTTATATAAAGCAAAAATTGCATCACCTGTATCAAAGTCTCCAAGGAAGGTTCCACGGTCTTCAGTATTCAATCTTCCACTTACGTTGTCCATCCATAATTTTTGAGCACCTAGACTTGATTGTCCTAGTTCTTTTTGAGTAACTTTTCGAACGGGATACTTTGTCATTATATTTCCATTAGAACCTCTTCCTTTGATTTCTAATGTTTCAAAAAAGAAATCAAAAACTTTTTTATGTGCTGCACATCCTTGGGATAATTGAACCGTCACTACCTCTGATTCTCCATTCGGATTAGCCGTCAAGTAATGTACTTTTGATCCTTTTGCCCCTTTGGTCAAATCGTATTCTCGGTCTCTTGTAATTCCAGTTACTTGAAAACGTTTTGCCATCGAACGTCCAGACTTGGCATCTACATAGATCATATTATAAGTCGTACGCGTATCTCCTTTTTTCCAAACCGCCACATGCAAAATATTTTTACCCATAAATATCTTATCCGCAACTCGGCTCACCTTCATAACACCGTCCTTACGGAAAACAATAATATCATCAATATCAGAACAATCCGAAATAAATTCTTCTTTTTTCATGGCAGTTCCTGAGCCAATAAAACCTTCTTTTCGATTAACATATAATTTCGCATTATTCGCAACAACCTGAGCAACCTTGATCGTTTCGAAGGAAGTTACTTTTGTTCTACGTTCTCTCCCCTTTCCGTATTTTTTCAAAAGGTTTTCAAAATACGCAATTGTATATTTTGTTAAATGTTTTAAATCATGTTTGACTTGTTTTAATTCATCTTCGATTTTGGTGATTAACTCATCCGCTTTAAACGAATTGAATTTTGAAATCCGTTTGATTTTGATTTCAGTCAATCGAACAATATCATCCTCTGTGATGTCTCGGAAAAGTCTAATTCGCTTGTCCGCTTTTTTAGGTTTATCTTTTGGAGTGGCAATGTATTTTTTCAACTCTCGATCAATCGTTTCGATTACTGCTTCCCAAGTTTCACTTTCTTCGATTTCACGATACACTCTATTTTCAATAAATATTTTTTCCAAACTCGCAAAATGCCATTTCTCTTCCAACTCTCCTTTTCTGATTTCCAACTCTTGACGAAGCAAATCTTTTGTCGCTTCCGTTGAGTATTTTAACAAATCATTTACGGAAAGAAAAAGTGGTTTGTCATCAACAATCACACAAGCATTTGGAGAAATGGAAACCTCACAATTTGTAAATGCATACAAAGCATCCATCGTTACTTCGGGTGAAACCCCTGAGGCTAAGTCCACCACAATTGCAACATCCTTTGCTGTATTGTCCGTAACCTTTTTGATTTTGATTTTACCTTTGTCATTCGCCTTTACGATACTGTCCATTAAGTTGGCAGTTGTGATTCCGTAAGGCAATTCTTTGATGACCAAGGTGTCCTTATCTAGTTTTTCAATAACTGCTCTAACTTTGACTTTACCTCCTCGCTTACCTGCTTTGTAATCCGTAACATCGATCATTCCTCCCGTCATAAAATCAGGTAAAATTCTAAAAGGTTTATCTTCCAAAATTTTAATGGATGCTCGAATTAATTCAATAAAATTATGCGGTAAAATTTTTGTCGATAAACCTACTGCAATTCCTTCTGCTCCCTGAGCAAGTAGCAAAGGAAACTTCATTGGTAATTGTACCGGTTCTTTTTTACGACCATCGTAAGTGAGTTGCCATTCGGTAGTTTGATTGTTAAATGCAACTTCCAAGGCAAACTTTGTCAACCGTGCTTCGATGTAACGAGGGGCAGCAGCGCCATCACCAGTTCGAGCATCTCCCCAATTTCCTTGTGGATCGATGAGCAAATCTTTTTGTCCTAAATTGACCAATGCACCTCCAATCGCAGCATCACCATGTGGGTGGAACTGCATGGTTTGACCAATGACATTTGCGACTTTATGATATCGCCCATCATCCATTTCTTTAAGGGCGTGAAGGATTCTACGTTGTACAGGTTTGAGTCCATCTTCATAGGCAGGAACAGCACGCTCTAGAATTACATAGGAGGCGTAATCCAAAAAATAGTCTTTGTACATTCCTGTTAATGTGATTACTCCATCTTCATCGGTTCCGTTGGAATTACTCGGAGTCCAGGTTGGCTTGCTCTTTCTTTTACTCATGTTTATATTTAAGTGCTTCTTGCTTTCAAGTTTTTTACTTGAAAAGTTCTAACGATGTTTCTATTTGAAAGCTACAAAGATAATAAATTTAAAATAATTTTAAAACAAATTGTTTGTTAAATATTTTTGATTATCAGTTTGTTTCACTTTACTAAATGCTATCTAATAATTTCAAAAAAACAATCCCGAATTCTCTTTGTAATGAAAATTCGGGATGACTTATATTTTTATAGGAAAATTTTAGTTTCCAATTTCCCCCAATTCAATTCCTTCTGAATAAGATACTTGAATTCCATTTTCGCTAAATGCTTTTTTAATTGCTGCATAACAATCAAAAGTAGAAGTCCAATAATCATCAGGATTGATAAAAGGTCGAACTGCTAAAACGACACTATGGCTATCAAATGTTTCAATTCCGATATTAGGCTCTTGATCCCACTTCACACTTGGAACTGTCTTTAATGCTTCTCGAATAATCGTTTTCACCTTTGGAAAACTTTCTGCATAAGGCATCACCATATTTAACTCTAATCGAATATTTCCTTTATCTGAAAAATTGGTAATCACGCCTTCCATCACTTGGCCATTAGGAATGATATGTGTTTTTTGACCAGGAGTAACGATTGCTGTTGTAAAAATCTGAATGCTTTCGACTTTTCCAAACTTCTCACTTACCTCTACCCAGTCTCCAATTTTGTATGGTTTAAAAATCATAATCATAATCCCCGCAGCAAAATTTGCTAAACTTCCTTGCAATGCCATACCTACTGCAAAACCTGCTGCCGCAATCAAACCAACTAAAGAAGAGGTTTCTACTCCTACTTTTCCAACTGCAGCTAAAAGAATAAACACTTTTAAAACAGCACTCAAAACTGAAATTAAAAAAGATTTAACTTCAATAGAAAGTGTAGTTTTTGCTAAAGAAATCTCTACCAATTCCATCATTTTTCTTACCACCCAAAACCCTATAACCAATATAGCAAGTGCCATTGCTAAATTGGTAGATGCACTTATTATTAAGTCTAATATTTTCGAATAATCAAATGTAGTTGGATCCATTATTTATTTTGTTTAGTTCCTCATGTTAGATAATATCGCAAATTTAAAAAGTAATTAAGCAAAAACAAAAGCAAGTAGAAGTTTAGGTGATTAATGGTTTTGGGAAGGTCATGTATCCTATTTCTAACTGTTAAATAGAAATCCAGCAATGATTTTAGCGTTTAAAAGGAAAGATTGCCTACTGAGCAAGTTTATTTTAGAAGAAATTACAATTATAGCGTTACAAAAACGCAGCAAAAGCCTAAGTATAATCGTTCATCTTAGTGTAATATTTTATTCCGTCGAGAGATTAGAGGAAAGAGATTTGGGAATCCTGATTATTTTAGGCTAATTTTAAATCAAATAAACATTCTATGGATTTAGCCTTGAACTTAAATTTCGAAGAAAATGACCTCATCAATGCTTGTGTCCGAAATGATCGAGATGCACAGCAATTGCTATATAAAGAGTATTATGGCAAGATGATGGGAGTATGTCTTCGTTATTCAAATAATCAGGATGATGCTTTAGATATTTTACATGAAGGCTTTATTAAAGTTTTTAAAAATATTTCAAAATATCAACCCGGAACTTCTCTTACCGCTTGGATGCGTCGAATCATGGTAAATACTGCGATTGATTTTTATCGAAAAAATGTACGTCGTAGAACTGAAGATTTAGATACAGCTTATTCTGTAAAATCTTCTGAACCTGATGCTATAAGTCAAGTGACTGAAAAAGAAATTTTGGCTGCTATCCAAACTCTTTCTCCTGCTTACCGATCTGTTTTTAACCTTTATGTAATTGAAGGTTTTTCACACAAAGAAATAGCGAACGAATTGGGAATTACAGAAAGTACTTCTCGATCAAACTTGGTGAAAGCAAGACATAAACTGAAAGCAATTCTTGCTGCGAAAATGATTAAATATGGAGAATAAGAACTTTGACCAATTTATTAAACAGGCTTTGGAAAATTTGGATGGTACTCACCATGTTCCAATGGATTGGTCATTGATGAATGATAAATTGGATGCTGAATTAGGTGTTGATAATTTTGATGAAATGATTCAGCAGAATCTTGGTAATTTAGATGGTGCGGCTATTGTTCCTATGAATTGGGATGCAATGAGTGATAAATTAGATACTGAACTCGGAGCAGAAATTGAATCAGATCCATTTGACCAAATGGTTCAAAAATCATTGGAAAATTTAGATGGTGGGAAATATGTGACGATGGATTGGAGTGCCATGGATAAAAAACTAGATGCAGAAGCACATGTTGAAGATGTTTATTTAGATACTGTTGCCTATGGGCATTTGAAAGATTTAGAAACTCCTTATAATCAGGAGCATTGGGAGATCATGGCTAATCGACTGGATGAAGAATATGCGTACCGTCGAAAAGTAATGATTACTAAATCATTGGAAGCGGCTGTTATTTTATTATTGATTTGGACGGCAGTTAATTTTTTCCCATTCAAAAAAATCAAATCAACAAATCAACCTGTTGCTGAAAAGACTCTTCCTTCATTTCAAGATAATACGAATGACCAAAACGAAATAGCTAGTCCAAGTAACCTCATTGCTGATCATCAAGCGACTTCTAAGTCTAACTTAACAAACAATGATATTCCACAAAACGCTGATTCAGAAGAAATCGTAGAAGAAGTTGCACTTCTTCCATCTGCATACGCTTCAGGGAATAACAAGTTAATTACAATTAATGAGGATTTATTAAATATCATTCCTCCAGCTACTTCTCCTAGAATTGAAGCTTCTCCTTTTTTGAATGAGGTGGCTTCCGTTTCTTTGATAAAAAAAGAAAAGAAATATACTTCTGCATTAATCGCAGAAGATTTTACTGAAGAGAATGAAAGTATTTTAGAAGAAAAATTAAAGGTTCAAATTTCTCCTTTACAATCATTACTTCCTTCTTTGCTTTCTTCTGACGAATATGAAGAAAATGATTATTCTTCTATCCCTGGAATTTTTAGAAAGAAAAAATTACGGACACACGATGTATTCTTTAGTATGTTCTCTAGTTTGAATTTTAACTATGTAGAATCAGACTTTTATAATGATAAAACTCGTGAATGGGATGTTTTCCAAAGAGACCGTTACAGTTATGGAGGTGGATTTGCTTTGGGTTTCCAATTGAGAAGATTCCTTGTAGAAACGGGGCTTTCTTATAATTATGTAAGTTATCGACAAAGAGCAGAAACAAATATTATCGGTAGTTTTGCTCGAGGGTTTGCAGAAGAACAATGGGAAGATGCTGAATTGAATATGGTTCAAATTCCTTTGAATATTAAGTATTCATTTTTAGTAGGGAAAAAATGGAGAATGTATAGTTTAACTGGTGTTTCTTTAAATGTAGCTGCTACCAATAATTTTAATTTCCAAGTGGAGGAAACAACAGCAACTAGAGCACCTATTGAAAGTAAAATCGCAAATGAAGCGGCTTCTTACAAAGGTCTTTTTGAAGGAGGAAGTTTATATCAAAATAGTTATTTAACTGCCAACTTAGGTTTAGGAATTGAAAGGAAATTCACCTATCGTTGGAGTTTGTTTTTACAACCAGTATACCAACATTACTTCTTATTTGATGGGCTTGGTCCAAATCAAGATCGCATCTATTCAGGAAATGTAACCTTTGGAGCGAAGGTCAAAATACGATAGTATTTTTTAATGATGAATGATTAACGGTTAATGATTAATCAATAATGGTGATAAAAAAGGTTAGTAATTTAAGTTTTATAAAATAAAAAAAGGTAGTTCGTTAAAACGAACTACCTTTTTTTATTACACATAACTTTACGATTAACTCTATAACTTTTCACCATTCCATGATTCACCAATTTTGGTTAATCGTTCACGATTAATCATTAACCATTATTTAATTTTGATATTTCCGTATTTTACTTTCGCTTTGATGTAGCTATCTGGATTAGTTTTTTTGCCTACATAAAATTCAACTTTTCGCTCATTAGCATTATTATCTTGACAAACAACATTGGATACTTTTGGATATTTTACACTTGCAAATTGAGCGGTTGCATCCATTTTATAGTTAGAACCTTTCTCAACTTCAAAATGAAAATGAGTCTCTTCTCCTACTATAAATATATCAGAAAAACCTTGTGAAATTTTAACAATATCAACGCCTCCATGAAGCATATTAAAGTCAGCACTATGCTCTAATAATCCAATCTTATAATCAGAAAATTCAGAGACAACAACAATCTTTTTGACTTGTTGAATATCTATTTTATCGTATTTCCCGATATTTCTAAATTCATTAACAACTCCAATCTTGTAGGTATCATTGATACTTTTACTTTTAATATCTCCTGCTAAATCAACACTCACTTTGGAGAAACTCGTAAGGAAATTTACATTTTTAACTTTCTTTAACCGAATGTTTCCATGTGCCATTCTGATCTCAGAATTCGCAGCTTCCATTACAGTACAATTTCCATAATCCAAATCTAACTTCAATCGATTCTCTATAGTTTTCAATCGAATATTTCCATGTTTTACTGTAAGTGTTGCCGTTCCCTCTAGTTCTGCAATTAATGCATCTCCAAACTTATTGTATAAATTTAAATGGCAACTCTTAGGCATATAAACTATATAGTCAACAGAATAGACACTTCGCACATAATTCCAATTCCATCTTGGAATTTCAGTAATTTGGGTTCTTGCGCTCACCACATTGTCGTAAGTATCATACAAAATTCGAATGCGTTCAAATACATCATTTGCATCTGATTGTTTACGAGCATTTACTGTAATTAATACTTCTATACTGACTTCATTTTTATCCCAAGTTCTGACTTCAATTTTCCCTCTTGTATTGGATAAGTCTACTGTTCCATTTTTATTAATAGGGCTACTCTTTTTTATCTCTTGATAAAATTCTTTTGCAATAAGGGATGAACTTGCAATAAAAAAAGTCAGTAACAATAATACGATTCTACATTTCATCACTTTCATTATTTTGACTTTTTGATTGGTCGATTTTTTCTAAAACAATTTCTAAGATTCTAACCTTCGATTCATAATTACGAATCATCGCTTCGATGATTTGTTCTTCACTTCCTTTAGGAACATTTACCAACTCTTTACGCAACTCTGCTAGAGTCTTATCTATATCCTTTAAATCATCATTAATGGATGGATCATAATTTTTATAACTTGCAAGTTTTGCATGGTTTTGACTTATTTCTTGTTTAAGTCTGCTTTCTCTTTCTCCATACTCAGGAGAAATTTCTCCAAGGTTTACAACTTGCTCACTTGTAGATGAATTTGTGCTAGGATAATTTCTACCAAAAAACACACCTACTCCTAACAATATAATTACAGAAGCGGCAGCACTTGCTATTCGAAACAAAGAAATGCGTTTTGCCTTTTGTGGCGCCAATTCTTTTTCGATATCAGCCCAAACCTTTAGGCTTGGTATTTTATCGTCGAATTGTTCGCGGTTTTCTTGGATAAAATTTTCGAGATTGTCTCTCATGTTTATTTTTTATTTATTGATTAGTTTCTTTTTTAGATCGCTTCGCTGTGAGAGGTGAGATCGTTCGCTTTGCTCTCTGAGAGATCGCTTCGCTGTGAGACTGACGATAATTCTATTTCTACGATTTTTCGTCAGTCTCACAGCGAAGCGATCTCTCAATTGCCACAGGCAATAATCTCCTCTCTCTCAGCGAAGCGGTCTCTTTTCTTCCATTTTCTGTCTCCTCAGTAACTCTCTTAATTTCTTTTTAGCTCTGCTAAATTGCGATTTAGAAGTAGCTTCTGATATTTGTAAAATCCCTGCGATCTCTTTATGATCGAAACCTTCCATCATATACAATGTAAAAACTACACGATAACCGTCAGGCAATAGCATCAAAGCAGTATTAATGGATTCCACCGTGTAGGGAGGGCTTGAGTCTTCCTCTTCAGGAATAGGTTGTTCGGTGATTTTTTCGTTCAGTTCTTGGATTTCAAGCCTTCTTTTTTTCAAAAAATTAATGCAGTTATTTACTACGATTCGCTTGATCCATGCTCCAACAGAAGATTGAAAACGGAATGTGTGCAATTTGGTAAATACATCAACAAACGAATTTTGCAAAAGGTCTTCTGCATCTAAATCGTTCTTCACCATACGCAGACATATGTTGTACATCGCTCTAGAATAGAGACGGTATAATTCAAATTGAGCCTGACGTTTTCCCTCTTTGCAGTCCTCAACGAGTTCGCGATGAATGTTGTTGTAGTCCAATAGCCTCATCCAGTTTGATAAAAAAGACATTACTAACTTTGCAAAGTTGCATCTTTTTTTTGAAAAAAATTAGGGTGGGTGGAAATGGTTTGGGATTGTTTGAGATCGTTTGAAGTAGTTTGATAGTTTCTGAATAATCGTAATCGTGGAATGATTGTAATTTTTTCTCTTCGAAGAGGTAGGTTTCTTTTCACAATTATTCGGAAACTACTTCAAACAACCCCAAACAATATCAAACCCATTTAAAATAATCAGAAACTTTATTTTGGAAAATTGAAGTAAAAGGTAGCGCCTTCTCCTAATTCTGACTCTACCCAAATTTTCCCACCCATTCGTTGCATGATTTTATAGCAGAGCGCTAAACCGATACCTGTTCCTTCATATTCAGTTCGGGCATGCAATCGTTGGAAAATCACAAAGATTCGATCTTTGTATTCGGGTTTAATTCCGATCCCATTATCTTTGACACTAACAATGTATTCACTTTCTTTCTCTTCGGAAGTAATAACAATTTTAGGAGTGTTATTTTCCTTTTGGAACTTCAAAGCATTAGAAATCAAGTTTTGAAAAAGTTGAGAAATTAGAGATGGAATACCATTTATAGTAGGCAATTCATTTGAGATAATTTCAGCTTGATTTTCAGCAATCAACAATCTTAAATTGGATTGACAAATAAGAAGACTATCATTTAGATTTACAGGTTTTAAAATTTGCTCTCCCCTACCGACCGTTGCATATTTTAACAAACCATCCAACAAATTATTCATTCGATCTACACCATCAGTCACATAATCAAAATAGGATTGTTCATCCTCGCTTACATCTTTTCCAAATTTCTTATTAATAATCTGAGTATAACTTCCTATCATCCGTAGCGGTTCTTTGAGGTCATGTGAAGCTACATAAGCAAATTGTTTTAGTTCTTCATTGGCTTGAGTAAGTTGTTTGTTGGCTCGTTCAACCTCCTCTTGTTTGTCTAGCAACATCGCTTGTAGTTGATTCTCTTTTTTAAGAGTATCAATTTGTTGTTCTTTTTCTTTGGTTACAAATTTTATTTCTTGATCTAAAATTTGTCTATTTCTCTGTTTTTTTAAATAATCCTCTTGCTTCTCTGCATATAGTTTTTGAAAATGAAACGCATTTTCAAATTCTTTTTTTTCTTGAAAAAATTCAGATAACAATTGATAACAAGCAATTTCGTTCTCTTCATTTCTAACCTTCTTTGAAGTCTCTACTCCAGCTTTTAAATGAAGAATTGCAGTTTCAAAATCTCCAGAATGGTAAGCTAGTTTTGCAAAATTAAGGAGGTTAATGGATTTTGCATTAAGATCCCCCATGTCTTCTAACAATTCATTTGCACGATCTGCTAGGTTTGCTGCTTCAGCATATTTATTTTGTTCGCAACTGATTTTTGCTAAATGCGCTAACGCCAATGCCACCATCTCGGTATATTGGATTTTTACAGCAAGGTCTAATGTTTTTTGAAAATACTTTTTACTTTGATCTAAAGATTTTTCTTCAAAATAAATATTTCCAATATTGTTATAAAGAATTGTTTTGGTGGTATCGACTAATACTCGGTCGTACTTTTCTACAACCGCTTCATATTTACTGAGTGCTTCTTTAGGATTAAAAAGCCGTGCATAAATTGTCCCAAGGTTGATTAAATTTTGTGCAGTCTGCCGATCAAACTGAATGGCTTCAGATTTTTCTAGACTTGAAAAGAAATAAGGAATTGCAGGTTTATAATCCAATCGAGCAGCATAATAAACACCTAGATTACTACTCGCTATGATTTCTTGCTCTACATCTCCTGTCAGTTGACTGACCTCTAACATTTCTTCACTATAATCTAAAATTTTATCATAACCTTGCCGCTTAATATAGGTTCTACTGAGTAAGTTAAAAATTCCTGCTTTGGAGAATCGATCGTTATTTTCATTAGCTAAAGCCAATGCCTTCCTTGCTAATTCTTGTGCTTCTTTAAATTTATTTTTTTTAATCAGTACCTCACTTACTGCAATCAAGGATTGAATCTTGGTTTGAAAATTATCACCCTTTTCGGTATATTCAAATGCCAAAATCGCGAAATAATCTGCTTGGTCTAAATCGTCAATATTTAAATAAATCTCACTACTGACTAAGTAAAATTCTAGTTGATTTTTTCCACTTAATAATTCGGTATCAATACTTTTAAGGATTATTAATGCATTGACAAAATATTGTTCGTCACCAATATAGCGACCTTTAGTCGCATTGATTTTTGCAATAAAAATTTTCGCAGTAATAATATTAAGGGAAGAATTTTCCGCTATAGCATTTTTCAAAGCGGCCTCTGCTGACTCTAAAGAAGATTTAAAGTCTTTTTTTAAAAATGCACTTTTAGCATCCGAAAGATTGGTATTTATCGTAGCTACGTTCATTTAGACGGGAGTTATTTACATCTGAGTTTTATAAAAACTCAAAAATTGTAAGTTGATTGTTTTTTTCCAACAATCAACTTACAATTTAAAATAATTATTGTTTAACCTCAAGAGGTGCTTCTTCAATTACTTTTGGAGTAGGTTTGGCTCGTTCTGCATCAACAAATCCTTTAAGTTCCAATTTTATTTTCCGTTTGTAATTAGTAAGTACGCTAATATTTGGAACTTGACGACCTAGTTTTCCAGCACTTTTAAAAATTACTGAAATTTTTCCATCTTCTCCTGGAGGGATTGGTTCTCTAGGATAAATCGGCACAGTACAACCACATGAAGGGGTAACACTTTTTATTAGCAAATCATCATTTCCTATATTTTTAAAATAGAAATCATGGCGTACTGTATCCCCTTGCATGATAAATCCATAATCATATACTTTCTCTGGAAAATGCATTTTAGCACGTTTCTTTTTCTTTTTAGGCTTCACTACTTTCTTTTCTTCTTTAACTTCCTCTTTTTTAGGTTCTTCTTTAACTTCAGGTTCTTTGGAACTTGGAGTAGCATCGGCAAGTTCTGTATTCTCTTTTACTTCATCACTTCCGATTGCAGCTTTAACCTCTGTAGCTGTTTTGTTAGCAACTTCATTTACTGTTTCTTTTGCAGCAGCAGAACTATCTCCACATGCAGTCCACAACAACATAGATAAAAAAACACTAAATAGAATAATTGAATTTTTAAACTCCATAGTCAACAATGTTATTTATATAATTTTTGGGTCAAGGGGAATTTGTCCCAAAGTTAGTGATAATTGAATGATAATAAAATAGATTTTTGATTACTTCGCCTCATCAAGACATTTAGTTTAAGACGGAAGGTGATGCAGGTACGTCACAAGGTGATTTTTGACAATATTTAAGTGAAGGAGTGAAACGAAATATTTTATTTTTAAAGAAAAAAAAAAACCGAACTTTCTATTCGAAAATTCGGGATTTAAGTTGATTTCATTAAATATTTTACCTCAGTACGGTGAGGCCTCCCACCAGTATTTTCTCTTCACCTTTACAATTGTACACTATCCGATACATACACACTCCTGGATTTACTTTTTTTCCATTAAAAGTCCCATCCCATTGAGCAAAAGCTTCTTCTGAATAAAATACTCTTCCTCCCCATCGATCAAAAATTTCAAAAGAAACAAAATCAACAATTGCATAAGGATTACTAATCCCGAATTTATCATTTAATCCATCTCCATTTGGTGTAAATGCTTTTGGAATAAATATCTCTCCACAGTCCAAACTATCAGGGTTAACCACAGTTATATTTATGGTGTCTCTAGCTAGGATACATCCTTCTGGTTCAGGGTGACTCATTTCTAAAATATAGGTAAAATTACCCGTTGACGGAGGTGTGATACTCGTGGTTGGGTTACTGGGATCATCAACTCCAGTCGTAGGATTCCAACTAAAAGATTGTGCACAAGTAGGTCCTATTTTTACATCCACAGAAGCTCCTTCAATAATCAAAGTATCTTTTCGATTAGAAATCACATCGGTTGGAAAATTAAGATCAAGAACCTCATTGGTGCTTAGCCCTCGATTATATACTCGCAACTCGTCAAGATGTCCATCAAAAGGAAAATCTGTTAAGCCTACACATTTTCCCCAACCTATAGAAAATTCGGCGTCATTACGAACATCCATTACAGATACAGTAGGTTTGTTATCCAAGAGTTCTCCATCAGCATATAATAATACTCGATTTCCTTTTTTGACAAGTGCTACGTGATGCCAACATTTATCAAGATTTAATTTACCAAATACCTCTACTTTTTTACTTGCATTTTCTCCTACAAAAGCAGTAATAAAATTAGTAGCAGCAGTATATCTTAATGAAATCCCTGTCTGTGCGGTACATGAATCTAGCTTGGAAAATAATGTTCTATTTCCTGTAAGATCATTAGATTTGAAAAATAAACTGATGGTAAAATCATCATCATCAAAGTAATTATTATAATTTCCAATCAAGAAAATAATGTCTTCGTAAGATACTCCTCCAGACATATAGGAACCATTCATCACTAAGGCAGAATCTTTTACACCACATGCACAACCTATTCCATCAGGAAATCCTTGTTGGAATGCAGTATTATTTGTTCCAGTAATTTCTACAATATCTCCACATTGGTCAAAATCAAAATGCGCCACTAGCCCACTTTGAGCTGTCCCATAAACACTAAGTAATAAGAAAAATATAAAGGAAGAATATTTCATCGATATTTGGTATTTTTTTTCAAAAGTTCACTCTAAAGCAACCTCTTAAAAACGTCCATTTTATTATAAATATTGAGCTAAAAATAGCTAATTGTAAAGAATAAGCTAAAAATATGCCGTAGCTGCGTAACTGTCAGACTTTAGCCCGCAGAAAAAAATCGCAGCAAAGTATTTTTATACTGGCTACTATCCAAAAAGATCACCTAATCCTCCCATTCCTGGAGGCATCATATCTTTCATTAATTTTTGGCCTTCGGCAGCCTCCACTTCAGCAGCTTTATCTAAAGCCCGATTAACTGCAATTAAGACTAAATCTTCTAATTGTTCCATATCATCAAGATCAATAGAATCCTTGTTGATAGAAATATTGGTAATTTCTCGATTAGCATTAGAAGTTACTTTTACAGCACCTTCTCCTGCATTTCCTTCAACCATCATTGTTGATAGTTTTTCCTTCATCGCCTTTTGCTTTTCCTCCATATTTCCTAAAAGATCTCCAAACATGATTTACATTTTAAAATAACCAATTGTCAAAACGCAAAGTGGTTATTAGTTTTCAATAAAAAAATAGAATTAAAAATTTGCGCAAAGGTACTTGCTTTGGTTGGAAATATTTAAATTTTCTTTTTAAAATACTTTAGCCAATTATCGAACTCTAGTCAAGCATTTACGACATGCAATCTGTAAATGCTTTTTCAATTGGAGTCAGTTGATAAATCGCCTGCACTTCTTCATCAGAAATAGCTCGATCATATACTCGAAGTTCATCTAAAATTCCTTTAAATCTTTGAGTTCGGCCATCAAGACAAGGTGTATTAGAAAATGATAAAACTGCCTCATTACTTAAATCCACTCCACTACATCGGGTTACTGATTTTTGTATATCACCATTCACATATGTTCTTGCTTCCTGCCCTTCCCGAACTAATGCAATATGATACCAACCTCCATCTTCGATTTCAGGAGAGATGTCTTTGTAATATTTATATTCACTTTGCTGAACTTTTGTATCAATGATCTTTTTGTTTCGATCTAATAAAAAATCCAAAACATGATCTTCACCACAATCCTCTCTTTTACTAAAAAGGCTTTGCTGAAAAAACGAATATTGATCTGTTCTAATAAAAAAACTAATTGAAAAATCAGAAGTGGTAAAATAACGATTGACCATTCCATGAAACTCAACATAATCATTCACGCCATCAAAAAGTAACCCATCATCTTCGATACCACACCAACAAGTAACATCGCCAAACATTCTTCCATCAGAAGCATTTTGAGTTAAATCTTTTGCATCACAATTATTAAAATTATAATGTGCAACGAGGCCATCTGAAAGTGAATCTGAATTATTTTCTAAAACAAAAGACAGGCATAACATTGCCAAAATGAGATATGGAAGGGTTTGTTTCATGGTTTACATATTTGACGTTTAAGATAGGGAAAATCTTTTATTTCCCAAAATGCTCAATAGCTGATCTCACACTTCCATATTTTTTTAACATTGCTTTTGCATCTTCATAAGAAACCTCCAAAGTATTTTGAATCATCTTGGTTCCTCGTTCCCATAGTTTATCATTAGACAATTTCATGTCTACCATTTTATTCCCTTTTACTCTTCCCAACTGAATCATAACGGAAGTGCTTATCATATTCAAAATCATCTTCTGAGCTGTTCCCGCCTTCATGCGTGAACTTCCTGTTACAAACTCTGGCCCCACAATTACTTCAATGGGAAAATCAGCAACTGCTGCAAGAGGACTCTCTAAATTACAAGTGATACATGCTGTGATGATTCCATTTTTTTGAGCATCCGATAATCCATGTACGACATAGGGAGTGGTTCCACTTGCTGCGATACCAATTACTACATCATTAGTATTTATTTTGAATTTAGATAAATCTTTCCACGCTAAATTAATATTATCTTCCGCATGTTCTACCGCTGTTCGGATAGCCTGATCTCCCCCTGCAATCAATCCAATCACCCAATCATCCGGCACTCCAAATGTAGGAGGACACTCTGATGCATCCAGTATTCCAAGTCGTCCACTTGTACCTGCTCCTAAGTAAAAAAGTCGTCCACCATTTTCCATTTTTGCTACTATCCCTTTTACCAAAGGTTCGATTTTAGGAATTACTTTCTGTACAGCAAGTGCAACGGACTGGTCTTCTTTATTGATATTATCCAATAATTGCCTTGTCGACATTTTTTCCAAATCTTGATAAAAGGAGTCTTGTTCTGTTATTTTTTTCATAAAAAAGATAATAATTTTTCATCTCAATTGTTAAACTCTTAAATTGCGTCATTGTTCTTTTATTCAACATGAGATATTAAAACATCTTTATTAAATAAAGTTTTAACGATTGTTCAACCATTTTTAGATTATGCAAAATAGTATAAAATTATCTTTAGCTATCTTATTTTTTCTCTTTTTGGAAAACCCTTTTATAACTGCACAAGAAGCTATTAATTGGAGCTATTTGGCAGATGTAACTTTTGAGGAAAAATTCTCTGAAGATTTGGGCTATAAATTACACCATGCGACTTTTGGAAAAATGGTTTCTGATTATAAAGATAAAGAAGTTGAAATTACAGGTTATATGATTCCTATGGATCCAATGGGCATCACTTATGTTTTATCTAAAAATCCTAATTCAAGTTGTTTTTTTTGTGGAGGAGCAGGCCCTGAAACGGTATTAGAATTGGAACTTAAACCAAGTGCGATA
This sequence comes from Caprella mutica, assembly GCA_947561585.1. Taxonomy (NCBI): domain Eukaryota; kingdom Metazoa; phylum Arthropoda; class Malacostraca; order Amphipoda; family Caprellidae; genus Caprella; species Caprella mutica. The sequence continues at coordinate 620,991 of CANNZV010000010.1, forward strand.
AGAAGATATGAAGTAGATGACTTGAAAACTTTTAGAGGAATTTTAAAAATGAATAAAGTTAATGATAAGCAATTAACTTATGTTTTAACAGCCGCAGAACCAAAAGAATAAAAAATAATTGCAGGACTGTTATCGACTAATCTTTAAAATTTTGTGAGATTAAAGTTTTTCGATAACAATTTTATATTCAATCATTTTCCCATCAATTTCATTCTCCAGCAATAAAGTCTAAATAAAATCCAAATCCTTGGATAACTTATAGTTTCCATTATGAAATCTTTTCCCAAAATGAGAACAGGGGTTTTCATTTCGGGAAACTGGCATAATATTAGCAGTATGTTTAATACGTGACTTTCTACTCCCCCTCGAAAGTTTTCGTTCCGAAAATTATCTGCAGAGACAGGATTCGTGTAGCAATGCTCAATTCTGTTTCGCAGTAATTTTTCTTTATGGCGCCTAACACACAACTAAAGCAACCAACTCGTAACTTACCAAGTAATAGCCATTTCACCATAATAATTAGACGGGGACTATACAAAAGATCAAACTGAACTTAATGAATAAACCGGTTGCATTTAGTAGAATTTTTTTAGTATCCACAGACTCTTTATTTTGTCAGAATTTTAATTCACTCCTTCCTGCTCACCTGGAACTTTCTGTTTTTTCGAATGGAGAAAATTGTTTTCAACATATTCATCAAAGGCCAGGAATTATTTTTTTAGAAAAAACTAGTATTGAGCAAGACCAGTTTTTAGAACAAGTTTCTAATTTTGATAAAAATATTTCAATTGTTCTTATCCAAAAAAGTAATAATACCACAAATAAAAATTTTTCCTCTTTTAATAATATTTACAACTCACTTTCTAAAGAAGATTTAACTGCACAATCCATTCATTTTTTAATAAAAAATATAGAACGTACTTCTATTTTGCATAACCAATTGGAACAATTGGAAGCGAAAATGAATCATGATTTTGCTAAAAAATTAGTCTTCAATTCTAACGAAATGAAACGGGTAAGGCTACTAATAGAAAAAGCTTCTCAATCCAATATCACCTGTTATCTCTCTGGAGAAAAAGGAACAGGCAAAGGAAAAATCACCTCCATTATTCATACTTTATCAAAAAGAAAACCTTTCCCTTTTGTTCAAATAAATTTAAGTACAATAGATCCTGATGATCTAGATGGTGAGTTATTTGGAATAATAAGTGAAACAGGAAAGCTAATGCAAAAAGGAAAATTAGAATTAGCAAATGGTGGTACTATTTATCTTGAAAATATAGATTGTCTTCCTATTTCACTACAAGTTAAATTATTAAAAACTTTACAATCACATATTTTATATCGAGAAGGAAGTAAAAAAGAAATTTTGATAAATTTCCGTTTGATCGTAAGTTCTCAAAATGATTTATTGGAGATGATGAATGACGGACGATTTTGGGAACCACTTTATTATCATATCATGGGATTACATATTCCTGTACCTCCACTACGCTCTAGAGAAAATGATATCCTTTTATTAGCTCAGAAAATTTTAGTCAGATTTTCCGAAAAGAATAATTTCCCGAAAAAAGAAATTTCAAAAGCAGCTAGGAAAAAACTCTTGTCCTACTCTTTTCCTGGAAATATATCAGAGTTAAAATCAACCATCGAAAGGGCAATAGTCTTATCAGATCATGAAGTAATTACAGAAGAAGATATTGAATTTATTCATGCTCCCAATCAGTTGAGTTTTTTAGATCAAGAAATGACTTTTGAAGAATATAAATCTAAAATCATTCATCATTATCTAGCAAAATATGATAATGACATTTTGCTAATCTCTAATAAATTAGATATTGGAAAATCAACTATTTATAGAATGTTGAAATCTGAAAAAGAAAAGACTAAGAAAAAAATGAGTTGGTTTAACTTGCTTTCGTAAAGACTATTTTTATATTTAACAAAACAATAATTTAACGAATCAATGTAATGTCACCATGATACATAATATCACTATCATCAGGGCAGGTTATTTTTATGATATAAACATAAACATCAGATGTCCCTTGCTTACCATCAATAGTTCCATCCCATGTTGCATTATTGCCAGATGACTCATAAACTTTTTCACCCCAACGGTCAAATACCTTCATAGAACTTACCATTTCCAAACCTTCTCCCACTACTGGTCCAAATTCATCATTGACACCATCGCCATCAGGAGTAAAGGCATTTGGAATTTCGACTTCACCTGCTCGACATGGAAAAGTGATTAAGATAAACGCAGTTGAAATACAGCCATTGTCATCTGTTACTGTTACAGCATATTCTGTTGGAGATGTTGTAGGATTCGCAGTAGGGTCGGAGCAATCATCACATGAAAGTGTTTCGGAATTTTCCCATTCAATAGTATTTACATTATTTGGAAGTCCGACTACTTCTAAATCAACACTCTCTCCCATTTCTATTACTGCTCCAGGAGAAGCATTAATACTTACATCAAAATCACCTCCACTTCCAATAGTTACGAATTCCTCATACTCGCAATCACCATCATTTAATGTTATCGTATAATCTCCTGCAGGTAAATTTTCAAAAATAGGACTACTTTGAAATGGACCATCATTAAGACTGTAAGTCCAATCTGCACCTACAGGTGCGGTAACTTCTAATCGTCCATCACCATCATTCTCACAAGTCTCATCGACTCCTACGACATCAATATTAATATTACTATTTTCTCCAATCGTAACGGATCCAAGAGTCTCACAATTATTTCCATCAGTAATCGTCACATCATAACTTCCTCCAGGTTGGTTAGTTACAGTAGGTGTATCTCCTACTCCTGAAATATCCCAATCATAGGAAAATGGAGGAAGACCTGTATTGGGAGTAATCGTTGCTGAACCATTGCTACCTCCTGGACAGGATGGTGAAGTTGCTACATTAAAAGTTACTTGTGCAAAATTTACTAATGTAATGGAATTGACTGAATCACATCCATCTACTGCCGTTAAAGTATCTGTATAAATTCCTGGTGTAGAAACTGGTTGGCCGTTTATAACAATGCTTTCACCAGCGCATACTGAAAATGATTCTTGATTTTCATAGGAAGTCGGCTGAATAAAAACAGTATCCAAACTGTAACATCCTGCATCAGTCCATGCAATTAAAATATATTGAAATGCTCCTGGTGGGCAAGCTGTAACTGTTTGGCAAGTATCGCAATCTAAGTAATCAGTTGGCTCCCATTTAAAATGATCAAAATAATTTCCTTGAACTGCAAAGGTCGCACACTCTGGTGGACAAACTGTTGCTACCTCTGGCAGAACTGTCGCAATCGTAGGAACTTCTCTAAAAATTTCTATGGTATCACTTTGCATATTTCCGCATGAATCCAGCACCGTCACCCAATACATTCCTTCTTCCCAAGCAGTATAAGTTTGTTCCGTCCAACCATCTTGCCATTCATAGCTGACAAATCCAGCACCTGCATCCAATTCCAAAACACCATTATCACACATAGTTGTATCAGGTCCTAAATCTAATTCGGCAGGAGGATTTCCTATCTGAATAAAACTATCAATATTATTGGTATAATCACATTCGGCTATAGATGTTACTGGAAAATCGGTAGCTAAATCATATGGCGCAGCTAATGACGCATCATCATTTACGACAACATATATCGTTTGATTATATTGAGCTGGAATAAAATAACTAACAAGGACACAACTATCAACGTCTATATTTACTCCTAAATCTTCGGTATGTAAAGGAGTAGCATTCGTTGATGTAGGATCATTGTTGTAAAAAGTAATTGGAGTTTCATTTGTCAATCTTAAATCTCCTGAATTACAAATTTCTAATTGAACAAAGAAACTATCTATTCCACATCCAAAACTATCCACACTCACTACTGCATCTGGAATTGGAAATTGAGGATCAGCATATTGTGTCAAAAAATTATTCATAACAATACTATCCCCAACTATATGATGCTCTTGTTGATCGATTGGCACACTCAAGTCATCATTGATATTTACATTAAAATAATTATGTTGATTCCAAACAGAACGAGTAGAAACCCAAGGAGTAGTAGCAGAAGCATAAGCTCTTACTTCTCCAATACAGCTACATAATAATTCTGTTTCTCCATCAGCATCTACATCAACTACCACAGGATATTCTACCCGAGTTGCAGAGCTACATGCATCACTAAATAAAATAGTTCCAGTTGCACCGTCCAAAATTCGCAACGTCAATTGATCTCTATAAACCACTTCATATTGCCCATCATTATTAAAATCAAATACAGTTGAACCTGTTTGTCCTGAACTATCATTTGTTGGTAAACTCCAAAGCAGAATTAATCCTCCTGCTCCATCCCATTTATAAACAGAATAAAGTAACTTCGTACAAACTCCAAATTCGAGTTGACCATCTCCATCAAAATCAGCAATATTCGCTTGAGAAATTTCTCCATCACCAGTAGCAATTGCATTATCATTAAGAAGATAGGTAGCTGTCTGTATATCCCAAATTTGAATTCCTGCAATGCTCTCATTATTAGCATCATTAGAGCAAACCAACGCATCTAAATCTCCATCATTGTCAATATCTGCAATACTCACACGTCCATCTTTTCCATTTGGCATTTGTACTTCGATATTCATAATGCTGTTGGATGGATTAACAGGATCAATGTCTATGGAATAAACTGCCGTCCCTGCTACCAATTCTAACCCATCACAATTTGCACAAAAATTATCAGGTAAAACATCAACTGCAACAGTGTATGATACTGCTCTATTATGCGTTTCTCCTGAACTACCTCCATTTGCATCTTGAATACCTCGCAGATTATTTATTCCACCTTCTACTATCAATGTTCCATCAGCCCCACTAAAAATTTGGTTTCCTACATACATTTCAGAGACACCATCTCCATCAAAATCTGCAGCACTTACGGTATTTGCATTTTCAATATCTGCATAACCTGCAACTGCATCTGACATCCATTTCTCTTGATAGGTTGTTCCATCAAATTCGTAACAAACAATTTTACGACGAACATCTCCCATGATAATTCCATTGCCTACATAATTTTGATTTGTAATATCAGCACTTGCTTGAAAAAATATTTCTACTCGTCCATTTCCATCTAAATCAGCTAACGATGGCCCATCATTGATATATCGAAATCCAGGTGTAGTAATAACCGTTTCGACTCCCCCACTTGCTCCATCAACTACAATAATATTTGGCCAAGGTGATCCACTTCCGCCACCTCCTGGACATGGTTTTCCTAAAACTTCAGGAATTCCATCATTATCTACATCTCCCGTAATTGGAGTGTTATAAGCACACCAACTTTGATTCGTATTATCCATTGTCCACTCTACTTCCAATTGAAAATCAGAACTCGCACCTGTATAATCACAATCAATCGGACAATCCGCATAATAGAAATCATCACAAGTAATATCGCCACAGCAATCAGGATCGTAACAATCGACTAGACCATCACCATCATCATCTCGCCCATTAAAACAATTTTCTATATTACAAGTGTCGAGAGTTATTTGTGTACAGATGATTTGCTGCGTTGGTAATCCCTCATCTACAATGACACTCACATCGTAAGTTCCAGGATCTGAGTAAAAGACTAAAGGTGGTATTTGCTGATCGCTTGAGGAAGGAGTACTTGCGTCGCAACTTTCAAATAGCAATCTAAAAACTTGATCGCCATAGCTATTGACAGTATAAAAAAACAATTCTTCTCCAACTCTATGAAAACTAGAAACGCCCGATGTTCTACCTAATCCATTGATTGTACCCGAGATTGTTGGAGTGCTTGTGATACTTGGAGAAAAAGTTAATGCCTTGTGATCGTCACCTGTTTCTTTTAAAATGTATGCAGAATAGGAATCATCACATTCTTTATACAATTGAATACTCCATTGATTTCCAGTTCCAAAATTTCCTAAATTAGTCGCAGTCGGAGTATTGGCTAATGAATTTCCAAAATCAAATCGAATCAATCCATTTATAAAATCCAACCCAAAAACGTAGTGATTATCATCTTCTACGATATAAGCGGAACCTGTAAATTGGGCATTTGAATTTCCACCATCATATAAATTTGTACTTAATACATCTCCTTCAATATTATTTCCCATATAAAAAATAACTAAATCTCCTGATCGTGCAGCAGCCATTCCCCACCAATTTGCGCCTACCTTATACATGTCCAAAGAGTGAATCCAAGTGACTCCAGAGAATGCATTTAACAATGTAATTACGGGATTAGTATTTGTAATATCACTTCCAAATTCTAAACGATAAACATGATCCCATGTTGCAAGGAATCCATAGTATTTTCCATTTTCAAAAACAATATCAATCCCTACATTTTTAATATGGTCAGGGTCAGTAGGAATAACTGAGAACCCTCCAACATTGGTAGTAGTAGGTACACTATTCAAATCAAATCCATAATCCAAACGAATGACTCGATTAATACTTTGATTATACTTGGAAACAAATAAATGATAACCAGTATTTGGGTCAAAAATAAAATCAGCATTTGAAGGTAAATCTCCTGTTGGATTTGGAGTTTGAATATCTGGCAAACCTAAATTATCATTTAAACAAAACTGCCACAACCAACTTTGATAATTACAACTTGTTGCTGCATTGAACTGAATATCGTCACATGTATTTGGAGTGTTAGGAGTATGGCTTAATGTAATCGCACAATCGCCTACTTGAACAAAATTTGTCAAAACAGTCGTGTCCGAACAAAATGAATTATAAGCAATTAAATAAATTGAATACAATCCACCCGTTGAAAATGATGTTGAAAAATCCGTATTAGTTGAACTTAACACTCCATCTACATACCACTCATAAGACGTTGCATTGATTGAAGTATTTGTAAGGTTGACCACTTCATTTAAAGCAAGATTATAACCATCTTGAATAAAACTCGCATTCACAGGACAAAGCACTTCAATCGTAACAGAAGTACTATCAATACAATTTGGATCTGCATTAGTAGCCACTAATGTGATTTCAAAAGTTCCTACATTATTAAATGTTTGAGTGGCATCAAGGTTACTAGAAAAAGAAACGCCATCCAATTTCCAATCATGAATAGTTGAATTCGTACTTGTATTTGTAAACGTTACCGATTGCCCTGCATCAATGGTCAAAGCACTTGCTGTAAAATCTGCCGTTATCGAACTAAGACAAGGGTCTTGGCATCCAATCGATCCCAACAGACTTTGTCGAATATTTTCTATAGTAAAAGTCATTCGATCTGTTTGTCCTTGGGTAAATGCCGAATAACAAAGCAAGTCTCCATAATCCATATAGTTCTCAATCATGTCATCTTCATTAATTGTAAATGGATTGTTAGGATCAGCAGCGTTTACATCTGTATCACAAGAGTTTTGTGGAAAATCACAAGGTGCTGCTGCGGTAGTTCCATCTGGTGGAGTATCACAAACTCGATCTCCATCTGACAAACAATCATCATTTCCACAACCTCCTTGAAAGGTATGATACAATCCTAAGTAGTGCCCCATCTCATGAACATGAACAGCAGAATTAGATTGAGTATCCCCAAAACGTTGTGCTTCCACAACCAATCCATCTTCAGGTTCACCATGTGAAGTTGGAAAATAGGCATACCCTGCAACTCCTGGACCAACACTTGCACTCGTTATTTCTTCTACTACCCAAATATTGATATACCGCAAAGGATCCCAACGATTGACATTTTTCAAAGCAATATCTTCAGTTTCTAAAATCATATCTGTTAGAGGAGAAACATCGCGAGTAATTCCATTTGTAGGATTTCCATCTGGGTCTTGAGTCGCTAAACAAAATTCAAATTGCGTATTGACACCTGTACCTTGGTCGTAATATCCTACATTTTCAAATGCATCATTCAAATCTTGCATGGCTTGAATAATTTGAGCATCTGGAATATTTTCAGGCCCATTTTGATGAACGATATGGACGACGACTGGCAAGGTATAATTTGCTTCAGTTCCAACATTACCACTTGTTAAATGGTCTCGCATATTTTTTTCAAAGGTGTTGTACTTATTCAAATATGCAGGATCTTCTAATTTGGTTTGAAGCAAATCATCATGGGCACAATAATTTGAAAGAATAGGAATTGGAGTTGACAATGATGATTTTTGAGGAGTCGTCCAATCAACAACCAAGACTGTAAATCCTAATCCAATAGTTACAAATGTAAAAGTAGATAGTAAGTTTTTCAATAGAAAGTTAAGCATAGCACGAGGGTTGTGTTTGTTTAAATATACCTGAGGGATGAATCAAGCATATCAATAATTTTAGTTTTTTTTCATATACATAGAATGTAAAAGATAACAACTATGTAAAATACTAAGATACATTTTCTTTCCAAGAAGATAGGGTTAGATGGGAAAATGATGCATCGTTAATGGCTAAAATTTGACAAAAGACGTTGAAATCAAAATCAAAAAAAGAATTATGAACCTCTGTTTAGGAATATTGATAATTAAGCCTTAGGACGTATTTTGCCGCAGACTTTAGCGGACTTGTTTATGACTTTGTATGACTTTTCTTAGTACATGTATGACTTTCTTATTTTCTTCTGGAAAATTTCTAAGGCTTACGATTTTTATGAAAAGTCATACAAAGTCATAAACAAGTCCGCTAAAGTCTGCGGCAAAATACGTCCTAAGAATTCCCTAATTCAAATAAATGACTATTCAAAAAAGCTAGAAAATCTTTAATTGCAATTTGTGCTTGTTGATTTTTATTGGAAAAATCTATTTGAGCATTTTTTAAGATATCGGGTTTTCGAATCAAAGCAGGCAAGTCATTCTTTAGGAAAAAATAATCATTGGACAATGCTTCGACTGCCTTTTCCAATTGTATTTTATCAGGGTTTTTAATAACTGTTTTTGCTTCTGAAAAGTATTGCGGGATTTTCCCTAAACCTTGAATTATTTTTTCAAATTGTTCTTCATCCGTTTGCTCTTCATCTTTTACATCTTTTCTTAAAATAGACATCATAGAATAAAAAGATGGGGTACCTTCCTCCGTTATTTTCAATAAGTAAACCTTATGTTTTAAAAATGAGTCTACTGCTTTTAGTAATTCTTGATTAGATTCATTTAGTCGATTTGGAAAAAAATCGACTAAATCACTTTTAAGATTTTGATAATAGTTCATTGAGGAACTGGTATCTTTTGTCTGAAATAATTCAATAGCTGTAAACTTATGAAAAGGCTCCGTTTTAATTGCTTTATGTAAAAAATGAACTTTTTCAGTCTTCTCAAATGATTTCACAAACAAATCAAATCCTGAATCTTGGGAGCTTTGACAACTCCCCAACAATACAATTACAAGAATTAAAAAGAGATTATTTTTCATCGTTTTATTTTAGGTTGAAAATTTTTAGACACTCAATGCTTGAATACAATCCTCTCGAATTTCCCATAATTCATCAAGCGAATAATTTAATTTTTGCTCCGTTTTCCATTTCTCCAAAAACTCACGATGCAAGTTAACTTTATATTTTCCAATCTGATTCGGTTGGATTTCTTTTTCTAATAATAAACAATCAAATGGAGATGTTTCAGTCTCAACTTCTCTCGTAATATCAATTCTATTTTTTTCGAAAACTAAATAGGTATGTGCTTCAGGCATGTATTCCAAATTTGTATTTTCCAAAACCTTTCCTACTCCTGGAGTATTTTTTTCCTTCATTTCATAAATACCCACAATCAATTTTAAATCCGTAAATCCATTTTCAATTGCCAATGCTGCCAATGCTGCATGCTTGGTACTACACACTCCACATTGTTCCGAAAATACTAACGTTAAATCTTCCTTGGAGGAATTTCTACGATAAGGAAGTTGGAAAATATATTGAACTGCATCTTGGAAGTTTGTAATTCCTAATTGATGACACTTTCTAGAAAGAGGTGCATTGGATTCGATTTGAAATTGGGGGATATTTAAATTCATATTATTGGATTTGCAGCTTTAAGTAACGTGACTCTCCCGAGTCGCGACGATATTCGACAAATAAAGCTATTTTAAATATTTTCGAAAAACATGTTTGTCGAAAGACGTCGCGACTCAGGAGAGTCACGTTACTTAAAGCTGTGGAAAAAATTACTTCAATTCTTCTCAATACGTTACTCAAATGAAAGTAAAAAACTTTACTTTTGCAAAAAAAACTAAGCATACCATGACTTTAGAACAGCAATCCATCAAAGCCACAAATTTCGAGTTTTTAAATCAGTCGAAATTTTATCGTGGAAAAGTTAGAGACGTATATACGGTTCAAGATCATTTAGTAATGGTTGCCTCCGATCGTATTTCTGCATTTGATCATGTTTTACCAAGGGCAATTCCATTCAAAGGACAAGTCTTAAATCAAATCGCATTACATTTTTTAAATGCGACTAGTGACATCGTTCCCAATTGGGTACTTGCTTCTCCTGACCCAAATGTAGCCGTCGGGCATGCTTGTGAACCATTCAAAGTAGAGATGGTTATTCGAGGATATTGCGTAGGCCATGCTTGGAGAACTTACCGTTCGGGCGAACGTGTTCTTTGCGGTGTGACCATGTCTGAGGGAATGAATGAAAATGATCCTTTTCCACAACCAATCATCACTCCTGCAACCAAAGCTGAAGAAGGACACGATGAAGATATTTCAAGAGAAGAAATTATTCGCCAAGGAATTGTAAGTGAAGAAGATTATATTTTATTAGAAAAATATACTCGTGGACTTTTTCAAAGAGGTACAGAAATGGCAGCCGAACAAGGTTTGATTTTAGCGGATACTAAATATGAGTTTGGAAAAAAGGATGGGAAGATTTATTTGATTGATGAAATCCATACTCCAGATAGTTCACGATATTTTTATAAAGAAGGTTTTGAAGAAAGACAAGCAAAGGGTGAAAAGCAAAAACATCTTTCTAAAGAGTTTGTACGAGAATGGTTAATTGCAAATGGCTTTCAAGGATTGGATGGTCAAGTGATGCCAGCTATGCCTGATGAATTTGTACAAAGTGTAACAGACCGATATATTGAGTTGTTTGAAAACATTACTGGAAAAAAATTCGAACGAGCTAATACTGATAATATTCAAGAAAGGATTTTTGGAAATATCTCGTCGTTTATGAGGAGTGGGATTTAGAATTAAAATGTCAGTCAAAATCAAAAAATCGAAAAACAGATTTTCACAGTATTTAATTTTTTGATTTTGATTGACATTTTAATTTTGATTTAACAATTTCACCCCTGATGCTGCTCTCGTAACAAATCATTTACAATTTTCACAGGATTAAAAGTTTCAATCGGAACCTCCACAAAAAGCGTATTCCAATCCGCCATAGCACCATTCCAAAGGCCAGGTAATTCTTGCGCTTTCAAATCTTTACCATCTTTTGATTTCATAGTTACAAATCCAGTTTGAGGGTCTCTAAAATCTCTTAGCTGAAATTTTTCACCATTTGCATTTTTCAAACCACACACTAAATCCACAGGATTAAAATGAGAACTATTTTTTAAAATCGCCATTTGCCCATCATCGTCAGTATTGATTTGCGAGCTTTCAACAATTTGCAAAGAAACTGTTCCATCTGAATTTTTTGACCAAAAAGGACCACCTCCAGGTTCACCTTCATTTTTCACCATTCCACAAACACGAATTGGGCGATTTACTTTTTGAGTTAGGTAATTTACTTTCTCTCGAAGATGCATTTGAGTATACCGTTCTGGAAATTGATTACATAAATCATTTTGTAAAAACGCTGCAATTTCATCAACTAGTTTTTCAGATACATTTTCTAAACTCGCCAATTGCTTCGCATAAGCAAATAATTGTTTTTGATATTTTAATAAAACTCCTGCAAGCAATTTTTTGTAACGATAAGTCGTCGCTTTTAATTTATCAGGAACGACATTATCTATATTCTTTACAAAAACAATATCCGCATTCAACGTATTCAAGTTTTCCAATAATGCACCATGACCTGCAGGTCTAAACAAAATACTTCCATCAGCATTTCGGAATGGTTGGTTTTCTAAATCTACTGCAATCGTATCTGTGTAGGATTGTTGTTCCGAGAAATAAGATTTGAATTTAGTTTGATTGTCATTAGCTACAACCTGTCCTGAATTTCGGAACTTAGTCTTAAACAAAGTCTTATGTTCTGGCGAAACAGTAAAATGTAAATCTACTTTTCCATCTTTATCTCGGCAGTAATTTGCACCCTCCACAAGATGCTCTTCTAAAGGTGTACGTGTTTTATTTCCATATTGATGAAATTCCAAAAGCCCCTTCGGAAGCCCTCCATAATTCAATCCTGCGGAGGTCAGTAGATATCGAAGTACCTGACCGTATTCTTTTTCTCCAATCATTTTATCAATACTTCCTCCACTCTTAGCGATCGCATTTTTTAAATCTTTATAGAAGGCAAAGTTTTTTATATTTTTAAAAAAATTAAAAACCGAACCAAAAGAATCATCAGCTTCAAATGCTTTTATAGCTTCTGTCGAACCATCGTAATTTTCCATAAAAGAAAATAGAGATTTAAACATTCGACTGGCTGCACCTGATGCTGGGACAAATTTAAAAATCTGATTCTTGGACATTTCAGCTTCATACATTTTCACATACTCATCCACTTCTTTTCCTTCATATCGGAGAATACCATCTCCTACAGTTGCTGCTTTTACAATCTGCATAAATGGAAAACCTTGCTCAAAATTTTTAATTTGTTGAGCTAATTTTGCCATACTGATGCCTTTGGCTTTAATTTGTTCTAAATCTTTTTCGGAAAACATATCTTTGTATTTTTAGCAAAAAGGTTAGGTTTGTAACGATCCATTCATTTTTTAGTTTAAAATATTATTATGAATCGAAGGCAATTTAATAAAAATATTTTGATAGGTTTAACGAGTGCCACAGTTCCTGTCATATTTAATAATAACATTACAAATGCACATATGAAAAAACGAACTAAACCTAAAAAACTTTCTAAAGGTGACACTATTGGTTTAATTACCCCGAGCAGTTCTGTTACGGAAGCTAAAATTGAAAAAGCTATCGCCAATATGGAAAGCCTTGGGCTAAAAGTTAAGTTGGGAAAACATGTTCGAGCACAACATGGGTATCTTGCAGGTACTGACCAACAACGATTAGAAGATCTTCATAATATGTTTGCAGATCCATCTGTAGATGGAATTTGGTGTATTAGAGGAGGTTATGGCGTGGGCAGAATTTTACCAAACATCAATTATAAACTCATCAAAAAAAACCCAAAATTATTAATTGGATATAGTGATATTACTGCATTACTTCATGCTGTTTATCAAAAAACTGGATTAATTTGTTTTCATGGTCCAGTAGCATCTTCAGCGTTTACGCCTTACACCGTCAAACATTTAAAAGGCGTTTTGATGAATCCAAAAAAATCTTACACAATTGAGTACCCTACAGAAAATAAAGAAATCAAAGACATTTCATACCTACCTAAAGTCATTCATTCAGGAAAAGCAAAAGGAAAACTGACAGGTGGAAATTTAACGCTTTTGGCTGCGATGGCTGGAACAAATTTCAATTGGAAAGTCAAAAACAAATTAGTTTTTATCGAAGATATTGGCGAACGGCCTTATCGAATCGACAGAATGTTAACACAGATTTTACAAAGCACAGATTTACATAAAGCGGCAGGAATCATTCTAGGTGTCTTTGAGGATTGTCAAGCGAAAGAAGGTGATCGTTCGCTCTCTTTGATGGATACTTTAAAAGATCGATTGGGACATTTAGATATGCCTATTATCTATGGTTTATCATTTGGGCATATCAAAAATCATTTTACAATACCGATAGGAATTGAAGCAGAAATAAATACAAGTGATATGAGTTTGAAACTGCTAGAAAAAGGAGTCGAGTAAGTTTGATCGATTAAATTGTTCCACTAACTTTTAGTTGCGAAACATCAGGATGATCACTTCCTCCTTCTTTTTCTAAAGTGATATTGAGACTTGCAGCATTCGCCATATATGGTAGAGGAATTAATTTTTGGGGATCATGTTTAAATGTTCCCATGTCAACCATTTCGTTATTAATGTCTGCCCACATCTGATATATTTTACCTTCGGGAGGTGCTGGTAAATTTTCTAATTTTAAATAAGCATTATCCTTTGTTTCATTCCAAAACACAATGGCTAATGCCTCTTTATTTTTATCAAATAAATGAACGTGAACTGTTTTTGCATCTTGTAAAAAAGATTTTTGCGAAGCGTAAATACTACGCTCATTTTCTATTTCTGCACAATCCTTTTGAAATTGTTCAAATTTCATAGACAGCATTCCCATTTCATTTTCTGTTTTTGTTTTTCCATCCCAAGCAAAGAAAGAAAAAAACAATAAACCTACAAGACTTGCTACTGCAGCATAAACTCCCAACGTTGGAATCAAAATTCCTTTTTTCATCGGAATAACATCCGACTCATTTACCCTTTGTAATACCGTTTTTCTTAAACTAGGTGGAGGGTTGATAGCATGAGCACGTGCATATTTTTCCATACAATTTTCCAATCCCATGCAATCCTTTTTCAACTCAGGATATGTCTTCAACATACGTTCTACCAACTCTGCTTCCTCCGGGGAAGTCAGTCCTAGAACATATTGTTCACATAAACCTGTTTTTAAAAATTCTTCTTTTGTCATTATATGTTACAAATATACAATACTACTTATAAATAAAATTATTCCTATTACACTCGTCAAATCAAATATTCCTCGAAGTTCTCTAAGAGCAATTCGCAATCGAGACTTTACCGTACCCAATGGAATGTCTAAGTGTTCACTTACTTCTTGTTGAGTAAAACCATTAAAATAAACTAAATCAATGACTTCTCTGTATTTATTATCTAGACTATTCAGTAATTCCTTGACTCCTATTTCATCAGGATTAATGGCATGAGCAGTTGATTCTTGATTATATACGTGATCATCTATCATTTGGATTCTTTCGCTTTTTCGAAAACCTGCTGAGCGTATTTTATCAATTGCCGTATTTCGAGTTATATTTAACATCCATGTAAACAAAGTTCCTTTAGAAGAATTATACTTTGTTCCATTTTTCCAAATTTTCACAAATGCATCTTGCATCACATCTTCTGCTGCCGCTTCTGTTCTTACAATACGTAGTACTACTCCATAAAGTGCAGGTGCATACTGATCATAAATGATAGCCATCACTCGCTTATCATTTTGATGCAACATTTCTACAATTTTTTTTTCAGCGACTTTCATTTATTTGTGAGAAGTAAAGTTGAGTTGATCTTTTTCTTTAAGGCACACTTAATTTTCAAGTTGTGAAATGATTAACAGGTTTTTACAAAAAAGGTTTAGCGGGTATCGAAAATACTTTTTTTTCAAAAAAAATCACATCAAAAAAATCCAAACTCAAATCCACTTCGTAGGTATGTCGATTTTCAAATTATCTATTTAATCTTAAAACACATTTTAACATGAAAAATTTATTGTTATTAGTATTCGCATTTTCAATGAGTATTGTTTCTATCCAAGCACAATGCAATAGTTCTAAATCTAATAAAAACACAAAAGCAGTAAAAACTTCTTACCATGAAAACGACGAACCTGATATTGTAGATGTTGCTATCAGTTCAGATGTTCACACTACCTTAGTTGCTGCAGTCAAAGCTGCTGACTTAGTAGAGACATTAAAAAGTGATGGTCCATTTACAGTTTTTGCACCAACGAATTCAGCATTTGACAAACTCCCTGAAGGAACCGTAAATACATTGTTACGGACTGAGAACAAAAAACAATTAACTAAAATTTTAACCTACCATGTTTTGGCTGGAAAATTTAAAGCAGCAGATGTTGTGAATGCTATTAAAATTAGTGGGGGAAAAGCAACTCTCGAAACAGTAAGTGGTGATAAAATTACAGCAACAATGAGAAAAGGAAAAGTAGTCTTAAAAGATGAAAATGGAAACTACAGCACGATTACAGCTACTGATTTAGAAGGGAATAATGGAGTTGTACATGTGGTTGACTCGGTGGTTTTGCCGAAGTAAAAATAAATAGTTTGGAGTCGTTTGGAATAGTTTCGGATAGTTGTCCGACTATTTCAAACAATCCCAAACTATTCCAAACAACTTCAAATTATTTTCAATCCACCTTTCGTCCTTTCGCTACTCTTGAACGAACCTCCGTATCTCTGATTCTTTTTAGATCTACCATTAATGACGAATATGCACTTTGGGAACTAGTGGTATAAATTTTACCTTCATAAGTAACTTTTCCTACTCGTCTTCCCCAATCTTTAGCTTGAAGGCGATATTGCCCACCTCGTTTTCTTGAAGCACCAAAGACTAAGAATCGATCATCGTTACCCGACTCAAAACTTATGGCAAACTTATTTTCTTTAGGCCTAAATAATAAAACTCCTGGAGTTCCTTCTTTGATAACTACCTCGTCAACCTTTTTTCCATTACGGATTTTTATTTCTCCAGAAACGATTTCTGATTCGCCTTTAGATAGTTGTCGATACAAAACAATATCTTCTGAAGTGTAAAACTGAATCCGTTTTAACTCTTCATCTGACCATTGTTGTTCGTCGTATAGCTTTTGCGTGAATGGGGTCAATTTAGGCCCGCAAGAGGATAATAGAAAAACTCCCAATAAGAAAGGGAATAGTAATTTCGAAAATTTCATATTGTAATGATTTTAGAATTTTAGTGTTCTTTTTTATTAAAGAACTTAAATTATGTTGCAGGTTTTCAAATACATAATTTAGATTTGAATATATACAATAAACCCGCCGAAAGCCAATATTTCAAGGGGTTTTAACCTTACATTAACTCATTTTAACGTCACAAAAACACCACCCAAAAACATACCTCCTCTGTATTTAGCACCTATTTTGAATTAATCAAATTGTTTACAAACAATATCTATTTAACTAACTTTTAAAACTAGTAAGAATCATGGCAAAATACCTAGATCTATCAATTAATGACTTGCTGCCGATCTTTATTCTTACAACACTCTTAACAACTCTCCCTTTCTTGTTGAAAGCAGATGTTGAATATTCGACTCCTTTACATGGCAAAGAGTTTAAAATGGGCAATCGAATTGAATGGAAAACGGCTTACGAGTCGGATACCAAAATGTTCATTGTAGAAAAATCGGATGACGGCATCCACTTCTATATGGAACGAGAAATCGAAGCTGCAGGTAACTCTAACCAAGAAAAAGGTTATCGTTTTATGGACATCGGCAACAACAATGAAAACACCTTCTATCGACTCAAATTAGTGGATGAAGATGAAACTGAAAGTTATTCTCAAATCGCAATGGTGACGAAACGAATGAGTAATAATTTTCAAATTGTTCGAATGTCAAGTACTTCTGCGATCAAAACATTTGAAGTATCTCTTGATGCTTTGGCTGAAAAAGAAATAACTTATTCATTACAAAAAATGAATGGTGAAAAAGTTTTTTCTACAAAAATGCCACTCATCAATGGACTTAATGAACTCGTGATCAATGTACAGGATGAACCAATTGGAAAATACAAATTGGTTTTTACTGTAGAAGATGAAGAGGAAGTTATTATCATTCGAAAAATTGATGGAGAGGAAACTCAAAAAGAAAATGTAGCTGTTAAAAAGAAGACATCAAAAAAAGGATAAGTTTTTAATGAATAATTAAAAATGAATAATTAAGAATTTCGAAATACGGTGAGTCCGTTTTATTTGATTTTTTAATTACCAATTCCTTTAAAGAAACTTAATGCCAAATCACCAACTAGTCTCCATCGTTTATTCGATTGGAGGCTTTTTTTGTTTAAAATGAATAATTTTTCGTGGATCATTTTTTTAGCCACAGACTTACGCTGACTTTTTTATTACTATTCTATAACGCGTTTTTCGACAGTCATAAAAAAGTCAGCGTAAGTCTGTGGCTAAAAAACCATCATTCCTATCCTATATTTGAAAATGAATATGGTCGTCATGACGAACTGCATGGCAACCATGAAATCTCACCTTTTTATACTTCGTCAATCGCATCCTTTCTTTTAGATGTGGCTCAATAAAAATCTTTTTCACTTTTGATTGTTCGTTAATTTTTAATAATAAAAAACGATTTGCCTCTTTATCGAATTCATATCCTTTTTTCACTTTCGCAAAAGTTATTTTTTTCAAAAGACTATATTGCCATTCTCCTTTTTTCTCGCATTCGGAAGGTTTATTAGATTCTCCCTTTTTAGGATCTTCCGTTACGCCATAACCAATAAATGAAAATGTTTTGTTATAAAACTTATTGGATTTTTTATTTTTATATAAAAATGCAATATCTAATTTCTCGCCATCATCATGACTCAAATGTGGAAGCAAAGGAAAACCTTCATAGAAAGGAAAATTCGCATCTAAATAAATTAACTCCACATCCGAATATTTTTTATTTACTTTTTGGGCTACTTCATAAAAAGCATCTCGTAAAGCAGGTTTTACATAATTCCGATTACCAATAACATAGAAAATATTTCCAGCTTTTACTGGGTTTTTGGAAGTAGAATAAATAGGAAGAGGAACACGTCCATATTTTTTTGCTAAAGGCGGAATAATAAAAAACCAAATCAAAAAATAAATCGCACTAAAACCTAACAATCTAATTACAAAGCTTTTCCAACCATTCCATTTTTCACTTTTCACATACGAAGAAAAAGGGAGATAGAGCAAATAAACCAATCCTCCAATTTGAGTCAATACTGTCAAAATGGAAAAAAGAAAAACGATTTTTATTATTTTAAAAAAACCAGACATGAACTTTTCTTCGTAAATAAAGTTTTAAGTTAAAAATAAATTTCCAATGAGACTCTTTATCAGTTTAATTTGTATTCTTTTTTTATTGACTTGTTCTAAAAAGGATGTAGTTCCAGCAACTGTTACCCCTCCTGTCGTCAATGAACCATCTGCTCCTGATCCAATTAAGTATTTGGCTCTTGGGGATTCTTACACCATCGGTCAAAGTGTTCCTTCTGACGAAAATTATCCAAATAGAACTGCTGCACGATTTGTAGAAGATTCTATCGCTGTAGATACGACCATAATCATTGCAGTAACAGGTTGGACTACAGCCAACTTAAATGCAGGTATCGAAAATGCTAACTTAACTGATACTTTTGATTTAGTTTCGCTTTTAATAGGTGTCAATAATTTTTATCAAGGCAAGCCACTTTCTGCATACAAACCTGAATTTGAAGATCTTTTACTACAAGCTATTGAATTTGCAGGAGGTATTAAAGAAAACGTTTTTGTAGTCTCTATTCCTGATTATGCATATACTCCTTTTGGAAATGGCAACCCAACTATCAGTCAAGGTATCGACGATTTCAATGCCGCCAACAAAGCAATTACAGATAGTATTGGAGTAAGTTATTTTGATATCACTCCTATATCAAGGGAAGGTTTAGACAAACCTGAATTGGTGGCTAGTGACAATTTACATCCTTCAGGAGAACAATATAAACTTTGGGTAGACTTATTTTATGAAGATGTAAAAATGAAAGTAGAAGATTAATTCTACTTTCATTAGTTTTATCAATATTCAAGTTATGAAAGTAATTACGCAATGCCTTACATTATTCTCCATCATACTTTCCCAAACCATATCCAAACATATGACGTACAAGCAAGTTTATTAGTTAATCAATATTTTGAGTTGGGAAAAAATCGGACTTCAAATCATTGAAAATTTTGCAAAGAAAATACCTCTTTCTGACCTAGACAAAAGTGCCCTCAAGCGATTACCTTTAAACAAAAAAAAAATATCTGATGCTTTCGAAAAAATAGGTTGGTGATTTTTATCTAAATCGTATCTTCGCAAAAAATTAAACCAAATATATTTTAAAGATAAAATTGATTCGACTGTTCAACGTCTAACGTAAAACGTCCAACCAATAAAATTAAAAACCACATACATGGAAAGTATCCTTTTCTCCAAAGAAAATGGCATCGCAACTGCCACCCTTAATCGACCCGAAAAATTCAATAGCATCATTAGAGAAATTGCACTCGCTATGCAAAATTTCCTAAAAGAATGCGAAACTGATCCTGAAGTAAGGTGTATCGTCATCACAGGTAATGGAAGAGCATTTTGTGCAGGTCAAGATCTTAAAGAAGCAACTGATCCAGAAGGACTCTCAATCGAAGAGATTGTCAATCAACACTACAATCCAATTATCAAAAGAATTAGAGAAATCGAAAAACCAGTAGTTGCAGCAGTTAATGGAGTCGCAGCAGGTGCAGGTGCTAATATGGCCTTGGCATGCGATATTGTTATCGCAAAAGAATCCGCTTATTTCTTACAAGCTTTTAGCAAAATTGGTTTAATTCCAGATAGCGGCGGAACTTATACTTTGCCTCGATTAGTAGGTTTGGCTCGTGCTACCGCTTTGATGTTTTTAGGGGAAAAAGTATATGCAAAAGATGCCGTTACAATGGGGATGATTTACAAATCAGTTGAAGATGATAAGTTAGAAGAAGAAACTCAAAAGCTAGCTTCAAAATTAGCAAGCCTACCTACTCGTGCTTTAGGACTTACTAAATTGGCACTCAATAAATCATTGTCCAATGACCTCGGCACGCAATTATTAGTAGAAGAACAACTTCAATCCAACGCCTCTCATACTGAAGATTATGCAGAAGGTGTTGCTTCATTTTTAGAAAAAAGAAAACCAGCATTTAAGGGACAATAATGTATAGAGATATGAGTATTGGGTATTGAGATTCTCTAAAACGTGAAATCTTAAAACTCATATCTCTATACCAAAAAAAAAATTATGAAAATAGGCGTAATAGGAAGTGGTTCTATGGGAAGTGGTATTGCACAAGTGGCAGCAACTGCGGGACATGAAGTTATCCTTTTTGATAACAATAAAGATGCATTAAAACGTGCCAGTCAAAAACTACAAAAGATTCTAAATCGATTAGTCGAAAAAGGTCGAATGGATGATGCTACGGCAAAAGCTATTTTTGGAAGAATATATATGGTCAATAATATGAAAGCCTACAAAAATTGTGGGTTGATCATAGAAGCGATCATCGAAAATTTAGAAATCAAAAAATCTGTTTTTCAAAAACTAGAAAAGATCGTAAGCGACGATTGTATTTTAGCATCCAACACTTCTTCCCTTTCCATTGCTTCGATAGCAGCAGCTTGTGAAAAATCAGAACGGGTTATCGGAATTCATTTTTTCAACCCTGCTCCGTTGATGAAATTAGTGGAAATTATCCCTGCCGTTCAGACCGCAAATGAAGTGTTAGAAAAATCCCAAAACTTAATTGACAATTGGGGAAAGCTAACTGTTGTAACCAAAGACACTCCTGGTTTTATCGTCAATAGAGTTGCTCGACCATTCTATGGCGAAGCATTAAGAATACTAGAAGAAGGCATTGCTGATGCACCTACTATTGATTGGGCAATGACTGAAATTGCTGGATTCAGAATGGGGCCATTTACGCTTATGGATTATATCGGAAATGATATTAACTACACCGTTACGGAAACAGTTTTCAAATCGTTTTACTACGATCCTCGTTACAAACCTGCGTTTACTCAAATGCGTTTAGCGGAAGCGGGTTACCTTGGCAGAAAATCTGGTAGAGGTTTTTACGATTACTCTGAAAATGCAGAAAACCCTGCTCCTACCAAAAATAAAAGACTTGGTAAAAGCATTGTTAATAGAATTGTCTTGATGTTGATAAATGAAGCAGCGGATGCTTTATTTTGGCAAATCGCTTCGAAGGATGACATTGACCTAGCTATGACCAAAGGAGTCAATTATCCAAAAGGTTTATTGCAATGGGCTGATGAAATCGGAATTACAAAATGCGTCAAAGGTCTAGATAATCTATATAAGGAATATGGCGAAGACCGTTATCGGTGTAGCCCTTTGTTAAGAAGAATGGCGAAACAAGGAAAGACTTTTTACAGAAAAAGAAAACGAGTTTAAATTTTTTCGCAGCTAAATAATGATTGCATTGATTGGATAAAATTGACGTAAAGCACGAGCTTAGACCAAATTTCTAAACCCGTACTTATACACCAATTCAAAGGTTTGTTTTATTTTAAAATAATATCACTATTTAATCTTCCATAAAGCACATGGCTTATTTTTATCAATAGCACCTACTTCGATTTTGCCATTTTGATTATGGATATAATGATCTGGTTTCCATTTATTTTGGATATTTACCCAGCCATCTTGACCAGCAACTATTTTCCATTGAGCACTCCACCAATTGGGCTGCATCTTGCCAACTTCAATTTTACCATTTTGATTATGAATGTATTGGTCTGGTTTAAATTTATTTTGGATACGCACATAACCACCATCCGCAGGAACTATTTTCCATTGACTACTCCACCAGTTAGGTTGAATTTTTCCCTCCTCAATTTTTCCATTTTCATTATGGATATAGTTTTCACTATTTCCCTTATTTTGAATACGGATGTAACCAGAAGATGCAGGTGACATATTAGTTGCCACATTGGTAGAGGTATTGGTGACCGTTGCTGAAGCATTATTATTGACAGTCGTTGCGGTATTGGTTGCAGTTGTAGTCCTATTATTAGTAGTATTAGTATTTGTTGTATTGGTGGTCGTAGTAGTCGTATTATTATTGTTAGTGTTTGCTGTTGTATTAGTAGCTCCTCCGCTTACATAATTTGCAAATTCAGGATCATCAACGTTGTAATGAGGATGAGCTCTTTTCACTCTTTCAAAGTTTTCTCTTGTCACCCAATTCTCTTGAGATGCATTAAATTTAGGATCTATATTATTTGGAAAGACCATTGTAGTTATATTTCCAGTAGGAGTTCCTCCTCTGCTGACGTGATGCCATGAATAGGTCTTCCCTTTAAACTTATAGGTAATTGGTTTTTCGCTCAATGCATACTCACGAATCTCATAACGTGTATAACCGCCTGGAACTTTTTGAGAGATTCCCTGTTCTTCTGACCTTGATTCCGCATAACTAGAAGCTTGAGAGTCAGTTTGGTTATTAGTGTATTCGCCCCCTGCACCAACTGTAAGACTAATTTCATATTCTTGTAATAAATAATCTACAGTTGTACTTGCTGAAGCCTCAATGGACCAATGGTGTTTATCCTCTTTACTAACCGTTCTACTAAAGTCCATACCTTCTGATATGCTTTTAGTATATCTTGATGATAAGTCAGCCTCCGCTCTGCCAATATTTTCATATTTAGTTAGCTTATATAAAGTAGATGGAGATTCCTGTCCTACTATAAACTCTCCAACTTCATCCCCAAAAACTTCAACCTCAGCTAGATTAAGTGTACTTGTCCCTTCAAGTTCGACTCTAACATATTGACCTATTTGATTTCCATTAAAACTTCTATTAGCTCCAAATTCTTCTGTAAAATTATCTTCATTTTTCGCAAAATATTTCAATTGTCCAGTAATCTCATCTTTAGGTCTATTGGTAACAAAAATATGAAAGTCATTTAACCTATCTCCAGCGAAATCTGTACGATTATGGATTTTGACTTCTCTGATAAGGAAAGGTTTACCTAAATCAACTTCCCAAAATGGTTTTCTTTGAGCATTAGCGTGCGAGACTGATCCATTTTTCCAATCACCATCATCGTTACCATCGTTTGCTAAGTGTGCAGGGCTATGATGACCAGTACTAGATTGGCGACTAAGCTTACCTAGAGCCAGATTATCATTACTACCTATTACTCGTTCTTTAACTAGATTCCCATTAATTACGACTTCCGCAAGCGTTAGAAAAGCATTTCCTTTGATTTGGATTCGAACATATTGTCCTTTTGCATTACCTGTAAATGTTTTATTACCTGTAAACCATTTAGAATTATTTGGGTTAAATACGACGCCATCGTTTGGGCTTCTAAATGGTGTTTTAGAAACACGAATGGTAAAGTTATTAAATCGTTCAGGGCAACAATCTGTTCTATTGTAAATGGTAATACGATTAATCGCATATTCATCCAGAAGATTAACTTCCCAATACGGATTTGCTACACTATGTGTGGACATAAGAGACGCACCATGCCAATTGCCATCCTTATTGCCATCTACGGCACGAGCAGAACCACAAACATCATATACATTACTTTGCTTGGTAGGTTTAAATTGTGCAATGTTATTGCTGTCATACGCAGGATACTGAGATTGGGCATTCAGCGAAATTTGAAATGCGAATAAAAGCGTCAATAATGACAAAAGTAATTTTTTCATAATTGTTTTTTTTAGAAAAACATAGAATGCCTAGGACTTAGCATGACACTAAGCATTCTAAATTTTTGAATTGGTTAAATAAGAAGGAATTAAGTAAAGAATGGATTGGTTTTTTGGAGCCATTTCCTTTCGGAAAACTTTACTATTGAATTCACTTCGATTAATAAAATATGTTTTTAAAAAAGGTATTTTAGGTGGTCTTAAACTGTTGACACAAAATTGGGCAACCCTAAATTTGCCATGATCAGGTGATGAATTAATTATGTCCAGCTCGACTGATTTCCGAGATGGACATATAGTTTACCTCCTGACACAACGACAACTGATAAAGGTATTGTTCTTATTGACGATGTTCTGACGGCCAAATATGAAGTTCCGAATCCAGGCTTTGCTGGCATTAAACGAAGTAGAATTCCAATAAGAAGAGCTGAAAGTAGGTGATTGGTCAAAACCACCGATATCATTTCTCGCAAGAAACAAAGCGTATAACTCTTCTTTGTTCGGAAGGTACCAGCCACATCCTTCTGCCTCGGCCTTTGCTGCGCAAGCATCTATAGCTTCTTGCCAGTTATAATAACCAGGTTCATCTGCCAAAGCAACAAATAAAGGGCCTTCGAATTCAATTTCGAAGGCTTCCTGACAACAGGAATTTTCAGGATCATAAGTCGTATCATCACAATCCGTTTCACTACAAGGATTATCAATATCAAAGAAACCATCTCCGTCCATATCTACTGCATCGCCATGGGCTTGATGGGCAGGGATTGCATTGATATTGATGTTGATGATATTGCCGTTATGGCAAACATCTCTTTTGTTGGAAGCACGGGGAGTTGCAGAGCCATTTTCATAGACCGCTTCTTCTACTTGTTTTTCTGAGTGTAATTCTGTAACACTTTCTTTTCCGCAGCCCATTAGCATTAAAAGGGCAAATAGTGGAAATAATAATTTTTTCATGATGTTTGTTTTGTAAAAACATAGAATGCCCAGGACTTGAAAGTACACCAAGTATTCTAAATTTTTGAATTGGTTAAATAAGAAGGAATTAAGTAAAGAATGGATGGGTTTTTTGGAGTCATTTCCTTTCGGAAAACTTTACTATTGAATTCACTTCGATTAATAAAATATGTTTTTAAAAAAGGTATTTTAGGTGGTCTTAAACTGTTGACACAAAATTGGGCAACCCTAAATTTGCCATGATCAGATGCTGAATTAATTATGTCCATCTCGACTGATTGTCGAGATGGACAAATAGTTTATCTTCTGACACAACGACAACTACGCGACGAGACGTTATTCTTAAAACTAGAACTTTGATAGCCAGGCTCAAGACCGATGACGGTATTGAAAAGCTGTATCCAACCCGCATTTCTATCCTCTTCGGTAGAGGTCCAATATATACCACCTGCAAAATTATCATTTGGAAAAGGTCCAAGTTGTTCGAACATAGCATTAAGTTCTCCAGCAGCAGGTAAATACCACTCACAACCTGTTTCTTCTGATAATGTAGCACATAGATTAGCGGCATAGTTTCCACCGTTAAAATTACCTAGTTCAGCTATAATTAAAGCAGTATTGCCAGCTCCGTTAAAATCTTGATTGGCTTCTGTCGGGTCTGGATAAGTGGTGGGATCTCCCACGACTACATTAACATCACTAGGAATATCTATATTTGGTAGTTCGTCAATATCATTTCCATACCCTCCCCACATTATACCGTTAGAATTATCAGTAGGATACACATAGAGGATACTGCCATCAGGTAGGGTGACTTCCAACTCTCCCTCCACACAAGCACAGGAATTTTCCAAATCATAAGTTGTATCATCACAATCCGTTTCACTACAAGGATTATCAATATCAAAAAAACCATCGCCGTCCATATCTACTGCATCGCCATGAGCTTGGTGGGCTGGGATTGCATTGATATTGATGTTGATGATATTGCCGTTGTGGCAAACGTCTCTTTTGTTGGAACCACGAGTTGTTGCTGAGCCATTTTCATAGACAGTTTTTTCTACTTGTTTTTCTGAGTGTAATTCTGTAACACTTTCTTTTCCGCAGCCCATTAGCATTAAAAGGGCAAATAGTGGAAATAATAATTTTTTCATGATGTTTGTTTTTAAAAAACATAGAATCCCTAGGACTTGATTGTACACCAAGTATTCTAAATTTTTGAATTGGTAAATAAGAAGGAATTAAGTAAAGAATGGATTGGTTTTTTGGAGCCATTTCCTTTCGGAAAACTTCACTATTGAATTCACTTCAATTAATAAAATAATAAAATGGTTAATTAGATTCTTTAGAGCGGGTTGCGCTAAAGAATGAGATAAAATAATCTTCTCATGTAAATCTTTTGTTTTTGAGGTTTAAAAATTTGTAAAATAAATCTGGATTTATTTTAAAATGAATTTAGCATGTTGTTTAAGTTAGCAATGAAAACATAAAGTTTCCTCGCTGTATTAAAAAGGATAGGTTTTTTGTTTTCTTCAACCCTTTAGTTAATCCATATCTTCAATTCGATATCTAAATAGAATAACTAAATTGATAATTCAAATATGGGATAAAAAAGTATATTAAATTAGGACGTTTGTGATATAGTGAAAAAAAAGATTGGTACAAATCGTGCATTTATGCGAAATTCATATTTATATAAAACTGACAATCAATCACTTATGCAACAAAAACTACTTTTTAAAAAACGTAGGCGATTTGCCATAAAATTTGCGAAAAGATTTAGTAAAATAATTTGGATCATTAAATCCTACAGCATAAGCAACCTCTGAAATATTCAGATCTGAGGTTTTCAATAATACTAATGCTTTTTTCAGTCGTAGATTTCGGATAAATACATTGGGAGAAACGTCAGTCAACGCTTTTATTTTTCGATACAATTGGGAAGTACTTAGTTTAAATATTTTTGCCAAAAATTCAACATTAAGATCTGGGTTTTCTATATTTTCCTCTACAACTTTTTGAAGTTGAGTTAAGAAAAAATCCTCTTTTGAAATGATTGG
Organism: Caprella mutica; assembly: GCA_947561585.1. Taxonomy (NCBI): domain Eukaryota; kingdom Metazoa; phylum Arthropoda; class Malacostraca; order Amphipoda; family Caprellidae; genus Caprella; species Caprella mutica. Next base: position 648,352 of record CANNZV010000010.1, read on the forward strand.
CTTCTGCATTAATTCCTCATCAATAGCTGCCTCCGTGAGATTATCTTTTGTATAGCGTTCTTGTAGAGTTTTTCTTAAAGCTAGTAATTGTTCTATTCTGTTCACCAATTCCGCTTTGTTAAATGGTTTACTGAGAAACGCATCTGCTCCACTTTTAATCCCTTCAATTTTATCAGAGGTACCTGTCTTAGCAGTCAATAAAATGATTGGAATATGATTAGTTCGATTATCTTTTTTCAAAGTAGTAGTCAAAGTATTCCCATCTACTTTAGGCATCATCACATCGCTGATGATAATATCAGGAATGAGTTGGAAAGCTTTTTCCATGCCTATTTCTCCATTTCTTGCGGTGACAATTTGATAATCCTTTTCTAAAATTTGACAAATGTATTGCGTGACATCGACATTATCTTCTACAATCAATAACAATGGCAATTCATCTGACTCAATAGGAATTAATTCTTCTTCAACTAAGACATCCAAATCCTCCAAGGGCAAAATATTAATAGAAGAATTTTCTTTTCCATGTAGATTAACGATTGGTGCTTGGTTGGTAATCGGTAGGTCAATGGTAAAAGTTGTTCCTTTTCCTTCCGTGCTAGTCACCTCAATTTGTCCTTGCATTAATTCTACTAATTCTTTAACCAAAGCTAATCCGATACCTGTTCCCTCTTCTCGTCTGGTACTAGAATTATCCACTTGGTAAAAACGATCAAAAATATGAGGCAATCTTTTTTCGGAAATTCCAATACCGTTATCACTCATGATTATTTTTAAAAACTTTTGCCCTTCCTTAGTTTCTTGTTTTGCATGTAAAATTACTTTGCCATCAGCATTTGTAAATTTTAAAGCATTGGAAATCAGGTTGTAAATAATGTGTTGGATTTTTGCTTCATCAAAATCCATGATCAACTCTTCCACCTCTGAATAAAAAACCAGTCGAATATTTTTCCCATTTGCTCTACTATAAAATGATTCCGTCAAATAATTCAAATAAGGAATGATATTATCTTGAACCTGTTGTAGTTCCAATGCGCCACTATCTGCCTTCGACAAATCCAATAATTGACTAATCAAATTCAATAGATTTTTACTATTCCTTGAAATCAATTTATGGTTCTGCTCTAATTTAGTTTTTTGTGTTTGGGATAATTTCTGGATATAAGGTTGATTGACTAACTCATCATTGATTCCCATGATGACGGTAAGTGGTGTTCGAAATTCATGCGTGATATTGGTAAAAAGTTTAGTTTTGAGTTCATCCATTTTTTGGAGTTGCTCTGCTTCTATTTCTTTTTGAAAAATGATTTTTTTACTCGCTGCATTTTGTTCTTCTATTAATAGCTTTTCTTCTTTCAACAAGCGATTTCTAAAACCAATACTAAAGCCTAATAACCAAAGCGTAAAAACCATCCCTAGCGATACCCAATCTAAAACCAATGTCACTTTTTCAAAATTCATGAGATGGCCATATTGAGGAAATATGGTCCAATTAAATCCTACAATTCGAATAAAAACTAATGTTACGGGTATAAAAGCAATGATAAACAAGCTCTTCAAATACTTGGCTTGTCCTTTAGCTAAAAAGGCCATCGTAAAAAAAATAGGCACCATTAATAATGAAAACAACATTATTTTTTGGGTATAAAAAAAATCATGTGGAGGCAAAAAGCCATAAAGACACATTAACCCAAAAGGAATTAAAAAGATAGGAAATACCCATTTACGAAAAATAGAGGAAGGAGAATAATTAAAATAAGTGGCTGTGAAATAAAGCATTCCAAAACTGGTCAAAAAAGAACCAAGATAAAATAATGGCAATTCGTATTGCCTCCATGAAGGGAATAAAACATAGCTGGCATAGCTCTCAGTTGTAAATACAAAACTTAAAAACTGTCCCAAAATCACTAAAGTAAAATAAAAATGAATTCGCTCTCTTTGGATTAAAAACAAACCAATAAATAACAAAAACTGAATCCCCATCGCCCCTAGAAATAAAGAACGCTTTGTGGCTATTCGATTCTGTACTGGAAATACAGAGGAGGGATCAATATGAAATAAAAAGATAGTCCCCATCGTAAAATAAGGATCCACTCCTTCCAATCTAATATAAACATCTACGGTATCATTAGGCTGTAGATCTACCTTGAAAAAAGTCGCCCAAAAATCATAAGGCCGTTCCTTAAGTGGAACACCATGACCTGTTCGTTGATGAGAAAAACCTCCATTGTCATCAGGAATATATACATCGACATTTTCAAATGCCAATGCATCTTGCCCTATCCAAGAGGACACATGAAACAGATGTTCTCCATTAAATAATTCGGTTCCTACGAATTGGGTCTTCATCCAATATACTTCTCCTAAAACTGGTGTTATAGAATCCGAATATCCCCATTGGATCGTTTCTCTATTACGATGGATCGCCGAAATATCAAGTTGATGACTAGTATCTTGATATAAGTCAAATTGAAAAATTTGATTTCCACGAAAAGGTCTGCTAAAAGATTTTTGAACGTAATTACCTTCAAATTGATAAGGCGATAATAAATCAGAAAAGTTTTTTATCCATACTTTAAACTGTATATACTGAACCAAATCTGATCTCCATTTAATAGAATAAACAGTCTCTTTTTCTTGTTTAAAATTTTCTAATCGAAAAAAAAGAGTGGCGCTCTCATTAGGAACTAAGCCAAAGGCAACTGGATAAAAAGGATAATCGATTGATTTTTTATGCTTGGGTAAAGAAAGGCCAGTTTGTTGGTGTTCCATTTTTCCATCCTCATGAACTAGGTAAGCGTCTACATATTCCCATCCTTGAAAATTTTCAAAATGTTGAAAGAAAAACATAATCGAATCTTGTTGATCTCTCCTTGCCTGAATATCTACTTTAACCCAATAGGTCTGATCTGGATCAAAATTTTCACGCGTATTATTTTCTTGGAATAAATGTTGATTTTTTGAAATTTCTTCAAAACTCATTTCTCCTTTTTCATCCTGATATATAGCTAGCGAATTGTATAAATATCTAAATCTTCTATATTGATTAACCTCTGCACAATTCTCTATTTTTTGTCCATTGAAAAATTGAATATATTCATCATGAGCTTGAGGGTCAGTTTGGGTGCTACCTTCTATTGAAGTTAGAATAATCAAAAGGAAGACTAACAGAACTAGGTTGATCTTTTTAAAAAGAAAGGAAGGCGATCTGTGTTGGGATATTTTCATTTGTAATGGGGCGAAATAGTCAATAATTACTATCTACAATAATATTGTTACGATAGTTATTCACTAATAGTTACTCTGAATTTTTATAAATATTTTAGGGAAAAAACAATAATGTCTTAGTGGAGATTTTACTGTTTTCTCATTAGTATGTACTTGAGTAATCTAAGTTAGGGAATACTTGGGAATTGGGAATGACTTTAGATGAAATTCTTTTTTTAATCAAAATAAAAATCAAAAATAATACGGTGAATACACGCTATTTGAATTTTGATTAAATAAAGAATCCTTCCAGCCTACAAGACTGGAAGGATCAAAAACAACCATTATCATCTAAAAAAAGTATAAAAAACGTTCTTAATTCTTAATCAATTTTTACGACATTTTGAACCGAGATTCGATTCCCTTTTGACTTCACATATAAATAATACATTCCTGCACTCATATCGCTCATGTCAAGTTGGCGAGTATTTCTGCCTTTTTCTATCGTAACCGTTTTAAGTAAACTTCCTGAGTTATCTATTATTTCAACTTGCACATCACCTTGATATGGAGAAATAACTCTCAATGTCGTATTACTCTGAACGGGATTAGGATACACCATAATATTCGGATTATCCTTTGGTGTAATTGTTATCGCTTCTGTAGAATAGTATTCATAATTATTATCCAAATCCACTTGTTTCAATCGATAATAATTCAATCCATAAAATGCTTTATCATCTGTAAATGAATACACGTTTGCAGAGTTGGTAGTACCGTTCCCTTTAACCACTCCTATTGCTTCATATTCTCTTGCATCCAAAGATCGCTCTATAATAAAGTGGCTATTGTTTTCTTCACTAGCCGTTAACCATTTCAAAATAACTTGTTGTTCTCCTCCTGCTCTTGCCTCAAAACTTATCAAGTCAATAGGCAAAGATGCTGGGCATGGATTGATTGTAATCGGTGCTGGATGTAAAAATTCACAACCATCTGCGTCGATTAATTTGATATCTGAATAAACGCCTGGTGCTAAATTATTAATAAAATTAGCTTGATCCATTGTGTAAGGTCCTGCTGTGTAAACACTTCCTTCAAACATATATTCAATATTATAAGGTAGCGCTGCATCTTTAGGATTATGAACAATCTTTCCATCATTCGATCCACAAACTGATTCTGAAATTCCATCGATATAATCAAACTGAGAAATACAGCCTGCTTCACAAACCAAATTCAAAATTTCAGATTTAACAAAACAAGTTGGGTCTGGCCAATTTGGATCGCAATTGTCATCAGTAAACATTGTAATCTTGTAATGCCCTGGTGCTAAATTTTCATATGAAGGAGTAGTGTTATAATCTACATACCATATCTCTGATTCGAAATGGTAAAGCGTAAAAAACACACATTCTTCATCAGGATTATCTATTGTGAAATCGATGACTCCATTGTCTAATCCGCATGTAGGTGCTGTCAAAGTGTAGCCCGTAAATGAAATGTTATCACAAACAGTAGCATTCGAATTGAATGAAATAAATTGGAATAATATTATTAAAAATCCCAAACTTATTTTTCTGAACAAAGTGTGATTTAATAAAAGAGAGTTGTGTTTAATTCTTTCCATAGTAAATGGACGGTTTGGTTAAAAAAGTTTTTGAGAAATAAATGGGAGGAGTATTATTGATTAATGACTAGCTATAATTCATTTATCAAAATGTAAATCGAATACACTTCTTTTCAGAAGCATAAAATCTAATTAATGTTTGAAGTATTTGTTTTTTACGGGAGTGTAAAAAGGAAATCATTCTAAAGAATGAAAGTGTTCAGAAAGTGTTTGTTTTTTATTTTGTAGGTAGGGGCTTTTGGGTATCTATTGTTAAAAATTATAGCACAAAGTTATGGACTTCCCGGTATCATGTCAACTATAATTTATTTTTCATTTTTTTTCCTGAAAAAAATAGAATTAATTGAAACTGCAAAAACCAAACTAAACAGCTAACAATCAATGTTTTATAAATATTATTTTTTATTAAATTAAATTATTTTAAAATATGAAAAATACCATTTATCATTTACGAACAATGACACATTTTTCCACTTTCGAAAAATCTATCCTATTTTTTTCAATGCAAATCAAAAATTAAAATAAAGTGACTAAGTGGTTTTTTATATTAAAAACAACTTAAATATTAATGAATTCCCCACAACCTCTGAATCTATTGAGTGCATCCAACTATTCTTATAAATTTGAGAACTAAATTCTTTTAAATAATTACAGCATTGTGAAATATACGACGCCTCTATCCTATCCTTTTTCCTATTTTTACAAAAAATATTTTATGAAAAACACAATTACCCTTCTCCTCCTTTTCATCTTTTCCCAAATACAAAGTCAAGTATTTACAGAATTACCTCCGATGCCCGAACCTGTTTCCAACAATGCAGTTACGGGGGCAACTGTAAATGGTATTTCTCATGTCTATTCCTTCTCAGGAATTGATACAACTAAATTATATTCTGGTATCCATCAAAAAGCATTTCGCTATAATACTCAATCTCAAATCTGGGATGAGATCGCTCCGCTTCCTAGTGGCAACGGAAGAATCGCAGCAGGTGCAAGTACTGTGAAAAATGAAATTTATATCATTGGCGGCTACGAAGTCTTTTCCAATGGTGGAGAAATTTCTGTAGAAAAAACGCACATTTACAACCCTGAAACTAATACTTACGAAACGGATGGCGCCCCCATTCCTGTAGCTATTGATGACCATGTACAAGCTGTTTGGCGAGATAGTTTAATTTATGTGATAACTGGATGGAGCAATACAACGAACGTTCCCGATGTTCAAATTTGTAACCCATCAAGTGATACATGGATGGCAGGTACTTCGGTTCCTAATAATAATTCTTACAAAGCATTTGGCGCATCAGGGGCAATCATTGGAGATACTATTTTCTATTTAGGTGGAGCAAGGTTTGCTTCGAATTTTCCAATTTCAAATGTTTTAAGAAAAGGTGTAATAGATCCTAACGACCCTACCAATATTAATTGGTCGATAGTAGACAATGCTGAAGGGGTATCATATCGTGCAGCGGCATGGGCACGAGGAGGTGAAATATTTTGGTTCGGTGGTTCAAAAACAACTTATAATTTTGATGGTATTGCTTATAATGGTTCAGGTGGTGTCGCTCCTCGAACAGATTGGCATCGCTTTTTAAATAATTCTCTAAACCTTGAAATGCCTAATATGTGGAATGCCATGCCTGAAGTCATGGATTTAAGAGGTATTGCCACACTTGATTCCGACCAGGCAATTATTGTAGGGGGAATGTTAGCTAATCAAAAAGTAACGGATAAAGTATTTTTAATAAATTTTAACGCACTACTCTCTAATAAAAATTTACAGCTTTCGAATATTAATATAGCCCCTAATCCAGTTTCTAATTTTTTCACTATTGAAATGAAAGGCAATTTTAAAATGGAAGTTTGGACTGTTTCAGGGCAACTAGTTTTAAGCAAAATAATTAATGGATATGAACCAATATCTATTTCAGAACTAAATTCAGGCGTTTACTTTTTAAAGATTTTCGAAAAAGATAAATGGATTGGTGCTGAAAAATTAATTGTAAAATACTAAACCACAAAAGGAAACAAAAGATGGACAAAATCATAAAAAAGTCATAAAATTCGTTACCATTCTGCACCACCACTTTTATTTCTGTATTTTTGTAAAAATATTCTTATAAAATGAAGTTATTCAAACTCATCACATTATCACTTATATTTTTATTAGGAAGTAGTTTTTCCAATAATAATTTAATACATGATATCCATGTAACGAAGTGTAATATTGATTTTTCTGAAGCAGAGAACAGTTTACAAATCACGATGCATATTTATTTAGATGATTTGGAGGCTGCTATCAAAAAAGGAGGTATTGAAGAATCACTTTTTCTTTGTACAGAGAAAGAGCATAAAGATGGGAATAAGTTTATTAAAGAATATTTTGAAAAAATGTTTAAAATAGAAGTGAATGGAAAAGCGGTAGAATATAACTTTTTAGGAAAAGAATCTGCAAAAGATATTATGGCAGGTTGGTTTTATATGGAGGTAGAAAATGTGCAAGAGCTGAAAGATTTAAAAATCAACTATAGCATTTTGACAGATGTGCATAGCGACCAACAAAATGTTATTCGCATCAAAGGGCCGAATAAGGCAGAAGGTTATTTTCTATTGAACACTAAAGAGACAGAAGCATCAACTAGTTTCTAAAACTCAAATATTTTAATGAACAGTATTTTTAAAAAAATATTTATCCTACCTATTCGATTTTATCAATTGACTATTTCTCCAATGTTGGGTTCTAATTGTAGGTATTCTCCTACTTGCTCACAATACATGGTTTTGGCAATTGAAGAATGGGGCGTATTCAAAGGCATTTGGCTTGGAGCAAAACGCATTGGCAGATGCCATCCTTGGGCTAAAAAACATGGCCATGATCCTGTCCCTAAAAATAGAAAACGAAAAAAATAGTTTCGTGAATGGTGATTTGTAATTGGTGATTAGTTCGACCAATTATGAGTCACGAATTAAATTAAAAGGTGTTGAGAAAATATATTATGATTTTTTTAGCCGCTGACTTTTTTATGACTTTTTCTATAACACGCTTTTCGACAATCATAAAAAAATCAGCGTAAGTCTGCGGCTAAAAAAATCATAATACATTTTCTCAACACATCACAAATCATTAAAAAAAAATGTTAAGAAGACCTAGAAGAAACAGACGTTCCTCAGCTATTCGGGGTATGATTAGAGAAACCCGATTGACTCCTGACCACCTTGTTTACCCGCTTTTTATTTTTGATGGAAAAAATATCAAAAACGAAATTTCATCACTCCCTGGTAACTATCGAATGTCATTGGATAATATTCTTTTAGAAATAGAAGAATGTGTGAATTTAGGATTAAGAAGTTTTATGATTTTCCCAGCAGTAGCAGAAAAATTAAAAAACAAGACTGCAACTTACAGCTACAATTCAAAAAATTTCTACCTCAAAGCAGCAACTAAAATCAAAAAGAAATTTCCAGAAATTACTTTAATAAGTGATGTTGCAATGGATCCATATAGTTCTGACGGTCATGACGGATTGGTAAAAAATGGAAAAATTCTTAATGACCCTACGCTACCTATTTTAGGGAAAATGGCCGTCGCACAAGCCAAGGCTGGTTTTGATATCATTGGACCTTCAGATATGATGGACGGGCGAGTTCAATATATTCGAGAGGCTTTGGACAAAGCGGGATTTTCGGATACTGGTATCATGTCTTACACCGCAAAATATGCAAGTGCATTTTATGGGCCATTCCGTGATGCATTGGATTCTGCTCCAAAAGCTGGTGATAAAAAAACATATCAAATGGATCCTGCTAATCAACGTGAAGCAATGATCGAAGCAGAACTGGATACGCAAGAAGGTGCTGATTTTTTAATGGTCAAACCTGCGTTGAATTACTTGGATGTAATTAGTTTGTTAAAAAACAATTTTGACTTACCCATTGCAGCTTATCATGTGAGTGGAGAATGTGCAATGTTGATTGCAGCTTGTCAAAATGGTTGGTTGGAATATGAAAAAGCAATGCCTGAAACTTTGACGAGTATTCATCGAGCGGGGGCTGATGTGATTATGACTTATTTTGCGAAGGACTTTGCGAGGTGGTTTGCTAGTAAAAAATAGTTTTTAATTGAACCACAAAAAATACAAAAATTTAAATACATTTTTTCTTTTGTGCTTTTTGTGGCTCAATTAAAAATCACATCACAGGTTGCCAACCATCTCCCATCTTTTCTATTTTATCCAACGGAAATGGAACGACTTCTACAATCTTTTTTTTTAAAAGGCCATTCAATATTGTAAAATCATCCGCTAGTGGTTGTCCTACAAAAAGTGTTTGAGTCGCTTCATCATACCTAAAATTATGATTACTCTCAATTACCGATTTTAACATATTAGGGGCTTCAGATAATTCTTCCAAACTCCCTTGAAGCCCATCTTTAACAGTTTGACCAATGTAATACATTACTGAATCCATTGCGGTATAAGCTTCATCTTCTGAATTAAAATAAAGTTCAACTGCTCGTTCTTCATACATATCATCTTTCATTCGCATAGCAAGAGATTTAACCCAACGCCCAGGATTCTTGCTCCACTCTCCCTCTTGGATTCCCCAAAAAGAGGAGTCTGTATTTTCTATTTCAACTAGTTCAAAATGTTTAATTTTTGAGATTTCTCGAATCTCCCATGCCTGCTCTTTGGTCAAAGCGGGAAATGTATAATCTTGATCAGGCGACATTCCTTCAGAGTAAGTTGATGAAATTAAAAACGGGTTTCCAAAAGTATCCATCAAATAGTCATTCAACAATTCTGACTCCACATTATTTGCTTTATGACAATATGAGATTGATTCAAATTCCTCAGGCGAAGCTCCTGATAAAGATTGTCGAGTCAATTCCTTTAAGGCCTCTGTTGCCTCTTCCAGATTATCAAATGAATCTTTAATCCCTCCAAATCCCAAGGCAGGATAAAAATATTCATCATTATACATAAAAGCGATTTCTCTAATAATATATTTTTTTGCTTCAATTCCCATGTTTGTATTTTTATTGTTATGAATAATCTAAATTCCAATCTGTTCCCAATGCAATAATTTCTTCCGTTGGAAAAGGAACGACTTCTGCAAGTTTTATTTTTAGTAAAGAATTAAAAATCACAAGTTTTTCTCCTAACTCTTCCAAGTCAGAATACTCCTGAGTCTCAGGATTATATTTCACTTCTTTATTATGTTCTACAAAAGATTTTAAAATAGCAGGCGTATCTGAGAGTTCTTCAAAACTTCCTCGAACGGTATCATCTTTTAAATTATATGTTGCAAGTTCCAATTCCTCTTCAAACATTTTAAAGGCTTCTTCTCTTGAATTATAAAAATTAGGGATGTCTTTATAAATTCTTTTAGTCTTTGTTTTATTCCAACGAGACGCTTCTCTACTCATCCATTTTCCTTCGTCAACAGACCATCCTCCAAGTTTAAAACCCCAAAATGTAGGCTCGTCTTTCGTCCCTTCTATCAGTTCATATCGATGAATCCCCGTAAGTCTTCTCAATTCCCAAGCTTGTTCAACAGTTAATTCATAAGGTAATACGTAGTCATAAGCAATTTTAGGATATGGTGTAGTTGCAGTATCATTAAGTATTCCTTTCCCAAATTCCTTCTTTAAAAAATCATCTATCTCTTGTAATTCTTCTCTCTTCCCCATGTATGAAATAGGTTCATATTCCATCATCTTCATCCCACGAAAAGCACAATGAGTATGTTCTTTTAATGATTGCTTTGCGGCTTCTAAATCATCAAACGAAGATTGTACACAACCAAAGCCTTCTTCTATTCCAAAGCCCTCATCATTATAACAAAAGCATTTTTCACGGACGAAATAAACTTTAGAAATCGATGAATTCATAATTTGTATTTTTATTGTTACGAAACTATTGTTCTGGGTCCCAACCACCTCCTACGGACTCTACTTCTTCAACTGGGATTGGAGTAACTTCAATAAATTTATTTTTCAACAAACTATTTATTGTTAATAATTTCTCATTATCCCATAATCGAGATAGAATTAACCGATTTGCATTTTCATAATATTCAATACGTTCATCTCCCTCTATCAATGTTTTTAGAATCTGCGGCGTTTCAGAAAGTTCTTCGAATGTTCCAATAATACCTATCGGACTAAAATGACGCAAAAAAGATAACTCCTTCAGATGTTCATGAGCTTCGTTTTTATTTAGAAAAAAAATAGGTACCTCCGCATGTGCCATATTACCTTCATTAAATTTAAATCCATTATGGGTTATCCATTTCCCTTCATTCTTCATGCCTGTTCCTAATCGAAAACCCCAAAAAGGAGATCCCTCTCCATGTATTTCATAAATTTTCATTTTTGGAAAAGCGGTAATATTTCTAATTTCCCAAGCTTGTTCTTCCGTTAAATTTTGCGGTAACTTTAAACCATAATTAAGAACAGTTTTTCCATCATCCAACGTGTTAAAAATTGTTGTTCCAAAATTATCTTTCATATACTTATCAAATGCTTGAAAAACCTTTTCTCCTCCTGTATAAAATTCTTCATATTGCATTGGAGAATATCGTTGTAATGATTTTAAGGTTAGTTTTTTTAGAGCAATAGTTGCTTCTTCTAATGTATCAAATGAATCCGCTATTCCTCCAAATCCTTTGAAGGCATCATAGTAATCATCATTGTACATCATTCCAATTTCTCGAATAAAATATTTTTTCATGGTTTGTATTTTTATTGTTATTATTTACTGCATAGGTATCCAACCTCCTCCTAAGCCTAACACCTCTTCAACTGGAATGTGAACAACTTCAATAAATTTTTCTTTTAACAACCCATTAATAACTAATAAATTATTAGCATTCCAAGAATTGCAAAGCATCAAAGTATTTGTATCCTCATCATAATTAATACTTCGATCCTGCTCTACAAGTGATTTCAAAATTTGTGATGTATCAGAAAGTTCCTCGAATGTCCCAATAATACCTTTTGGATCAAGATAATCTGAAACATCCATATACTTAATATTTTCAAAAGCTTCTTCCTTGGTAAGAAAGAAAACTGGTAGTTTATTCTTCCCCGTAAGTTTATTGTTTTCATCTACTCTAAATCCTTCTATATATATCAAGCTATCAGGGTTTTTCGTTCCTTTCCCCTGACGAAGTCCAAAGAATGGAGAGTCATCACTATTTTGTTCAATTAATTCAAAATGATGAATCTTTGAAATGGTTCGAATTTCCCAAGCTTGTTCTTCTGTTAAATTTCTAGGAAATTGATAATCGAAATTCACATCTCTAAGTCCATCTGCATCAGGAGGAAATAATAATTCATCTCCGAATTGTCCCCTGATATAATTATCCAAATCATTTACTTCCTTAGCTGAGTATCCAGAATAATCTAGAGGACGGGCTCTTTGCCATTTACTTAAAGTCAATTGCTTAAGTACTTTTTGAGCCTCCTCTATATCATCAAATGAATGACCGACTCCTCCAAATCCATCCACTTTATAAGAACCTTCATCATCATATCTAAATCCAGCTTGTCGAATAAAGTATTTTTTCATTTCTGTAAAAGTATTGTTATAAAACTATGTTGCAGGCTCCCATTCTGTTCCTAAATTCAACGCGTCTTCAATTGAAAAAGGAACAACATCTACTAATTTATTTATAAGCAAACTATTTAGAATATTTAATTTCTCAGCTCTCACTCGATTAAGATTAAAAATACATTTATCGATTTCATCATAACCAAGATGTTCTTCTTGTTCAATAAATGATTTTAAAATCATTGGCGTATGAGATAACTCCTCCAATGTTCCAAATATTTTTGCGTCCTTAATACTATAAACAGCTCTATAAATATTTTCCTTAACCATTTCAAATGCCTCATCTCGAGAATTAAAGAACATCGGAATTTCTTGGTATCCATACTGCTTGGTATACTTATTCATTGCACCTACACCTACAGTAAACCATCCATATTTAGTACCTGCTCTACTTATTTGCAAAGCCCAAAAAGTATCTTCCTCTTCTTCTACTTTTATCAGTTCATAAAATTTTAAGCCCGTGATTGCTCTAACTTTCCAAGCTTGTTCTTCTGTCAAATCTCTAGGAAGTTCATAACGATAATCTGTGACTACTCCATTGTGACTCATCACATTATTCTCGCCTAGCTCTTCGCGAAAAAAAACTGCTAACTCTTCATTTATTTTTATAGGAGTATGGCGAAAAAAATTAAGTCCTCGCATCTTTTTGCAAGTCAGTTTTTTAATTTCCTTTTCTGCCTCTTCATAGTCATCAAATCCATTGACCAAACCGCCAAATCCATGAACCAATTCCATATGACTATCGTCATACAAATAACCAACTTGTCGAATATAATATTTATACATTTTGTATTTATATTGTTATAAAACTACATTTGATTGAAATACATTTTGACTCTTCTTAGCACTCGGCGGGTAATCTGCTCCATTGTCCATCCAAAATTTAAACTCCATTGCTTCAAAAAAATCGGCAGGGCTCAATTCAAAATTTTGTAATCGAAAAGGTGTAGGAAATATTTTTGGCAAAATACTTTGAAGAAACCAACTGTTATGAGTAATCAAAAGCGAAGACATCTTACCCGTTTGCGCCAAAGGAGATAACAATAGTTCTGCAACTTCTTTCTGCTCCGCATATTGTTGATGAAGTGCTTCTACTTTTTTTGGGAAATCTTCTGGCAACTCCTCTTCATCAAATGCTCCCACAAAATCCATCAACGTAGGAATAAACCGATTTCGAAAATCAGGAAGAATATGATCTCGTTCACAAAGGTCTTTTACATTGACATTTTTTCCATCACTATTAATTATCGTATGCCCAAAAATCGGAATGATCACTCGTTTAATTCCCCACATGGTATGCAATATGCGATGGCGATTATCGCTACACAATTCCTTAGTGCAATCCATAAAATGATGGATGGGATAATAATCTTCTATTTGACCTCCCCAACGATGAACTGAAATTTCAGCATGTTTTACAGCATTCATAATTTTTAGGATTATAGATGTATGATTAAAAATTCAAGGTGCCGATTTTATTTTAGGTTTTTGGCCACAGACTTACGCTGGCTTTTTTATGACTGTCGAAAAACGCGTTTTAGAAAACGTCATAAAAAAGTCTGCGTAAGTCTGTGGCTAAAAAATCAAAAATATTCAAAATCTATAATCTTGAATCCTTAATTAATAATTATTTATTAATTCACAAATAACGAATATTTTTACAAAAATCATCAATTTGATTATACTTAATTCACTTAACTGTTAAAAAAAGGCTTGTTATTTAACACTTGAACCTCCTATCAGAATATGTTCTATTTATCGTAAAAGTAAATACTTCGTCGAACTTTCCTCTTGTCTCGACGACTAAAATGGATTTCACCTCTTGAAAATCTTAATATGATAATATCAATTACGAAATTAGATACATCACTTAACAATATAACTACAAATCAAATCAAAAAATTCAAAAGTGAAATTTTAGCGTTCCGATTTGAGCAAATAAAAAAAGCAGATTATATATTCTAGAATGTTGTATAAAATAAATTACTTATGAAAAAAGAAAAAAATTTATCATTTGGAGTTGCGATAGGAGTTGCAATTGGAACAGCCATAGGAGTTGCGACTGATAATTTGGGATTGTGGCTTAGTTTAGGAATAGCAATCGGTGCTGGATTCGGTACCACATTAGATCAAAAGAATAAAAAGACTAATGACAATTAACCCCTAATATTCTAACTTAAAAAAAGACTATTTTCAACAATGTAACTACAAAAAATATAAACACACAAAAAACCAAATAATTATCTTTTTCCCCTCAGGTTACTTCGAGTCTTGAAGGGAAAAAGAAAAAAAAATTCAACTAATCAAACAACAAAAATATAAAGCTTTGACGATTTTGGCTTAACACAGAAAAAAGTATAACAATGAAAACACAAACTAATTTATTCAAAAAGTATTTTTTTAGTAGCAATGAAAAGCTAATTGCTATTATCGAAAATGCGCACCTTTACCGCCATGAAACGGTAGCAGTTGCAAAAGAGTTACTGGAAGGCCGAGACTTAGAATTTGAGTTTGTCAAAAACTGCGCTCGTAGCCTGATGCACGAAAAACTGGAATTGTATTTTGGAAATTTCGATACCTATAATGATGAAATGAAAATTCCATTTAGCGAGTTCCTTTCAGAAAAAGAAGTTATTGAAATTTTCGAGGAAGAGTATTTTAACTATTTGAATAATCGAAATTCCTTTAGACCTGATATGAGACAATATCGAGCAGCTTAACTTCAAATGAATAATCTTTACAAAGATTTTTCCCAAAACCAAGTATTGGCCTTCTACGCACCCGTGGCGTGGGAGGCCTTTCTAATTAATAATGGATAATTAAAAATAAATAATATTCACAATATGGTTAACTCGTAATTAAGAAAAATGCATTGTGGTTTTCTCGCTCTCTAACACGTCATTCAAAATTATTAATTATTAATTTTTCATTGTTAATTATATTTTTTGAACTTAATTCAAAAAATATTTGTACTACGTAAAAACATTGCGCACCTGCTCCTCATCTTTGTATTATCAATTAACGAGGAGCAATTATTTACAACGCTCCTATAAATTTTTATACAATGAATGATTTTTTAAAAGCAGTTTACAAGTACGATACTTATACCGAGAATGGTGCAGTTTCTCACTCTACTACAGGTAGTGACCTTTTAGATTATTTCGCAAAAAGCGGAACATATCGAGGTCGAGAATTGGAAGAAGTATTTGCAGACATCAGTCGTATTTGGGCAGACTCTCCAAAGATTGCTTTGCAAATCATTTTTTATAACAGAATGATTACACGCCAAGCAAAAGGAATGGTGAATTCTGAAAAAGTCCAAAAAGGACAAGGTAACCGTGATGAATTCCGAAAAGGATTAATTTGGTTGGCTCGATACAAAGGCGAAACTTTAAATAAAAATTTATGGTTGATTCCTTTGGTAGGAACTTGGAAAGACTTGTGGCATGAGGATTTGATTGGAGAATTGGATCGAGATGCCGTTTATGATTTGGTTCGTAAAGGAATCGAGGATTCCTACAACCGTGACTTGTTGGCAAAATATTTACCACGTATTCGTTCTAAGTCCAATGCTACAAATGACCGACACTTGGCTTTAAATAAATTTGCATTTGGTTTATGTAAGTTCATGAACTGGACGCCTATAGAGTACCGTAAATTTAAAGCTAGTGGAAATGCTCATACTTTCCAACGTCATATGTGCAACAAAGATTTTGATGCATTGAACTTCAATACCATTGCCGGAAAAGCATTGTTTAATGTGGTAATGAAGAAAGGGAAATTGGATGGTAAAACATTCTTGGAGCGTCACGATATTGAAGCGAAATACTTGAACTGGATTCAATCACAACCTGTAGCAAAGTTTACAGGATATGTGTATGAGTTGATGAAGGAAGTGAATACGGGAATGAGTTTAGCTCAAAAATTCACAGTAGATAAGCAGTTCGACGGATTGATTGAAATGGCGAAAAAAGACCAAGGTGGAATCCGTGAAAATGTATGGTGTGCTTTGGATACTTCGGGTTCAATGACTTCGCCTGTAGCGAATACTACTGCATTCAATATTTGTATCAGTTTAGGAGTTTACTTCTCTACGTTGAATGAAGGTGCATTTAAAGATCATGTAATCATGTTTGATAATCAATCTCGAATGAAAAAAACGAGTGGAACATTTTCAGATAAAGTATTACAAATCTTAAAGGAAGCAACCGCTTGGGGTAGCACGAATTTTCAATCTGTGATTGATGAAATTGTACGTGTACGTCGTGCAAATCCAAACGTTCCAGTTGGGGATTTCCCAACTACTTTGATTGTAGTGAGTGATATGCAGTTTAATCCGGTGGGTGGAAATGCTCAATCGAATTACGATGCGGCTATGCAAAAATTGCAAGCAGTTGGTTTACCAAAGATTCGTATCGTATGGTGGTGGGTGACTGGACGTGGAACTGATTTTCCATCAAAAATGGATGATGAAGGAGTGATTATGATTGGTGGTTTTGATGGAGCGATTTTGTCGACATTGCTTGGTGGTGATGCTGAAGTAGAAACTACTTCGACTGCTTCTAACAATGCTCGTACAAACACAACTACACCTTTAGACAATATGCTAAAAGCATTGGATCAAGAGGTTTTGCAACTATTGACGATTTAATATATTTTGATTTCACAAGGTGATTTAAAATCATCTTGTGAATATTTAAAGCATAAAGAAAAGAACTAAAAGATTGCCACAGCACTTAAAATCAATCCAAAAGAATAAGCGCAATCTGTTGTTTGTTATAAAAAATTAATTGATCCGAAAGATTACGACAGCAACTATCGAATCCAAACTCGGAGGTCGGTTGAAAGACTGGACACGAGAGAACAAGAGTAATCTGTGGATGAAAAAGATAAAGCTATGAATTTAAAAAAACCAAATACCGAAACAACTACTGCTCAAGCATTAAAGAATGCTTCTAGCATTATAAATGATGATAATGGAAATATTCGTTTTATCAAATTTATGGAAACGATTACAAAAATTTCATTAAAAGAAAATCACACTTTTGTGCTAAGCAATTTTGTGACTAACATGAAGAAAGAATGTAGAAAATAATTTTAAGAAAAGAGTCGAATGATTGCGCCAGCAACTTCCAACAAACTTCCAATTTGAAACCAGAGCAATCTGTGACTCGTTTTAGTAAGACGGTTTTCCAAAACCGATCATTTGTATTAAAAAAGGGTTGTCCTCACATCAAGTGACGACAACCCTTTTTATAAATATTCGGTTTTCCAAAACCGTTTTACTAATTTCTTCTATCAATAACTTCAGGAGCATTATTTCCATATCGAACATTTACAGGAGCGTCGATGCTAGTCACTTTCACTTCTGTTCTTCGATTATATTGGTGTTCTGTTTCAGAACATTTCACACCATCCACACATTGATTACGTGGAGTTGCTTCTCCATATCCAACTGCTCGAACTCTACTTGAAGCGATACCTCGTGCCGTTAAATATTGCTTAGCAGATTCAGCACGTGCTTGTGATAATTGAAGATTATAAGCATCACCCCCACGAGAATCTGTATGAGATGCCAATTCAATAACCATACTTGGGTAATTCTGCATCATTACTAAAAGTTCATCCAATTCTCTAGCTGCACCTGTTCGGATAGCAGATTTATTAAAATCATAATAAATGTTTTCCAAAACAATTACTGTACCTGCAGCAATAGATGGTCCTCTTGATACAGGAGATAAGAAAATCTCTTTTGACAATCCATCAGGACTTAATTCTGTAGCTGGAATTTTTACAAACTCACTTGCGAAATTTGTTTTTACTCCTTTAATCATATAGTCACAATCAGGTTTTGCACAGTATTCAAATTCTGCTTTATCGTTAGAGAAAATTTCAATTTCCTCACCTGTACAACCATTCCAAATTTTCACGATCGTATTTGGAAGTAGATTGTTATTAACTTTATTTTTCAATACACCTGACACAGTAGAACACCTTGGTTTGTCCAACGGAATTCTAATGTTAGAAAGTGTTGAATTTCCTATTGTAGAGTATGTTGTTTCTTTTCCAGCATAGCCATCTTTAGTTACAACAATTAGATATTTTTTCTCTCCCATAAAATCATAAGTCGCTTCTCCTTTCGAATCAGAATAACGATCAGGAGTTCCAAGAGAAGATGCATCTTTCCTTACCAATTTAAAAACCATCTCATTTGAACCTTCTGCAATTGGCATCAAAACCGCTTGATATAAATCATTATCTCCTCCTAAGAAACCATCATTGCTTTGTTCGAAAACTCGAATGGAAGCTCCTTCAATCAAACTATTATCTTTCAAATCATACACCGTAATCATTGAAGTCAATAAATCTGGAGTCGTAGCGCCTAGAATTCCTTCAGGTGCAGAAAAATAGTAAATATCATCTTTACCAGAACCACCTTCTCGGTTAGAAGCAAAATATCCACTTTTTCCATCAGGACTTAAAATTAATCCAAGATCATCTGTACTTGAATTAAATGGCAATCCAAGATTCATAACTTCATTTGAAGTTCCTTCCATATTTGCCATAAATAAATCCAAACCACCTTTTCCTCCATGTCCATTTGAAGAGAAAAATAAATTTCCACTACTATGGATAAAAGGAAAAACATCGTGTCCAGCAGTATTGATCTGAGGGCCTAAATTAACAGGTTCGCCCCAAGTGTCTCCACTTTTTGTTGAAACATAAAGATCCATTCCTCCATGCCCGCCTGGACGATCTGAAGAGAAATAAAGTTTCGTTTCATCAGTTGAAAGTGTTGGGTGAGCAGATGAAAATTCATCATTATTAAAAGGAAGCTCTGTAATATTTTCCCAGTCATAATCACCTTTTACGGCTTCATAAATCTTTAACCGAGTGACTCCTTTTGAGTCAGATTTACGCATTCCTTTTTTAATATTATTTCTAGTGAAAAATATTTTATCAGCTGTACGATTAAATGTTACAGGTCCTTCATGAAGAAAAGAATTTACCTGTAATGAGAATGGCCGAGATTTTAATGGCTCTCCATTTCCATCCGTATCGGAATAAAATAATTCAAAAAAAGTCTCATTAATCTTTTTGTCTTTCTTTCCTGCTTTGAATCGAGAAGAAGCAAAGACAATCCCGTTTTGGTAATAAGCGGGAGAGAACTCAAGATTGGTAGTGTTGATGTTCGCAGTATTTCGCAATTGAACCGCCTCTGGATTTCTCTTCATCTCATTGTCAGCGGGTTGTGCAAATACCATTTGTGCAAATAGCCCCAAAAGACTTAGCACGATAAGTTTCTGAAAATTAAACATGGCACATAATTTTAACGGTGAATGATTAGCGATTAATGGTTAACTCTGAACGGTTAACAATTAAAACGAAATCATATATAACAATTCGTTATTTATTAATACGTAGCAGTTTGCTACTAGGGTCACTTTTTGAAATTAATTTTGAATGGTAAATTTTGAATTTTGAATAAACCGAAAAACGATGACTCAATAAATTGAGGACACATTCAGAATTCAAAATTCTGCATTCAAAACTAAATCTAGTGTGTAGGTTGGTTACTTTTTTGTGTAGGATTCTCGTTATTCATAGCAGGTCTAAAAATTGATTTTGAATGGCGAATTTTGAATTTTGAATGAACCGAAAAACGGCGACTCAATAAATTGAGGACACATTCAAAATTCAAAATTCTTCATTCAAAATTAAAAGAATCGTGGATTCACGATATCTTCTCCTTCTGATTTTCCGATACAATATCTTACAACACCTTCAATACTTCCATTGCTGTAATCTTTGATTTCGGAAAGGGTTACATCATATGATAAACCGAATAAAACATGGTCGGTAATTTGTGCACCCACCATCAAATCAAATGACTCTCCTGCTCCTGTTTGAGTAGAACCTCCTAATCGGTAAGTCAATCCTGCAACATATTTTTTGTTAAAAACAAAACTTGCATTGATATCTGCATCGAAAGGAGAATTAGCAGCATACTTCATCAAAAGTTGAGGTTTGAATGCTACATTGTCATTGATGTCAAATCGGTATCCTGCCATAATGAATCCATGTATTTTTTCTTCTGATAAAATTGTTCCAACTTCGTTGAAATCAATATTATTTGTCAAAAACCTTGGAATAGATGCTCCAAAATAAAATTTCTCATTATTGAAATAAAGCCCTGCACCAAAGTTTGGAACATATTTACTTCTCGTTCCTACTGGAATAGAACCATCAGCGGTTAAAGGTACAGTCGAAACTAAATCAGGATCTGTGTAATCATTGCTAAGGTAACGAATAGAAGCTTGAACTCCTAACCCTAATGTACCATTTGCCATTCTAATTCGGTAAGAGTAAACTCCATCCAAAGTTAGTCGTTCAGAAATACCAATTGTATTTCTAGTAATATTTGCTCCGATACCTACTCTTTGATTTCGGACTGGCATATCAAAACTTAATACTTGTGTATTAGGTGCGCCATCTAATCCCATCCATTGGCTCCGAACAATACCTGTAATACATGCTGTCTCATGACTTCCAGCATAACCCGGATTGTACGCCAATTTATTATACATAAATTGGGTGTATTGCTGCTCTTGCTGTCCAAAAGTGGTGATTGCAAAAAGAGCGCAGATGAACGTAAATAAAATTTTTCTCATTACTTTTTATTTAAGCTTTTTTTAAATGTGTTTTGGATTTTGATAAAACAAAATTCATAACACTTATTTTTTTTATTTAAAAAATTGCTCATACGCATCCTCTTCTTTAAGTAAAGAAAAGGATGCGTTGCGCTTTTTTTATCTTTCTAAAATTAAGAATCCAGACATTGGTTCTGATCCATCACCTAAATCAACTACATAGAAATATGTACCTGTAGGTAAATCTTCTCCTTTGTAAGTTCCTCTCCAGTCGTTTAAATATGGTCCATCTCGGAATACTTCATCACCCCATTGATTGAAGATTGAAACTTCATTGTTAGGATATTGTGATGTACTCAAACATGGTACTACAAACTCATCATTAATTCCATCATTATTTGGAGAGAAGATCGAAGGAATTGCACATGTCGCATCTGCTCCTACATTCAATATAACTTTTGCGACTGAACATTCGTCAGGACAAAGTTCACTACAAATTTCATACGTAAATTCATCATCACCTACATATCCAAAACTAGACGTATAAGAAAATACTCCGTTGTTTTCAGAAATTGATCCGTTAGTTGGACTTGTAAATGAAATACTATATCCCGCTGGTAAAGCATCATTTGACAATACATTAATATCAGATGTTCCATTATAAGAAACAGTTACCGCATCATCGTTTGCTACTACAGGAGCTTCGTAGAAAATCGTTACATCATCAGATGAGAACGCTCCACAAATTGTGTTACTCAATGTCCAAGTAAATGTATTATCACCAGGCTGTAAATCAGTTACAAAAGTATTTGGCTGATTAGGAGCTAGGATAGTTGCACCTGATGCAGTCGTCCAAGTTCCTATCATTCCAGCAGGAGCTGAAGTAGCATTTAATGGCGTTTCTTCATTTCCACATAAGTCAAAATCATTTCCAGCAAAAGCAGTTACACCACTCGTACTTCCATTTGTCAATACTACAATGTCAGAAGAGAAATCACCACATCCAGCATTACTTAATGTCCAGATGAATTGGTAATTATTTCCTGGCATCAATCCAGTAATTGAAGTATTTGGATCAGTTGGATCAACAATCGTTACACCAAGTAATTCTTGAGAAGAAGGTTGTGTCCATGTTCCTGCGATGCCTCCTACTACAGGAGTTGCATTCAAGGTAGTACTTGTTGCTCCACATAATTCAATATCAGTTCCAGCATCTGCATTTGCAACTGCAACATCTACAACTACTGTTACTTGATCGGTTGCATAATTTGTACAAGAACCATTTGAAAGAATCCAATCAAAAGTATAACTCTGTCCAGTAGCTAATCCTGTAATCGAAGTTGTTGCTTGATTCGGATTTGCAATAACTACTGTTGTACCAGCTGTTTGAACCCATTGTCCAGTTCCTACTGTTGGTGCTTGTGCGTTTAATACAACTGAACTATTATCACATACGAATATGTCATTTCCTGCAAATGCTCCATTGTTTGGAACAAAGTCAAATGTTACTGTAGTCGGTACTGAAGCTGAAGAAGGACAACCATTTACATTTGATACTACATAGAAATCATGAGTACCTGCGGTAAATCCACTTAGGTCAGAAATTGTAGAAGTCAACGAAGTAGTAGGTCCTGCTACAATCGAATTGGTAGCAGCATCAAACCATGTATAAGTTGCTCCTGGAATTGCAGATCCACTTGAAACGGTAAGGTCTAAAGTTGCATTAACATCATCCAAACAAACGGGGCTACTATTTAATGCAAGGACTGCCGCTGGTGCATCATTCACTTCTACAAGTAGAGGCGTAGATGATACTGATGGACATCCATTCACTACGATAGATACAAAGTAAGTTCCTTCGTAAGTAGCATCCACAGGGAATACAACAGGATTCTGATTCGTAGAGTTAAAGTTATTTGGTCCAGTCCAGAAGTAAGTTGCTCCCGGTATAAATGGTGTCATCAATTCTAAAGTCGTTCCTTCACATACTGGGCCATTGTACGATGCAACTGGAGCAGTAGGAATACTATTCACCGTTACTGTAAAATCTCCAGAGATTTCAGAAGTACAACCATCCACCGTTACTGAAACTGAATAAACTCCACCATCATTTGTTGTTGCATTAGGAATGGTCAACGACGCATTAGATGTAGGAACTGTTCCTTGCCCTGGAGTATTCCAAGAGTATGTAATATTAGATCCGATGTATGGATTATTAACTAATTGTAATTGTAATAAATCTCCTTCACAAAGTTGATTATCCAAAGAAGTTATAATAGGAGTCGAAGGTAAATCATCAACACTAATCACGATTGTGTAAGGATTTGAAGAACAACCTCCATCGCCAATTATTGTCAAAGTATAAGAACCATTATCCATAGAATTCACATCTGGTAAAGTAGCATTTGTAGCTGATGATGTGAAACCATTTGGTCCTATCCATTGGTAAATATAATTTGAATTGGCAGGTGAAACAGTCGGTGTTAAAATCATATCCTCATCACCTGTAGCACAAGCAATTGGTGTTGCTGATATATCTGAAATTGCAGGTATATCACTTACATCAACTGTCATTGCTCCAGAAGGATTAGACTGACATCCATCAACTTCTACAATTACATAGTAACTATAATTTCCACTTGCTTGGTTTGAAATCATATAAGTCGGTACTTGTGTCGTAGCGATTAATGTTCCTGTTGGAGATGTCCCCGCATACCAGAAGTAGTTAACAACTGTTCCTGAATAAGATTGAGTCGATAACACAATATCTTCATTAGAACAAATCTCAGCATCTGCAACCATTGCGATTGGCGTATTTGGAGCAGAGTTTATTGAAATTGTAACCGCACCTGTCGCAGTACATCCAGTCAATCCTGTAACCGTAACTACATAAGTTCCAGAGTAAGTTGCATCCGCATTTGGTATGATTGGATTTTGGTCAAATGAAGTAAATCCATTTGGTCCAGACCATACATATGAGAATGTTCCTGTTGGAGCATTTGAAAATAAATTCAAATTATCATCACCACATAATCCGATTGAGAATGTTGGTGTCAACTGCATTGTTTGTACAGTAACAGGAGCTGCGCAAGAAGAAATATTTCCTGCATCATCAGTTACTTGTAAAATTACATTTGAAGTTGTTCCTGCATCCCCACAATCAAAAGTATTTGGAGTTACCGTCATCGATGCAATTCCACAGTTATCAAAACTACCTCCATCAACTTCTGCAGGGCTAAGCGTATAAGTACTTCCATCAGGATTTACAAAAATAGTAACACCTTGACATACGGAAGAAGGAGCTGTATTATCTTCAACTGTAACATCATATGAACATGTTGTTACATTTCCATTAATATCTTCTACTTGGTAAGTTACTGTTGTAACTCCTACATTGAAGTTATGAGTAACTGGTGCGATTGGTACTGGGAAAATACTGTTTGGAATAACCGTAGCTCCAGATGCAAAGTACGTAGGTGTTACTGCTGTATAATCCAATACAACTGTAATATTACTTGAGTTGTCAGGAGTTCCATCAGGAGTTCCATTTGCAAAAACAGTACATGCAGGGCTTATTCCATCTCCAGTAATTCCTGGAGGAGGAGTTCCAAATGTATTGTTAGAAACTGCTTCAATGTCCACTTGTCCATCTGCAGCCCATACATTAAATGTTGAAACTGGAACTGTGATCGTAGTAACACTTACTGAAAGTGTTGGACATGTTCCAGGAGTCACATTAACATTAGGTTGTCCAACTTGAGTTGTTCCTAACAAACTTCCATCTTCTCCTCGTATTTCAAAATATTCATCAGCATCTTCAACATCACCTTCAACTCTTACTGTGAAAGTTACATTTCCATTAACTGCATTGGCACCTGTACCAAAGAATGAGAATGATTTATCATCAGCTACATAATCCAAATAATTGGGATTATAAGAGAACGTAATTAATGAATTGGCTCCTTGTGGTTGAACTTGTGAGAACATATTTTGGAAACCACAATTATCAAAAATATTTGTAGGTGGCATCAAGTCAAGTGCAGCACCTTCATTACAATCTGCTGTAGCTGGTAATGATACTGTAATATCACTTGGGCAAGCCATAGTAGGTAATTCATTATCAATTACTGTTACTGAGTAAGAGCATGAAGATTCATTTCCTGCACAATCAGTTGCAAAATAAGTAACTGAAGTATTTCCTACATCAAATGTATTTGGTACAACTGTTCCAGGAGTAACTTGTACTCTTGAACCACCATTGATACTGTATTCGTAAGTTAATCCTGTTGGAGTAACTGCATTATAATTTAAAGTTGCCGTAGCTGTAGAACCTCCACCTGTAGGAGGACCTTGAGGGCAAATATCGTTGATTGCAAAAATTGGATCAACAGTAACATTTGGAACTAATGTAATAGTCACAATTCCATCAGCTACCCATGTATTGATTTGAGTTGCAGTCAAAGTCAATGTAATAGTTGAATTTCCACATTGCATTGCAGAGTTAGCAGTTTGACCAAGTGTCGTTCCATCTTCACCAAGTATTGTAAAGAACTCTGTTGGTTCTTCTCCATCATAATTATCCAAATCAATTGTCAAACTAACTGGGTCAGTTGCAACAGCTGGATTAGTAGGTAAAGGCCCAATATCTAAAGTAATTGGATTTACAATTGTCTGATCATCTCCTGGATTTGGAGAAACAAATGGTTCTACAACTGTTACATTTACAGTTGAATTACTACTTGCACATTCATCTGTAACTAATGGTGGAAATAAAGCTGATGCTGCACCACAAATTCCAGGGTCATTATTTAATGTAACATCAATCGGGCAACTTACAAATACAGGTGGAGTATTATCCATTACTGTAAATGTTACCGTTTGATCTATTGCATTACCACACTCATCTGCTGCTACAAATGATACTACATCTGATCTATAAACTCCCATTGTTCCAGAAGGGCAATTTGCTGCATCAAGTCCAGAAGGAGGAGTTATAAATGTATTTGCATCATTAATATTATAAGAACCTGGTTCTAAAGCATACCAAGTTACTGTTCCACAAAGATCTGTTGCAACTCCACCTCCATTATTTGCAATCCATGCAGCGTACATAGCATCAGCACCTGCATCATCCATACATGAAACAGTTTCGCTTTGAGGTGTACTTGTAAAAGATGGAGTATTTACATCTTGTACAAAAATAGTTTGTACATCAGAATTAGAGTTTCCACATGCATCCGTTACTGTCCATGTTCTTTCCAAAGTATAATTCTGCGGACAAGAACCCATCGACACAATTGCATCTACAAAATTCACATCAGGCCCTGCATCACAATTATCAGAAAGACCTGAAATATTTCCAGTAATATTTAAATCACTAACATTTTGACAATCAACAGTTAAGTTAACTGGTCTTGTAAATGAAGGAGGAGTATTATCACTAACTGTAATGGTTTGTGTGTGTACAGTTGTATTTCCACACATATCTATTGCAGTCCATGTTCTTGTTAATGTATAGTTATAAAAACTACACATATCTGCATCGGCACCTTGAGTAGATGTCTCCGCATAATCAAATGCTTGAAGATCACAATTGTCAGCACCTACAATATCAGTACCTGGTACAGGTGGTGCAGGAATTGCATCACATTCTACTGCAATATCATTAGGCAATGTTCCTGTAATGGTTGGAAGCGTATTATCCTCAACAGTAACTACTTGTGAGCCAGAAGCTGTATTTCCACATGCATCTGTTGCAGTCCATGTTCGAGTAATGACATATTCATTGATACATGATCCTAAAACAGTATCAGCAGTAAGTACAACTGTAGGATTTGAATCACATAAATCCATTACAGTAGGTGTACCTGGCATAGGAACATTATCACATTCAACAGTTACATCTCCAGGAACTGTAATCGTTGGATCCGTATTATCTTCTACTGTAATTACTTGAACTCCTACATCTGTATTTCCGCAATCATCCGTTGCAGTCCATGTTCGAGTAACTACATAACTATTAGCACAAGTTGTTACAGTATCTGCAACTAAAACAACTGTTGGTGCTGCTGCACATTCATCCATTGCAGTAATAACAGCCGGGGCTGGTGCTTGACAATCTACTGTAACATCTGCAGGAATTGCTGAAAGTACAGGAGATGTTACATCCTCTATTGTAAAATTAGAAGTTGTTGTAGAAGTATTGTTACATTCATCAGTTACTCTAAAAGTAACTTGAACTGACCAATCACAATCATTCGCTGCAACAACTGGGTAGTTTGCATAATCTCCAAAAACTACCGTTCCAGCAGCAGGGAAAAGATCATTTGTAACATAATCAAAATTCACCCAAGAAGAATTAGAACAACCATCAGTAGCAACTGCATTTCCATAATTATCAATCCATGCAATCAAATTTAACTGGTCATCTCCACCTCCACATGTTTCTGTAACACTATTAGATGTAGGTAAAATTTCAGGAGAAATAAGATCAATAACTGTTAAGTTCGCACTTGCAGATGCAGTAAAACCACAGTCATCGGTAACTGTAAATAATACATTATAAACTCCTGTGTTTGGACAGTTAGCTGTATAATTTTGAGAGTAAGTCCAATTTGCTGAACCACTAGAATTATCAATAGTTGAACAACCATCAAATGCAGTAGCTCCACCATGTCCATCTAACCATGCATTTAACAATGCCATATTAAATGTATCACATTGTACAGTCAAACTCATCGGAGCATTTGTAATAATTGGCACTTGACTGTCTTGAACTGTTATTGTAGAAGAAGTCGTAGCAGAATTTCCACACTCATCAGTTGCAGTAAATATTACTGTTGCCGTTCCTGGACCAGGACATACCGCTGAATAAGAAGTATAATCATGTGTCCAAGTTACATTTCCACAAGCCTCATTTACTACTGCATTTCCATTAGCATTTAACCAATCATTAATATTAGCAGTTGTACTCGCATTACATTCTATTGATAAAGGTTGTGCTCCAGTAGGAAATGTAGGAGCTGTGTTATCCTCAATAGTTACTGTCGCTGTTCGAATTGATGTTAAACCACAATCGTCAAAAGCAGTAAAGGTAACGGTAGCCGTTCCTGTTGCTCCACATAAATCACTTAAACCTGAATAGTCATTTGTAAAAGACGTAACTGCTCCACCACAATTATCTGTAGCAGCACCTCCGTTTCCTACATTTGCTAACCAAGTTGCGATTTGTCCACCTGGATCTGTAGTTCCGTCACATTCTATTGTTAACGGCGCTGGATTAACTGTCCAGTTAGGAGGAGTAGTATCCTCTACAGTTAAAGTTGCTGTTCGAGTTGCAGTATTTCCACAACCATCACTAGCTGTAAACATTACATTTACAGAACCTGATGCTCCACAACCATTTGAAATACTTGTATAATCATTTGAATATGTTACCAATGTTGGATTACATGCATCTGTTGCACTTCCATTTCCATTATTTGATAACCATGTTGCAATTTGTCCACTTGGGTCAGCCGTTCCATCACACTCAAGAGTCAAAGGAGTTGGGTTAACAGACCATATTGGAAGTTGTGTATCAGCTATTGTAAAAATAGCGATCGTTGGAGTTGGGTTTTCATTTCCACAAGCATCTCTCACATAAAACTCAACTGTTACATCTCCAGTATTTCCACAAGTAAAATTAATGGAAGGATTTGCAGGAACAGTTCTCCAAGCCATTGCTCCACTTGCGCAAACATCATTAGCAGCTGCATTTCCATTTGCATTCACCCAATTCGTAAATTCAGTATTATTTCCTGCACCATCACATTCTACTGTTAAATTAGCAGCAGGAGTAGTTACAGTTGGAAAAGTATTATCTATGATAGAAAAATCTGCATCCGTAGTAGAGAAATTTCCACAATCATCAGTATAAGTAAATTCAACAGTAATAGTCGCTACAAAACCTCCATTACATCCTGCAAGAATTGCATTTTGTAAAGCAACAAATGGGTCATCTGTATTTACATCAGATGGTACCGATATCGATTTCGTAACTAAGTTTGCAGGCGAACAAGCATCCATTGCTACTGAATTTCCATCAACTGCTAACCAAGCTGTTAGATCAGCTGCATTTCCAGTACCATCACAAGTTACTTGCGTATCTTGAGCACCAGTAGTAATATTTGGTGGATTAGAATCTTGTACATTAAAATTGATTGTAACACTTGAAGAGTTACATCCATCTGTTGCTGTATAAGTAACCGCAGC
This sequence comes from Caprella mutica, assembly GCA_947561585.1. Classification (NCBI taxonomy): domain Eukaryota; kingdom Metazoa; phylum Arthropoda; class Malacostraca; order Amphipoda; family Caprellidae; genus Caprella; species Caprella mutica. The sequence goes on from CANNZV010000010.1 coordinate 677,703, forward strand.
AGTTCCTGTTCCTGCACATGTTCCATTCAATCCTGTAAAATTATTAGACCAAGTAACAGGGCTACAATTATCAGTTACAGTAAAATTATTTGCGTAATTTAAAATTTGAGTTTCAGGATCAGAAGGTACTCCTGTACATTGAATAGTTACACTGGTAGTAGCTGGAGGAGTAATTACAGGAGCATTTGTATCCTGTACAGTTATTGTTTGAGTGTAATTATAAGTTAATCCACAATCATCTTCCAATGTCCAAGAACGGGTAATAACCAATGTAGTTGGACAAGCAGGTCCAGCAGAAGTAGATTCCAATCCATTATTTAAAATGGTAACACTTGCTGGAGCAGTACAATCATCCATAATATCAGCTGACGTTAATGTCGGAGCTGTAGGAATAGAAGCACATGAAACAGTTACATCAGCAATAGTAGCTAAAAAAGCTGGCGAAATAGATGGTCCTGCATTTGGCGATATTGTAATATTTTGTGAAGCGGTGGAAGTATTTCCATCTGCATCAGTTGCCGTAAATGTTCTAAAAATGGTTCCTCCAATGCAATAATCAACTATTCCAGGATTATCTACAACAGCTGTAGGGAAGGTTCCTCCACAATTATCTGTAGCATTTACTACTGGAGCAGTAGGAATAGCACATGAGACAGTAACATCTCCTGGTACTGATGCTAGATCAATAACCGGCGGCAAATTATCAACAAATTCAAGTGTAAATCCAAAAAAGCCACTATTTCCACAATCATCTGATGCTTGGTAAAGTACCATAACAGAATCACCTGCATTAAATGTCGCTGCAGGTGGAATAGTAGTAGTAGGATATGTATTTCCATTATTATCGGTAATGGAAAAAACTCCTGAGGTTACCATACAAGTCATTCCCATGATGTTGGAAGTAATTGATACAGATGAGGGATGCCCCCAATCTGCAACGCCCTCACAACTATTATCTACAAAAATAGTATCGGGACCTGTATAGGTGAAAATAAACTCATTTTGCGACCACCCTACTTGGGCAAATAGCAAAAGGGTGAAAAACGCTATTAGCGCTTGTTTTAAAGTGAGTACTCTGTTCTTCATATTTTTAACTTTATTAAAAATTACGATAAAAACTAATATGTTTTGTTAATTGCAAATATATGTACGCATCCTACTAGGGGATGTGTTGCAAATACTTGCATCAAAAATGAAATAGTTTGACGCTAAATAATTGACATCATTACCTTTTCCTTAAAACCAATGTTTAAAGAGGAATGGTAATGCCATTAAATAATTTTCGTGTGACAAAGGTATTAGAACAGTATACCAGGGGGAACCAGAAAACCTCAGATGTGAATAAAGAGGTTCATTTTGATGAAGTCTGGAGAAGAGTCTTCTCAGATGAGTGTTTTGAACATAGTAATAAGGTGTAGCCGCAAATTAAAGCTAACCAAACTAATGAAAAAAACATTTCTCTATAAATAATCCTTTAGGAAATAGGCAGCAAAATACTACATATTAGGGGGATTTTTTATGAGCGGTACCTGGGATTTCTCAAGTTCCTGGGATTCATAATTTTAAAAAAACGATCACACAAAACACTTGATTAGTCTATCATTTACAAATTATTGCTAATACAAGCATTTCTCGCGGTTTTATACTAGTGCAAATATAGAAAAAAGTGACAAGGTAACTTTTCACATAGTCATATTTTTTTACTTTTATTTACATTAGTTACAATCCTATACATATAACAAAAAAAGTGCCTATATTTTAAATACAGACACTTTATGATAAAAAATAATATCTTATTTGTTAAAATAAATTATTCTTCTTCCTGGTTATCAGAACTTTGTATTGAATCATCTCTATCAACTAATTTTTTATCCTCTACATTCTCATTCAAAAAGTCATTTAATTTCTCTACTCCAACATTTGAAGTAATTTCTCCAAATTCGTTGATTTTGATGTCAAAGCCCTTTAATTCATCATGTACCTCAGGATTTCCTTTTTGTGGTTTCTTTTTTGGCATAATCTGTTTTTTTATGGGTGAAAATTTGTGTGACGTTTATATGGTTTTTTAAACCAATCAAAAACCGATTTAGTTCCATAAATATAAGTTAGTAACCCAAGTTGTGGATAATGGGTATTGAGATAGTGAGTATTGGGTATTGGGTATTGGGTATTGGGTATTGGGTATTGAGAATGGCTCGAAATCTCAATACCCATTATCCGCAACTTGAATTATTTTATAAAAAATCCTAACTAAATCCTCTCTTTTACTTCATCAAAATAATCATAGGCAATTTTCATTCGATTGATGACTTCATCTTGCCCAAGCAAAGCCATAATATCAAATACAGAAGGTCCTTTTGTTGTTCCAGATACAGCCAATCGCAAAATCGGAAGTACATCTCCAAATCCTAATTCATTATCTTCCATAAATTGTTTGACTGAAAATTCGATAGACTCAGCATCGAAGGATGTAATTCCTTTAATCAAATTTGCCAAGCTATCCATTTTATCTTTTTGTTCTGGCTTCCATCTTTTTTGAATCGTTTTGTCATCGTAAGATTTTACGGGTTCAAAAAAGTAATATCCATCATTCAAAATTTCAGGAATAAAATGAACTCGCTCTTTCATCATCTCTGCTACTCCAAGTAAAAAATCTTTATTGGCACCTATTCCTTTTGCATCTAGGATTGCATCTAACTCATCTGCAATTGTATTGTTATCATTTTTCAATAAATATTGCTGATTAAACCAACGCGCTTTTTCGTAATCAAATTTTGCACCTGACTTCCCTACCCTTTCCAATGAGAATGCAGCAATCATTTCTTTCATAGAAAAAATCTCTTGCTCTGTTCCTGGATTCCAACCTAAGAAAACTAAGAAATTATTTACCGCATCTGCATCAAATCCAATCTCTTTAAATCCTACAAAAGAATCATCTTCTGATTTCCCATTCCAAGAAAGTGGGAAAACTGGAAAGCCTAATCGGTCACCATCTCGTTTACTCAATTTTCCGTACATCGCACTTTTCAAAAATTCTTTAACTGCTCTCTTTTTCTCATCATCCTTTTTGCCAATCTTCAATTGACCTTGGATATCTTTTGGATTGTTAAAAACCATCTGGGTGATTTTTTTCACCTCCTCCAAATTCATATCTAAATCACTTGAACGTACAAATTCAGCAGCAAAACTTTCCGCAAATTTCGCCTTTGTATTTTTAGTAATATAGGTACTTGGTGCAGGTTTTAATATCAATGGCAAATGCGCAAACTGTGGCATCGAATCTTCCCAACCAAATGCTCGATACATCAATACATGTAGCCCCGTACTAGGCAACCACTCCTCTCCTCGAATCACATGCGTAATTTCCATCAAATGGTCATCCACAATATTTGCCATATGGTAAGTAGGCAATCCATCACTCTTCATTAATACTTTATCATCCAACTCATTGGTAGAAAAAGTCACCTCTTCCCGAATCAAGTCATTGATCGTAACTGTCTCATTATCAGGCATCTTAAAACGAATCGTATATGGCGTTCCATTTTCTAACAATACTTTTACTTCATCCTCTGGAAGACTCAAACTGTTCTTCATTTGCATTCGAGTCGAAGCATCATACTGAAAAGTGTGTTTACCTTCTCCTTTCACTTTCTCTCGCATTGCATCCAAATCTTCCGCCGTATCAAATGCAAAGTATGCATGCCCAGCATCCAATAAGACCTTAATATATTTTTGATAAATTTCTCTTCTTTCAGATTGCCGGTAAGGACCATATTCTCCTCCAATTCCAGGCCCCTCATCTGGTTCTAATCCACACCATTTTAAAGCATTAATAATATATTCTTCCGCGCCTTCTACATATCTTTTTTGATCAGTATCTTCGATACGAAGGATAAATGTCCCTCCATGTTTTTTAGCCAACAAGTAATCATAAAGTGCTGTACGGACTCCTCCAATATGTAATGCTCCTGTTGGACTTGGCGCAAATCTTAGCCTCATTTTTGACATTGAAAAAATTTATTTATGGTTTTAAAAAATTTATTTTTTTGAAAATCAAATACTGATTTAAAATCATCTATTGATTTTTTCTCAAGCAGCGAATTTTTATTTTTATTCGTTTTAGCTTTGCTAACCTTGAATTATTAAACTTATCCCTACTAGAAATTTGGTGCAAAGATAATGAAATTGTCCTCGTAAGAGTTCACCATTTTTATTTTTTATATTATTAAAAATAATAACAAAGTAAGCCAACCTTTCGCACCGCATTTCTTAGTAAATCTATATTTTTTATAAAAATTAAAAACGCATTGGGATTTCGTTTCACCAATGAATACAACACCTAAATTACACTTAATAGAATTATGTACCTTGTAAAAACACCTCAACTCATCCAGAATCTTTTCCCAAATTTCACTTGGCGAATACCTACTACTGAGAAAGTGATCTACCTCACTTTTGATGACGGCCCTATTCCTGAAGTCACCCCTTGGGTCATGGAGCAATTAAAAAAACATAACGCTAAAGCTACTTTTTTCTGTGTTGGCGAAAATGTAAAAAAACATTCTACTGTTTTTGACCAACTGATTTCAGAAGGTCACAAAGTAGGAAATCATACCTTCAATCACCTTAACGGGTGGGGCACAGAAAACATTCCTTACTTTCATAATATTCGGAATTGTGCACATTTAGTAAAGTCATCTTTATTTCGACCTCCTTATGGAAGAATGCTTCCTCGGCAAGCACAATTTCTACAGCGACATTATGAAATTATTATGTGGGATGTTTTGAGTGGAGATTTCGATCCTAATATTTCGAAAGAAAAATGTTTACAAAATGTTTTAAAAAATACGAAGGCGGGATCCATTATTGTTTTTCATGATAGCTTAAAAGCAAAAGACAAACTAGAGTATGTACTACCAAAAGTTTTAGAACATTTTTCTCAAAAAGGTTTTAGATTTGAAACGTTAAAAGAGAAAAATTATAATTAGCTTGAGATATCGTTAAAAAAATAAGCCTTTGTAACAATCAAGTTACAAAGGCTTATTTTTTTAACGATAGGAGAATTTTATCCTTTTAAATAATTCACAAAATGTGTTCCCACAATCGTTTGCAACACACTCATTGCCAAAGGCTTAGCTTCTTTATATTTAAAACCTTTATTCATAAAATAATCTTCTAAACGAACTTGTGATTGAAAGTACGCAACTTTTAAAGCAGTAACTCTTTGATCATGAATTGGGTCAGAGTTCCCCCATTCGTCGAGTGCAGTCCAAACTGATTTATGCCAAACCAAAGCTTCCTTAGATTCCGTTTCTGTTAATTTTGCAGGTGCAATAAATAACTTCGCTCGCTTACTCGCATAAGCTGATAATTGTTTTTCATTACTTCCATATGCAGGATCAAGATCAGCAGCAATTGTTTTCAGCAATTGAGTCTCTTCCCAATTCATAAAATCTCCACCACAGCTTTCCATGCCTAAACTTTCACTAGTCGATGCAAATGCGATTGCTGCTTCCTTCGCATGTTGAGACAAAATCCAACAAGGTAATTTCGCATCCGAAGAAGCGGCATGAACGTAACCCAAGTGTTTTAATAGTTGACCTAAATCATTATAAGAATAGGTAGAATTATAATCGAATGGCGGAGCATTTTTTAATTTCTTTCCTTTGAATGCTTGTTGGATGGCTGCATTCATCAAGCGATTCACTTCTGCTTGCTCACCTTCATTTTCAAATAAAACATAAGCACGATATACTTTTGCCAAAGGCGAACGTTCTGCTTTTAAAAGTAACGCCGCATCAGTTGGATCATCCAAAAGGTTATTTATAATTTTCTGCAACCGACTTACGTCATCTGTGCTTCCACCCTCTTCCATCAATTTGGACAACATCAAATATTTTTTGATTTGATGATTTTTTGACTTGATGGTTTTGTATCCTTTGGCAGTTCCTTTTCCATAATAACCATCTAGCCCACTATTGTAAACACCTTCTGCTTTAAGCACTTTTTGTAATTCAAGTGCAGAGGTTCGTTTTACTTTAACTCTGATATTTGGTACTTCTATTTTTTTCTCTTTTTTGGGAGCAGGTATAGCAATTCGAGTTGTAGATGCTTCGTAAGATTGAGGTATATCTTTTGGAATATTACTTCCTCCACCTTTAGAAATATTTTTAGATTTTTTAAATAAAACGTCGTAAGATTCTGGAAGAACATCTTCTTCTTCAGCTCCTTTGGAAGTTTCAAGAAGAACTTCAACGATAGGATCAGCAGTAGCACCACCTGTTTGAAAATCATTTACTTCGATAAGCTGAACCGTATTGACAGTTTTTGCCAGAGCATCTACGAATCCCATTTTTTTAAGTTGAGCAACTCTTCTTTCTGCCGTTGCCATATCATCATATTGCCCACTTAATATTCTCAGTTCATTATTATTTTGGAAAATATAAATCGTACCTGCTTGCAAGTATCTCCCCCAATCTAAATCTGAACCTGCATTTTGAATACCGATTTGCACAGTTGCAATTTCATCGCCTTCATCAAAAGGTTTGCGCATGACATAAGCATCAGGATAACCATTCTTTTGAACGATTTGCAAAACTTGCCTTGCAGTATTCCGACTGTCATAACCGCCTAAAAAAATCTGCATCAGACCATCTCTTAATTGATAGCCATAAATATAGCCTACTGGCCGAATGTCATCAAAGTCATCAAGTGTAGCTTTATCAAAAGCTCCAAGATGAATGGTATAGGAATAATTTGGATTAGGATTTAGGCTAGGATTTGCTTGTGAAATTTGAACAAATAACAAACAAATTGTAAATGTCAAAAGGGTTTGGAAATGCTTCATAGTTACTGTTTTTTAAAATCTTAATAGTATCAGAATCTAAAATCTAAGATAAGTCGTTTTTCTCATTTTACTTTTTCTCAGAGATTATCAAACGCAAAGATACGGATTGATAATGTGTGATTCCAGTATTTTTAATCTAATTAGCAATTAAACGTGAACCTCTTTTTTTATAAAAACTCTTTATTTATAGGGGGTTTCGCTATTTTAGAGCATTGGAATTACTTCAAATTTTACTAGAATTCTTGTCATGACATTTGAAAAATTTAACCAAACTCACCAATTTCTTCTTACCAAATGGTCAAAAGATCCAGCTACCCTCCAGCATTTGGGAGGAATATTTCCATTGGATAATTTTATAAAATTTCTACTAAGCGCTAAAAACCGATTGACATATATTGTTATTCATAATTCAAAAGAAATCGGAATGGTGGATGTTGAATTTTATCCAAAAGAAAAAAATGCAGCTATTGATATTCTGATAGCTCCAGAGGAAAGAGAAAAAGGTTTTGGAAAAATAGTGTTACAAAAATTAGTTCAAGATTCAGCATTTGAAAAATATAAACAACTTGACGCATTTATTGAACCTAAAAATATTGCTTCAATTAAATGTTTTGAAAAGGCAGGTTTCCGAAAAATAAACGAGAAGATAGATGAAGATGGTTTTTTCCTGTTTTCTTATTTTTTCAAAAAATAAACCCCATTGAAAATTATCTCAATGGAGTTTATTTTCAGGTTAGAAAATTTTCAATTATTCCACAACTAATTTTTTAACGCCTCTAAATTCATCACTCTGGATTGCTATCATATAGACTCCAGCGCTCCAATTTTTGACTGGAATTTCAACTTTCCAATCTTTTGAATTAGTATTGTTATAAATTTCTTGACCTAAAAGATTTGTAATTTTAATTTTCATTTCTCCTTGATATTTATTTTTATCAAAGCTTAATGTAACAAGTTCTTTTGCAGGATTTGGATAAACATTAAAATTCAATTTTGGTAAATCTGTTGTGGAAACCATATCGGAATTCAATGCAGCAAATGTCGAAATTGCAGGAACAAAATCTCCTGTACCATTTGGAATACGAGCCATTGGAATATTCGTCGTTTGCATTCCATAAGAAATAGAATCAATCACAGTTCCATCATAATGTGCTAACATGATTTGTTCTCCTGCTCCTGACAATTTAAAATTAGCATGAAAGCCGTCTTGATTAATATCTTTATCCGCCCACACCATCAAATATTCATCTACTCCAATACTTGTTCCTGCTGGAAATGCCCATTGTTTTTTAGTTCCAAAATTATCCGTTAAATAAAAATCCGTTAAATCTACTTCTGCATTTGTATTGTTATAAATCTCAATCCAATCATCATATTCTCCATCTTGATCGGGAATTCCACTAAGTGAATCATTGGAAGCAACAAACTCATTAATTACAACATCGTTCCAGCCAATAGCTGAAACCAAACTACCGCAAGTATGATTCAAGTCCATTAAATCCTGTTCCAAAACAGG